>CP060578.1:0-1200000 GCA_014334815.1 Pyrenophora teres f. maculata | reverse complement strand
TCGGGCTTCATGTGCGAGGCCACGCTGGCGTCCCTCGGGGCGTGCTGCGGGGAGGCCATGCTGTGCGAATAGCGTGCGCCTGGAGTGTCGGAGTAGGCCGTCCACTGCGGCTCCATGGTGACGAGGGCGTACGTGGGTCTTGGATCCAATATCAGCGGTTAGGCCAGAGCCGTTGTTTTGAAGCCAGCTGTGACAGCTGCGGCAGATCTAATCCCCGCGGTGCATGCCGAAGTGCGCGCTATTGGGGAGGAGGGGACAGAGAGGGGGGTGGAGGGGAAGTGCCAGGCGACGTCGAGGGAAACTAGGGCGCGGGCATGCAGCTGAGGCTGTGAAGGGTGTAGGCTGAGGTAACGGCGCGCTTGTTAGGGACTCGACGTAGCAAGTCAAGTTGGGTAGAGGTGGCCGCTGCGGGGTTTGTGTTGACGTGGACGGGCGACGGTGCCTTTGTCGCAGCTGGAGCTTGAGCGGCAGCAGAATGTAGAGGTGCGCAAACACGAGCGCAAAAAGAGAGCAGCAGTCACGGCAGGAGAAAGGATAGTTTCGAGGGCAGCGTTGGCGCTGAGGTTGGCGCCATTGCACCTGGGCAACATCCATGAATTGGGCTCTTGCCTGGGATGCGCTAGCGACCAATCCGTCCAGATACCACAACACGGGAGCAGGCCTGATGCCATCGACTGCTGACCCCCGGCGACGCCTCCTACCGGTACATAGCAAGCAGAGAAAACTGCCATGCGCATTGAGCTGCCGCGTCTCGGCCTCGTCTGCGTAGCTACTGGTACAGCCGACATAGCGGTACCTAGTTGCATCCATGGCACGTTTGGGCCTCCGGCTTCAATGTTCCGTGCGACTGGCCTGCCATTTGTCCACATGTCCAGTCCAACGCAAAACAAAATCCTCGCCGCAGCTCCGAAGCCGTGCCAGTGCCATGAGCAAAGACTTTGAAAGCAAATGCTTGCCGCGTGTGCCACCGGCAGAAACTGCCTCAAGCTGTGCGCCCTCATCTCAGCGCCCAGGTACATACACAAAGCGAGTCAAGGGACGTAACGAAGAAGACGTAGAATGTTTTGGCCTGTCAACACGATGACATCTGAAACAACAAAATATTCCTCCCGGACTGTACATGGCTGTACATGATATGCACATTTTACCCATTGTACCCTCTACTCGCGCACCTCATACCCGCCCAACACGTCGCCCTTGTCCCACGCTGCCGGCTTCTCGAAAATGCTCCTGACCATCTCTCCACCTCTGGTCGCGAGCACCGAAAGTAAAGTATCGCTCAACTGCACACACACACACACATTGTTAGCTCCTGAAACATCTCTGCCATCTGCACGCCGCATATAAACAAAGTGGAAAAGACTTACACCATGCGTAGTCTCGCAACATCCCTGCAGCCACACGCCAGCATTATCCGCCACACTCTTCTCCGTAAAGTTGATCCTGTAATCCCGCTGCACCTGCCACTTGGCCCCCTCGAGCTCTCCGCCCGGCATCAGGTGTCTTGCGTCCTTGAGCAGCGTCTCGTGCAGGTCCCGGTGGTATCCGGTTGCTACGAACACGACATCGACGTCTAGTGTCTCCTTCTGCTCTTGCGCGCCTGCCTTCTCGGAAAAGTATAGTGGGCTCGAGTCGTGCACTTGTAGGCGCACGCCACCAGGACGTACCGGAGAGTCCGACACGTCGACGACACGGCGGTAGGGCATTATGCGGTGCGGCCAGTGTGCTTCTTCAGCCGGCGTGTTGCCATAGCGGATCCGCTGCATGTACAACGTCTCGTAGATGTGTTCGAGGAGACCGAGGCGCACGACACCATAGTTAGTGCTCTTGTCTTCGAGAAGCGTGGCTGCGCGAAGTTTGGGGGCGCGGGCGTATGTGCAGTCAGTCCGCGAGGGGTTGAAGATCTCATTGACACTGGCCAAAGTCAGTAACAAGTCTGCACACTCAGTACTGCGTACTCACAAAGGCGAGTCGTCACTGGGGCGCAGGGCTCCTCCCTTGATCAGCAGCCGTGTCTGCGCGTTGGGATAGTTGGCGTGTAGAAAGTCGAAGATCTCAGCTGCGCTCTGGCCGTTGCCAACGACAGCCACGCTGTATGGCGCATCGTGGTCCTTCAAGAGCTGCTTCGACGTGTATGAGAACTTGGACGAATGGACGACCTTGGGGTGGTTTGTCGGAAATGGTGCTGGAATGTTTGGTCTTCCACCAGCCGCAATGACCACATGTTTTGTTCTTCTCGTCTCAGTGCGACCGGTTAGGGTGTTGCGTGAGATGACGGTAAAGGTGGTGATTTCGCCATTTGCAGACTTCTCTGGCATGACCTGAATGACCTCCTGACTGTAGGCCACCACCTCTTCAAACCAGCTTGCACACCACTTCATGTAATCCTCGTACTCGACACGTGCGGGCAGGAAGGTGCCCAGATTGGCAAACTCGACGAGCCGGTCTTTCTGGTGCAGGTAGTTGATAAACGTGAACTCGCTCCGCGGGTTCCTCATGGTTGCCATATCCTTCATAAAGGTAATTTGCATCTTTGCACCAGGTAGGAGCATACCCGCATGCCACGCAAACTGAGACTGCTTCTCGAGAAACGCAACTTTCGGCCTCCGGCTTTGCAGACCTGGCACATCGGCCAGCGAGGGGTCTGTTCCGTCCAAAGCATCATGCAGAGCCACACCGATGGCTAGTGATGCAGGGCCAAACCCAACGCATATCAGATCATGTAGCTCATCTTCTGGAGTATATCGGAGGTGCGATCGGTTCTCCAAGGCAGGAAAGTGGCTCTCCTCAAGGTTATTAGACAGGAAGCCGTTGAACGCTCGCTGTACAGCTGGGACTGGGCCATCTGACGATGTATACGACATTTCGGCGTGAGGGCTCATGTTTGCGGGATAGAGGGGTAGCTATGTTTTTAACGAGATATATGCACTATAGGCGTCAGCCATTTTCTTGTGTATCAGATCCCCTTCCAATCAAGTATATCAGATTCTGGTTGAAACTTCGCATCGCGTTTGCCGGGTCACCCAAGGAAATGGAAAAAATACGTACGCTGGACTGTCACCACCACGTAAGTGTTTACACCTTGGTTACGAGACAACCAAACCGAAGGAAGGAAATGGTGAAGCTGGCGCAAAGCAAACCGTCAGCAGAATACATGGTGCGAGCAATGACGTCTACACTTGACGCGAAAACCAAGACAAATAATCAGATAATCAGATTTTCGGGCCAAAAACTTACATTCAGAAGCTGTTTAGCGTTCAAATAATCACGACAAACCGTCCTGGTGATGGATTCAATCAAAGCAACTGCCGTCTCCAGGTATATGGGGAAAAGTACACTGCGGATACGCCTACTGTACCTAGACTAAAGCCGCGCTCAAGATCCGTCCTTGCGTAGAGTCTATCCATGTCGATCGAAGGCCGCAGCTACCCTCCCGCCAGAGAGTGGTCCGATATATCTTGGTAATAGTTAGTGTACAGTAGACTCTTACGGCCCGTTAGCACATGGTGACACCATCTGTGGTTCGCTAACGCGTGTAATGTCCGTCAAGTGGGCAGCCCGTGCGATTGATCCTCGGAATTTCCATCTGATAAGATGCCGGACCAAGGCACCAAAGTCGACCAAACGACGGCGCGCACAAAGAGTCGCCCACGCGCATGACGCACGCAAAAATTTTTCTATTGCGCCCCGCTGCGCTTGTGTGCAAGCTGCATCGGAGCAAAATCAAATGCACCCAAAGACGTGGGGTGGTGGGTAAAAAGCCTCGCTTGGCAGAGCAGAGATTATCAGATGGAAATGATCAATCCATCTGATTAGATGAAGAGATTTTCCCTGCCAGTTCGGAGCGGCCTCGGTGCCTTCTAGGGTCACGCTACCCAACACCACATGCTTCGGCGCAATGGCCAAGGCTGGTTAGCATGCTGCAACTGCTGGCCTGTCCCTTACCTAGGTACAGAGCGCTCTATCGGTCGATGACGCTCTCGGCGCTCCGAATACTTGTCTAGATGCTGTGCGAGGCTAGGCAGCATTAATCACATGGCATGTATATTTATGCTATGAAAATTGGCATCTAGGCATGCATTGTGAATCGAGGATCAAAGTACTATTAGGCGTACAAGCATATACATAACTAGTTTGGTCCATGACTCCATCTGTATGCAAGAAAAAACGCCTACAAGCTAGATGCAAAATGGAAACCAAAGTACATGGATGTGCATGAAGAAAGCCGAAATATTCTCACCATGTGTCGAAGGCATGACCAGCCAGAACGAAAATAGACACGCTGATCCAAGCTGCCTCGTATGTGAGATCATGCTCAGTCAAGCTCCTGAGTAGCTACCATAGCAGCGTATATACCCCCCATGGCTACAAGGTCATCGTGTCTCCCTTGCTCGACAATCTTTCCAGTATCGAAGACGAAGATACGGTCTGCATGTTGCACGCTTGCCAATCTGTGAGCAATCATAATTGTAGTCCGTCCTTTGGAGGCGGCAGCGATGGCTCTTCGGATCTCTCTTTCGGTAGTTGCGTCTAGTTGAGATGTCGCTTCGTCAAGAAGGAGAATTTCTGGGTCGCGTATGAGGGCTCTGGCGATAGCCAGCCGTTGACGCTGGCCACCCGAGAGTTTCGAGCCATGTGCGCCAACCTCGGTGCTATAGCCTTCGGGGAGACTCATAATGAAGTCGTGAAGCTCGCACTCCTTGGCGACACGCTCTATCTCTTCATCACTGACGGTGGTGCCTGGTCGACGGCCGAGCCCGATGTTGAATTTGACTGAACCGGGGAAGAGGTCTGGCTCTTGCTCAACGAGTGCCAGGCGGGCACGATGGGCACGAACGGGTTCTTGCCGTATGTCTTGACCGTCCAGATACACTTGCCCTGAGGTTGGATCGAAAAACCTCTCGATCAAGTGAATTGTACTTGATTTTCCAGCACCTGTAACCGGCTTAGTGGAGGTCTTGCTAGCTTCTGATTCGTCTTACCTGAGCGGCCTACAAAAGCCACATTCTCGCCCTGTCGAATTTGAAACGACACGTCATTCAACGCAGGCACGTTGGGCCGACTCGGATAATGGAGGCTGACATTTCGGAACTCGAGCTCTCCTCGTACACCGAAAGTTCCATACGAAGCCGACGGCCCAGACAATAGAGATTCTCCGTTGGGTACAACGGCAGCTCCTGAAGAGGGCAACTCCGTCATGATGGTCGGCTTTTCGTCGTGTAGAGAGAAGACGCTTTGTGCAGCTGCCTTAGCACGTGCTACTTCTGGAGCCAGACTGAAGAGCTGGCCCGCAGACTGTGCAGAGAAGAGCAGAGCGGGAAGCACAATGAAGAAGTCTCGCTGACTGTAATTGCCATTGCGAACCTGCTTTGAGCCCCTATAAGATTTATTAGTATTGTAAACGACTGCGAACGTATCTTCTCCACTTCCAGAGTTATATACGGAAGAAGCTGGGGATTAGTTGACCGTGGGAAAGACAAGAACTTACCACCAGTATGCAAACGAGTAGACAAAGTAAGTGACAGAAAGCGAGAACGCAAGCAAGATATTGCCAAATATGCTGAATCTCAGATGCTTTTCGTACGGTTTCCGAATCGCTTCCCGGTAGGCCTCGAGAAAGTGAGATTCTAGCCCAAATACTGCGACAATCTGCATTGATGATGTCGCTTCAGATGCCAAGGCCGCAGCATCGTTATATGCAGTTTGATGATGCGTCTCGGCTATATGCAAGATTCGTAGGCGCAGGAAGCCCGCTCCCAACATGATTGGAACTGCTCCAAGTAATACTATAGCAATCTTCCAGGCTACAATGTGTGCCAGGACGATTCCACCGAGGACTGATGTCGCAATAGAGAAGATCGTGCCCAGTATGACTCCGGAAAGGCCGCTAATACTTCCGCTATCAGAGTTTAAGCGGGACATGAGTGCATGATGTGAATGGCCAGGCTTTGAGAACCAAGCAATGTCCTGCTGTAGGATGGTTCGGAAGGACAAGTCTCTGACCCGCAGGGTAAGATTCTCTGAAACAATACCAAAGGCAGTCTTGCCAAACGAGTGAGAAGCTAAAGCGATGAGTGCAAGGGCAAGGAAGAGCAAGCAGTAGAAAGAGATCCTGCTCGTGAGATCAGCCCCAGTAGTGTCGTTCAGGAGTTCGACCAAGTTTCCGAAGATGAGAGCTTCTCCAATGATGACCCCACCACTGAATATAGATGATAGTAGGCCGATGAATATAGCTGGTGCTTCATTTCGGCTCAACGATAGTGACCTCTTGATCAGCTCGACAGCGCTCATCTTACAGCTTTGGGCAACTGATGGTGCGGCCGCCACGCTGGCCTCTCTTGAATCGATAGACACTTTTCCGTTCTCCTTGCGCAACGAGCGAGCCGTAGATCGAATCGAGGATGTGGCTGATGGCTGTCCTTTCTCAAACTGCTGAGCCTTGATTAGCTCTGCATAGGTGCCGTTCTTCTTGAGAAGATCCTCGTGGCGCCCGTCCTCTGCTACACTGCCATCCTTCATGACGATGATGCGATCTGCGTCTCTTACAGTGGCGAGGCGGTGAGCGATTATGATGGTAGTCCGAGTGTTTGCTGCTGATGAATGGCGGAGATTTTCTAGTACGATTGCTTCACTCGTTCCGTCCATCGCGCTCGTAAACTCATCTAAGAGGAGCAGTGATGGGTTGCCGGCCAGAGCGCGAGCTAGCGTAACGCGCTGTTTCTGACCCCCGGACAGCTGTGATTGAGGGCCAGAGCCTATTTTCGTATGGATACCATCTGGAAGGCGATCTAGAAAGTCGCAGTATGCCTCGGTCGCCGCAAACTTGCATCGATCCAGAATCTCATCCTCGGTGAGCTTTTCCAGTTCTCTTTGCGGTATTCCGTGCTTGATATTGTCCAGTATGGTCCCCGTAAAAAGAACGGGGTTTTGATTGACTAGTGCAATGTGGGACCGGAGGCTGTGGACGTTGAAAGTCTTCAAGTTATCATTGCCAAGCATGATATTTCCATATGTTGGATCATAGAGCCTCAAAAGTAATGAGGCAATCGTAGACTATCGATCAACGTAAGCTCAGTACAGGGTAGCTTACTAGTCCGAATCTTACCTTTCCCGATCCAGATGGACCAACGAGACCCGTGACTTGTCCCGGCTTTATGCGTAGATCAATACTGTCTAAGATCCTGAGAGTTGGCCTAGCTGGATACACGAAAGAAACAGCGGAGAAAACCAGTTCTCGTTCGAAGTGTATTCTTTCGGCTGGCTTCCCTTTGGTGGTGTACACATCGATCTCAGATGGTGGATGATCCAGGACATCCAGTACCGCAGCTCCGGCAGCGGCAGCCATGGCGAATGTTTGTATAAAAGGCCCAAATGACCCAATGACAAAGGAAGCATCTAGTATGAGGAACACAACCGCGTATATGGTACCAGCTTCAGCACTGCCATCGCGTAGGCGATCACCATACCAGAATGCAAGAGCGTTTGTCGCGTATGCTACGAAATAGATTGAGCCAAGCATGACGGCACCCGCAATACTCTTCTTTACTCCGAACCTCAAAGCAGATTGAAGATGGTGAATGTGTTCTTCGCTGAGTTGCTCGAATAGTCCAAAGGCTTGCACAATCTGCACGGCCCGTATGGCGCTCTCGGCGACCGAAGCAGCCTTTTCGGTGTAAATGGCGGCCTGTTTCGATAGCTGGGACACGGTCCTGGTGCCATATATGACGACTAAACCCATGGAAGGAATCACAGTGACAAACCTGCAGTCATTAGCCATCAACTCTTGACTTGGCAGTCTTGACATTTACATTATCCCAGTCAGTCTTGCGTTGAGCATGAAGCCTACAGTAAATGCAGAGATGAAGTAGCTTATAGACGCGATGAATAGGCCAACCTTTTCCGATGTTCCGAGTTGGATGGTCTGTGTCTTTTCTGTAAGGATACTAGAGAGGTCAGGAGCAACGGTGTCTAGATTGGGATTCGATGTCAACATGAATTCTATTTAGGACAATATTCGGGCGTTTACGCACCGTAGTAAGCCATATCCATGCCGAGAGCACGATAAAGCAGCCTTTCCCTTGTTTTTCTACTGACTCTTTCACCTATAACTGCCCAGCACACGGCCCAGCCCCAGGTGACGACAAAGTAGCCAACCGCGACCGTCATAAGACGATACAACAGGTTCTTGAGCTCGTCTGCAGCTGGGGGGAAATTATTGATGATGCGACCAAGAATCACACCTATGATTGGAAGTGGAAGCCCTGCCAGAACAGCAAGAATAACACCTAGTACCAGGATGGTTTTGGAACTAGGATCATCCAGCTGCCTGTACAGTGTGAAATAACTGGTTTTGAAGGGATTCAATCCCAGTATCTGGCGGATGAAGCGTTGGCGAAAGACAACGGGAGTCTCAAAAGCCTGGGGTTGAACAGTCGCTAGCGACGGCTCGGCATGCCTCTCCCATTGCGTACTATGAAGCAATGAGCGTTCATCCTCGATCTCGCTATCTTCAGATTCGAGAAGAGGTTGACTCTCCGAGCTTTCGTCGTCAGAGTAGCCGGGCATTGTGGCGCGCGCCTGGCGCGGTGTAAAGTGATTTCAGAATCAAAGTGGGGGTTTTAATAGATTATCTGCAGGACGGCAAAATTTAGGGCACTGAGGTAATAGCGCGACTGCTGACTGTAAGGACCGAAGATGCCATGGAAGTGATGTTGATGGCGCGGCGTGTTTGGATGCGGTTTGATAGACAGCATCGTAGGAAGACGCTAGCCAGATTGGGATCTTGGCGTAGTCATTGACAAATTCCAAGTTTGCAGCCCCTGTCACTGTCCTGTCCAGTCCTGTCAGTTTGTGAGGAAGCATTCGACGATTCCGGGCGACAATATCCAGACGACAAGTCGCAGGTCGCAAGAAACACATGGCAAGTCGGGAATAGTGTCGCGCAAGCTTCGAATACTTGCATAGGTGACGATTGAAGCTATGCTCGGGTGGCGGGTGGAGCGACACATGCAGCATGCGTACTATGTAGGTACTGTACCTGCCCAGGTGCACTCCAGGGCTGGTAGGGCTATTGTGCGGCTCACTAGACAGTGACCGACTGCAGGAGAAGGCTCGATCTGATAATTCTCTTCTACATAGGGCACAGCGGCATGGCCTGGCTTGCATAGTAGATCATGCACATAATCATCATGCACGGGTCGGCCTTGGACCTGACCCCACTCAACAGCAACGCGGGCCAGGAAACACACTCTCAACCAACACACGACACCGGACACTCTTACCGACGCGTTTGCCGCTGGCACTTACAAGGCTTCGATGGATCGCGTGGGGGATCAAGTACTCATAACCATGACTAGCATCGAAGACATGTCACCCGCGCAGGCAATGTTGTCGTCATCCGAGGCTTGCCCGGCACCCGCTCACGTCCTCTTACCCACCATGTCGCGCTACGACTCTGGGCTAGCATAATTACGGTGGAGCTTCGGTTCACAGTCTCGATGCAGTCTTGTCGCAAAACTATTTTCGCCGTATGCTTGCTGAGCGCCCGCCGCGTTTTAGCACATCGTTACCCGCCGCTTGTCGAATGACACGTCCGCTCACCAGCCGACCGTCCAGCATGTATGACGGACGCTGCTTCTGTCAACAACAACGTGCCCAGCATCACGGAGCAGACTGCGACCCAAGATATTCTATTATCGAATTACCTTTCACCTTAGCCTGAGACCTTTTGTTTTCCAAGCACTCCCGGCTCATTTAGGAGCTTCGACAGCCGGGCTTCGTTTCGCGCTCACATGCTGCCTGCTCTTTTTCCAAGACCGCGCGCTCTCTAATCAAGCTTCGTCGCGGTACATAGTAAAGGCCCTATAGCCTATTCTCACATGCACGAGCCTTGCGTCTGTTCGAAGGTACCTCGAGCCCTTCCACCAATCACCGTGCTGCAGTTTCTCATCACTGAGACAAGTCGGGCTTCCCATCCTACGTGCTTTCATGCAGCACCTACTGTTATCTGTTTAATACTATCATTTCTTCTTCCCATTTTCTCGGCTGCTTGCTGGAGACGGCATACAAGCAAATTTCCTGAAGCCATTCATATCTGTTAGCGATACTACCTCGCACAAAATGGTCCTAGAGAATGGCGCCTGCCAGCCCTTGTCGATACTCAATGGACATCCCTCGATGCTACAAGGGCCACGGCTTCTTCATGAGCTAGTGCGGCCCTTGGCTCATGACGCGACTGCCATCGATTTCCTGGAACATGGATCGAAAAGGCGGAAGTTCTCATACAAAACCCTGCACCTCCTGAGCGATATTCTGGCTGGAAGGATCACGGAAATATTAGCGAAGCTTGAAAGTGCATCGCCAATCATTCCAGTGTTTCTACCACAGTCACCTGAGCTCTACGTGGTTATTCTGGCTATCTTGAAAGCAGGGAAGGCCTTCTGCCCGCTCAATCTCGATGCACCATCCAAACGGCTAGAATTCATTCTTGACGACATATCGGCCGACTTGATTGTCACCTCCTCATCCTACTACGAGCACCTTAGAGCATCCACCAGCATTCATGTCGTTTGTGTTGATCGCGAACTCTCTGACCGCGGCGATCGTCTCACAGTTAATCTGCCACAGCCAAACACCAATGACCTCGCATACGTATTGTATACTTCTGGCTCCACTGGAATGCCCAAGGCAGTGAGTGTATCTCATCGCGCCGTCACTCAGAGCCTTTTGGCGCATGATTCTCACATCCCTGACTTCCACCGCTTTCTGCAGTTTGCAGCCCCTGTAAGTATACATGTACCGCTTCTTCTTGGGCATATACTTATCTAGACAAAGACCTTCGATGTTTCCATTTTCGAGATATTCTTCCCTTGGCTTCGAGGACGGACGTTGGTTGGCTGCACACGCGAGCAGATGCTTGATGATCTTCCCAAGACTATCAACAGTCTTGAGGTAGATGCTGCTGAACTCACACCAACAGTGGCAAGCAATCTTCTTCATGGCAGGGCAAGCGTGCCAGGCTTAAAGTTATTACTTACTATTGGCGAGATGCTCACGCAACATGTAATTGATGAATACGGTGGTATCGGAACCATTGACAGCATATTGTGGGCCATGTATGGACCAACTGAAGCCTCGATTCACTGCACACTACAGCCAAGCTTCCCAGCATCATCTTCTACCGCCACAATAGGATTTCCGCTAGAAACAGTCTCGGCATTTGTAATCGCACCTTCCGCAGAACTTCAGGATCCAACTTGCATCGAGATATTACCAATCGGACAAGTTGGAGAGCTTGCTATTGGGGGCCCTCAAGTTGCTGAAGAATACCTCAATCGGCCTGACCTCACCAGTGCATCCTTCGTTGACCATCCGTATTATGGTCGGCTGTATCGAACTGGCGATCGAGCCAAGATCAACGAACACGGAATCTTGGAATGCCTAGGTCGTGTCGTGGCTGGCCAGGTTAAACTGAGGGGTCAGCGGGTCGAGCTGGGCGAAATCGAAAAAGCTATTATGAAAATGGAGAGCTGCCGTACAGCTGTTGTAATGGTACTACAGGACAATTTGGTCGCCTTCTGTGCCGTCAACTGCCAAGAAGTATCGCGCGCGGACGTTCTCGCCACCTGTAAGCAGTGGCTTCCCGCGTTCATGATCCCATCCGACGTATGCCTTGTAGAAGTCATGCCACAACTTCCATCGGGCAAGACTGACAAGGATGCGCTTGCAAAGAGTTATAACCGCACCACCTCTTCAGACAACACGCCTGCGTCTACCAACACGGGCGATCCCCGGAGCCTGGCCATTCTAGATCTCATCAGCCAGCATGCATCGCGAAGTGTTACCCTAGATTCAAATCTTGCCCTCTCTGGGCTAGATTCTCTTCGTTCCATTCGCATAGCATCTGCACTGCGACGTGATGGGTACAATGTCGGGGCGATGGACGTACTGTCAGCTTCGACAGTGAGGGACCTTGTTGCCGTGTGCAAAAGCGATAGAATGATAAATGGCGGAAAAACCGATGCTGCCACATTGTCTGCTTACACAGAGGTTGCTCGGCTTCGGCGTTGGCATAACGAGATTGCTTACGTAATTCCATGCACTCCGCTCCAGGAAGCCATGTTGGCAGAGACAATATCACGACCCAATGCGTATTGCAACTGGATTGAAGTGGAGCTGTCGGTCCCATGCAAGTATGAAAGGCTTCGGGATGCTCTCCGAGACCTCGCCCACAATACCGAGATCTTACGCACTGGCTTCCTCCTTGAGTCTCAGCATTCAACGACTTTCTCACAGGTGATATGGAAAGATCTATTGCCATCTCAGATTCGGGAAGTTGATTGTTTCTCCAAAGCTTTCTCACTCCAATCTGATGATGATTTGCTACGCCCTCTCACCATCCAAATGATTATAAGCTCCGAGCGGCCCCGGCTTCTTTTTCAGATGCATCATGCTTTGTACGACGGATGGTCCTTCGATCTGATACTCCACGATTTAGACAAGGTCCTTCGTGGTGAGGAGACGATTTTGCGCCAACAGTTCCAGGCTGTGACCCATTATCTCATGCATAAGGAAAGATGTCATGACCATGACAGCTCCAAAAAATACTGGGCTTCCCTACTTTCAGGTTATATCCCTACTACTCTCCCAAACTACCATGGAAAGCTCTTGCACGGCTCAGATATACGACGCTTCTCCCGGAAGTCTACCGTTTGTCCACGAAACTTAGCTCGTCATGCTCGCGAACTGGCTATCAACCCCCAAGTTTACTTCCAAGCAGCTACTGCCTATATTCTCAGATTATACAGTGGCGCTACTGATGTTGTCCTCGGCAACGTCACTTCAGGACGAACCATGCCTATAGCTGGAGTCGAAGATGTTATCGGTCCCTGTATTGCCTCTGTTCCCTTCCGTATGGACTTCGGCGACACGCATCGTATCCAAGACATATTATCCAAGACTCAAGCACTCAATCGAGAAAGTCTGCGACACAGCACCGTGTCGTTGCGCGAAATAGCGAGAGCAGCGAACGTACAGCCAGGAACACAGTTGTTCGACATATTGTTTGTGTGGCAGCAGTCTATCGTTTCTGATTCCAATTCATCTCTCATTGCCCAGATCGTCGACAACGCAGATGACTCAGAATTCAAACTCACACTGGAATTTGAACCGCGCAGGGATGATATATTATTCCGCGCCACTTTCGATGTCGCAACCATACCAGAGCAGCAGATCACGTACATGGCACGCCAAATCGACGAAGTGGTAGAACTGTTCTTAGCGAATGTCAATGACGACGTTGCCTGTATCAATCGCTGCTTTGCTACAGAGTCCTTGTCCATAGCCAACGCTACGCCTGTGCAGCGACCAATCGACCACGGCCCTTCTCATGCAGTAGAACATTGGGCTGCAACAGCTCCGTATAAAAGCGCAATTGTTTTCGGACATCTTGTCAATGGTGGAATGGCGGTTCAAAGTACGGCCACCTACGGCATGCTGAATTCTCGCGCCAATCAGTTCGCTCGCATTCTTGCAGAGCATGGGGTGGGAAACGATCAGCTAGTCTGTATCATCATGGAGAAGTCTATTGATCTCTACGTCTCTATTCTGGCCGTACTAAAGCTTGGGTGCGGCTACCTGCCGCTAGTTCCCGACACACCGATAGACAGGGTCAAAACCATTCTGGCGGACGCGCAAGTCAGAGTATGTGTTTCGGAATCGTCTATATCATCTGATATGACACAGGATGTCTTGGTTGATTTCGTCGATTTTGATCTTACCAGGCTCTCAGACTATCCCGACGAAAACTTGGACGTACCATATAATGGAGAGCACCTGGCTTATGCTGTTTTTACGTCTGGTAGTACCGGAACACCCAAGGGAGTCCTTGTCACCCAGGACAACCTCATGAACAACTTGCAGTATCTTTCGACATTGTACCCCTTCTCGGAGAACTCACGCCTGCTGCAATCATGTTCGCAGGCTTTTGACGTCAGTGTCTTCGAGATTTTCTTCTCCTGGTACGTCGGCTTGTGTCTATGCGCCGCAAAGAAGGATGATGTTTTCCATGACTTTGAAGCTGCCATCAATCGCCTGGAGATTACACATCTAAGCCTCACGCCTACAGTTGCTGCTCTAGTGGACCCAAGAAACGTACCAAAAGTCGAATTCCTCGTGACTGCAGGTGAAGCTTTGACGGAGACTGTTCGACGAAAGTGGGCTGGCAAAGGCTTATACCAAGGCTATGGTCCTTCCGAGACCACGAACATATGCACCGTGCGAGCTAAGGTCACATCTGACGATCTGATCAATAACATAGGCATGCCTTTCGATAATACTTCGGCATTTGTTTTCGATCCCGATAGCGATGCTATTCTCCCCCGGGGCGCTGTTGGGGAACTTTGCTTTGGAGGCTCGCAGGTCTTCCGCGGCTACCTCAACCGACCAGAACTCAATGCTGCAAAGATTATGGCTCATCCCCTTCATGGCAGAATATATCGGTCTGGCGACATGGGCATATTGTTGCCCGACGACTCCATACTGTCCACAGGGCGTTCGGATGACCAGGTGAAGATCCGAGGTCAACGGGTTGAGCTCGGAGAGATCACATCGATCTTGCTCGATCACGAAGCAGTCAGAGACTGTGTAACGCTGGTCACGTCTCGACACAACCATGCTAAGATGCTAGTAAATTTTTGGGTACCCGCTACGGACGAAACACAAAACTTCCAGTGCTTGCAACCCAAAGCATTTGGGGTTGCAAAGCAAGAGCTGTTCGCGCTACTTTCCCGGCGTTTACCCACCTACATGGTTCCTTCCAACCTCATACCCATCTCCCGCCTCCCAATGACCCCACAGGCCAAGATTGACAAGCGTCTTCTCTTAAACCTGTTCAGTGGCTTGACAGAAGCGTTTTTGAATTACACTACCAATTCGGAGGAGGCTAGCGAAGAGCCCGATTTGTCATCTCAATGGGAGCAAAGTGTCGCTCAGATTCTGGCCCAGGTGCTCGACATTCCACCAAGCACAATCCGACGCACCTCATCCTTCTTCAACCTGGGTCTCGACTCTGTGTCAGCTATACAATTCTGCAGCGAGCTCCGCAAGGAAGAATTGGGTGACTTCGCCGTTTCGTCGCTTCTAAAGAACCCATCAATCGCACACCTAGCCTCCGTGGAAGGATCGAGCTCCTTGGTACGAACACCAATCAAGAAGCTCAGGGCTAATCTAGACAACGTGTTCAACCCAAAGCTGATCTCAGGGATAACATCGTACTATCAACAGCGAGGTTCTCAAGTGGCTAGAATTCTTCCATGTACACCACTCCAAGAAGCTATGCTGTCAAGCGGCCAGTCGTCTACAGATGCTGCTTACTGTAACATCATGATCTTCGATATCAAAGGAGACGTGTCTCAGCTCCAAGTCTGCTGGGAACACATGGTTCAACGTCATGAAATTCTTCGAACTGCCTTCTTCGCGACCGAAGATTCCTCATTCGCGTTTGCTCAGGTCATTCTGCATCGTGAGGGCTTGGCTTGGCACCACGACAATATGGGGAATGAGCTTCGATCGCAGATCTACCAAGCTCTAACCAACCTTCTCGAAGCTAATGAACCGCCTGTCTACTTTGCACTAGCTCAAGAAGGCTCTTCCACTAAGTTGCTGTTTTGCTGCCACCACGCGCTCTACGATGGTATTGCCATCTCCACTCTAGTCCGTGAGGTACAAGACTTGTATCTTGGTTACAACCTTCCATCACCCATATCATACGACACATACTTGCATTATATGCTTGTTCAGAATGACCATGAAGCCGATGACTACTGGACTCATCTCCTAGATGGCTTTGAGCCTACATATTTTCCCACTCTCACAAGCAAGATTCCGAACACACCCGGGAGTTCTGCTTGTTCGAGGCGAGACCTAGCATTACCGCTAGACAATATACGGCAAGCTTGTCGAAACATGTCGGTGTCGCTGTTATCGGTGATTCATGCTGCTTGGGCGAAGCTCTTACACCTGTACATGGGCGAGAACGACATCTGCTTTGGAAATGTCGTGAGCGGGCGCAGCATTCCGGGGGAAGAGATAGAGCGTCTTGTGGCGCCTTGCTTCAACACATTGCCTGTGCGTGTTGTACTAGATCTCGCCAAGAGCAACAGGGATTTGACAAAACTGATACACACTCTCAACATAGACTCGCTAGTTTATCAGCTAACTCCACTTCGACACGTACAAAAGAAGCTTCTCAAGGACGGAGGTCGTCTTTTCGACACTCTTGTCATACTTCAGCAACCGAAGGAACAACTGGATGATTCCATCTGGTCACTCGACGACGATGTAGGTGACATGGATCTCCCAGTAGTATGTGAGATCATTCAAGACCAGACTGAGAATGCTTTGAAGCTGGTTTTGCATTACAAGACTTCGCTACTAACAGAAGCGGAAGCCTCCGTTGTCATAGAGACATTTGATGCCTCTCTGAGATCCATCATCAAACATCCTCAAGCTTCCTCCATGGACATATCCGAAATACCCTCTCATCTTCGAGCAGAATCAAACATGGACTCTACGATAGTGACTGCTCTAGAGCTACTGCACTCCGGGTTTGAGCGCATGTCGTCACTGGACCCGGATCGTGTAGCGCTTGATTTCTTACATCCTGAAGGAGGCAGGACCATCTGGTCTTTCATGACGTTAAACCAGAAAGCAAACCACATTGCACATACGCTTATTGCAGCCAAAGCTGGGCCTGAGGACATCATCCCAATTCATATTTCGAAGAGTCCGGAGTTCTATGCAAGTATACTGGGGGTTCTTAAAGCTGGCGCTGCATTTGCGCCAGTGCATCCCGAATTACCTGAAGCTCGGAGAAAGCTCATGCTGGCAGAGTTAAAGCCGAAGCTTTTGCTATATTCTGATTGCTCAATACCCCCTAAAGGTCTCACTGAGGCGCTCATGATCAACGTTGGAGACATTGCACCTTCCTGTCCGATCAACCCTATCATTGATGGCTTAAGAAATTCAAACCTGGCCTATTGTTTGTTCACTTCTGGTTCTACCGGCGTTCCAAAGGCAGTAAGCATGGAACATCGTGCTCCGGTGCAGACTATCGAAAGTTCGAGGGCGCTGGTGCCTTGGAGCCCATCCTCAAGACTGCTACAGTACGCTGCTACGACCTTCGACATGTGCTACTACGACTGTTTCCTCGCTTGGACCTTTGGTTTCACCCTTTGTGTTGCAGAACAAAACCATCTATTGAACGACTTGCCGAAGGTGATCAACACTCTTGGTGTTGGCTTACTAGATCTTACACCATCAGTTGCAGCGTCTTTGAGAAGATCAGATGTACCAAACGTCAAATGGCTCTATTGTATCGGCGAGGCCATGTCGCCCGCAATCGTCAAGGAGTGGGAGGGCCTGTGCGTCAACTCTTACGGACCGACTGAAGCGGCGTTCTGCACAACGATGAGTCCTGTCTCGAAAAGAACGAGGACTTCAATTATTGGCAAGCCCTTCCCAAGTACTTCTTTCGCTGTATTTTTGGAGCGAGGTGAATCACCCTTGGCTATGCTGGGCGTCGGGGAACTGTACATTGGAGGTACTCAACTCGCGCGAGGCTACTTTGGTAAGCCTGATCTCACCAATGAGCGTTTTGTGAGTAGATGCGGCCAAAGGTTTTACAAGAGTGGTGATAGGGTGCGGATGCTGAGCGACAGGAGTTTCGAGTTCCTTGGGCGGACAGACGACCAAGTGAAGATTCGTGGACTGAGAGTAGAGCTGGGTGAGATCAACAGTGTTCTCCAAGACTGTCACCCAGATATTGCAGCTGTCACTACACAGATCCTCAAAAAAGACGCAGCAGCAAAGGAGCAACTGGTGTGTTTCTTGGCACTGCACCAAGACATCGAGGAGACCGAACGTATTACACTTCGCGAAAAGCTCAAAACGACTGCAAGTACCCGTCTGCCTTCATACATGGTACCCGGTTTCTTCTTTTTCGTTGAAGAAATACCCAAATCAATGGCAGGAAAGGTCGACAAGAATGCGTTAACAACCATTTTCAGGAGCTCCGCTGATGGAATCTCAGTCGCCGATGGCATTTCGAATTCCCCAGCGTACCAATGGAGTGAGTTGGAATCAAAAGTTCGGAGAGTTCTTGCACGACTGTCCAAGACTCCACTGCACGACATTTTGCCGACAACGTCAATCTATCAGCTCGGCCTTGACAGCATTAGTGCAGTACAAATCGCGGCAGCGCTCCGGAAACAAGGTCAGATTGTGAATGCTACAGATGTCTTGAGGTATACAACGTGCGCTGAGCTTGCGGAACATATTGATCGCACGAGCACAGTGGATACGCCTGCAAACCCTGTCTTCAACTTCGCCAATTTTGACCGCACCCATAGGACGCAAATCTTGAAAGTCCATGACATCAAGCACGGAGATGTCATAACTATCCGGCCTTGCACCCCTCTACAAGAGGGCATAGCATCTCAATTCCTGGCCAAAGAAGGTTCTGTATACATGAATCATGTTCGGCTACAATTGGAGTCGGACATGGATATGGACAGGCTGAAGATGGCATGGGCCACCACGACGGCACGTCATAGCATGCTACGAACTGGCTTTGTTCACGTGAAAGACCCGCTCCACTCTTTTGCAATGGTCGAGTATACTTCCGATTCCGTCGCTCTGCAATGGAGTATGACACAAGACGACGATGTTTCTGACCCGATTGATGCATGGCTTGGGGAGGTGAGATCCAAAGCTTTGACCAAGCTTCACTTGCCACCTTGGCAAGTACGTGTCATTTGCAAAGACGACCACTTGTTCCTCGATCTGGCTATCTTCCATGCGATTTTCGATGCACAAAGCCTTCAGCTCATCTTCCATGATGTCGCAGCTGCCTATCATGAACAAGCTCTCCTCCCACCACCATCTCTGGATCCTGTCATCGATAGCATAATCCGCTCAAATGGCGAAGACAAGAGCAGAGACCGATTTTGGACTGGTCTTGGAAAACTGGCAAACCCATCAACATTTCCCAGCCTGGCGCCTTTGAGATACGACGCGAGACCTCCATCGGTTTGCACAAGACAGTCGAAACATTCTCTCGATGATCTGGAGAGTGGGTGCCGGGCAGCCAGCATCACACTGCAAGCTGCTGGCATTGCCAGCTGGTTATCGCTCCTATCTGCTTACACTGGAGAGAGCTCCGTGACATGCGGAGTTGTACTCTCCGGTCGAACCTTTGAGGCAGCAGAGAGCGTGGTGTTTCCGTGCATCAACACTGTGCCTTTTGCGTTAAAAGTAACAGAAGACAGAGCCGATATGCTCAAACGAGTCATGGCTCTAAATGTGGACATGCAGCAACACCAGTCTACTTCACTCAACGAAGCCCGAAGATTGATGGGATTTCCGAATGAGCCACTCTTTGACACCATCTTTGCCTATCAGAAGCTCAGTGTTGAAACGAATGCCAACAGTCTCTGGAGCGTGGTTGACGAAAGAGCGACAATAGAGTACCCGCTTTCGATCGAATTGGAGCTCAACGCAGGACGATTGGAATATCGATTGACCTATCTACCGCATATCATACCGGAAGAACAGGCCGCGTTGATACTCCAGCAGCTTGATCATCTCATGGAGGATTTTGTCTTACCTACAAAGACCGCCGTAGTAGGCAACAACTACTCAAGTCAGCTCTACTCCATCACTCCGGCCAAAGAACACGAGCTGATGTCCGATGTCCGACTGCTCCATGAATTGGTTGAGAAAACTGCAACGAGCTATCCTGAACGTGTCGCGCTGGAGTTTGTCAGTCTAAAGGACAACGGTGAGCGCTTTGCTAAGCGTTGGACTTATTCCGAGTTGGATGCCGAAGGGAACAGGGTCTCACAATTACTTAGCGCTCACGGTGTCAGACCCGGTAGCCTTGTTGGCGTGTGCTTCGATAAGTGTCCAGAAGCCTCTTTTGCTATGTTGGGTATACTGAAGGCTGGATGCGCTTTCGTTGCGGTTGATCCTGGAGCGCCTACTGCACGTCAAACGTTCATTGTGAAAGACTCACGGGCCAAAGCCGTTCTTTCATTATCCTCACAGTCTTACAAATTCAAGACGAGCCTTGCTATCCCGATACTCGATCTTGATCATGTCGACTGGCATTCGCTGCCCGGGTCCAAGCTGATGATCAATCGTAAAATCAGTCCTCAAGACCTCAGCTACTGCTTGTACACCTCTGGCACAACTGGAAACCCCAAAGGTTGCGAATTAACTCATGAGAACGCCGTACAGGCTCTTCTTGCATTTCAGCGTTTGTTTGCTGGACATTGGGACGAGACTTCGCGCTGGCTCCAGTTCGCATCTTTCCATTTTGACGTATCAGTTCTCGAGCAATACTGGAGTTGGTCTATTGGCATCTGTGTGGTATCGGCCCCTCGGGACCTCATATTCGAAGATCTGGCTTCCTCTATCCGAGATCTCAACATTACGCACATCGATCTGACACCCAGCCTCGCCCAAATCCTACATCCAGATGACGTCCCAAGTCTTTGCAAGGGAGTCTTCATCACTGGCGGTGAGAGCTTGAAGCAAGAGATCTTGGATGTATGGGGTCCGAAGGGTGTGATATACAATGGCTATGGGCCAACGGAAGCGACGATAGGTTGTACAATGTACCCGCGAGTTCCAGCCAATGGTAAACCATCCAATATTGGTCCTCAGTTCGATAATGTTGGGTCTTTCGTTCTCCACCCAGGCTCCGACGTCCCAGTCCTTCGGGGTGGTGTCGGCGAGCTCTGTGTCTCAGGCAAGCTCGTTGGTAAAGGATATCTCAATCGTCCAGAGTTGACCGCCGAGCGCTTCCCATATCTTGATCGTTTTGGAGAACGTGTTTACCGAACTGGAGACCTGGTACGAATATTGCATGATGGCACTTTCGATTTCTTGGGTCGTGCAGACGACCAAGTCAAACTACGTGGTCAGCGCCTTGAGGTGGGAGAGATCAATTCAATCATCAGACAATCAGGAAAGGGCGTTTCGGATGTGGCGACGCTGGTACTCAAGCATCCAAAGCAGCAAAAGGAACAGCTTGTAGCTTTTCTTGTATGCGCAAGTCAGTCAAAATCTCTCCCAGAGGTGATTTTGAGGAACTCAGATCAAGTAATGCGCGCGAAGGAGGCTTGTCAGGAGAAGCTTCCGCCCTACATGGTTCCTACTCACTTCATTCCTCTCACTGCTATGCCACTCAATGTCAACAACAAGGCAGATGGAAAAGCACTTCGCAGCTTGTACGAGGGTCTTTCCTCTAGCGATCTACGGGAACTTTCAGCCACAGTCCATGATCAACAGGAAACATGGTCGGACCAGGACAAGAAGGTTCGCCAGGTACTTTCTCAAACGCTCGGCATAGATGAAGTATCTATTACCAAAGATATCAGCTTCTTCGAGTTAGGCATGGACTCAATCACCGTGATTGGAGTATCACAAGCGTTAAAGCAGAGTGGATTGTCTGAAGTTACTGCATCTCTGGTCATGCGACTTCCAACAATCAGGCGTCTTACAAAGGCTTTGGGAACTGTCATTTCGCTCGAGGATAGCCTGGGTTTTGTAATTGCGGCACAGCAGTCTGTAAACGCAGTTCAGCACCGCTATCGGCGTGTAGCCGCCCATTCCCTGTCTGTCGAACCTGGTATGATCGAAGCTCTCGCCCCATGCACACCTTTGCAACAGGGTATGATTGCCAGGTCCTCGGAGAGCGATAAAGGACTCTACTTCAACAATTTCCAGTTCAAGCTAAATGGCGACATCGACGAGGAGAAACTGGATAAAGCATGGCGAAAAGTGTACGCCTCAACTCAAATCCTGCGGACAGTTTTCATCAACACAGAAGAAGGATATGTTCAAGCAGTCCTCCGGGATATTCATTTCAGTGGAATTATTCATACCGCAGTCGAGCATAAAAGCGTTGGTGAACATCTGGATCATCTGAGACGAGAGTGGTTAGCGATTAATCAGGCTGAGCTCAGACATCTGTTCGAAGTGCACATCGTCGTTACTGAAGAAGAGAAGCTGTTGGTCGTTCACATCTTTCATGGTTTGTACGATGGAAACAGTATTGGCCTGATCTTCCAAGCTGTCTGGGATAGCTACAATCAACGGGCTTCGCAATCCGCTGCTCCTTCATTTCATACTGCTTTGGCTTATGGTCCACTGAGGATGGTAGATGGGGCAAAGCACTTCTGGCAAGGGCATCTCTCGATGGATTCTCCGTCTTTTTCCTCCATGGATGAAATGTCTAGTACGAAGACTGTCCTCACAACGCGTAAATTGCGTGGATTAGTAGCATTCGATCCTACCCGACGCCAGCTCAATGTTACCGCGCAGGCTATCGCGCAAGCTTGCTGGCTCAGCGTACTCCAAGAGCACACCTGGGGGATACTTACAACCGGTATGGTCGTCTCTGGGCGTAGCATCGACCTCGAGGGTGCACAACGCATCATAGGTCCGATGTTCAATACCATCCCTTACCAGCATCAGGCTCAATCCAAAGAGTCTTGGGCATCGGTTATCAAAAGGGTGCACGACTACAATGTTGCTGTTCATCCGTATCAGCACACAGCCCTGAGAGACATCATGAAGTGGTGCAAAAGAGCTCCCGGTCACCCATTGTTCGACAACCTCTTTGTATACCAAGTTTCACAAGGGGACGAGGATTGGGCCCGCAATGACACTTGGACGCTCCTAGATGGGAATACTGTTGCCGACTATCCTGTGGCTTTCGAAATCGAGCAGAAATCAGACAGCGACTTCAATCTAACCTTGGTGACGCAAGGACACGTCATCTATGGGAGAGGCGCGAATGAGCTACTAGACCGATTCGAGCATGCGTTGCATCAGGCCCTAGAGGACCCATCAGCCTTGCTTGAGCTGCCAGTCGGACCTAGCGTGGTGACTGCAAGTAGAAACGCCGCAAATACTCATACGGATTTCCGAACCGACGTTGCAACGAACTTTGAATGGACAGACATTGCAATTAAGATTAGAGAAGAGATCGCCAACCTAACCGGAAACAATCCTGAAGAGATTGATGAGGCAACTTCTATCTTTGAGCTCGGGCTTGACAGTATCGATGCGATCAAGCTATCTTCAAGGGTCAAGAAGCGCGGGGTTAATCTTCCAGTAAGCGCCATCATGCGTGGACTGAACATCGGGAAGATGGTGATGAACGTCTCCATCACAGAAAATCACGCCGAGGACTCCGCGTCAAAGTCAAATTTCGATCTTCAAAAACAGAGATTGATTCGATATCTAGAGGAACGCGACTTCAGCACAACAGATATTGAAAAAGTCCTTCCTCTGACACCCTTGCAAGAAGCTATGATCGCTGAGATGACTACATCTGGATATACGAGGTACTACAACTGCGATGTACTAGAGTTGAACGCGAACACGAACACCGAGAAGCTACGACAGGCTTGGGTGAACGTTGTTGAAAACTCGCCAATCTTGCGTACTGGCTTTGTTCAAGTCGATGACCTAGATATTGACGACTCCTTCGCACAAATTATTCATCAACAGCCTCATGATTTCTGGTCGCACATGAGCTTGGAAGAAGTGCCCGATTTCACCTTACTTTTGGATAAGCTCCGAACCGATGTTAGAGAAGCTCCGCTGTTGACACCTCCGTTTCGCCTTGTATTTATCGAAACTCCTAGTCGCAACTACCTTTTGTTAAGCATTGCACATGCCTTATACGATGGTTGGTCTCTCAGCCTACTGCATTCCGATGTGCACCGAGCATACGGCGATGATCTCATGTCCCGACCAAGCTATGTATCGTCATTGGCTGGTATCATTTCAGGGTCAGGCTCTGATGCCGCAGGGTTCTGGCAGGATTATCTCTCAGACGCTACTAAAGCCCCTTTCCCGCGGCGCGCAGATATATCCAGTGAGATTAGCAGCGTTGTTCATCGCCACGAACGCCATAGTACAGTAGAGCTAGATGGGCTTCAAACCTTCGCGAAAAAGAGCAACGTTTCTCTCCAGACAGTTGGACAGACAGTGTTTGCCCTAGTATCTGCATTTTATACTCACTCACTGGACATCACATATGGTTCTGTTTTATCGGGACGCGACGATGACGAGAAGTCTCAGCTACTCTTCCCGACTATGAACACCGTCGCTATCCGAACCATACTCCATGGCAACGGCACCGAAATGCTGCGATACGTACAGGACAACCTTGCGAATATCAAACAGTGGCAGCATTACCCACTTCGCAAAGCCTTGTCTCAGGCGGGTGTTGGTGGTAGATTGTTCGAAAGCCTATTCATATACCAAAAGAGCTTGGAGAAAGAGCAAAATAGGAGTCAAGAGCTATACACTAGTGTTGGCGGACATAGTGACGTTGAGTATCCAATCTGTGTGGAGATGGAGGTGGTTGGTGATGCCTTGGTGTGGCGGTGCGCAGTGAAAGAAGAAGTGTTCGATGAAAGAGGGGCGATGAGTCTACTGGACCGAATGGATGATGTGCTGAAGTACCTGATGGTCAATCCAGAAGCGCCGGTAATTGGGATAACGACAGCTGGAACTTCAGTGTGCGGTCTGCCAATGTATGGAAGAGACGGTGCAGGACAGGCGAAGATATCCGAACTTCCCCAGGACGACCGGAGCGAAATTTCGGCAGATACGCCGACTGCACGCAAGATCCGCGAGATCTTGGCTGCAGTATCGAAGATACCTGAAGATGAAATCACAAGGGACATGACCATATTTCACATGGGCCTGGACTCTATTAGCGCGATCAAAGTTTCTTCGCTTCTCCGCAAACAGGATGTTGTCCTTAGTGTTGGCGAGATGCTTCGTGCTGGTACTGTCGCAAAGATGGCGAGGGTAGTGGTTGAGCGCGCTATTCAAGCGTCAGACAACGACAACCAAGATTACCAACCAGCCATTCTGAGCTCATTGCAGGGCTTCGATAGAGCGGACCTCCTGGGTCGGGCTAATATCAGCACCAAAAACGCTGCAGACGTTTTACCCGTCACTGCTGGGCAGCTATACATGCTCTCAATGTGGCTCAACACGAAGGGGAGCAACTTTTACCCAGAGTTCACCTACGATCTGCATGGAGATGCGTCTATCGAAGTTCTCCAAAAGTCGTGGGGAGCTCTTGTAGGAGAGTTTCCAATTCTGCGGACATGTTTTGTTTCAACGACTGACGATCAAGTGCCGTACGTACAAATCGTGCTCGAGGAAGTTGAAAACACTATAACGGATGTGACGAATTGCGAAGAAGACGAACTTTGCAGGTGTATGCAACAGATCTCTTCCGCACAGCCTTGGGCGCATACTTTCGTCTCAAAAGTTTCGAGTGGTTGGAAGTTGACGCTGAAGATTCACCACGCACTGTACGATGGTGTCAGCCTGCCGCTTCTCATGCAGCAGTTCCAGAATCTCTGCAATGGCGCTGCCGCATCTTCGCCCGACAATACTTTCAGTAGGCTTGTCGTTCACAGCTCCACGGCATCAGCTCAGCAAGAGCGAAAAGCATTCTGGGGAACTTATCTTAACGGCATTGCACAAAATCCTTTGCCACAACCATCTTCGCCCCCAACAGGGCGAATAGAAGTTTACGAGCCTGCCTTCTTACCGACCAACAACCTCGAAAAGATGACGCGTCAACACGGCATCTCAACACAAGCTCTCTTCCTCGCCGCCTACGCAAAACTCTACGCAAAGCACACCGCTACCAATACATCCACCGACGTGGTGATAGGCATCTACCTCGCAAATCGCTCCCTCCCAATAGCAAACCTATCGACAGCGGCCATACCCACAGTCAACCTACTCCCTCTACGTGTCATATCACCACAGGCACAAAGCCTAATAGATACAGCAACGCAGATCCAAGCCGATCTACTCTCCATCAGCAGCTCAGCAAATGCATCAGCAAGCCTTTTTGAAATCAGCAACTGGACCGGCGTCAAAATCGACACTTTTGTCAACTTCCTTTCGTTGCCTGATGTACTACAACAACAAGAGCAAGTGCAAGGGGAAGAAACGCAACAGCATATCACCATAGAAGCGACGCATCAGTGGGAAGAGAGCCTCAGCAGAGTTGCATCTGTATCCCCATCTTTGCGGTTAGACGAAGGCGCTGCGACACAACTTGTGAACAAATGTGTTAACGAGGTGTACTTGGTAAGTGCCGAAAGCGAAACCGAGAGTATGCATGCAAAACTAACACCCGACAGCACGCCGTTGACATTGAAGCCACAGTTCGGAACAATGGTACATTGGATATTGGTGTTTTTGCGCCGATGGAGATGCTTAGTTTGGATGAAGGGGAGCAGTTGGTTAGGGATTTGGCCAAGGAGTTGGAAGAGTTGTGATGGTGGGGTTTGTGGGTTAGGCGTTTTTCGAGTGTTGTCAGTTTTCATCTTTCTTCGTTGCTGTGGTTGGTCGTTTGGGTCAGTCTGCTCTTTAATTTTTGGACTGGCTAGTTGTTTATTTTTGGGAGTTGTTGGTTTGATTGATTTAGTTACTTCTCTCAATTGTCTTCTTGGGCGTGGGGCGGCTGGAGTTTACTGGTAAAATTGGAATTGTGTATTTGTAACCATTTTGACATGCACTTCCTGACACCTACCTCTTCCTCGAACCAGCTTGATTGATTTTGTCTTGTAATCACTATGCGTCGTTACACAGGAAACCAACAAGGAGAAGTGATTCAGGTATTTGATATCATTATTAGACTACTAGACTAGACAAAGTCATGGTATCCTAGACCTCATAAACTCCTCGCTATCGTTAATAAACCGAAAAGGAAAAAGAAAAGGATAAGAAAAGTTGGGGATATCCAGCCAGGTGGGTAGCCCATTCCGAGTGTCCCGCTTGATATATCCGTCTTCATATCACAGCTGACAGTTGACGAAGCCTGCTGAGTCTCAAAAGAAACAGCGCCGCGCATCAACTCATCTTAGCTTCAGAAAGATGGCTAGACCATTTGCTCGCCATGCCTACTGGCACCAACAGGCTTCCTATGCACACCGCTTGCAGCAGGGCCCTCGGGGTGTGGCATCATGGTACCCCTAGGACCATCGGCAGCGTCGAATGGCGCACCGCCCCAGCTACCGCCCTCGTGTGTGCCCCAGCCAGCCTTGCGAGTGAAGACGACATCATGGAAGCCATCGGAGGAGCTAGGACCAGCGCCGAAGACCATAGGAGCGTGGCGCATGAGAGGGATGTGGTTGAAGCGGAAGTCCCAGACGGAAGCGTAGACCATTCGGTAAGCGCTGAAAGCCATCATGGTACCTATGAGAGCACCAACTAGGATGTCGTACTGAAGAGAAATGTTAGCGATGATGTTTGAACAGAAGAAGATGTGGGGATGTCTGGACTTACCCAGTTGTGGTACTCGTCGATGGTGAGAGCTCCTCCAATCAAGCAGGCGCCTAGGATAGGAGCGTACAGAGCGATGAGCTTCCACATGGCGGGGTGGTAGTTTGAGAAGACCTTGAGCTTAGCGTTAAGGTACAAGTATAGAAAGACAAAGCCAGCGAATGCAGCAGTAGTATGGCCGGAAGGCATAGACTCTAGACTATCATTGATCTCGTTCTTGTTGCCAGTGCAAATGCTGCGGTCGAACATGATCTGCCTGTAACCGTTGGCAACGTTACCGAACGGGCCGCCTGCTTCATTGCCGTTGTTGTTGGCGCCGACGGATGCGAGCATGCTCTGTGGAATCACGGGCTTGCATACGGCGAGGAAGTGGGGGCGGAGACCACCGATGAGCCACTTGATGAAGACCTGGAAGACTGCTGCGGCGATGAGCGAGTACAAGAGACCAATGGTTGCGTTGTTGATGTCCCAGAAGCTGCGGGCGCGGATCTGAACAATTAGGAAGACGGCAAAGGGGATGAAGAAGGCCATGAGAGCAGCAGCCCAGATGGGAATGATCTCATTGCGGAGAGGGTACGCAAACTCGGGGTAAACGATCTCGCCATTTGCGAAGATGACTATAGATGATCAGCATGGTTTTCAATCATGTCCAGTGATAGACAGGACTTACTGGGGAAGCTACGGCTCGGTGCAGGATCCGCCATATAGACCCCGAGACCAACGGCGCCCATCGCAGCCATGGTGACAATGTCGAGCCAAGTAGCCTTGATCCATTGTCCGAAGCTGGGCCTGGTGTTGTACGAAGACGCAGCACCTCTAGAAGCACGCCTAGGCCTACTCCTCTTCTCGTGAGCGCCAGTCGCCGTGGTGGTATCAGCCACGACAGGCGTCGTGTTGCGCTTGTTGAAGATACCCATGGTTGCAGAGAAGTCGATGAGATGTTGCTGGCTTGGTGGCTGAGGTAGATATAGTACCGAATACCAGATGACGTAACGCGCTTGTTTACAGAAGGGATGAGGAGGAGGAGGTGAGAGCAGCCAGCGAACGACCGTTAGCGTACCAGCGAAGCAAGCGCAAGCAACTTGACCCAGCAAACTCCACGTGGGAGACGAGGGTTGGATCGAAGAAAGGTGAAGAACGAAGAAGTTTGTGTCTAAATCTAACGGTCACAATCCCATGTCCTTATACTCGCAACTTCTCCAAATCTGCATACACCTACATCATTCCTCGCTACCTCTTCCACCGCATCGGTAAATTAAGCCCCAGCCACAAACCTGCTGCCAACCCTGCTCCTCTGTCCCTCCAAACCAATTTAGAGCGACATTGCAGCATCGCACTGTGGCTTTCCGAGGATCCTGTCCGCATGCAGCAGAGTGCGACAAGGAATGTCGGAAAGTTGGCAAAAGCTTGGCCACGCCGTAGTGAAAGCTTGGCCACGCCAGCTGTGGCTTCTGTGTGGCTGGTAGACAGGGCAATGATGGCATTTGTGTGGCTCCCCGGCACGAGAATTGCCGCATGGCCACTCGATTGCTTGCGATCTTCGCCATGTGTGGCGCTGGGGATCGATTGGTTTGGTGGTGCTGGTGTGTTGCGCGTTGCTTGCATGAATGCTTGCATGAAAATGTGTTGCGCCGCGGAAGATGGCATCGCGTGACGTCACATGCCCAAAATTCTGGTGCTGGTCTGACAATCGATCGTCTGAGCGTGGTTCTGGGCTTTCATCATCCTATGCATTCATGCGCCGCAAAAAGAAAGGAATAGACGTTGTGAATTATTGGAACTTGTCTGGCTGTCACGTGTCAGATATAATGGCGTGTTCACATGTGCACTTGTGCTTCTCAACGCAATCACAGTATCACTACCAAGATCCAATCTCATCCTATACTGTTCTTGTCTCTAGTGCTGTTGCCTGAGATCTGTGGGGACGTTTTGTGCCTAGTGAGACATCGTCCAGGCGATTATGTATTATGGTAGTATTTGGCAAAAGGGTGTTGGTGTAGGTATACTGTTTGAACCCCTCCCATCACGAAGCCTTTCTCCATTCAAGCATAGAAACTCCCTTGATCAATCACCAAAACATGGCCGTCCTCTTCAACGCCCTAATCCCCTGGGTATCATCCTTCTCCTCTTCTACGAACACCTTCACCGTTCATCATGCCATCCGACCACCTCCCCCCTCTCCTCCCATCTAAGAGTGAATGTGCACCTCAGTAGATCCGCTACGGTGCCAAGTTGCAAGCAAAACGCCACACCTCCCACACTTGTGCTGGACGTCCTTGGTCGAGTTCATAACATACGGAATACATCCCAAGCAGCACACGCAGCAAAGAGCAAACGCCCATACGTGAGTCGTGTTTCCCGTGTCGAAGGCGACGTTGGTCATGGCTCGCTGGCCGCACGCAGGGCAATCTGCAGGCGCGGGTCCACGCTGCAGGCTGGCAATGGGTGTCGCGGTTTGGTAGACGGTCCCGCTTTGTTGTTGGGGTGGCATGCCCGGCTGCGTCGCGGCGGATGTGTCGGGTTGCTGTGCGTACATGGGTTGTGGTTGTTGCGGTTGCTCGTGGGGGTAGGGCTGCTGGACGTTGGGATCTTGGTGGTAGACGGGGGGCTGTTGCTGGCCAGTCACGTCTGGCGACTGAGGGTATTGCTGCATGGGAACTTTGATAGGGTCAGACATGGTGGTACTTGTGTTTCTGAGGGGTGGGCTGTAGGTTGGAGGGGGATGGTTGTTATGCGAAGTGTTTGTCCTTGCGATGCGCAACTCTTGATACACTCCCCAAGAAAGACTAATGATCACTTACCTTGTACTTTCTCCATCGTGAAGATGATTATCGAACTGTCTACTGTAGAAGCGCGTGAGGTCGGAGAAAGCGGGTTGATGTAGCTATTTAATTGGAAGGTAGGTGAATCGTGAATCTCAAACAAAGAAGAAAAGAGCCCACGGAGCAACCTAGACTATATGTAAGTAAAGCCAAATCCCCGCAACAACTACTGTCAATCTCCTCAAAACAGACTAACACCCAATTCACAACCAACACGACTTCAGGCCCTCCACCATTTCACATGGGTACCCACTGCCAAGGGGGTGACTCTTGCTGCGCGAGCACAGCCCTGCTGCTCGTACCGAGCATCAATGCGCCTACTACCCGCGCAAGGCTCTCCCACTCTTGCCGTAGAGCCAATGAATAGCTGCGGACTGTTGCATGTCAAGATGCGCAGTTTGGTATCAGGTGCCGGGACAGCCGTTTTGGTGTTGGGGCGACGGGCGTTGCGATGATGGGCAAGGAGAGACGCAACCATGTACTTACCTAGCGTGGGCGCAGGGCGGCAAGCCCATTTGCCCCTGTTTAGGTTTAGCGGCGAGGTTATCCCACGAGTTTTGGTTTGGGGGCCACATTTCAACACCATCGTGCTTTGAGTGACCGCCGTCCTGCTCACGGGCATTGCATCACAGAGCCGGGTATAACGTTCTTTTGCCACACATTGAAGCTCAGCATGTCACCCGGGTTTCCCGAATAAGCGTCTTGGATCACGGTTATTTACTTCATTAGATTGTAGCTCAGGCGGCTGTGCTGGACGATCAACGTGTGTGTATCTGGTTTCAAGTCTAGCGCTCAAAGGCCCTAATGTTCCTGCACACGCCGCTATTATTTTAAGACAGGCGTGACACCATCAAGCGAGTTTGACGTCGCCAAAGCATGTAGAAAATGGCTGTGTGGCTGAACCGGTGAACAAACTGCGTTGGCAAGTCGTATTTAAATTCGACCGAGTATGCACCGTCGAGGGAACCCCTCAGTATCGCGTGTCCATGTCGTCCAAATCGGCCTCGTCCTCTGACTCTTCCTCGACATGGCCATTGGCGTGCGTAGTGTGGCTTGCGTCTTCGCCGCCACCACCCACGAGCTTCATTTGCTCAGGAGTCAGGTCCACGACGGTGGGTGCAAAGTCGCCTAGCTCGTCGTCTTCATCTGCGCCCTTGACTTCCAGTTCCACTCTCTCGCCATCTTCCAACTCCACCATACCGCGCTTCAGATACGAGCCCTCTGGTTCCCATCCAAACTCTTTCTCCATGAATTCTTGCAGGTCCTCCAATTCGTCTACCAGGTCAACTTTCCACTTGCCGTCAAAATCGTCCAAAGTTTTGCGGAACTGGCTGAGCAGCTTCCTCAGGAAGCCCCCACCAACATCATTCATGTCGAACAAGTCACCCTCCATATCTGAGCAATGAGAGAGCTGGGTACGCAGACACTTGAGAAGATCTAAAAACAGCTGAGAGCGCTGTTGGACGGCTTGCCGGCAAGTGAGAAGTAAACGCAATAGTCGTTTCCACTGTTCAAGACATGAGTTGTTGTTGAGCGTCAAAACCATAAGGAAGGTGAACTGTAGTTCACCCAGTATCTCATTCTCTCGGCCCCGCAGATGTCTTGCCTGGCAATGGTTGTCGATGAGGTCGCCTAGGAACCAGGATCGATCCTGTGCAGCTTCTGTTCGTTCTCGGCCAGTTGCACCTTCTCTCCATGTCTTCTTTAGATCAATGGGTAGGAACCTCAGTTCTTTCTCAGGATGCAGCATGCTGTTACTCGTCTCCAGGCCCGGTATCTCGTCTAGATCTTGTGTGGCGGATGATGCGGACGTTAGATTCCAGTGGTCGGGGTTCAGCCCGCATATCCTTGATAATATGGTAGGTGTGACTTGGGATGTGAGTGTGCTCCAATCAGTAGAGTCTTCGGACCAGCCCTCCTCAGCGCCAGAATCTCCCTCTTGCACGGTCTGCCGATACGGCGTCAGACCGTCCTTCCATATGCTTCCCAGGTTGGCCTTGTGCCTCAGTACTTCAGTTTGTGACGTTTCCGCTACGAGATCCTCGGCGCTCTCATCCCACTTCTTAACGAAGACCTGTGGTGAGCCGACGCCGGGCGTGACATAGAACCACGCGCCATGTCTCACCGAAAGCGTGTTATCGCTTGCAGTAAAGACAAAGTGCAGACCAGGTGGTACATTTTTGACGCCCCGAAAACGTGGCGATGCTGTGAAGGAGAGCAAGTCGATGCCTGCAAGAGCCTTTTGCGGAAGACCCAAGAGCAGGACGCAGTTATTAATCGTCGACGGGTCCATTTTTGGGCGGAATATCTCTTCGAACCACGAGTGTCGCAATATCTTGAGAATAGGTTGTTCGCAAAGCTCTACGTGAGCTGGTGAGAAATGGGGTATCATAGTGTCCAGAATAGGCATGACGCGGAAATCTTTCAACACGTGAGCGGCGGGGGCCTGGTCGACAAATCCAGGGGTTGTCCCGTCAAATAGGAGAATTTGGTTATTAGCGGGAACGTGAAAGTAAATGTACCAAGAAAAGAAGAAGACGAAGGAGAAGAAGAAGAAGACGAAGACGAAGACGAAGAAGATGAGATGCAAAATGCAGTGTCGGGGCACACGACAGAGCAGAATGGCCTCAGTAATTAAACTCGTGCCCTGGCAGACGCAGGCCGCCGCGAAGCCTAGGTACATAGCGTTCAAGCAAAGCAAGATGCGGACATCTGATGCGATGGCACCGCGATTTGGGCCGAGCGAAACATGGACCATACGTCATGCAGTTAGCAAACAGCTCGCCATGACGATCCGCGTGCTCCCAAGTCCGCATCTCGTGTTTGAGCGACAACCCATCTCCGCGTTCCCGCAGGCTCCTTGACATGCCCAGTGCAGTGTACAGTAAGAGTAGCAGATAATGGCCTTTGTGCGTCTAGACGCGATCTACAACGCGTACGTGTGACCGAAACCGCCGATCGCTATCGAAATCCACAACGCCCTTGGACGTTCCCCACCAACCCTCACCTGGAACAACATCCGGAAGTTTGAAATCCCCATCCTGCGACTAGAAGGCTTTTGCCTCCTTCTCCTCCTCCTTCTGCTGCATACTAGACTTATTTTTGGGCACCGCACCATCGCACGCATACTAGAGTTTAGCGTGGCATAGCAACCGCGGTACTGGACGGTGTGTGTCTCCTCGATTAGACCCTGCAGCGCGCATACCCTCGTTTGGTCATCAGGGCGATATTCGCCCGAAAAGCTTCGGCCTCAATCTGAGAATACGACTTGTTCTGGAAGCAAACAAACTCCTGCCGCCTTGATCGTCCCCAGCATCTCCGGCAGCCTGCCCGTTGCCGTGCGCAAGCCGACCAACCCCACGACGACCCCTCATCCTCACCACCACCACCACCACCTCCACAACACACACAGCCATGGACCGCCGCCGCACCCCAGGCCTCTCCTCGCTCTCCTCGCGCGGCCTCCAAAACCACCACTACACCAATCACGGCGCCACGCTCCGCACCCGCAATGCAGACTCCCTCTCGACCCAACTCTCCGTCTTCCAATCCCTCCTCCACTCCTTCGCAATCACCCACTCCAAAGACATACGCGCAAACCCCGCCTTCCGCGCCGAATTCGCCCGCATGTGCTCCGCCCTCAACATCGACTTCCTCGCCTCGTCCTACCACCGCGACAGCACCGCCTCCAGAGACGGCAGCACTAACAACGGCAAGACAGGTGGCGGCGGTGGCGGCGGGACAGGCGAAAGCATATGGACCCAACTCCTCGGCGGTAGCGTAAACGACTTCTACTTCAACCTTGGCGTCCTCATCGTAGAAGAATGCAGGGCCACACGCGCTGAGAACGGCGGGTTAATAAGCGTCTCGGACCTCCAGTCTCGCATCTCCAAATCCACGCGTATAGGCGGTAGCATGGAGGTTAGCGACGATGATATAAAACGCGCTGTTGACTCGCTCGCCCCGCTGGGCTCCTGCTTTTCCATCATGACGATTGGGCATCGCAGCTTGATTAGAAGCGTACCCAAGGAACTTAATACCGATCAGAGTACGGTGCTGGAGGCAATCCAGGTGCTGGGCTATGTGACGGTGAGTATGTTGCAGTTGAATCTCGGTTGGGAGAGGCCCAGGGCGCATGCAGTCGTCGAGGATTTGATGGCGGATAGTCTTGTATGGGTGGATACGCAGGCGGGGGAGAATGAGTATTGGAGTCCAGCCTTCCTGACGGCCGTGGGGACGGGCGAGGGAAGGACTGTGTAGATGAGATGAGATGAGATCAAATATGTTTAGCATGATGAGATGATACCCGGCGGATGAGCCAATGCATATAGAATAGATACGACATTAGAATATACGACCGGTAGTATAGTACCATAGTAGAGCGATCCCTTGCCATCGCCATCTGGGAGCCATGCTGACAACCAACACGATACAACAAAAAAAAATCATCACTAATGTAAGCAGAGTAGAACTTCATCTATAATACTATACACGCCTACACACTCCCACACACAAAACACCGTGTCCCCTCACCAAAGCACTTCTGTATTACAAATCCTCTCCTCCTCCGTCTCCTTCCACGCTCCCTTCTTATCACTCAAATCAGGCAACACCTTGCGATGCCAAATCCCACTCCACCTCCTCGCAGTATCCTCATCCTCAAAGTCAAGTATCCACCGATTGTACACACGGTTCATGATAAGCTGGTTCACTTGCTGGGGGTTCCCATCTTCCTCGACACCATCCATCATCTTCTGGATAGCAGGGTCATCAAACGTCATTTCCTGCGTGGGCTTGCCGAGCGGCGAGTCCGTGTGATCAAAGGTGCCGTAAGCGCGAGGCCGGGTTGAAGAAATGGGTTTCGAGGACATGCGCAGGTTGATCATGTCACGGACGCGGTGGATCGACGATCTGGATTCGTTGCGGAGGGGCAGCGTCATGCCATGCATGTATGCGTCGTGGGCGAGGATTTTGAACAGGTCAGACGGCCTGGGCTCGTAGCCTTCAATGTGCATGAGTACTCTCCAGATGGGCTTTCCGTTCTCGTCGACTGAGGGCGCGATGGGTTGGTAGCCGCCCCGCTCTATGAGAGCGCGGAGATGAGGGTTGTATGGCTGCATGAGAACGTTGAGGGTACATGGGTGGTGCGTGGGTAGGAGGTTGTAGGATGATATAGCGGCCGAGATGTCTTCGCCATCTTCGAGGAAGCCTGTGGGCGGCGGAATGGCGGAGAAGATGTTTGCGGGTTGATGGAGGGCGCTCAGCTTGTGCAGCCGAGAAACATTCTTTTGGTATGCAACCGCGGCTTCGGCGTTCTTGAAAAGGACATAGTAAAAAGGTAGGCGCTCTAGACTCAACGGGTCGCGGCCGGGAATGACCTTGAGGAAGTCGCCGTCCCGACGCCAGCCTTCAATGTGCTTGCCCTTGGGAACCACACGACGGAAGTCGGCTTCGGTTAGCATAGTGCTACAGTTTGTGAGTTGAAGAGCGGTGATTTGTTCTCCTTGCTTCTGGAATGATTCGACAACTTTCTCTTTGAGCGTCTGGGACCGCCCGACAAACGAAGGACGAAGAACACGGGTCGTGGGAGGCTCCATTCTGGGATGGTCTCTTGCTCCCTTGTATTGAGGTTCTGCAGTACTGTTCGCTTCTGGGAACAACTCCTCAAGGAGACTTTGTTCACTCAACTCGTCGTTACTCTTTGCCGGTTTAGACGAGGCATTGGGTGCATTGACACCATCCCGAAGTTTGGTCTTGAGATCATCCGACGACTGCAATGAGCGTGAACGCTTATGTATCTGGCTCTCCAACCCGCTTCCATGGTCCTTCTTTTGTGCAGCACCTGAGTCAGTGCTCTCTGCATTTTTGACCGAATTGTCTGGACGCTCGCGACTTTGATAGTCTAGCTTCACAATGCGCAAACCGACGCGATCTGGTTTCGAGACTTTTGCGTGGACAGTCCCCACTTCAGTATGCTCCGCTTGTTTTTTCTTCCACGCAGACTCGATGCGCGTCACGTCTTTTTTCATGAAACCCAGTGAGCGGTGAAACTCCTGAACCATTCGCCTTGCGAGTAGTTTTTCCAGTCTCAGGATCAAGCCCGGTTGCTGGGTCAATGTAGGGGAGTATCTTGCTTCCGCATACAAAACGTTCAGGTCTCGATAGTTCTCCATTACGTTGCACATCCGAATGTCATCCTCTAGTACTGCATTCTCAGTTATCACACGTAGACGATTGCGTACATGCGTCGCAATTGATGCCACTAGAGGAGACTGCATTTCGTCGAGCAAATTACCGGCGTCTGTCAGTTCACTGGTCGTGTTACGATATGTGGACTCGCCGGCTAGAAGAGCATCGGGTATGTTTCTTGGTATGAGCTTAGCGGCAAGCGTTCGTACGGCTCGTCTGTGCCCATGGCTAAACAGTGCGATCCGGCCAGTACCTTCATCACGAACAGTATCCCGCTCAAGCGCAAGGATATTCCGCAGAACAAAAGACACCAAGGGAACCACAGCCCGAGGCGGCATATCCACAAGATGCTCTGCTGTTGTGCCCAGGATACTCATCCAGCGTTTATGAGTGGTGAAGGAAGCTTGATGAATTTCTTGGATATCCTGGCGCTGTTCAATGGTGTCTGATGATTCTCGAGAAGCTGGAAGATCCTTGGCCGAGGCTGCGACATGTATAGCAGTCGGAGACGACGGTACTGGTTCTGATCGTCGCTCCTTTTCCAAATGTTCGCTAGGTTCTGTGCTTCGAATATCGCGACCTGTGGCCGATATAGGAGTCTCCAGTGTTAATTTTGCCTCCAGTGCAACTTGAAGAGCCCTGACATCGCCAGACAGCCGTTGGAGCGCCCGTTGTATACTTGTGACTTCTTCCCTTAAAGAATCTGGGACAGGCCCTGGCTTGTCTGTTACAGGTGTCTCCTCCTTTTCCCCATCTTGTTCCGCAATGTAACGCTGTTGACCATGCAGATCTCTACTAGGCGACATAGGCGATATGGGCGTAATGACGGGTGTATGCGATATACTACGGACTTTTCTTATGGATGAATTGGAGACATCTTGGCCATGTGCTTCAAACTTCTTATCCTTCTTATCCTTCTTACCCTTCTGTGAGCGGGCTTTGGGGCGCTGTGGTTGCGGTGGGTTTTTCTCTTCCGAGACTACCAATCTTCTAACCAACCCTTGCTTGATCTCTGACACACCTTCCACTGGGAAATCTTGTTCGTCCTTTATAGACTCGGGCGCAGGTGTAGACGCTGCGTGGGAATGCAATTGGGCGGATGCTTGCACAACTCCCACCGGAGAATCTTGCTCATCCTTTATGAACTCGGGCGCAGATGTGGACGGTGTAGACAGTGCGGGGGGATGGGGTTCGGTGGATGCTGGCTTGGAGGCCAATGAAGTAATTTTTCCCAATGCCGCGCTCCACCAAGTCTTCCTATCGACTGATGCATCCGTAACTGATTCGGTTGGACTATGCGAGGCATTGGTACTCCCATTGCTGCTCTGGCCAGTCGTGGACTGCGGGGACTCATCGCCGTCGATCGAGAGTGCGGTGCGGGCCGTCTTGTGGGCGCAACGGACCTGGATCGCAGTCCCTAGAGGGTGACATGGCCGCAGATGTCGAGGAAGGCGCGGCGGTGGCATCAATTGCGCAGCTTGGTCACATTGCAAGCTGCGATTATTTTGCGCAACAGTCAAAAAAGCTTCAAGAAGCGTTCTGCGCTAGTGGCTCCATTCGGCCTAGCCCACCTGTCGCTTAGTCACACCAGCTTTTCCCCCATATTGGGTGGCAGGCCCTACACTGCGCCCAATGTGGTAGAGCTGCTGGAGTCTAAGAAGGGACCCAGCTTGCACCTAAACCCAGGCTACGAGACAGAGAAACACGTGACGTGAGTCACATGAACATACACATGCAAGTGGCACCGAAATTTTCACACTCCCCCTCTATCACAGTGTGCGAAGCAGTATGAGTCCAGCAACGTCGTATACGCTGCGCCCTTTGGAACGAAATCCACCGAGCATTCCCAGCAATGCACTCGATAGCGGTGCCTTCCGGGTGCACCTTTCGCAGAAAGAGCTAAAAAGCCTGGGACTCACAAACGGCGACTGTGTTCGGCTCAGCACAGCGACTGCGTTCAAGGGTTACGGTGTCGCATGGCTAGCCTCTCAGACCAATCCTGGAAACAAACCGATTGCCAAAGTATCCGATCTCCTAAGAGAGCACTACGAGCTTTCATTGAATGATGCCGTCTTCGTTGAAAAGGTGGATTCCTGGAAGCCACTCAAGTCGATAGAAATCAGCTTGTCGGATATTGCCAATCAGACCGTCAAATTTGCCTCGACGGAGCAACTATTGTACTGGCTACGTTATTCTTTAGGTGAGTCGTAAGTTATACATGCCCTGCTATATCTGATTGTCGTGTAGCAGGCGACTCGGACATTATACTTCCTGGATGCAGCTTTCCGGTCCAGCAGAAAAGCTTCAAGCAGAAAGGGCAGAAATTGCGTGTCACTGTACACAGCATCGACCCGATGCCTTCCGAAAAATATGCTGTATACTTTGATGAAATCACGACACAAGTCACTACCACCGGTCATGTTGATACTCAGGAGCCTACGAAGGCTGCTCCAGGCGTGTTCCAATTGAAGTCTGACGGGATAGGTGGCCTATCTGAGCACATTGCTACCATCAACCAAGAACTTGCTTTTCTCTCTGACAGCCTACCTTATATGCGCAATCGCCACCTTCTTGGGACCGCTGCTTTTCTTTTACATGGTCCAGAAGGGACAGGCAAAAGCCTGCTTTTGGACCGGCTAGCGGGTTGTCCCTGGCAGGAGGTCTACAGAATCAACCCTGTAACACATCCCAAAGGTCAAGCTAAAGCCATTTCAGACATCTTTAACGATGCACTCGAGAACCAGCCAAGCCTGATCATCATGGATAATTTGGATCGACTTTTGGACAAGGCAGAGTCGCTGGTCAATACGCTACGGATAGAGCTAGCCAAACTAGAGGGGAGCCAGGTGGTTGTCGCGGCAGCAGCACGGAGCATTTACGACGTGGACTCCAGTCTTCGAACAGCAGCAGCATTCATGACTGAGCTAGAGTTACTGCCGCCTAACGCAAAGCAGAGAGAAGACATTGTGCGCCAGGTATTAGGAACGACTTGCAATACTGCAGATGTCGATTTTACTGCCCTTGCAGAGCGTTCGCATGGCTTCGTGGGTCGCGACATTGCTAGTCTCTGCCGGTTTGCGAGGAGACGACGTGTGATGCAATCCGAGAAGCCTATCCAAGATGACAAGAAAGTTATGGTCAGTGAAGTAGACGAACAGACCGAGTTCATCGAACAGGCTGATTTCGATGCTGTTATGGAACGCGTACGCCCGACGGTGCTCAAAGACAGCATCCTCGAAGTTCCCAAGGTCAGATGGACAGATATCGCCGGCCTAGATCATGTCCGCGCTGTTCTAGAGGCCATCACCATCCGTCCTTTCAAAGTACGTTTGAAGCCGCTTCAGCTTCGGTTGAACAAGGAGAGAACTGACAAAATTGCTACAGTACCCCGATCTAGACGTCAAATTTGGCGGACCTCAGTCCCGTAAGGGTGTTTTGCTGTACGGACCACCTGGCTGCGCGAAAACGCTAATCGCGCAAGCGGTTGCTACGGAGAGTAAACAGAACTTCCTCGCAGTAAAAGGCTCCGAACTCATCAAGATGTATGTCGGGGAGTCGGAGAGGGCTATCCGCGATGTATTTCGCAGAGCTCGTGCGGCGAAGCCGTGCATCATCTTCTTCGATGAAATTGATTCAATCGGCAAATCTCGTGAGAAGACACAAGATAGTGGCCTCAATGTGGTTGCCACGTTACTGAACGAGATGGATGGCATTGAGGCCCTAAAAGACGTCTTCATCATCGGCGCAACGAATCGGCCCGATATCCTAGATTCGGCGCTCATACGTACCGGCCGCTTTGATGCGCACATCCACATCGGGCTTCCCACCGAGGAAGCGCGGAAGCAGATTCTACAGATCCACACCCGGAAGAGACCGCTTGCCCCAGATGTTGATCTGGATGCCGTTGCCAAGAAGACTGAAGGAAGTAGTGGAGCAGACATCAGCGGGCTATGTGCCGTTGCCGTCGAACTGGCCATTACCGATTACACGGCGGAACCAAACAACGAGCCGCAAGTGCACATGCAACACTTTGAGCAAGCGCTACAACAACACGTTCCCCATACGATCGCGGCGGAGGCCAAACGATATCAAGATTGGAGGCCTGGCAAGTCGCTCTCCGAAGGCTGAGGCCGGTGACAGCTGGCGTGAAGGCTTCCAGGCTCTCGGGTGAGGACTCTCTGCATTTGGAGTTCGTCTCACGATTGTACATGAATTGCGTGCGGTGTAGCAGGTCGTTAGCCCAAGGGGGCAGCATGAGTCGGCGAATGGCTTGCGGGCGCATAGTGACGTGGGAAACGTAGAGACACATCCGTCCTCTAACCAAAGCGACCGGCACTTTAGAGTATCGAGGTACACAAAGCAGCCTGTGGGGGTGATGCGACAGGCAAGATGCTTGTACTGGCCGACGGTATATGCTCAACATTAAGCGGCCAGGTGGACAGTGTGTTGTATGCTCGAGCAAATGGCAACCTACTTTTACAGCATTCACAGGATGCGTGAGAATGCCTAAGACGCAGCAATGTTATGCCTTGTTTCAATGGTTCACCTATCCCATCTATGTGAAGGCGGCGACACCTCGCACATAATCTCGGGTATTTCCGAAACGGCGCGCCATTATGGTGGGGCGGGCTTCATCTTCGGTGGATCCTGTCAGGCGAGCACTTTGGTGCCGTGGTGCCTCAATGTGAAGCGCCGCATCATCTCCATTGCGCGTTCTCGTCCCACCGGTCAACGACACACTGGACGACGACCTTGTGGCGTAGCCATGTTCGACGATGCCGCCGCCGTCGAGCTTCTATAATCTCCACACGCCGTGTAATCTCAATCGCGCTGGCAGAAGCATCTTGGCACGCTGCGTGAAATTACTCCTCGGCCCCGCGCCCTACTGAAACCACCGTCTTGGTGTGCAGGAACAGCCGCGTCTTCCCCAGCATCGTTACCCTGACAAGGCGTTTGCGAGGTTACGCCGCTGTCTACCAAGGGTGTTGCTGGCGAAAGATGTCTGCATGGCCAATCGATGTTACCGATCCCGTGCTCTGCTAATCACCCTGGCCCTGGCCCCGCCACGGCTTCTCGACCTGTTGCAATTTCGCTCAGACGCGCGAGAGTGGATGTGGATTCATGATTGCCGCTGGTATTATGACAGTAGCCAACGTGTGGAGGCGCCAGGTTCGTTTCCCGGTCGGCTGATGGTGATACAGACGCAAATCCCGCCGCCGCCTGGCCAGCTCTGCACCTCTCTTCCTTTCTTTCAACCTCCGCCCTTTGATTCTGCCGCCATCTATTCTCGTTTGCCTCTTTTTGGGGCTGTCCATTCCTTACCACTCGCACATATCATATCCTCCTCGCTCCTTCTACCGCCATCTCTTATCTGATACCCACTAAAAGACTTGAAACCCAAAATGCCCGGGATGCTCACGAGATCGAAGTCATTGAGGTTTCTGAAGAACAATCGCAATGACCAAGACAATGGAAGATCAATGCAGCATGCCAAGGGTCCTCAGACAGGCCTTGACAAATACAACTCGTCCACACACTTTTCTGGGCCCGAAATTAACCTGGACTCTACACATATGGCAGTGAGGCCGAACACATCTGGTGGCCCGGGAGAGCGCCTAATGTCCCCCAAGACACAACATCCCGCCTTACCAGATCATCCTCAGGATCATGTCCATTCTTTCCAATCATCTACAACTTCCACAACCGTACCCTATACCGCAGACACCACAACAGAACGAGGGGTTATTGGCATTGCTCTTGGGTCACCAACCTTCGCCTCAAACTGGAAGGCACCACCTCAGCCAGCTTCTACCATGGATCATGGACATACCGCTTCTCCAATGGCAATGCTCAGTCACCCAAACGGTTCCTTGCCTTCCTTGAGTTCCCGTCCAGATGCTCCCAAATCCAAACTCAGCCGATGGAAATCCATGTTCCGAAAAACAGCTCCTCCTCCCCCTGAACAAGAGAAGCCCTCATTCTATCAAGTAACACAGGCTGCTGCTACTACTGCTGCATCTCCTGTTACCGAACCGGTTGTATCCGCGCCTATTCCTAATTTCGCACCCCGCGCAGACAGCCACCATGACCAGGAGTCGCTCGAGGCGCAGACACCTTTGAAGGAAGGAAATGGCCGGGAAAAGTTGCGCACAGTGTCGCCACCTACATACAAGCCCGACATCCGAGCCTCACGGAAATGGACTGACGAAGAGTTTGTTGCGCCCGAGTCGCCACCAGAAACATCAGCAGCTAGAGGACGCACACTCAAGGTCGGAAAACACTCGTTCCATCGAGCTCACCACATGGCAGCGCCGCGGAGCGAGCAAAATAACACTCTTGCGCCACAACCCAACAATACACCAGCTGCGGCTCCAAAGATGGCATTTTCCGACACAGCATCACTTCTCGATTTCAGTCTTCCCGACATTACCATGGAGAGATACAGTGTCATGTTTGGAAGCGTTCTGGATTTCGACATCAATGAGTATAACCCAAGCCAACAAGATCCAAGCCGATTGTCACTCTTAGCACGGCGGCAAGGCAACAACGAGAAGGTTCAGCCACTAACTGAGCTTTCCGCAAAAGTATATACCCCAATTTTTAGCAACAATAGATTTGGTCTAACGGTAGAGCAGGCTGGACAGCAGCTTGAAACTCCTGTTGAGCACAGGCTCCAACGGAGGGGAACCTCGCCAGTTCCTGTTGCTTCTTCGCCACGATTGTCGCTATTCCCCTCTCCAAGCCCGGCTCACGCACCATCACCAAGCGCAACATCTCCCATGAACCGCAGCGAGATAGAGCTCAAGCGATCACGAACAGTGCCTGCAAAGTCACCTCTCTGTCAGACCTATGCGCAGCACAAGGACTCCCCGGGGCTCGACTCTGCAAGGCTCATGCCCATGGCATCCCCTTCTGCGAAGGGCTCACTCACGCCCACCTCATTTCTAAGCAGCGACTCTGAGGCCGATTCAATCACTATTGTGATGGCCAAGACGGCGCCCGGACACGCCAAACCTCTTACGCTTCATCTCGACGATCGAGAACCCGAATGGACGATTTGCTCTGTACAACCCAAGGCTGCGGAAAGCGGAACTCGCATGTTTGCCAGCATACCAAACTCACCACTGGTACGCAGTCTTTCGCAAAATAACCAAAGGATCACCAAACATTGCGCTCTGCGATCGAACCCGTCCTCCCCAGCCGTGGAGGTACCATCAATGATACAGAGACTCCCTAGTGTTTCAACACAGCCGCAACCAGATAGCCCGCTTGCCAAGAAGCGCGCTGAGATTCAAGCGAGGAGAGCTGCGGCAGCTGCTGCGAAAAAGGAGGATCCTACCGCAACAGCTACGACAAAGGCCACGGTTGGTGTGGCGAGGAGTGTATCTGTTAGCAGGGCAAACAGCGGTATTGCGAGGAGCGTATCTGTCACTCGGGCAAGCAGCCCCAGATCCGTTGCATCTTCGTCGGCAATCAGTCCAATGGACACACGATCCATGGATAGGCTGGCTCTTACACCTACCATGGTCGAAGTCCGGAGCAGAAAGAGCCAGAGGGTGCAACTGTCTGATGATCCTTAGACCATTTTCTTTGTCCTCTCCAGGCGGCGTTTGTTACAAAATTCTTTTCGCATAGGCGATCTTCACTTCTTGGTTCTCTTATGTTCATTCATTCATTTTCATTTATTGATTAGGAGCATCCCAGACTTACTAGAGCTGTTAGTGGGTGTTCCATTCTGATACACGCCAGGTAGCGTATACACTGGCGTGCTGGGTAGGGTTTATGCGGTCTGTTTCTTATAAGCGGGGTGTTGTTTCGGTCGCGATCCTTTAGTAGATCCCCTGGACCGGTTTTTCTTGATGTATATTGGATGGGAGTGGCATGATCCAAGACGTACCGCTGAGCGGTGTGTAAGAAGTCGGATTTAGGCGGCTGGCGGCAAAGATACCATGTGTAGACAGAGACATCAAAACAGAGGCTAGTAGACCCTTTGGTCGCAGCTGCAAACTCTCGTCAACTTATTCCCGCCTTTCCGATTGTACTCGGTCCGTCAAGTGCATACTGTTGGACAGCAAACATGGGACCAATGTTAGCGCTATGTTGTCGTGATCGAAGAGAGATGGTATCGGGACGCTCGGAAGAGCCGTCATGACGCGGTCATCGTAATACAAGAACACATGTTTCACAGCTGCAGTCTTTCCACTCCGACACTGCGAGATGAGTGACAGTCATGGAGCTAATGAGGCCAGATGCTTGCTGCACGTTGTTGTGGGGGTTGGGACGTGGAGAATGGTGGCTATCGCTTGCGCCTACCCCTCTTCCAACGCCTAGGGGCTGTGGCCAGCGAGTCAACCTCCATTCCCCCACATCGGACGTCGAATGGTTTCAACACGCCCAACCTACTCTGGCTGTCTACCACCAACATCTTAGGCTCACGTGCAGTGTCATACCGTCGTCACCCTGGACGCTTGTGACGACTTTCTGTACTCGAACACCCTCAGCTCTGGGTTTACAAGCGAGCGCGAAGCTTGGTCTAGACTACGTGCCGTCTTTCGACGGAAAACTAATCATCGCTGCTGCATCTTCGCCTCTGCTATCCTTGGGGTATGCAATGACTGCATAACGCTCTCTCGTCTCTGCCTTGGAATCGGTACATAGGCCAGTCGCGTTCGGGACATAGCAGATGGGATAGCCTGGCTAGATGAGAGCCGCAATGACAGCCGCTATCCGTGTCATTGGAGAGTTCGTCTGCCTAGTGCTGACTATCTAGAAGCTTAGCCGTGTTTTTGTACACAATCGTCAAATACCAACCAGCTAGTTGCGACAAAGTGGACTCGGCGTTGATCGCCTATCTCATTCAGTTCCTACTGATTCCCACTTAACTTGTTGTCTTTTCCACTGACGCCCCAACACTCTCGGCTTGATTTCTACATCTGCCTATCTAGACTGGAGTTGGTGTTCTTTAGCGACAATCTTGACTCGCAGTACAACGCTCGTCCCCGGTCCGATAAACCTGGCTAATCGAGAAGGTGATTGCATGAGACTAGAGAACTTGTAGAAATGATCAGCCTGGACGTCGGAACCCAGTGGAAGATGACCAAGGTCGGACTCTCGCTCCTCGCATCGCAGTTGTTGCTTCATTCTCGATGAGACAAAGTTCGCAACAAGACTATCTGTCCACGGTCATAGATGCAGTCACTAGCTGATATCGGGTGAACGAGCTATATCGAGAAACTAGACCGACAGGGTCTAAATAACAGTGAACCATGCCCAAACTTGAGGTGAGTCGGTTTCGAAGCGTTATCCGAACACCAGCCGCGTCTTTCCGTACGCCCACCTTAACCATGAGCGAAGCTACACAACTGCTCGTGGTCCGACAATCAAGTCGTCGGCGAGACGGTGCTCACAGGATACAGATCATTGCGGCCGTCTCGGCCATAGTTTCTGCATTCCGCAGCGGGTCCGAGTTATTCGCAGTCGTCAAGAAGAAGCGTCGTGCTGCTCGCAAATACAGAGATCCTCAGCAAGAGTGGGAAGAAAGTCAGATCTCATCTGCTCTGTCAGCAGGCGAAAAACAAATACACCTACGATATGAGCGCGACCAGAGAGAGCTGGGCGATTTTGTACGCATTGGCGATGGTGAGTTACTTGATGTTTGACGTCTGTGAAACCCGATGAAAGCTCATGTGTTTTCGTAGATGTCGCCCGAGATCATCTTTATCATATAGCAGCACTGCTTCAGACTGAGATCATTGATGCTTTGAACATAGCATCCAGAAAGTAGGTAATTGAGCAAGAGCACATATGACATCTAGCTGACATGGGATTGTCAGCAAGTTTGGCACAGTCGACCTGCGCCTATTACATGAAGCCTCAATCACAAATCGAAAGGACACCATGCGAGCATTAGATGATCTAAAGCAGAGGATCTATACGAGAATGTTCATGGCACGGCAATTGGAGAAAGCCGCCGAGGAATCACGCGTGCAACAATCACGTGCCCCCGCGCAAATCAAGCCACGATATAGCTACGACTCGATTCGCGCCCGTACGCCTGGATACACCCCCTTCACCGCCACTTCTACAGCGATCATGGAATCTAGGATCCCAAGAGATGGGTCATCTGAGTATCCACAAACGAGTGACAGGACAAAACCGCCTGTTGATGTCCGGTCGATCTATACACAGCAAGTTGTCGACCATAGCCTGGACGCAGCTCCGGCTGAGCCCCGAACCAACCCCCGCGCATCTATGATAAGAGAGATTCAGCACGTGATCAGCTCATACAAAGAGTTCAACATCGACAACGGGACGTATCCACATAGCAACCATCCACAGGACAAAGAGCACCCTGCGCGACGAGATACCCTCGTTACAGCCAACGACCGAGCTCTGTTCGACGAATATAGGAGGGGATCAAATTGGAAATCCCCTCAGACTTCCAACCATGAACCAGTAGGACTTGGCATTGCACGCGGTACCAGTGTTCCTCCTGTCCGCCAACATGTGCATGGTTTTGAGAAGGAGCATTCAGCTTATAATCAGCGCTACGATACGCCCGATTTGCGTTCCCATGTGCAAACACAAAGACCACCGCATCGATGGTCAGGGGGTTCTGTTTCTAGCTCAGCCATTTCGAATTCGGCTTCCCTCCATCGGAGCAGCTCGAATTCTTCGCAAGGAACGCATGCTGAAATTCCTCCTCCGCCCCCGCCCAAGAATGAAGCTCCTCCTCCCCCGCCGCCAAAGTCAACTCGTCGGATGCTTACGATAACTGTGCCCGATAACGCAAACGATCGGCAGGATGAGAGGAACCATTCTCATTCCGAATCTTCTTACTTGCCGTACGCAGCCACAATGGATAGGTATAACACTCCTTCGCCCATCAAAGAATTAGCTCCTCTACGCACCCGTTCCTGTGCTTCGGCCATTCCGTCTAGATACAATAAAGACACCAAGGCACCGTCTTCGGTTAATGTAGACCACACCCGCCACTCTGCTCCTTTGGTCACTCCGTCTAGATACAATACAGAGGCTAAGGCACCATCGCCGGTGAAAGTCGACCACACCTATCCCTCTGCTCCTCCGGTCACCCCATCTGGGGACAATACAGAGACCAAGGCACTGTCGCCGGTTAAAGTCGACCACAACTATCCCTCTGCTCCTCCGGTCACTCCATCTGGGGACAATACAGAGAACAAGGCACCGTCGCCGGCTAAAGTCGACCACACCTATCCCTCTGCTCCTCCAGTCACTCCATCTGGGGACAATACAGAGACCAAGGCATCGTCGCCGGTTCATGCCGACCCGTATGCGCCTACCCGAATGCCATGGCCTGGAGACAGCGGAGCCACATCCAGAGCCGCATCTCCGGCCCTGGATTATCCCGCACAGCAACCCCATAACCCACCGATCAAAGAAGAGGAAGAAGTAGAAGAAGTGAAACGAGAGAACCTCAACACCGAAGAGCCAGCATATGACCTACACAGCCTATTGATTCCAAGATCAAAAACAACAGCATACTACAGCAGACCCAGCATCTACAGCGAAAGCATCTACAGCGACACCAACGAGCAAAGGCCCCCCATGCCCACCAACCCCTCAGCCTTTGTAACAGCCACATCCTCCCACTTCGCATCCTTCAAATCCATGATGGGCCTTCGCCCTTCGCCCTCTGTCACCTCCACCGAAAGCGGCAGCTCCTTCTCCATCGGCGTCCTCCCGGGCCGCCTCATGCGCAGCAACATCATCCGAACCAACAGTCTCTCCAGCAGCATCCACACCAAGAACAGCTCCAACATGCTCGACGGCCGCCCCAACAAAGACAACAACTACTGGGGCTTCTGCAAAGGCGCCTGGGCCATCCGCGAAGAAGCCAAAAGGGGCCTTCAGCCCCGCACCGTTCCCTGCGGCTACTACACGACGCGCCAAGTCTTCGCCTGCAAGCACTGCGCCTTCGCCGGCGACATGCGCAAATCCCCTCACCCCGTCAAGAGAGGCAGAAGCATCGAGTTGATTGACTCTCGCGTGAGGATAAGCAAGAGCGGTATCCGCTACCGCTGGATCTTCCTCGCTAAAAGCCATATCAAGAAAACGGTAGTTGACCCCGTCATGGACTGTTGGACCGAGGATAACTTTGGCTGCGTGTTTTGCTGTGTTGAAGGTGCCGCCAGTGGGGTTTATGGCGGCGTCGATGCGCTCATGGAACATGTGGCGAGAGTACATGTGGCGGATATGAGTGAGAGGACAAGGCAGAAGACCAACTGTATTCTGGGCAGGTTGGCGGGCGAGGATGAGGACTGGGATATTAATTTTCCAATATTTGGGGAGATGGTGTAGTGGGGTTGGGGTTGGCGGCAGACAACTGACGACTGGCGACTGCGCATGAGAAAGGTGGAGGACGGATAAGAGGCAGGGTAATGTGGTTGGTGGTGTTGATGCTGCGTGGTTTTTTTCTTCTCACTCCAGGATACCCTCGTTCGTACACATTTCGTTTTCATTCCGTACATCTGTTTATACCGTTGAAGGAGGAGGAAAACATTGGTTTATTGTATATATCCATGTATTGTAGCTAGCTAGTACAGAAGACGCACGAGTCTTGTATTGTATATACACCTTTTTATTTATTTGCAAATGTTGGTTATTTAATCTAGTTTGACATAACATGCGCCAGAGTGTACCTATCAACGATCTTCCTGCCCAAATCGTCATCCAACGAAGATAAGAAGGTAGTAATATACAACGTTCACACCTGCGTTGGAAAACCGCGTAGGCGGGCGGAAACTGGTATACGTATTTTGCCACGTAATGGTAGCATGACCCTTCTCGGCATTAGCCAAAAAGGCCTTTTGACACCCCTCTACATCATGTCTAACGAGCGATACGAAGACAAACAAAAAAAAAACGCCTTTGACATGAAAATCATTTCCCCCTTCTAAAAATGATATATGACGGAACCAGGTCAGGCCAGCCAGGCCTTACCTACCCGGCCGCCAGCGGGCCGAACTCAAAAACGCCAAAAAAAAACATAAACTCCATTTTCCCATCTCATAAACATACATACATGGATACATAAGCGCCCAGGACACCGCAAGCCAGCACGGCGACCCAGCGCAAGGAAAAAGGCACCTAAACCTCATCTACAGGCGGGTGTGTCGATTTGCTCAGATCCATACTCCTGTGGTATTGTCTACACGGCAGATCGGTACGAAGGGCATCGTCTTCGTCTTCGATTTCAAACATGCGTTTAAGCTCCTTGCACGCAACCATGTACTGGCGTCTAGCACCGGGGCTTTCGCGGAGGGGGTTGGGCGCCTTGTCCCAGCCGTGGGGGACGCCGGGGACGCAGTGGTAGTGTACGCGTTTGCCTAGGTCTTTTTGGAGGCGGTCGCGGAAGCGCTCGCCTTCTGCGAGGAGCATATCCCATTCGCAGCAGAAGAGGACGATATCGTCGGGCAGGGCTTCGAGCATGTGGTTTGGGGCTACGCCGGGGCTGAGCCAGGGATGGGAGAGGTCGAGCGAGGGGGGCTGGAGGTATGAGTCGTCGAAGAGGTCGGTGAAGACGGCGGGGAGGTTCTGGTCGACGCGGGTGCAGGTTTCGCGGCGCTGGGCACGCGTTACTGTGTAGTCGGTTGGTGGATAGAAGGATACTATGCCGCGGATCTTGAGGACGGCGTTTGAGCCCTCAGTCATGACGGAGACGCCGGACATGTCTTTGTAGGAGGATACGAGAGAGAGGGCGGATTCGCCTGTTTGGCGGAGCATGGCGATTCGGTCGAGGCGCGTCTTCTGGCGCATGAGCGGGACGCGGGAGCCATTTGGTGTTGGGGCAGACGGAGGAGGATGTGCGGAAACCGTGTTTGGAACGTGGCCGGCGCGGCCGTCTACAATTTTCTGGCCGGAGATGGTACGGTCGAAGAGCTCGCCTTGGAGACACAGTGGGACTGTGAAGCTCATGTTTCCTCCCGACGAGAAGCCTGATATCGCGATCCGGTCCGCATCCAGCGCCAGTTCGTCCGCATGTTGTGCTAGCCAGAGCAACGCATCGGCGCCGTCTTCGACTGCGGTAGGGAACGGGTTCTCGGGCGCAAGACGATAGTCGACACTGACGACCACGGCTCCAACTTGTTCTACAACGACGCCACACCAGCGCGCATCATCGTGGGCTGTTCCGAGTACGAATCCTCCACCGTGGAAGTTGACAACAACAGGGTATTTCCTAGTACCCTTCAGCTTCATTTGCTTCTTGTATTCCTTGGGCACGTAAAAGTTGAGGCGAAATTTGCCTTTTATTGGCGAAACGCTCGCTTCGATGTCTCTGTGAAAGGCCGGCCTTGGTGGTAACGGTCGTGCGAGGCGATGCAACATCATGCCGATGCCCATGAGGACGCGCCAGAACTGCGCCTGAATGTGGAGAATCCATCGCGGGCGATTGCCCTTTGCTTTTGGGCTCTCTACCGAATCCATTTCGGGTATTTGTGATGTGGATGTATTCTGTCTATATCGCGCGCTTCATCAATGTGACTGTTGGTTGTTTGAAGAGTTGAAGGGGGGGAGCGGCTGTGCTCTTGGCCGGCCGAGTGCTGTTGGAAGACGAGTGGCTATCCGGTTCCCGATTACAGAAGCTGGGGTGGCGTGACAGTTTCCGAGCGTCCGAGCCCGATTGACTATTGTCAGAACAAATCGCTGGGCCAGGAAACGTCCGAGAGATTTGAGACACGAAGCGCAGACTGTTGATACATGATGACGTATGCTCTAATTTATCAGCGGCTTGCCAAGGTGTTCAGTAACCCCGGCGACTAGTTGGACGAGCTACCCGTTCTAGATGCGACGGGCGATAACAGTAACTCCGCCATGACGATGTGACGTTTGCCGCGGGGATGTGTAACAACAAAGTCTCTTATACATACATCACAAAGTTGGGGGCAAAATTGTTCCATCAGAGACGGTATGAATTCATACCGCTCATTAGTGATATCATTGTGGATAGGTATTGACCAACGAAAGTGGGACTAACGCCATACTAGTAAAGTAAACAGCTCCAATCACCGGCCCATCCCGCTGTAAACAAATATACCGTCCTGATACGCAAAAGCAAAGCAAAGCAAAAGCGAGCAAGCCAGAACGGGTATAGGGCTGCTCAAGTCCTCAGAGAAGCGCCAGACGCTCACCTATTGATGCTGCCATGAACCATTGTGCAAGTGTACAAACCCATGTTAAGGTCGACAGTGAAGTCGGTAGTAAATATAAAACGCCAATCAAGTCGTATGCAAAGAGGGGTGAAGGAATAAGGAAGGAAGTCATCAACCTGGCCAGAGCAGTTACGCATCGACAAAGTCGTACTCCTCATCCTCAGGCGCCACATGGCGCTTGGGTCGCGGGAGCTCGTCATCAATGTTGAGCACCTCGTATTCGTTCTTGACCAGCTTCTCAGTTTCTTTCGTCTCGAACCGCTCGACAGCCTTCTCGAGAGCGGCGTTTAGGATCTGGCTGCCGTGGCTGGGGCCCCTCTGGGCATCATATGAGTAGGCGATGTCGGCGTCTGGAGCAGTCGAGGGATGGTCAACGTCTTCGTCGGCGGATGAATCGCCACTAGCGTAGGCCATGTCCTTGTTCAGGGCAGTGCGAGCCTTCATGTGGCCAGGGTAGGACGATCTGCAGATGGGTGGTTAGTACCCTGAGGGTCCTGTCGGGCTTGTTTTGGGGGGGCGACTTACTTGAAATGATACGGCGCCTTTGCAGGGCGAGGCTTGCCATCTTCAACGCGTCGTCCAGGACCAAAGGACTGGCCATGCGCCCACTTGGCCCTGCTGTTCTTGTCGCGGTTGAACTCCTTGGCGTCGCTACGAAGGTCGCCAGTGAAGGTCTGGGAGGTCGACATGGCGTTTGCGACTGGTTCGGTGCTGGGTGCCTAGTTATGTGTCGAGGCTATGTGGTGTGGTGCGGGTGCTATGTGTTGCTATGTGTTGATATGCGTTGATATGTGTCGACTGTTGGAGTGGTGGATAGAGAAGGGGGTGGATGTAGGAGGCAGCTAGGTGAGTGGATTAGGTTTGACGGAGACAGTTAACAGTCAAAGGCGACAGGAACGATAGATATGTAAAGGTAACAAGGGCGGGGCCGAGGGAGGCGTGTATGATGACTAGCACCTGTCTCGCGTATGACTCTAAGAAGTGACTCAGGATGATGCCGTCTATTTGGGTAAAGGTAGTGTAAGTGGCTATGCAGATGGGAAAGGCGTATTATGGCTCGTGTACTCGATACAAGCTTGATTGCGGGCACGGGAGCGCCGCCCTTATGAGGTCAAAGGCGTAGGCACCGTCCCCGCTCTTTGTCGTTGTTCCTGATAAGGGAGCCGTGAGGTAGTGGGAGCTCATGACCCAGGGCCTCAGCTTCCGAGTCGCCGAGGGCCAATGTCCGCTTTAGCCCGACGCGCAGCCGGTTTGACGCTGCTGCTGACGCTCATGATGCCATAGTCAAGGTTTCATGCGCCTTGCCGGTCAACGTGGGCGAGTTGGAGGCTGCCGTGTTCCTGGCTGGAGTGCATGGGCAGGGCGTGCGTAAAGCTCTCACCTCTCGAGCTGCCATGCGACCCCAGCTGTTGCGACGGCCCACCTCCACACCTCCGACAGCATCGGTCACGGCGTGCATCTCAACCATCGCTGCGCAGCTTATGAGGTGTCGCGCCCCAGCACACGGTCTTGATAACGCATCCGCATTCGGCCGCTGTCCCTGCGCCCTTTTGCTAGCCTGGCCCAAGTCATGCCGTCTTGAGCCATTGCGAACCGCCCAGACATGTACCCCATACCGTACCCTACCCTACCCTACCCTACCCTACCATGGCGACATGCAATCGTGACAGCTAGACGGTTCCATCAGATCACGTCGGATCCAACACTAACGTCTTGAGTACGTGAATTCGCGCATGCTTCACTATGAGAAACAGCCGTCCCTGGCCCATTCCAAAAGCACACGCTTCAGCTATGCTACGCAGCCTCGTCTGCGTCCTCGCCGTCGCTGCTTTCCACCAAGGCAGCCTCGCTGGGGAGCATATCAGGAAACCAGCCGTACTCTTCAAGATCCACCGTGTATAGCCCCATGGCATCCTGCCTAACCTCCACACCCTCGCGCCTCAGCGCATCCGCTTGGTGGGCGGCAGCGCTTGGCCCTCTTTGTTGCCGTCAGTACTCGAGCCATAGGCAACAAAGCTTTGTGCAGTGTGCTTTGATAAGGAGCGCTGACCTCGGGCTGATGCCGCCTTTGGCGTTGATCACACGCTGCCAAGGCACGTTGCCGCTGTGAAATGTACCACTCCCACTGCTGCCATCGGCCGATTCCGATGGCAGATTCTTGAGACAGACTCCGACCTGTCTTTGACGTCATGTGTTAGTCCTGCTGCAACATGGCGGCGGCGATGCGTGCTACCTTGGACATTCGGCTATGAACAAGGAACATGTCAGCAACTGGCCATCGTCATCCGGTGTGACAACGCACGCTTTCCAACCAGCATCGCGATATGGCCGTAGCTGGTGACCTTGCCATGAGGTATCTCTTGTATCGCCTCATACACGGCTGTATACCATAGCCAGACCTCTTCAGAGCGTTCTCCGGGTGCCATGATGGTGATGTAAACGGTGAAGTTGGGAGAGAGGTGCATGATGCTGATCGCCATCACGCCAGTACACGAGAGCACGTGATGTGGAACACTGCGCGCGCCAAGTCGCATCGACTTTCCGCACCGAGCTTTGGGTGTTAAACATCCACGAACCAACCCACACTCAAACCCCAGGCATGTCTGGACTTGCAGACTACTTGGCCAAGAATTACCTCACGGCCGACTCGGACAAGAAATCGAAAAAGCGCAAGCGGAAGAACAAGGATGCAGGGCTCATCATCGACGATGATGATAATCTGGGCTGGAAAGAGAAAGCAGACGACGACGACGACGATGCGCCAATGATAGGTACGATAGTCTCAAATCTTTCACATTGCCCAAGTTCACGCTAACAATCAACCTACTAGTTGGTGGAGGCACACTGAAAAAGTCCAAGAAGAAATCGAAAGGAACTGGCGCTGCTATCTGGACATCTGTGGGTGTGGCTGCACCTTCACACGCCGAACAACTTGCTGCCGATGCAGCAGCCGCCGACGCCATCATTGCGGGAACCGCCGCAGAACGACAAAAGGAAGCCGAAGCCGAAGATGAGGCACCGGAGATGGTCGACGCAGATGGCGTGCTGCGAATGGGATCAGGTGCCAAAGCCGGTCTCCAAAGTGCAGCCGAGGTCGCAGCAGCCATAAAAAAGAAGCAAGATGAAGAGAAGCGCGATGCCGAGCAGGTCATGAAGAAGATGGGCAGCGCAGCGCAAGAGACAATCTACCGTGACGCCAGCGGTCGCATAATCAACGTCGCGAAGAAGCGCGCAGAAGCGCAGCAGAAAGCCGAGGAAGAGGAGCGCAAAAAGCGCGAAAAGGAAAAGGCCGCCCGTGGAGACGTACAAAACGCAGAAGCCGAACGCCGCAAACAACAACTAAAGGACGCCAAAACAATGACTATTGCGCGTTACGCGGACGATGCGGAACTCAACGACGAGCTAAAGGAGCGTGGCCATTGGAATGACCCTGCGTCGGGCTTCTTACGCAAGAAGAAGGCGGGTAGAAGCATCACAGGCAAGCCACTATACCAAGGTCCTTTCCAACCAAATAGATACAATATACGCCCAGGACATCGCTGGGACGGCATCGATCGAGGAAACGGGTTCGAGAAGCAGTGGTTTAACTCAAGGAACAGAAAGGCAGATATCCAGAAGTTGGAGTACCAATGGCAGCAGGATGAGTAGGAGTCAAATAGGGACGATATTGTAAAGTTTTCAAACAATCATGGCATGGGCATGGTATGCATAGCGCGGCGTTGGGGATTATCGAATACAATATCATATCTGCAAGGCAGGTACAAAAGAACAACGTCACTCCCGCTCGGAGCCTGCATAGCAAACACTGTTGCTCAGGGCATCTATCACTAACATATTGCACCAATAGTCCTATGGTGTTTGTATAGTCTGACCAAAAATAACTTCAAATACGGAGTGAACTGAGTCACGTGAGTCGACCGGAGATTAGCCGGCGTGGCAAACAATCATCTTGCAACGCGCGGGGCGTCCCGTCTCCAGCCTCCTGAATAACCAACACTAAACCCCAACATTTGTCGTTGCTCAAACCCGAAGGTCTGGATATTTTTAGATTTCCCAAATCCACTTGGCGTTTGCCCATATTCGATGCAGGTAGACACCGCGGACTCGCACTCAATCTCAGCTGTTAGCGGGCAAAATGTCCGCGCCATGAAGCGCTCAGCTTCCGAGGAACTGGATGCCGCTCCTGCTACCAAGAGAATCGAAGGAAATGACATTCGGTTGGAGGAGGCAGATGTTAAACCCCGAATCGCTAAACGGGTAGTTCCTTTCCCAGAAAAGGTAGGCGATCATCTTGGAACATCAAATCATAAAAAAACATACTAACTGCTCCAAAGCCCGCAGTTATAGAAGAACGAAACGGCGATATTGAATTCCGAGTCGTTAACAATGACGGAGCTAGAGAGAGTACTATTGTTCTTACAGGTCTCAAGAACCTGTTCCAAAAGCAACTTCCAAAGATGCCAAAAGATTATATCGCGCGCCTCGTCTACGACCGTACTCATCTATCCCTCGCCATCTGCCGAATGCCTCTTGAGGTCATCGGCGGAATAACCTACCGCGAATTCCGGAGTCGCAAGTTCGCAGAAATAGTCTTTTGCGCCATATCATCTGATCAACAGGTCAAAGGATATGGAGCACATCTCATGGCTCACCTGAAAGACTATGTGAAAGCCCACGTCTCCAGTAATGCACTTTCTAACATATGCTGATAATTTTGCAACTGGCTATTTCCAGAAGCAAGGCTTCACCAAGGAGGTTACGCTGCCAAAGTCTGAATGGATGGGCTTTATCAAGGATTACGAAGGAGGCACACTGATGCAATGCACCATGCTTCCACGCATTCGGTACCTCGAAGTTGGCCGCATGCTTTTAAAACAAAAGGAAACCGTCCAAGCCAAGATACGCAGCTTAAGTAAAAGTCATCTTGTCCATCATCCACCTCAACAATGGGCAAACGGCGTCGTTCCGTTCGACGCAACCACCATTCCCGCTATCAAGGCCACTGGCTGGTCAGCGGAAATGGACGCTCTAGCACGGGAACCACGCCGCGGACGCCACTTCAATATATGTCGACTTTTCCTATATCAAATCCAAAACCACAAGCAAGCCTGGCCGTTCCTCAAGCCAGTGGACAAGGACGAAGTTCCCGATTACTACAAGACTATTACTTCGCCAATGGACCTGTCGGCTATGGAAGAGAGGCTGGAGAACGGGTTTTATACGACACCTAATCTTTTCATCGATGATCTGAAGCTGATCTTTAGTAATTGCTTACTGTATAATGATCCTACTACTATTTACGCAAAGTGCGCGGCGAAACTGGAGAAGTATATGTGGTCGCTTGTCAAGGAGATTCCGGAGTGGTTTGATTTACTAGAGGAGTGAGGGGGCTATAGTTTAGTATGGCACTGTGTTGGAGTCTCTGGAGAGAAGAAGACAGGAGTAATATAATGAGTATTATAATTTCTCCATTGATCATTTCGAGCTAGTATCGAATGGCGGAGCAACACTGGATATCGTTACTACTGTGTCTACTCCACATAGAACTGATCTCAAAACTGAGCATTAAAGCCACCCTGGTTCGACGGAAGGAACCATACTTCGCATCTATCCAGGTACGGAAGGTCGCTTCCCACCCTGCCAGGACCTTGATCCTTCGCCAAGCGGGCGTAGCTTAGCACACAGGTAAGCTAATATAAGCTTCCAAAAATACGTCTCGTCATCTGTGATAGGCGACAGCACCTGCATGATAAACCATACGGGAGCAGGTTAATATTGGACAGGCTGTACTAGCCTATCAAGGTTAGACCCAACATACCTCTCTCTATGGAATCTCCTCTCAACCTGTCTTCCACTTTTATAACACACAGCTTTTTCAAACCAGAACAACATGTCAGCACCAACCCCCGAGCCAACAGAAGAAGATCGAGCGCCATCCTACGAAACCGCCCGCACAACACACCCTGAAGTCTTGCTCACTCATGATGCTCAGCGCCTTTTTTGGACCCTGAGTAGCCCCTTGACCAGCGCCATCTCAGTCATGGAAGACAAATGGCACGATCCAGATGTGCCACTCGAGCCATACTGCGTCCAAATAGAAACGTCACTGATCTGGCATTCGATCGCGCAATCCCCACTCACCGAGCCAAAGATCTCGTCCGTAACTGTGAGCGTCGAGCAGCTGGATGATTGGGAAGAGGCATGGTGGGAGTTACGTCAAGACAACGACGACATAGTGCCTGTTGGAACAGCTTTTGAGTCCGACGAAGACGACGACGAAGATTCCGACCCCGATGACCGAAAACGCGCATTGCGGTCTTGCTACGCAGGCATGCCACGGGATGTAAAGGCCACTTTGGACGTCAGGGCCACAGGAAACTTCATCACGGTGCACGACTACGTATCTGCTGTTCATCCTTGGTTGGTGGGACTCCGTGAACAGATACTAAAGGCTTCAGGAGATTTACTGGATGATATTCCGTTGCCGGGGAATACTAGATTCGTGGTTGATGTGTTTCCTAGTCCGGATTGTGTCAGTGCGGTTGAAGAGGGGGAGTGGAAGAGGATTAGGGATAAGAAGAAGCATGAGGAGGACATGCGACGGCTAGAAGCTTATGAGCAGAAGAAGAAGGCCAAGGAGCATGAGGCATATATGCAGGATCAGGGGTGGTGATTGTGGGATGTTTTGACGACGATAAGGCTTATCACAAAGACTGCGAGGGGTTTTCGACGTTATTTTGTATGAATTCATACGTCTTCACTGGCACTGGAATGCAGAACAAGCTCAGTATACCACTCTTCCCTCAACGTAACTAGTTTCAAATTCCCCAATCATCTCTCCATCAACCTCACCCACTACACCGCCCTCACAAGCTTAATAATCATATCCGCCGGCTTCGCCTTACTCGCCACATACGCTGGAGACTTGTACACCGGATCCTCCGCATTAACCGATACCCCCATCATGCCCCCATTACTCCCACACGCCCCCAACAAACTCGCCTTCCTCTGCGCCTCCGTCGCCTCGGCGCCCCCATCAATCGTGCGCGCAAGATCATAATACGTAACCGACGAGTTGGTGCGCGGTTTAATGTGCTTTGCGAGGACGAGCACGGTGCCCGCGTCGGCGATGGGGAGACCCCATTCCGAACAGTCGAACTCTGGGGGCATGGTCCAGAGCGGGTTGGCGCCGTTTGTGTCGGCGAGGTAGCGGAGGTAGGAGGCGGCGTAGGAAATGTCGTCTACGTCGATGTTTTGCGCGGTGCCGCCGTTGGAGCCGCCGAAACAGATTTGGGCGGTTGTTTCGCCGCAGGCGCGCTTGGTGAGGGTTGCGCCTAGGGCTGGGAGGGCGAGGAGGAGGAGATGCGTGGGATGCATGGTTGTGAGGGGTTGGGGGTGGAAAGGGGAAGATGTGAAGAGAGATAGTGGGATATTGAGGTAGGAATGTTGCTCACTTCTCTTGAGAACTTGGAAGCGATGGTTTTTGGAGTTGTGATCTTGAGGCGTATTTATACGTGAGCGTAGTGTTATTGGTGTATCCATTGAGTAGGTAGGCGTAGGCTGGGATGTCAGCCTTGGTGTCGTTGCCTTCCAACGTTCCCGCTAGGTGGTGGTAGATACCACAGCATGTGACATGCAAGAACACACGCCCTGACAGTAGTCCATCCGACCATGCAATGCTTGACCAACTACTAAGATTCTGCCTTGCTTACTTGAAGCCTTCGTTTCCACTTGCTCCATGGAGTTAGATATCATCACTGGCCGCAGCCGGTTAAATAATACACCAGTCTAGGTCTTTGAATATATTTACGCCCCGTCTGCTTCTCAACTAGGCGTCCAGTGTAAATTAGTTCGGTGACTGCTGACGCTGAGTCTTGGCGTAGTTTCTGCCTAGGAGAATGTGGGTGACCGGGGATCGTGGAGTGAAGGATTTACGCCCTAATCAAAATTCTACTGGGATATATACAACGACGACCCGAGCCGCTGGGGCTTCTAGACAAGGTTCTGTTCCTGCGTCATGCAGGGTCTTATTGAAGCTTGCTGTTAAGCTTATTTTCGACTACTTCATCTAGGACCTGGGTAAGTTCTCCGTGGCTGGAGGTGTGGAGATGCGAAGGACATGGTCAGATGGCTTTACGCCCGGCGCTATGGTGTCGATGTTGGATGATCTTGATAATCGCTCATTTCCTGGATGAAATGGTATTTTACGCCCCGAGTTTTGATTGTGCACCCGAGATGGTGTTGGACGAGAATATCCTAGCGTGTTGATTCGAGACATTTCGGGGCTCTGCGTGATCGATACTATGTAGATTGGGCGGCTGGGCGGGTCTAGAAGTCACCACGATGTGTGGGGTGAATGTAACGTTGCAATCTCGATAATTCAGGGATGGTAATGTGCTTACTGCCTACGAAGTTTCTATTCGTATCGACAGCGACTGAGTACGGTAGCATCTCCCGAGGTGTCTAGACTTCATCAACACATTCCAATCTTTCCGTCTCTGACAGACTTCCTCCAATTCATCTCGTCCCTTCGAGCCCCTCTATCCTTGTTCGAGTCGCTCAGCGTACTGCAATACTGTTCCGCAGTCAGACAAGATGTATTCCTTCATTCTCCTCATGCTACTCTTCCAGGGTCATTCAGTCATCGCCAAAGACGAATGCCAGCCCGTAACATGGAACAAGAATTCCAACAAAATCCGTGCAGCCACATCACTTGCACCCACCTCTACGCCGAGCGTAGTCAGTAACGTGAGCGAAATCACCATCCTCGACGTTTCGCCAGGAGAGATCAATTGTCGATCATGGTTCGATACAGGCAAAAGTGTCAACTACTACACGTGCACGCAGATTTCGAACATGTTCGAAATTTCGACTGACCAGTTCTTCGCGCTGAACCCTGAGATCAAAGCTGATTGCTCGAACATCATGCCTTTGACTACTTATTGCGTTGATGGCTGTAAGACTCCTTATACACTGTAAAATACAATTCCAAAACCACTAACATCACAAGTCGTTGAGCCTCACCGAGCAACTGATGGCCTCTGTGGACCAAAACACAATAACGCGACTTGTATTGGACAAGACATGCAGTGCTGCAACGCCGAGACGTTCAAGTGCGGAAACTCCACGTATGACAAAATCCCCCCTCCAATCAATCTCCTCACCAGGTTGTACAGCCACTGACAATCCTTAAGTGCAGACTGTGCGCCCGGTACCTGTTACGAAGGACTCTGCCCTGGTGACAAAGTCTACAGCACCGACGGCACCTGCGGTGTCAACCACGGCAACCGACTCTGCGCAGGCAAATGGGGCGATTGCTGCAATTTCAACGGTAAATGTGGAACTGGGTCTGCATTCTGTGGTATAGATTCCTGCCAATCTGGTAACTGCACTAGGCCTGCTACTCCATCGCCAAGTGCTACAGGTGTCCCGTGGCTTGTAGGCAGCACTCCGGATGGAACTTGTGGAGGAGCAAAGAAATACACCTGTAACGTGGTATGGGGGGATTGCTGCAATAGCGCTGGTATGTGTGGGAGTCTGGACGTCGATTGCGGAACTGGATGGTGAGTTGATCTGGAGAACTAATGAGCAGAGTGAAGTTTACTGACGTGTGTGTGCTTAGTCAATCTCAGTTTGGAAAGTGCAGTTCTGCTTCACCTACGTCTACGAAGAAGGTTGCTTAGATAGGGGTGCAGAATATGGTTTGAGAGGCTTGGATATGTTGTTAGGCTTGGAACACTCGATATCTTGTTTTTTTTGTGAGCAGTTTGACTTAGTACCTGAAATTCTATGATCTCCTAAAGAAATTCTACCAAAATCCTAAATCCCTTGAAGCTCTTGCAGCAAAATAGATGACTTTCCTTACGGTAGCTAGACGGGCCCCCTGAGAAACTTGTTCCGCTTTCCAGTTTGCTTCAATTTACTTCTCCCTCCCCCCAATTCGCAAGGCAATTCATACAACCCCAAAACATGTATACCCCCCCTATTTTCCAACTCTCCTCACAATCCCACACTTAGGCGCTTCGACAATCTCTCAATGACCACACTACCCTCCATAACACCAGCCCATATTGCAACTCCCAATGGGTCTCACCGGATGTAAGAAACCACCCTTGGCCTGTTCCTACGTACGAACGCCCCGCATATGCAGGGCAAATAAGCCAATTTTCCAATATCACATCGACATCCATACCCAGGTATGCAGCTTCGCCCAGCGAGCCGATGTTACATCAAAGCTTGAGCTCATACAAGTAACCTCAGGATCCTCTAGGTTAATCGCGTAGGCCGGTAGAATGCCAAGATGGGCAGGTGCTTGGAAGTGTGTGCTGCAGGGCGCTTCACAGGTCAATATTTTCTATCGGATCTCTCTATGAGCCTGGTAAGCACGTCTAGTGCCAAGAGAAGGAGGCACGCCTGAGTGAGTGGGTATATTGTGGCGCGGATGGGCCAGGCGGGTTGGATGTTGATCATGCAGGAGGGCGTGAAGTGGGGGCGAAGTGTTGTAATGGTGTGGATGATATTGTAGACTCTATTCTCGTGCAAGGCTGTCGCGGGACGTACCGGAAAAGTGATGGGCCTGTCACATGACGCGGTTAGCTATGAGTGTCTATGAGTACGAGAATCTACCAAAACGAGTATATATACCAGATCCATGTGTCCTTGGTCTTTCTTGACCGTCCTCTGACGATATCATGGCTCTGTTACGCTTCATAGCGGGCCTTGTAGCCTTTTACGCCTTTCTTGCTGATTACCGAGTTTTTGGACAGTTCGCACAAGATGCATACGAGATCAATCTTCAAGGCGGTGCACGAGGACTTCTATAGTGAGTGGTATGAATGTTCATACCAAACTGTATACTGACTGTAAGGGGCATGTAGCCAGCCTACGGCGGCCGATCAACCCAGTGTAGTGCTCGAACTCGATCCAAAAGTCGTTGTACTCACATACAACTGCTACTACATGAAAGACATATGCGTGAACGCCTACAATTTCATGAATTATAGGAGGGATATACATCCCACCAGCAATCTTCCTAAGGACTGGTTCGTCTACGACTTCAATACAGGAAGGGGGATGCGAAGCGACAAACGTCGTGACGCTTCGTGTCCTGGTTCCTGGAAAGACCGTCACCCATGTAAGTGGTTCCAGACGTACAACTCTATGAATGTAGTATGCTGAAATAAAAAGGCCCGGAACCCAATCAGAGAGTGGTGATGCGCAATGACGGACCGTGGCGTTATACAGAGCTCGAGGACAATACCGACATCAACGAGATAAGAAACATCCAGCTTCCCAACGGAGGAAAAATATATTCCAACCTTCGTTACACTTGCGATGAGTTCCCTCCGGCTACCTGGATTGAAGGTGGAGATGGTGAAGATCATCTGTCGAGTGCCGAAACGCGATGTGCAGCCTTTAGGTGCAAGGGGGGTACCAAAGGAGAGCAAAATTGGCAAGGGACTGCGCACCGCAGATTGCGGGATGTTCTCACCAATCAAATAAAAGAGAAGAAGAGAAACAACCCAACTTTTGCTCTTACGTATTCCAAGACGACTGCAAAGTCGTTCCTCGCAACCTTCAACTTCAACATGATAAACCAAGCCGATGGCATTGCGGCGAGAGTCACAGTTTATCAGGATCCGGACTTTGATACTGTTGATCAAGCTGCTGGGAGGGAAGTTACACAGGCAAAGCGCGGCATGGACGGTATCAATGGTACCCACCACCGCAGGGCGTTGGCTGTCAAACCTGAGCGTCTCGCTGAGCTACTCAAGCTGGGCCACGCAACTGAGCACCTTGTTCATGCCAATGAGTCTGACAGTTCCGAACTTGGATCCATGGCTGATATGACGGGCACCGCTGCTCCAATGTCATGGCTAGGCATGGATAGGCGATGGCTTGACGACGAGGACGATGAAGATGAAGATTTCCAGTCGACCAACGCAAACAAACGACAGTCTACCCCACAGAACTCGACAGAGTTGTTCCTTGTACCTGCTGCACCTCTTTTGAAGAATGCTTCTATGACTGATATAGAGAAGGCGCGGAAGCTGGTCGAACAAGCGATTACCGAATCTTCCAAGCGTAATGCAGCCCGGCTGCTGAATCCCCTGCGCAATCAGTACCGATTGAAGCCTGGCACTGTGACAGGCCAGCCAAACATGAGGATGGAAAGTTTCAACGACAACGGCAAAGACGAAACCCCAGTTACTCCACTGCTAGACATCACAGATGATCTCGCTGCCGCCGCAGCACTGGTAGCGGAAGCCGACGCGGTGGGCAAAGCAGGAAATTTGACAAGACGAACAACTACAAAACGGGCAACAGGTTCGTATTGGATGGGAAGTATTGACCACAAGGGGACCGTCCCTTGGGGTGGCGATGCTTCCTACAAAGTTTTCCGCAATGTCCGTGACTACGGCGCCGTCGGAGACGGTGTGACAGACGACACAAAAGCCTTCAAGAATGCCATGAACGACGGCAAACGATGTGCAGTAAAGTGTAATGGATCCACGGTCAAGAACGCAATTGTATATATCCCACCCGGCACCTATGTCATCTCATCTACGATCGCCATGCCATTCGGCACACAGGTAATTGGTGATGCCAATGCGCGTCCGACATTGAAGGCATCCAAGAGCTTCATCGGTATGGGTGTCTTGTCAACAGATGAGTATACAGGCGGCGGTACGGGTACCGACGGACTGGACCAGCAGTACTTTGTCAATACCGCCAACTTTTATCGGCAGCTGCGCAATCTCATCATCGATGTGACGCAGACGCGTGCCTCACAGAAGGTGGCATGTCTGCATTACCAAGTGGCTCAAGCCACCAGCACGCAGAACCTCTTGCTCATCGCCGGCTCGTCTGGGTACGGCATGTATGCCGAGAATGGTAGCGGCGGTCAGATATCCGATGTCGAATTCCAGGGCGGCGCGGTTGGGCTGTTTGGTGGCAGTCAGCAGTTCACCGCGCAGCGCTTAAAGTTCAGCGGCTGCACTGTGGGTGTGCAACTGATTTGGGATTGGGGATGGGTGTGGAAGTCGATAGAGATGAACAACGTGGGCACAGGATTTAAATTAGTGCCAGACAGCGGTTCCGGCTCTAGCGGTGGTAGCACAGCGGCACCGGGCAACATCGGATCAGCCAGCTTCCTTGACTCTTCCTTCAACAACGTCAAGACAGTTGTGGTGGTGGAGCCGCCATCCAAATCCCCGGGGTCAGGAACCACAGGCCTTGTTCTCGAGAACATCAAGCTCTCGGGCGTCAGTGCCGCCGTTGTCGATAATGCTGGCGCCACCATCCTCGGGGCATCATCAAACATCGATCAATGGACTTATGGTCCTACCTATAAGGGTTCCGCCGATACAAAGGACCGCGATTTTGTCACGGGTACCAAGGTCGGTGATTTCCGACGGCATTCAAAACTGCTGGATGGCAAGGGTGCTTATTTCGAGCGAGCGAAGCCACAGTACGAGGATCGCAGTGTGGGAGATTTTGTCCATTTGAAAGACCTTGGAGCCAGAGGCGATGGTGTTACCGACGATACAGCGGCTTTCCAGTCCGCCTTGTATGCGGCAGTGGGCAAAATTTTGTTCATTGACGCGGGCTCCTACATCCTGACATCGACCGTCACTGTACCCAGTGGCTCAAAACTTGTGGGTGAGACTTGGTCGCAACTCGCAGCCTCAGGGCCGTACTTTTCAGATGCGCTGAACCCCAAGGTCATGCTCAAGGTGGGAACATCTGGCCAGGTTGGCGACGTCGAGATGCAGGACCTCCTATTCACCACTGTCGGTCCGACGGCAGGAGCCATATTGGTCGAGTGGAACATTCAAGCATCGAGTCCTGGGGCAGCAGGACTATGGGACTGCCACGCGCGTATTGGAGGTGCCATGGGCACCAAATTGACGCCTGCCGAGTGTCCGCCGTTGACAAGTGGTACTGCCCCAGGCTGCAATGCTGCTAGCTTGATGATGCACTTGACAAAGACGGGATCAGGATACTTTGAGAACATGTGGCTATGGGGGTCTGACCATATGATTGAGTAAGTCCGAACTTCCTTTTCCTTTGATCAGCTTACAGCTTCTGACTGATAAATCAGTGATCCTGATATGAATGATGCCAACAACACCATGGTACAAAACTCTGTCTATGTAGCGCGTGGTTTCTTGATTGAGAGCGTGCAGCCAACATGGTAAGCTTGAATCGTCAGTTTTCACTTGAATCAGTGTCTCACAACCAAAGGCTATACGGAACGGCATCCGAACACGCTGTATTCTACCAATACAACTTCAACAAAGCAGCAAACATCTTTGCCGGTTTGATACAAACGGAGTCACCCTACTACCAGCCAACCCCGCAACCACCCGCGCCCTTTACCTCAGCCGTCGGTATCTTTGCCGGGGATCCCACGTACAAATGCGCAGCCGGCGATGAGTTCAGTGGCTGCGACGAGTCCTGGGCAGTCATCATTCGCGAATCCATGAACATCTTCATCGCCAGTGCCGGCCTCTACTCGTGGTTCTCGACCTACGCACAAACATGCATTGACCAACAGCTCTGTCAAAAAGCGCTCATGTTACTTGAGAAGAACCACGCAAACGTCCGCATCAATCACCTCGTCACCATCGGTGCCAAATACATGGCCGTCATGGACGGTAAAGGTATCCCCGCCAAAGACAATCTCAACGTGAACATGCACCCGTTCTGGTCGCAGATCTCAGTGTTGGATGTAAGTGCCAACGGATCCTTGTACGACGAGTTCATCTGGATTGATCCCAAGATCTGGGACATGGACAAGCCCAAGTTCACATGCTCGCCTCCGTGTAAAGTCAAGATTCCACCATGGACAAAGGCGACGAGCACGGTGAACTATCCGTTGATCACAGTCAGTGACGGGACCTGGACGAGCACCATCACAAAGGCACCCATAACTATCTCGCAATGGTGGTTCGAGGCCGTCACTCTGTCCGGCGGAAACGGCGCCGCCGTCCAAAGGAGACAAGGCTTCGAGCCATTCTGGCCCGTCCCAGAAAAAACCTCGGCATGGCCTGCAGTCGTGTACACAGGTCCAGACGGCTCCTCCACTATCAAAGCACCCACAATCCCCTTCCCCACTCCACCCCCATCCATCGGCCCTGACACGCCCCCGCCACCCACAGGAAGCTGGCCAAAACGCCAACTAGAACCATACGCTGGCCAATACGAAAGCCCCCTCGTCGAACAATGCTCTTTCTGGGACCAACTCTGCCTCAATAAACCCTGGCTCTACGGCGACAACTCGACCTACCTCGACGACGGTGGCGCCGACGACGACGGCTACGACGAAGACTGGAAAGAGGCCTTGACCACCTGCCCCATACGCACCAAAACCTCCTCCTCCTCCTCATCTTCTTCAACCAAAACCACCACCAAAGCCCCCGACCCAACAACCACCCGCCAACCCGATCCACCTGCCCCTTCCCCCCGCGAAGGAGACCCCCAAACCAACAAATTAAGATGCTACGGCGGCCTCAGCCAACGCACCGAACACGTCCGCATCGACAACACTATCCGCTCCTACTGCAACGCGCTAGGTTCCCGCGGCACCATCCTCGGCCCCAACTTCTTCAACAAGCAGACGTTTACGCTGCCGCAGGGGTCCGGCACGGGTGTCGAGATTGTCATGTCGATTACGGTGCACGATGGGTGTCAGTGGAAGTGGAATTTTGACGAGTGTAAGAGGTATTTCTTGGTGCCGGTGGATAGTTGTAATTGTGGGGGCAAGGATGGGAAACAGGGCGGTGTGGTTAGCAATGATTGTTATGATATGAGGCTGGATCCGAATACAGTTTTCTAAGTTAGGAAGGGGAGAGGGAGGGAGGGAGGGAGGGAGGGATGATGGGGATATATTGTTCTGTGTATTAGTAGCCATGTTTTTTGGTTTTTAACCCACATTGTTTGTTTCGTTTGTCGCAAAACCACAGCAGGAGAGAATGAAGGTCTACCACGTAAAGCAATGGAACTTGGATTCTAACGGTGCTAAAAGCTCGCTACTGACCTCTATATACATGCCAATACATTCTCTAAGCTCAAGCAGGCGGCTTCCCACCCCCGACGAAACTCTCCCTCCTTCCCCAATTCCGTGGCTGCCTCTTCAAAAACGCACCCACAGCCCCGAGATAACCCTCATGTCTCAAAAAGTACGCCTGTCTCGTATCCTTTGACCAAAAGCGAATAGCATAAGATAGCGTATTCATGGTCTGCGAGTGTCCGCCAATAAACGAGCCCCCAAAGTAGATACGCGGCAACCCGTGTTTTTCCGCGTGCAGATGCGCAATCTGGCCAATGTTGTTGGACACGGCGTACAGCAGGGAGCGGGCCATGTCTTCTGGACGGAAGGAAGCGGATGCGTGAGAGAGTTCAGAAGAGCCTTGGACATGCTCTGCTTCTTCTCTGTGCTTGAAGTCGCCGTTGCATCCGTCTTCTGCATCGCGCTCGGCGGCGCGCTTCATCTTGTAGACTTTGCCGAACGAGGAGGCGATATGTGTGCTCTTGAGGCCGATTTTGTTGTAGGCTTGTCCGTAGATGTCGCCGACGAGTAGGTCTACGGTGGAGTTGTCACCGTTTTCGGCGAGTCGCAACATGTCGTCGAAGCTTCGGGCGCCGGTGAGGAGGGATAGGAGGCCCCAGAGTGTTCCTCCTCCTAATGAGGTTCCGCCTATACGCTCGAATTGTCGTGGTCCTGAGACTTTGATCATGGAGACGCCGGAACCGATGTTGACGAGGAGGTAGGGGTAGATGTTTGGCGGGTCTGGGGGGTGCGGCATAAAGGTCATTGGACTGTCTTCGCTGTAGGTAAAGACCTCGTTAGGTATCTCGTTGATGAAGAAATCGAGTCCTGTACGGTGGTAGTCAGTAGCCGCTCCTGATACGTAGAAGGCGCCTCTTACCTATAATCAAGCATTCCATCTCGTCTTCTCGTATGACTTCCACGTCCAGGGCTTTTGTTATCTTGTCGTGGTATTTGAAGGCTCCACCGCCAGTTGCCATGATGCACAGATCTTGCGACTTTTGGCCATTGTCGTGTTTCTGGTCTGCTTGCAGTTTGCGCATAAACTCTATACAAGAATCTATCCTGTCTGTCTCGAACTTGAAAAAGTTCAGCCGACCGCCAATCGAATCATCGCCGGGTTCTCGCGAGAAGTAGACGAGTTTTGCAAGGGAACCTCCAATCTATGCAGCGCAATCGATTAGCACATTGTTGTCGCATCTACAAAGGAGTAGGAGGTCGGGTTTGGTCGCGCGCTGCAACCAAACCCCCGCGCGATCGCACATGTGCACTTACATCAACGGCTACATGGCTCACTACTGAAGTGTGGTTTGGGAGTCTAATGTCGTGCGGATCGTGCTCATAGTCTTCGCTCGACGGAGTATCCGGATGCTCCTCGTCGACAATAAAAGCGCCCTGGACATTGATGCGCACATTACCCGGGTGTTGTATCGTTTCCTGAATGTCGCTTTGCGCCGTGGTACGCCTGGGGCGACCCGATTCCGACGTCGACGACGTCTCTAAAGTGTGCGCACGCGATGCTCTGCTGCCGGTTTCACCCGTCGCGGGGTCTTGTGCAGGCGACATGGATACAGTTCGGGGTCTTGGCTGCAGCGTTGCTCTATTGCTGCGACGGCGCACGCGCAAAGGTCGTCTATTTGCAATGGAAGTGGAACGATGCGATGAAAGAGCAAAAGGAGGGTTCGGCAACGGAGCCGCTGCTGGAGATAGCGATAGTCGTTCCATTTGTCCGCTTTGTAACGGATCTTATGCCCAGGGCAAGACGTGATCTGGTGTTCTGCGCAGAATAGAGCCCAAGGAGGTAATTCGATGAATCGGTAACTCTTTGTTAGGGCGAATAGAGCGCCCGGTGCCCTCATATAACATATCCATGCTTCTTCGGATGTATGGGTACCGCGAGACTACGAGCGTTACGACGCGTCGGACTTCCGAGATGGTGGCAGTTGTTAAGCTCGGTAACGGTGCTGGAGCATCGATCGTGGGGTATCAAACACCCGAGGAACCGATACCGAACTGTCGTAGGAAGTCTGTTGACATGGTGCCGGCGACGACCCCCTGCAGAGATGTTGGCATGAGTGAAAAAAAAACCCCCATTGAAACTAGGCCTCAATGCCATTAGGATTGCAATAACTTATCCAGGTAGACTAACTGATGGCTTCCCTACCAACAAACAAAAGCGCACGTGCTGCACACACACTAGAAGAACGCTTCAAATACGTCACCATAGTAGTCTCATAAAAATGTCATGGTATAGTAAATATAGCTCGAGCTTCACCATATACCTACATCGCGCTGGCGCTCTACGATACAGAGTTTAAAGCTTACATGCGGGTGAATGCCGATGACGTCGTGCATCCGTACCTCTACCTTTGCGACCAGCACATCAACCCCCTTTCGCCAGCCACGATACTCACAACATCCATCACTTAGTAGACTTCCTTATAAACATCTTCACCCATCAATTCCTCGGTCAACATTTAGCAAGATGTCATGGATGGATAGCTGGTCCCGGCCTAGCAAGCATGCCGTCACCCCACCACCCCTCTACCTCACCGTCGGCGACACAGTGCCCTATTGTCACAGCTGCGGTCGTGTAATCGGTGAAAGACGCAAAACTCAAAATACCACAGAAATCAAGTACTGTTCAGCAAGATGTCGGAACACCAAACCCGGCCCTGTTGACCGGAAGATCGAGGCAACATTCGCTGCACTCCTGAATGGCGCATCTCCAGAGTCCTTGAAAGAAAGTGCAGGCGCCGAGCCAGTGAAAAGTAACGCTGTCACAGCAAACACTGAAAATAGCCACGAAGACATCAAGGGAGCCAAAGGCGAGAAGAAGCACAAAAAGAAGACGTCCAAACCCAGCAAGGGCGACCACCGAATAATCATCGAATGCAGTACAGTAGAAGAAATCGTATTCCAACGCGAAAAGGACCCAGAGAAAGTCTATGGCCGCCGCAAGAACCGCAAAGCACGCTTCGTAGTAGAAAAGCCCGAGGACTGGCGTAGCGTAGACATGGTCGACGGACCCGCACCTACACCAATAACAACAAAGGCCACATCACGGGACTCACTAGACGCCGCCTCCAGCGAAGAAGACGTCTCAGACTCCGATGGCGAGGCTGAAGGCGGCATCGTCCTCGAACCTAATCAAACAGACCTGCAAGACCTTCCCGACACTGTCGAATACGGCTACGGCTCCGGCAAGGTCCGCCCGCCGCAATCTCAAAATGATGTCAATGGCTCTGTTGGTGGGGAAAAGGGCTGGGCTGAGCGCATTGAGGAAACGGATGAGATGAAGCTGAAACGACGGGAAGGTCAGAGAAAAGCTGATGAAAGGGAAATGGTGCGTAAAGCGGCGAGAAGGGGGTGTGCGTTTGGTTTCGCCGTGCCTGATGAAGCGGAGAAGAGGAAGTGCGAAGCGGTTATGAAAGGGGTTGTTGTCGAGGCGAGCTTTGCTAAAGGGGAATGGGGGGTTAGGTGGAGAGAGAGGATTTGAACGCACAGACAAGGAGACTTGGCGGCTAGTGACAGATAGGAGTTGAATGTGGATTGGAAGCAAAGGGTGGAAAAAGTTCATTCGTGCAAACCTCGTAGAGGAGCGGACTATAGCATGTGACGCCAGTAGGGCGATGGGTATCAAGAATATCAAAAACAACACCTCAGTAAGCAAAGGTTCCGAACACCGCAGACGTCGTATGTAAAGATTCATCATTTCCTTCGCCATGAACCATCTCCTCTCATCTCCCACCCTCTTGCCACCAAGCCCTTCCCGTACTTCTCATTCGGATGCACGATATTCTCAAATCCAGGCATAAGTCCAGCTCCAGATCTATTCAACATTAGTACATCATCCTCTTTCAACTAGTAGGGGGCACATCAACTTACTTGATCATGTTTATCGCCATAGTCCTCGCCTTATCCTTGAGATTGACCTGCGTACGACCGTCCAACATGGGTCGCTCTTGCGCTGCATCGTACTTAAGAATCGCAGAGTACTTGGCCGGATATAAACACATATACTCGCAAAACGCCTCCTCGGCTTCGTTAGACCATTCCTGTCGAACTTTGCGTTCGTTCCGTCGCTGAGGCACTTCGAGGGCCCGGTTTTCTTTTACGAGTTGTCTTTGGGCTTGGTAGAGCGATGAAGGTACCTCTTCAGTCATTTCCGGTGCGTCTGTTTCGGAGACGGATTCTGCTTGTTCGACTTCTCGTGGGAGGCGTGGGGTTGGTCGGGGTGGCTGGTGGCTTGGTGGTGCAGCAGCTGCTGCAGAAGATGGAGGATTTACACGGACTTTCTTGGTTACGGGTGCGTGTCGTCGGCGTTCTATAGCACGAGTACCACGGTCCTCAGTCTCGAACGCGTCTGAGTCGTCTGAATCATCAAATGGCCGTCGACGTTTTCGCGGTGAGGTCTGAACGGGTTCTGTCGCTTTGGGTATGCTCGATGGTCTCGGCGTTGACTGCGTATCGAATCCGTCGCCAAACTCGATGCGCTGCGCATTGCTCTGTCTGTCAAATATCGATACAGGTCGGTTCTCTTTTTGTGGTTTTAATCCGGCCTTCAGCGCTTTGAGTAGAGCCATAGAACTTTGTGGTGGACCTAGCGCTTCGGGCTGTTCAGTCTGCTCCTGGACTTCTTCGACTTGTTCTTCAATCTCTTCAATCTGTTGCTCCACAGGTGGCTGCTCGGCAGACAGTTGCTCTTCCACTTGCTGTTCTCCGAACTCTTCGTCGTCTCTAAGTATAGGCTGGAAATCGCCTTGCTGGTTTTCCATGGTTGCTTGTTCAACCTGAATGTCATGAATAGCTGGTTGGACATGGTTTTTTCCCTGCTCCTGCGGCACATTTACCTCCAAGTGCACACCAGAGTCGCGTTCTCTTGCTTCCCACTTGTCCATGACAGTCGGATCCAAGGGAGCAGTTGGATCAAATTTACGGCTGCTTCGTCGTCTGCCTCCTCCAAACGATCTCCGGTTCCTCCGCGGTGATCGTTGCTGGACTGGAGCTTGCTCGACGACATGCTGTGGCTCTTCGACGACCTGTTTGACATTGCGTGCGATTGCGATGGACCCTCCAAGGCTTCCAATGACAGCGTTGAGTTCACTGTGCCGTAGACGCACCCATTGTAGTAAACGAAGGATGGTTGGCTCCCACGGGAAATCTGCCCTCAAACGTTCTATATCAACAACCTCACCGCGCTGGAGGGAAGGGTCGTCCATCGGAAAGAATTCTCGAATCTTATTCAGTCGTTTCACAACGTGATCTTGAAGTTCCTGCGATAACGGTGAATCATCTCCCCCTAATGCCGACATGTTCCATCCGCGAATTGGAGAAGCGTGCACAATCTGCGATGACTCTGAGCGGAAGAAAATCTCGCTAACCATCTCATCGGGGTTACATTCCGAGTTGTCCATTGATTTCTGCAGCACCAGAATTGCCAGCTGTGTTCGCAGTTCTAGTGCCAGTTCAAACGTTTCTTTGAGTAGTGCGCTCTCACCCACAGCAGTGGGTTGTGCGTCGCGCTCAAGCGAGTGCATGAATTGGCCTGGAAAAGTATTATCCAGTTGTCGCAGCAAATCCCAAACTCTCTTATCATCCCGGTTGGAGTGCATCATTTGCTTTGCGAATATCAATAAATTTGCCTGGAATAGGATAAGGTCCAAGCCGGTTTGTGATGCGGCTGCAGGTTCATTGGTGCCAAATAGGGCGCGGTGAAGTGCTCGGATGTGAATGTAACTGTGCTCTTCGCTTTTGAAGTGTTTGAGATGCACGTTCACCTCTAAATCGTAGTCGAGATATTCCTCGCTGTAGTACGAGCCCGGCTTTTGCATCTCTTGTATGTGGCCCAAATCGTCTTGTATTGTACCCTCAGCGGGTGCGATGTGCTCCAGGAACTCTTCGGTAGATTCGCATAGCTTGCGCAAGTGCCTTAGAATAAACTTGGACTCTAAACACTCGGCCTCGACCATACTGAAGGAGGAAATGGCCGTGGTACCGGACATCTCGGATGCGGCACCTGGCGAGCGAAAGGGCATGGAATCTTCAGGCTGCGAGCGCGTCGGCGTAGCGGGCGCGACATTATCTTGGTCCTCTTCTATCGCAACCTGAGTGTCCATCTCCTCGACAATTGTGAGGTCTGGCGCAAGTTGATTAGCCATGAAATAGCATAGCCGGTAGTATTCGGAGTGTTTTGCGCAAGGTGCGGAAGTAGTGCAGTGGACTTTCAAGTGGCAACTAACCTCCCAACGTCTCTTTGGCGGGTTGGCGCTTTGTCCTGCGCGCTGTTGGTGCCTGGTTTTCACTTTCTTCGGTTACGGTTGCAACGCTTGCTTGTCGCGCGCCACGGCGAGTGGGCTTTTGTACGTCAACGAGGTCATCCACTTCGCGGCTCGCACTACGCAAATTCCGTGCTCGCGACACGCGTTCCAATTGCGGAGCCGTGCCTTTGGAGGGTGGTTGTGGGGTAGGTGTTTTGCGCCGGCTTGCAGAGCGCACACCTCTGCGGTCAGCCATGGTGATTGTTTGCAGGTGCAAGTGCAAGAGCGCGTTGTTGTTTCGACTAGCGGGTCATGCGACGTAGATTGGCTGTAAAGTTGGTGTGAACAGTGAGGGTGTCGCGCCGTTGTTTACCTGGTGCTCGGCATGTGCCGCGACCATGGCTGACTAAGCCGTGCGCTTGACGGGTGCTCACGTGAATCGTGGCCTGGACATGGGCCTCAGCGGCTCAGCCAGCGGCACGGAGAAGGGAAGGGGCCTCTGTCCGGCGGAGACGTGCGCGTGCATGGAGACCTTGGAGGCGTTAAAAGGTCGAGACGGGACTACGGCATGCGTGCAATCTGCAATGGTTGTTTCCGCCGTCACTTCCCCACAGGCATCCATTCTAGAAGATAGCCCCCTTTAACTAGTGCTCTTGTGCTTGCGTATGTATTCTAAATATAATACGTGGGCTGTCTGCAGGAGACCCGTCGACACCCCTTGCACCCATCTCCGTAGTCATCAACTGGCTACGTTTGAACTCAAGCGTGAACCTCTTACGACCCCGTACTTTTAAGCTTCGCCACACTTTCTTTGCAGCAGCTTCTTCCATTCTTGTCACTCTCTCCAACCCACCATTGCTCTACGACACTTCAATTCATCGCTGACGGTTTCTGCCATCTACTTCGCCATTTCGCATCACACGTCGTGACCGTCCGCAAGATGAGAATACGACAATCACGGACGCACACTTTGCTGCTCCTTTTACCCACATTACCACTTCTTGCCACATCTGTCGCGGGAGAGACACTGAACCACAAGCGGGTTGCACGAGCCGCATTGCCTGCCGCACTTCCTGCTTACTCACAAGCTGCCATCGTCGCCGAAGCCACACCTGGCGCAAAAGGCACCAAGGATGCACCAGTTGATGGTTTAGATGGCAAGCCGCATGCAGGCCCATACGTCGACGATACGCCCAAAGCCCATGACAAGGCCCCCAACGTTGTGGAGGATCTTGGATCCCCCAAGAAGCCCAAGGCCTCTCCCGAGTCGGTCTTGGTGGACAAAGTGCTGGATGGAGACAAGAGTGTGATGCAGGACCCGGGCCGGAAGCTGGCGACAGGCAAGACAGGCACCGAGGGTGGTGTGTCAGCAAAGGACAAGGAGCGTCTGGCGCATGAGGACAAGACTGGTTCGAAGATGAAGCAGGTTCCCGAGTCGCCAAAAGAGGCACCTCCGCACCCTGCAGACCAGAAACACCTAAAGGGAGATGCTGAAGCTACACCAACTGCCATTCGTGCACTCGGTGCGGGCGGCCTAGAGGTGCGTTGCAACACCCCAACAATGATGAAATTGGAACTAACATGATTATTAGAAACCAACAGATCTCCCCGAATCTCCGCATGACATCCCCCATCCTGTTCCCGACTCGGTTACCAAAGATCCCTTGGACCAGACGCTTCCTCCAAAGACACCCTCTTCAAAGACACCCATTTCAACACCCGGTGGTGCCGACGCCGGTCCTGTACAGCCATTCCACTCCTTCGTCCTTGCCTTTACAATGATCATCTTCTCGGAGATTGGAGACAAGACATTCCTCGTTGCTGCGCTCATGGCAATGCGACACCCACGACTCCTCGTCTTCTCTGCCGCCTTCTCCGCTCTGGTTGTCATGACGGTTCTTTCGGCCATGATGGGCCACGCCGTTCCCGCTCTTCTTTCCGAGCGTTTCACGCACTTTGCCGCAGCCGCCCTCTTCCTCGTATTCGGTGTCAAGCTCATAAGGGAAGGTCTTGATATGAGCCCGGAAGATGGCGTTGGAGAAGAGATGCGAGAAGTTGAGCAGGAACTCGAAGAGAAGGAACAGCTCGCACGCCGCCAAGGTCGCCGCAAGGCCTCCGTTTCTCCCTATGCTCTGGAGTCTGGCCGCGGTTCACGATCGAACTCGCGACTACCCGCCCCTGCACGAAGCCCTTCTACCTCACCCGACCGAGCCCCATCACCACACAGAGGCTCTCTGACTAGCACAATGGGCGCCGTCAACAATCTCTTTTCTCTGCTTCTCAGCCCTGCCTGGGTACAGACGTTTGTCATGACTTTCCTCGGAGAGTGGGGTGACCGTAGTCAAATTGCGACTGTTGCCATGGCCGCAGGTTCCGACTACTGGTATGTCACTGCTGGCGCTGTCGTAGGTCACGGTATATGTACTGCAGGTGCAGTCATTGGCGGCCGTGCCATTGCCGGACGGATCAGTATGCGTAATGGTAAGGAAAGTGATTCTGGCTTTGGATGTTCACTGCTAACTGATCACAGTCACTCTTGGCGGCGCAATCGCTTTCCTCGTCTTCGGTATCATCTATCTATTCGAAGCTTTCTATCTCGGGTAGATTTCATAACACCCAGCATTGCGCGGAGCGTCATGTTGGAAAACACTGGTCTGTGATACACACCATCAAGTTGATCACATCGTTGTTCTCTTATGTAATATTAGTTGTATCTGTGGTTTGTTATACCACGATTGGAAAATGTCCACTGGCGTTCTCAGGGTTGCATAACCAGGGCGGGGTACAATGCATCGTTTCACATAAGCATATCCCGTGCCCTAATTGACACCCTCGACTGCACTGACATGGTTCGAAACGGTGCTTGCCTAGTTTTGTTTGAAACGTGTTCATGGTTTCGTGCCGACATGATTGAATAGCATACAAGGTTTCGGAGGAGAAACGGCAACTACTGTACGCCGTGAAACTCCGGGATTCTATCAGGCAGGAAGGCATGTTGATCATACATGCCATAGCGATGTATATGTAGGCAAGCATACAAAAGCCACAGTATGGATTACACGTGACGCACAAAATCAGCCACAACTCCGTGATTGTATGCGGCTTGCGTACCGGTACCGTGTACGGTGTGATTGTCTTGGCACTAATCCCTGTCTTCGCCGCGGAAGAGAGCCGTTGGCACTTGAGCTTTCGATGGTCGCTCTTTCACTAACAATAGCTTTGCTATTGCCCACAATCTACCCTAACCGCCTTTCCATTGCCTCAACATCATATCGCTTGCCGCAGTCAACTATATATCCAGAATCCCTTGTTAGCTATCAATATTACCACATAGCGACTGGCCGCATCTCGGTACCGCCATCGTATCCACATTCCGCATTCATTCACAACGACATAAGTGTTAGGAGCCTTTGGTGATGGTATCGCCCACTACCAGCGCAATGCCGCCTCAGCGCGAACCTCCCAGGCCACCGCCGCCAGCTGTCGTCGAAGCCGAAATGCAGTGGATATTCACAGAGGAGGAACTGCTACTGGCCCCGTCCATAACCGACGGGATGCCCGCGGAAGAAGAAAGGACATTACGGCGAAAGGGTGTCAACTTCATCTTGCAAGTCGGAATGATGCTTAAGCTGCCACAAACGACGCTCAGCACGGCCGCTGTCTTTTTTAACCGCTATCTGATGCGCGCGAGCTTGAAGGCCCGACCGGGATACAAGCCGCTGCACCAATACGTGAGGCTACCTGCAACCGAGAGCATACCATATATACAGTTCTGACTATCTCAGCAAATCGCCGCTACCGCGCTATTTCTTGCTACCAAAGTAGAAGAAAACTGCCGGAAAATGAAAGAGCTCGTCGTATCCTGCGTACGAGTCGCACTCAAAGATCCGAACAAGCTCGTCGACGAGCAAACAAAAGACTTCTGGAAATGGCGAGATACCATCTTGTACAGCGAGGATGTCCTGCTAGAGGCTATAACGTTCGACCTAAACGTCGAATCGCCATACAAAACTATGTACGACATGATGAAGTATTACGGCGTGGAGCATAACAAGAAGCTGCGAAACTCGGCATGGGCCTTCCTATCTGACTCTACAAATACACAGATGTGCTTACTATACACATCACGGACCATCGCCGCGGCATCTCTATACTACGGTGCGCGCATGGCCGAAGTTCAACTAGAAGACGATGATGGAAAGCCGTGGTGGGAAATCCAGCACGTCAAATTGCGCGATATCAGGAAAGCATGCAACCTGATGGCAGACTTGTACGAGAAATCGCCTGACAAAGACGGAGAGCCATCCATGTACGCAGGGCTAAGGACACCCGAAGACGGCATTGACGAAGACACACCTCAGAGTATGGAAGGCGTACAAATGACGATCCAAACACAGCCTCCTGCTAATGGCACTGGCGAGGGTAATGCGACGGAAAGAGGCAGCGAAGAGGGCGAACTGGATGGCTAGAAGGCAATAGCACAGTCTTCTGTTGACCGTAGTAGCATCGGGATCGACGAGTGCCCCGAGTTGACGAGTGACAACGGAACGTCTTCTTCAATATCGCATTCGACGGCATCGTCGTAAGTTGGTGGGTAGTCGGAACAGAATCGCTGCGTTTTGTAATCAGGAGAGCATGGGCGAATAGGCGTTTAGCAATGGCAATGGCAAAGATACCACTGGAAAGAGGCACATTTCCAATATTTGTAAGCCCAGTAAATGGACATATGCTTCTTCATTATGCAATCCCAAACTGCTACCTGCTTCTCTGTAATTGCTCTGCGAATGTTTTATGTCCTGTAATTGGAGTGGCGGGCATTAAGTTAGAAAACATGTTTTCTTTGAGGATGAGCTTCGACAAAGTCATTTGAGCAAGGGACATCGTCTTGTCTAACTTGCTACAGCTACTGCACATGACGACCTCACTTCGCAGCGTACAGACCGTATATCCCGCGCTAACGACTGACTCGCGGCGATAACGAGCCGAGGCATCGCTCCATGCCGCGTCGAAGGTGTATTAGTGCGACGTCAAGACTAATCCCCGTTTGCCACTAAACCGACAACCTCCCTTCCTTATGAATAGTATTCTAGACTTTTGTATTCTGTTCATTTGATACCCCATCGAGTGCTTTTCTTGTGCCTGTACATTTCCGCGCTCTAGATATCGCATCCCCGACACCACGCAAAATGGACTCGTCACCAGCCGGCATCGCAAAGTTCCTGCTTCCGAAGACGCCGTTACTACTGAAGACAGCACTATGGCACTCTCTATCCATGTCTTCTACATCGTCTAAATGGGATCTCAAGACGGAAATCACTGTCAACCTCCTCCGCGACATGATGGGACCCAAGTCTTCGCCCACGCCAGTCGCGAAGGTCCAGCACATGACGTGCAAAGACCCTGGTGTCAAGGGAAAAATTTGGGTCAGCAAAGTCAAACTACATGTACCAGGAGAAGATGATGTGCGGCAAATCATGTTCAAGGCCATCGAAGACATGGGCACGGGAGAAGAGCAGTGGATGAAACCTGAGCAACGGCCACTGGAGGCGGAATGGAACGGGTACCGTGCAGATGTAAAAGACGACGAGCCCGAACCTGCAGGTATGAGTGAGGAAGACAAGTACAAGAACCTGATGAAGGAGACGAAAAGCAAAGTCACCGTACTTTATTTCCACGGCGGCGCAATGTATCTCATGGACCCAGCGACATGCCGGCCATTGACTGGCCGTGTATCAAAGGAGACAGGAGGTCGTGTATTTAACGTACGCTACCGGCTCTCGCCCCAGGGCCCTTTTCCCTCTGCACTACTCGATTGCTTCACCGCGTACCTCAGTCTGCTCTCCCCGCCTCCAGGCGCAGTCCACGACCCCGTACCAGCAAATGAAATCGTCTTTGGCGGCGACTCGGCCGGAGGAACATGCTGCACCGCGCTGCTCCAATTACTCCTACAGATCCACCGCAGCTCCCCTATAGGCCGAACACCGACCGTCCGCTTCCACGGTAAAGATGTAGAAATCCCCTTACCCGCCGGCGTAGCCATGTCATCTCCCTGGCTCGACATTACGCGCTCCCTCCCATCCATAGAATCAGGCACAAAATACGACTACCTGCCCCCACCCAGCCAAGTCGACAAGCGCGAGATACCTAAGGATGACGTCTGGCCTGCAAACCCGCCACGCGCAGATTTCTACTGCGAAGGCAGCGCACTGATGCATCCGCTTGTTTCGCCTCTCGCTGCGAAGGACTGGTCCAACAGTCCGCCGCTTTTCTTCTCTGTCGGCGAGGAGATGCTGCGTGATGAGGATGCTGTGCTGGCTCAGCGGGTAGTTGCGCAGGGTGTTACGGTTGTGTGGCGCGATTTTGAAGCTATGCCTCATTGTTTCGCCATGTTGCTTGATGGACTGCCTGGCGGTGATGTGCACTACGAAGAGTACGCGAGTTTTTGCAAGGATGTTGTCGAAGGGAAAGGTTTGGTTAGTAATGGCGTGTATATCAAGGCGAAGACGCTGGAAAGGAGCGATATGGATGTTAAAGCGGGGCTAACCCAGATCAAGGACGAGGAAGTGGAGGCGTATATGAAACAGGGCAAGGAAAGGATTGAGAAAAAGTTCAACCAGGGTTTAGAGCCCAGTTCTGAGAGGCCAATGTTGTAATAGATGACGGTACTTTTGTTGGGGTTTGTCGGTGGAGTGGTTTTCTTTCGTAGAGGTAGACACGGTACGGTTTATTCCAAACTTTTTAACGTCGTCCTTCCAATAGAATTTTTCATTTTACAGGGGTTTTCTGTCCTTGACGGTAGAGCCGTGCAGGTATATTCGCACATACCCACATATACATATGTAATCCCGGGGTCTCTTGACAAATGAACAGAACTGCGTAATCAGATTTACCCACGCTTTCAAATCAAACCATGTCTCCCATGATCAAACAATTATAACCACGTGGGCAGAATGAAACATCCCCACACAACGAACCATGCCTCCCCCAAAATCCACCTAGAACTCCATCCACGTAAATTTTCGCACAGGCTAGCGTAGTCACCAACTCTCCATTAATATAAGAACCCCATCTGCCCCTCCCTAAAAGATCCCAACTCAGAGTCTACTTGCCTACTACACTATCCATTAGGTATCACTTCACACCGCAACAAAAAGACTCACCATCAACACCATTACCACTACCTAATCTTCAAAATGAAGTCCGCACTCTCCACCACCGTCCTCGTCCTCCTCGTGGCGACCTTCGCCACCGAAGTCCTGGCCGCCGAATGTTTCAAGCCACCCTTCTCACGTTGCAGTAAGCTCCCTTGCCTCTCCCTCTCTCACCCGCATGCAATTTATTCTTTTGTTTTCCAATTTTCCAATAAATCCCCCCCCCAGCACAAGTCTAACAAACGCGAACAGATGAAAAAAGCTTTTCCTACAAGGACAAAAAATCCAAAATCAACATCAAACTCACCGACAAGGAACTCGAGTCGCTGCCCACTGACATCCGCAAGGCAATCGCTGCACCCGGAGGTATCGATCCTACTAGGAACGTTGCCCTTGCCAAAGCTATTGCGGAATATGCTTCTAGGGTCTCCCCCCGCCAACTCGTCAATCCTGTTCATGACTCCGAGTACTGGCGCAGCATGGATAGCCATGCCGAATTCGCTCATGTGGTCGCTGAGGATCCCAGTTTGGCTATGCAATTGTCCAAGAAGGGTGATACTGTGGTGATTGAGGATGGGGAGGGCGAGGGAAAGTGCGAGGAGGGTGATGGTCATTGCTTGGAGGTTACTGCTACTACACCACCGCCTGCGCTTGTCTAGGGCTGCTTGATGTTTTCGGATTGGAGCCACGGGTTACAGGGTTTTTATTCTTCTCTTGTCTGGGTTAAATTGGACACTAGATTGGGTTTGGGGGGTTGACTTTGGAGTTAGATGGGTGTGGCTTAGAAAAGGCTTTTGTAATGGAAAAGTCTATTTATCACTTTATTGGACTGCATGGATGCATACAAGGCTTTTTGTTCTGTTGAACAGGATGTATAACATGGATTTTGGTGAGTTACGTTAGAACAAAGATATGCCATCTCAACCCCCTCCTCGTCCCTCCTCATACGACAGCAGGTAGTTAACATATTGTCATCTTATTTCTCGGGAGTCCACCATCTTTCCATGCCCCCATGAGCACACGGCTGAGTAGCCCACTGCAAGTCCTTGCGCCCGGTATTGAAGACTGGGTCGGAACATCCTTTTTTCGGATGGGAATCTTCTTTGCACTACAAAAGAAAACACGACGTTAGAAGAGATTTCTTTTAGAGTTTATTCAAACGTAGACGGAGCAACGGCACTTGCACAATACTTCCAGCCCCAGATAATACCCTCATAATAGGTTGGAAAAGAATCCCATTGGAAGCTCGTGTCACAGCAGAGATCAACGCCACCGCCAATGACAACCTGTCCCATGGGCTCATTGTTTGCGTTGACTCCGAGCCACGGGCAGAATGCAGCTACTTCTAGGGTGGTAAAGAGGCTGGTGGTTCTCATGTCTAAATCTGGGTGGGACAAGTGTCTAAAGTCTTTTTTTTGCGGAGACGTGTAAAAGTATTTTCGAGGGGAAATTTCAAGGTATATATACGACAAAAGTAATATCAGAGGCAAATTGATGAAATTGGTACATGTTCTGGGCCCGGTGACTGTCGTTTGGAAGCTGTCACTTTCAGGGGTTTTCTGACTGTACCATAAGAAGAATTTTGGCTTCATCACCGGAAGGGGGCCGAGGTACAGCATGCACACCTTTATCGCTGAAAAGGTATAGAGCACGAAAAGCCAGATGATGTTAATATCCCTAGAGTTAGAGAGTTGTTGCAAGTATATCTGGTTACGTTCGGCATCCACGTGGCGTCAGCGGTGCTGCATTAAGTTCATGGGCACACGACTCGAGGATGTCGTATTGCTATATTACTCAGAGAGCACGGCTTCTGAACTGATGAACAACACCGTGAAGTCAAAGTTAAACGCCAGAGCTTGCTTACTACGCGACTGCATTGGGCTAGTCATTGAGTCCTCAGAAATTGAATGGAGGTCTTTTCGGCGGCCTACAGCCCTGCGGTAGAGTAACCCTACGTTCGCTACTGTAGACAGGCATTGAATACAGGTGATACATCAAGGGTACCCATCGTGCATGATTGCATGGAATAGGGACTACGACGAAAGTATTATTATGCTAAGGGATGCACGCGTATCTTTTCGAAGCGACGGGCGCTCTGCAGCTTACTGTTATTCCCACCCCTTCCACCATCAAGAACAAGTACAACAATCAGCGAAAAGCACTTCTTGACCGCCTTTCGCAAACCGCACACTTAACCCCGCTCCCATGTGCCACATGCCCCGGAGGATTCTAGCCTCCTGGTCCACGACGACTACTACCGGCACTCCTTCTCCTCGATAGACCCTTTTCCACGTGACTCTCGAGGCTCGTGCCTATGCCAGAGTCAGTGAAGACACCCTCCCGCTCTACACCTCGCGGTACCGGTTCTTCTAGAACGAAATCGTCATCTTCGTCATCTGCCTCTGCTGCTTCCCGCGTGGGTATATGCTCCAGGCCGGGGGTCGCGTCGCGTTCTGCTTTGACCGTTGGTGAACTGTAGGAGAGTGGCTGTTGAGACGGCAGTGTGGGGAACGTGCGGCTTGTGTCGCTATGTAGAGTTTCTGGTTCTACCCCAGCGCCATCAGCAGCCTCGGGTTTGGGTGCGGCCTCATCGTCTTCCTTCTTGATCTTCTTTTCTTTCTTTGCAGTCGATGAAGTAGCCCTGTTGAAGAGGAAAGTAAAAGCACCCCATATTAATAATAATGTAAACATTTCCATGCCCCAGAAAGAACCGATACCGACTAGTGCGCTTGCAATCCAATGTCGGTACATCAGCCATCGAAGACCTTCTAGTCGTGCGCTGATGCGTACGCTGACTCGATACACCTCAAGCGGAAGCCTTGACCGTACCTCTAGCCTAAGAGAGGACGGAATGTTGCGATAGCCAGGCTCGAACATGACAGATTCCATCATGCTGATCTCAATGTGCTCGGACTCTGTGTGCCATCCGACAAGGTATAGTGGCAGACGTAGAAAGCGATACATCATCTCGAGTATGCGACTCCGGTAGGTGAGCAGGACCGGTCTCTTGCTTCTAGCAAGTACAGTCGGTGTATTACTCGTAGCCCCCTCGGTAACCACTTTCTCTGCTGTAGCTCCCGGGATGCCGCCCTGACTGTGGTCTTCGATATTCCAGTCCTCGTCCCAGCCCAGCAGGTGCTTCATACCCTGACCAATGGTTGTTGATCCCCGGAACTCTAGCCCAACCATCCAGTTGCCAGCCTTGAGGTTTGTATCGCTACGTGGTACATCCATCTCTACCACGACATCGTACTTTTGTCGATGCACCAAGCCTGGTATATTCGCGAGCCCATATGGCCATTTCGCAAGTTTACCCGTTGGTAGTCCATCTGGCTGAGCGCTGTTGAACACAAATGGCGAACCGTGGTCGTACTGGAGGTATACCGGCACCGTTATGCCGCGAACAGGTATATACGTGTAGTAGAAAGACGAGTATGCAACGACTGCTACGCCAAAGAGTATGGTGGATGTGATGAAGAGGAGTACTGTGCTGAGGTAGGTTTTCAGCAGTGCTGGAGATGTGGCGATGCGGATGGGAAGTAGTAAGACGTCCTAAGCATTGATTAGCAGCAGTAGTGGAGAACACGTGGGGGAACCGTTGCGGGCAGCGGCTCAACGCGTTGGCCTGTCTTGGGGATACGGGGTACCGGGGTCTTACTGTAGCGAGCTGTAGGATCGACCTATCCTCGCGAAAGTCTTCTTTGACATTCTCCATGGCGTTAGTGCGGGTGCCGCCCAATGCATTAGCAAAGTTGTGGTGTTGGCATGTTGTAGACGCACATCTTCACATGCAGATGAAGTGTGACGTAGCTTCCGCACAGACAAGCCTCTCCCGCGCTAACGAGTCCACGGCCGCTGCGTTGCGCCATCATCATGCAGGGGCCGACGACAAGCGGGTGCACAGATGAGCGTGCAGTGCATTGTACTCGCCCATAATCACGACATACTTTCCGTCCGCGTATATCTACTCGTGTTCCAGTCGGCAGCTCGGTGTAATTCAACCTTGGACACAGTCGTGAGACAGCAGATATAGAGAACAAATGCATTCAATCAAAAGACTACTACTCTACTCCATGCATAATCCTTACACGACGCACCGGCTGGATACCCATATCAAATACAAAACACAGTCAGAAAGCAATACAGTACTCGATGCGACCATAAGCAACGCGTCGACCTTAACGCCCTTGGTTCAACAGCCTGCTAAGCTGTGAACTTAAACGCAAACGCCACAGGAAGCAGAACCCATCAGATCGCGCTCGTAAAAAGCATGGTATCATCCCAAAGCCCATCGCCCCGAAGAGGAAGCTACAAGGCGAAAAGTGAAAATAGGAAAGCACAAAGGAAAGGGTACTTAACGAAGGTCTAAAGCAAAACAAACGAAATTCGTAATCGCAAGCCGGCAGCACTGGCCGAGCGAAGTCGGCGCGTTGCCATACCGGAAGTTCTGCACAAGGCCGTGAGCCTCCCTCAACTTTTATCCAGACCATCTAAAAGCAGCTGAACAACTTTTAGACTTGTGCATGCGTAAAATCGAGTTTGTAGTAACACAGCCGCCGAAACAGCTCGAAGACAAAAGGTCGTGGGTATCGTAACATCGTGGGTAAATCTCTTTGAGAGAGTACCATGACTTCATCCTAGACCCCCCTGATCCGACGTGGGTATTGTTGGTCATATACCTGTGATGGCATGTGGGCGTTGTACGACGCCTTCAAGAGAAGGAACCCATCCGGGGAGGTCCACGTGAGGAACCCATGGAGTTTTGCAACCTGGTTGTAGCCCTGGTGGCACCAGAAAGGGGGGAACTGCGGTTCATGCTGGTCGAGTTCTTCAAAGGCGACTTGGCGATCCTGCTTGACGGCGCACGCTTACGGAGTGGTGTAATTAAAGCCTCAGCTGATTTTCCAGAGCGAACCGGACGGGAGATGGATGCTCGGGCAGCAGGGTCCGATGGCAGAGATGCAACATCGCGATACCGGTTTTGATTGTTGCGGAAGGCGGTGATGACAGTAGCATCGAAGTGGCCAAGCATGACATCTGATGTGGACCTCTTACGGGTCTTGGGTGTGGTTGTTGAAAGTGCAGCTGGGGTCGAGTCGTTTGGCGCCATGCTTGAGGTTGCTGGAGTTGCTGGCACATCAGTTTCCTCCACGTCATCATCTTCTTCTTCTTCAATATCCGTATCATCACCCTCAGAAGGAAATTCCATAAAGTCAGCGAGGTCGAGGTTCTCCTCGTAGTCGTCGCTCGAAGAATCATCCTCGTCTTCGTCAATAATGCCCATCTCACCATTGGCAGATATGCTTACAAATGGGTAGAAAGCCTCGGGAGGACCGATGCTTTCATGTCCGAACACAAAGTCATTGCCCGGCGCAGACCCAAAAATACCCGTAAGCATGATATCGGCACCGAGGCCGTTGGTTACAAGCTCGTTGCTCACCTCACTATCGGAGGCATTCAGTTGAGCAATCGAGTTCCTAGGGCTGTTGTTGACGGTGCTGCTCGTGCTGCTCTGATAGTCCGTCATCGGAATCCAGGGCATCATGATAGTGCGGGGGCGATAGAAGCTAACGGTCTTGGTGGCTCGGTTGGTCACCGCAATAGCCTGATCAGTCTCATCGTGAATGAAGATACCCACGAGTGGGAGGAATCTGGCGCCCAATCGGTCGAGAGCTGCGCTGGAATGGCTTAGGCGTAGCAGCCCGGGAGCCTGGGGCTGAAGACGGTCGGCGGAGAACAGATTGCTTTTGGGCAGGAGTTCGTGGTAGTTCATCCTCCTCATAGTCTTCTTCATCAGTGGTATCACCCATGTCAGCTGCAAGGGAATGTTAGTCATCGAATAAGAAGTAAAAGAAGGGCACTACCATACACTCATAGCCACTGGATTCGCCAACATACTCGCCATCGGATTCATCCGAATGGTCGACTTGAGTGATGCGAGACTCGTTTTGTTCAAAGTCCCAGAAGGAAATGTCCGACTGAGGAGAAGCCATGTCTCCATTGTCATCATCGTTATCCATCTCAAGAAGCTGATGCAAACTGGGGGGGTATCTTGTCTTGTTCCATGAAGAGATCAGGAAAGAGGCTGCTATCGAGCTCTGAAGATTCCGAACTGGAACTATCTGATACTTGGACATCGTCATCGAAGCGGACACGCTTAGCAGAGCCGTCTGAAAACTTCCTCTTCGCAATAGGGACAGGGGATGCGGGGACAGCCTCGGGCTCGAAGAAATGATTGAATCCAAAATCAGGGAGACCTGCCATGAACACATCATCTAAGGGGGCAGTGACATCGAAGATATTGTCGCTAAAGCAGCTGTCGAGGCTGAGTCGACGAGCATCACGATACTCATTGAGGAGGTTAGTAGCTTGTTGCTCCTCCTGGAGGATGAAATTTTCTTCCTGTCGCTCCATCATGTCCATGTCGGACTCGTCATCGTCAGGGACGAGATTGACGCCGCTGTAGTCCTCATCGTCGCTCTCAATGGCATTTTCATAGCTTACTGGAGTCTCTTCGTCCTCCTTGTAGGTGAGCAACGGTATACTTGTCGCGTTACTCAGCTTTCGCACCATCTTGCGTCTAGGGAATGACTCTTGATCCGTGGAGTCGTCACCAAACAGCACCGAAGTGCTTGAGAGGTTGCTAAAGGTGCGCTTCTTGTTGCTCATTAGTAGTTGATTCACGGGGTGTTTGCTGGGCACGAGCAGTTGCTCGGCCCCATGAGACATGTTCTCGTCATCGTCACCATGAGACTCATAGCCTCCTACAGGCTCGACGCGAATAGATGGACGCTTTCCTTTGCCTTTGCCTCCCTTGCCGTACCCAAAAGGGAGGGCGGGTACGTCTTCGTCTGTCTCGTCGTCGAGTTCGGTGTCTTTGACGGTGCTACTGTCTTCATCTTCCTCGTCGTCTTCATCAGCCGCACCTTCGGTGGCTGATTGATCGCCGCCACGTCCTTCGTTGTGGTGGGTGCTTCCAGATACTGTGTCTGGTGAGGTAGATGGCTGTTCACTGCGGTGGGTGCTTGCTGTGGTGTTGTGGATGAGATTGCGGTCTTGGTGATCATGCCCACCGAGGTCAGACCTCGATGATGGAGCATGCGTAAGGTGGGCCATGGTCGTCTATTGGTCTTCTAGGCCGGCCGCGTAGCGATGAAGTTGAGGTGTAGTGAGATGGGTGAAGGGTCGAGGGCGGATGGGATGTGACGACGAAGCGCAAGTCGGAATGTGATTTTGCGAAAGGTGACAGCGTTTGGTCGACTTGAAATCTGGTGTACTGAGGGGGAGGGCTTGCGAACTATGTGGAGCCCTTTTGTGGTTCGTCGGTTTTGGAGCGTTGAGCTAGCAGAAATGACAATGTGGGTGTGTTTGGCGGCGCAGACCAGACGAGAGCCAATTGGTTTGGACAAGTATGCGCAGAGGGTACTGCACACAGTCGTAGTATTGGTATCGTCGTAGAGGTTGAAATTCCGTGAGCTGTCGGGCTGATGCAGCCCATGGGCGGGCTGCACCAGGAGTTTAGAGCTCAGCGAGTGCCTGCGGCATTGTCTCGACGAAGATGGGTGTTATGAATGCTGGTATTGGGTGTTTCTGGTATAATTCTGTGCGACTTGGACGTCTTTGGGCTGGTGTGGAGAGAGGGTGCGGGCGAGAGCAGAAGGATATGTTTAATTTTTAGTTCGGCCCTAGCGGGACATGTAGCGCCTAGTTCCCTTTGAGCGATGACTCCATATCCACATCCAACGCCCAAACACCACCAGAGACGCATCCTGCAGGCAGCCAAAACGTCTATCCGTAGGCTTGACTCCCTTCCCATGCAGCTCAACATCTTTCAAGGGCGTTTCATGGCCGCTGTGCTCAGTGTTTCTGTCGCGTGCCCCCTCGCCAGGAATTTTTGGATTCTCACCGAACTGCCCCACTGAAACTAACTTGGACGTGCGCGCAGCCATGAGGCAACACGGGGCTAATACAAAGTAACGGCTTCAGCCTATTGGCTGCTGCTCAGACGCGAGGCCCCGGGTTTGCACATGCTGCAACGAACAGCAGCACGTCCAGCGTAGATACTTGCTGACTTCCGGTCCCAAGCTTCGACTGCATCGTCATGTTCAATATCCACACCACCCAAACCATCCAAGATCTTCGAAGACGCAATCGCGGGCGGGTCTTCTAACTGAATCTTCGATGCAATTGTGGTCCTGCCCCTCTTGGAGAAAAAAAAAGTACGCACCACTTGACGTCGGCAGCGTACCCCTCCAGATCGTATCGATGCGCATTGGGCTTGTATCGACGCTGGCGCCCGCACGCAAAGAGGCGGTGAGGCAGATGCAAACGTAGCCCGGCGCCTCGAGCAGAATAGCTACAGCAGCGGGCGGGCCACTGCTACTGTCACAATGCGGTACATTGGGCTCGGAGACACTGGTGTGTGTATCGTGAAGTCATCCCAAACATGTGAACAAGGCACTGCCGAGAGAGTGTTCGCTCTCACGTGTGATGATCCTGCACAGCACACTGCTACACAATCAATCGCAGTCTTTGCTCAGCGCACTTGCGAAGCAACTTTTTTTTTCCTGCGAGGCTGAGCTTTACCTGGCTTGGTTGCAGGATGCAGGACATTGGTGGGCGGCCCACGGCGTGCTGGTTGGACCAAAGCCCGGCCTTCCGCTGAGCTTGCTGCAAGATCTTCGACGTGTCATATGTGCATATGCTCTTGATTGGCCCTCGGACGCTTACATACAGTAGACGTCGGCGGACAAGTTTTCTCATTTGTTAATGTCTACCCTGCCGACTATTGCACCAACTTACCAGGCCATGGGGTTGTATACTAACTAGCTGCACACCAGAGGCAATAGTTTTTTCTTGTCCCTGCACGTCTACGTTCAACAATGAGCTGATCAGGGGCGGTCTGGCCTTGGTCCAAATACAAAGTTACCAACCTCTCTTGGTACCAAGTGGAGTACCGGTGGACCCGAAAAGCCACGAACACACTCAGGGTATGAAAATCTGGGTCACGCGAGACATATTCGCATACTAGTGGCCCCCTCCATTACAACAACGTATGGGGAAAACTTATCAACAGTCTCCATGATTGTTGGACGTCTATGTAATTACGCAATTATATACAATGGTCCGGTAGGCTACATGCAAGCGGCCGAAAACGCGGTCCTCCAACGTCTACCGCACCTGATCGGCACCTTCAATATGCCCGGTAAGCTTAAGCGCTACGGGACCCTCAATCTCGGCCAACGGCCCAAGATTGCCCAGATCACGCAGAATGTCCTCGTAGTTGAACCCAAGATAGTAGAGCAACCGCGCAGCCCACTGCAGCGTATCGCGCACTTCTACCAGCGTGGCCTCTTCTAGTTCTTTGCCACCTTCTCTCTTGATATCCACTTCCTCCTCCACTTTTCGGATAATGGTCCAGATTGTCTGTCGGTTGGGGTGGACGCGCCCCTGAAGGACGATTCTAGCCCCAGAATCCTGGACAAGTTCAATCTCGTCTGGGCGGTTCTCGTAGCTGTCAACCTTTGTCACGCGGTACCTCGGCATAGTGGGTAGTCCACCAGGTGATCGGTATGGCTCGAATGTTCTCGGCGGCTTGTAGCACCAATCTTCGACAACCGCCTTACCCTTGCTACTGCCATATCCGTCAAGGACACCAGCAAGTAATCGGTTGAAATCGTCTGCAGAGAGCTTTACTTCTTGACGCAAGGAGAATGCTAGGAACTGGGAGCCGTAGGTTTTCCAACTTTCATCCACAGTAGACATGATCGAAAGTAGGGAGTAAAGCTCGTAGCGTGTTTCCCTCATGATGATTTCTTCCCATGCAAAGAGAAGCTCAGTGAAGGCTTCCTGAGCAAGTAGCCTCTCGTCTTCAGTGCCACTGCAAGTCCGAAGAAGCTCGGAAACAAACGTTGAGAGGATGATAGGCCGAGGCTTGAACCTGAGAAGGGATGTCTCCTCTATGTAGCTCTGCATGCCTCGGACGGCTTCCCACCGCCGGAGTTGTATCTGACAACAGAGCAATGATATTAAGATATCAGCTGGCATTCGCTGCTGCTGGAGTTGCTCGTTCCATATCCCAACTCTCTTGATGACATCCAATACAAGATCATTTTCTCCAGCCAACGTGCCAAAGCGGACGATGGACGCAGATATATTGCGATGACCATAAAGCTCGCGGTCGATAAGAGGGCCATCCAAGTCTTCCGAGAAGAGCAGCCATCGGCCAAGATCATACAGCTTTGCTTCAGTGACTGAGTCCAACAGGCGAGCTAATAGAGGCACTGGCAGCTTGATGTCAAAGGCTGGAAACTCGACCGGTGGCAGTTGGCTTGTGAAGGGCTCATTGTATCGTAATTGCGGGGTGCTCCGTAGCAGCTCAAAGAACCGCTGTACCGATTTCTGCTTGTTGTCGTCCGCATGTCCCTGTAGCAACTCTAGGGTTGTCACCGCACTCTTAATGTCTCCATTTGCGAGAAATGCCTGCATCGCCCTGTGTAGCAAACTGAGTGTAAGGGTAGTGGGCTCGAAGAAGTAGGGTACTTCAGTCTCGGCCGTGGAAGACGCATTCGCAGTACTAACCTCAGCGCCAAACCCTGGCGCAAGTTCAACAATACGCAATAGCAGTTCGGGTCGCTTCTCTGGTACAAACCCCCCTGACTCGAGGAGACGCGCCATGATTGAGTCCCAGGCTGATGATCCAAGACTGAGGTTGTTCATGTCCATTAGGTCCTTAAGGGTCTTGATGGATGTAATCAGATATTCTGGGTCAACGCCGCGACTTCCTACTCCTACACGCATCTGGTTGACAAGTCCATCCACGAACGCTGTGACAATTTCACTACTTATGGTTCTCCGGGTCCGTGCTCGGTCCTCTGCACTTGCAGATGCATTGGCGTTCATTGGGAAGAGGGACCAAATTGTTTTCGACAATGGCATTTTCTTTTGCTCCGCTTCCATAATCTCTCGCCAGCTGATGAGACCCCAGCTGTGATCCCCTTGTTTGGTCGCCAATCGCTCTAATATTGCAGTGCCATCCAGTATCCAGCCACCATATAAACACGACCACAAAACGAGCTCTAGCCACAACTCCGGGGCCACCTCTGTGACCTGGACTTTGTACCGGGACCCTGGTATTTCGTGACCGAGAAAGTAATGAGCATTCGCACGCTCCTTGGCCGTCTTCACAGACGCTTCGTGGGCTTTCCAAGTAGCATCAGACAAAGCTGTCAGGATCTTAGATGACAGCATGTGCAACGTGGGAGGTTGCTGCAGCGCATTTTTATCCTCATGGGCCCGGTACGTGTATACAGAGTCTGGCATGAGGCCTAGATGATGCAGATGGGCGACTATCTCCAAGACATGTGGCATGATGATATCCTGGCCATCGTTGCTCTTCTCCGCTGCCGTCAATATCATGTTGCCCAGAGTCCTCCAGACTAGCCCCATTGCTCGCTTTATAGAAACACTTTTATATTGTATCGAATCGGGGGAAGAAGTAAGGATATCTAGCGGAAGCTTCAGTTTGGACAAGGGATTTGCTCGTTCGAGTCTGATCGGACGTCTGGTGAGCACTTGTAGAGACTGGCCCTCGCTGCCCTTCCATGTTAGGCTTGGATGATGTACCAACTGGCCTGTGAGGTCGGCCGGTTCTTGTTCGCGCTCAGCGAGCTTCTTCACCATCCACATCAAGTTCTGCCAGCGCCCTTTCTGCCAAAGGTGGTCAAGAATGTCCACCGAAGCATCGTGGGCGGTATTGAGAATGATAGCAAGATCTAGTGGGGTCACAGGTGTTTCTGGAATATCCGCTGGGTTGTGTCGCAGGGAGATGGGGAGAAATGTGTCAATTACGGTAAACCATGCATTGACATCGCTACGAGCCTCCGTGGGTGGGAATGGTATGGATGAAGGGATATATTCCGTCGGTTTGGGTGGGAGCTCTTGAAAAATCGCATCCGGGTAATACCCGGGTGAAGATTGCGGACATGTTTGTTCATCTTGAGAGCGGCGTTTCCTCGATGTGAAGGTGCGTTTCGAGCGTCTGGCGAGGGTCGGAACGAGGAAAGCGGGCACAGAACAGGACGTAGCGACACCGCGCGTGCTCGGGCGGAAAGCCTGTGTCAGGACGCTGCGAAAGCATGTATGCGCAGCGCTCATTGAAGGGTAGCGGATACACGGTGAGGGTGAATGCTCGTTGGCAGCCGCATGTCTTCAACTTTTTCCGACTAGCATCATGACGAAGTGCACCCTCTAGTTCCGAGACGCGCTAGAGGCCTTGCAGGGATCCGTGGCCAAAGCTCCCGCTGCCTGCGACTAGCGTCACCCTCTGACCTCACGCGTCAACGGTGCGCGACAGTTGCGAAAGAAATCGGATCAAACAATCTTCTCGTTCGATTTCACAACAGTCGCATCCGCGCAGAGGTTTGCTCCGTGAATCTAATAGGCACATCTCATTTCTGCCACGCCGCAAATATGGGTGTCTATCGCGTCGGTGAGCACTACCAGCATGTCGCGCGACCTGCCAATATGCTAATCATATTCCAGAGGTATCTCCCAACAACCGTGCTGGTTGCCAAGTCAAGGCTTGCAAGGACACCGGAGACAACAAAATCACAAAGGGTCAATTTCGCTTTGCGGTTCAGGTCACCATTCATGAGCATCAAAGCTGGCAGTACCGCCATTGGTATATACTCATGTTTCACGTCCATCGAACACAGTTATTGACTTGTATAGGGGATGCGTCACTCCCAAGCAAATCGAGAACTTGATCGAGACATGTGGAGGCGACACGGATCTGGTCGACGGTTACGATGAGTTGCCCGACGAGTTCCAGAAAAAGGTCGACTATGCACTTGAGCATGGCCATATCCCGGATGAGGACTGCACCCGCGTAAGTGTTTTTAACAAATTTTTTTAATCTTCTTACTGACTACTTTAGGACCCCGAGTTGAACCGCCCAGGGACCAAGAAGCCTAGAGCGAAGAAGGGAAAGAAGGGCACCGAAGACGAGGCCGAAGATGCGGAAGACGCTCCAGCACCTCCTCCAAAGGCCAAGGCCCAGCCCAAATCCAAGGCCAAGTCCAAGAAGGCAGAGAAGGTCAAAGAAGAGGAGATGGATGAGGATGAAGAAAGAAGATGTCCCTGCTCCAGCACCTGCCCCAAAGAAGCGTGGCAGAGCTCCCAAGAAGGAGGTTGTTGAAGAGGAGGATGGCGAGGAGGCCCCACCTGCGAAGAAGGTTCGCGCCAGTGGCAGGAGCAAGAAGACTACCCAGTACAAGGAGGAGAGTGATCAGGATGAGGCTCCCGCCCCCAAGAAGGCCCGTGGTAAGAAGGCGGCGGCCAAGAAGGAGGTGGTTGAGCCCGAACAAGAGGGCAGCGAGGTCGAGGAGGAGGCTCCCAAGCCCAAGAAGGCTCCACAGAAGAGGTAAGTCATATCGACTGAAGTAATCCGTCACGTTCAGTGCTAACTCAACTACAGAGGCCGCAAGAAGGCTGCTGCAGCCGACGAGTAAGTCTATGTCGCTGACGAAGCGCACCGTCATATTCGATAGCGTAGTGTGTGTATATGGCAAGGGGCGTTAAGGGTGTCAGTCGTCGTCGCGTATAAGTGCGTATCGTTCATGTAGCAGAGATACCCAGAGATATTTCATAGAAGAGCAAGGGCGGAATATTTTCTAGTTTCATGTATAGCCAGCCCAATGCATGTTTCCATCTACCATTATGAGCTCCGTTTTTGACTGTCAATTGTGCCTTCATTATCCAGTTCCCAGGGTATCATATCATGTCTCTATCGACCCTCATTATCATGACTCGTTGATCATCCAACTCGTGCCAGTCTATATCGTACAGTTGATTCCACCACATTACCCGTCAACCAATCAATCCATTACCATGACCTTACCATTCCGTGCATCTCCCCCACAGCAACAATGAATCAGCCAACCGCATCTCATATGTACTATCACCCAACTAGTTCCTAAAACACGTACAATATCAACCCTTCACTTCTCACCCCTCTCAATCCTCATCTTCTCCATCTCCTGGTCCCGAATCATCGCCCAATCAACCATTTTCCTACCATCCACACAATCAATCGTAGGCACCAGGTCTTTGAACCCACTACCCTCCCGATGGCGCTGCGTAAGATGCGGCTGCGACACGAATGTGCCGTCGCAGGCCTCGGAGTAGTGAACAGAACAACGCAGTGTGGAGCTAGGGGCAGGAGCCTTGGCATCAGGTTTCTCAGCGGCCACCATGGAGGGGAATTTGGGTTTGCGAGGAGAGGTGGACGGGTTGGCGGCATTGTAGGCTTCGTTGAGGATCTTGGATGCGGCGCGGCGGCGGCCTGTGTGGGTGGGCATGTACGGGGGAGATCGAGGCGATGTATCCTGGAAGCTGGGGAAAGCCGATGCACTGGTTTCCGGGATGCTGGGGAAGGCGAAGGGAGATGTTGAGGATATGTCGGTGTGGTTAGGACTGTGAGTATCTCGGTTAACCATGGTCTGGGAAAGAGGAGACGGCTTGGTCTGGGAGCCAGCTTGAGGGGTATCTGACTTTTTCAAGGCAGGCTTTTTCTGCTCAGAGATTGCCTTCGAGGACTGAGCATGACTAATTTCCAGTCCGCTTAGATATGCTGCAAACTCGTTCGAATGTTCAGAATCACTAGGCGACACAAACGGACTGCGTGTCCGAGGTGTCCCCCTAGGAGTCTGCTTCCTAGAAGCAGTGGTACCAATGACATCCGAATGATCGAACCCATGGAGATACAACCCATCCTTCTCTTCGTCAGTCGTAGCACCCGGGCTTTGGTTCCTGGACCGTTGCCGTGAAGCCGGGCGCGATGGACGCCGCGAGACAGTCTCTACAAACGCAGCCACGTCATCCGGATCCATCCAACCCTGTTGGAGGGCAAGCTTGTCGATCATGTCTTCTACCGAAACTCCGGAAAAGGGAAGAGAAGACATGGAACGACGAACACCTTCTTCGGCTAATAGCTGTTCCAAACGCGTAGTGCTCGCTGCGGGACGAAGCAGGCCATGGCTAGGAATACTGAGACCGTTGTTAGGTGAGACGGCGCGCGAGATGAAGGGAGTGTTGTCGATGGACGCATGGCGTGATCCTGGGGCGGAATAGGCAAGGTAGTGACTACGGTCGTGGGGAGTGAATCTCGCGCCCGCCAGTATTGAAGATGCGTAGATGGAGGAAGGAGCTTCTACGGATCCCATGCGAGGGGTCTTGTTGAGCGCGGCAAGTGAGATGCTAGTACTGTTGAGGGCAGCAAGTGAGATGCCTGTGTTGGCATTGCACGAAGTTACCGGTGTAAGCACAGACAGTGTAGTCTTTGATGAGACACGTGAGAGAGGCGCACTTGACACATGCTGCGGTGCGGTTACCTTGTAGGTCGAGGTGACATCATCCTCGTTTGTGTCGGTAGTCACTGCCACAGTCTCGTCTTCGGTCTTTACTTCTTCCTGTAACTTAGTCTCTTCTTCCAGTGCTTTCTCAGTCTCTTGCTTCCTGAGCTCTTCTTGCACTTTCTGGTACTCGGCCTCGTGAATACATGCGATTTGGAGGGCGTAGATGGTGTGCTCCTCGACTAGGTCCGGCGCGTTTGGGTCATAAGGCGGCGCAAGATGTTGGGCGACACCGACAAGGTTAATTCCCTTCTTGGTCGAATACGGAACTGGTTCGATTGGAACGCATGCCGGGTAGGCGTAAACAAAGTGACCGCGGTAGTGGTACGCAACACCTGTTTCCAGCGTATGGTAGCCTTTGATACCAGAGATGTATACCTTCTGGTGGATTGCCTTGTGCCGCGCGATCCTCGCTGTTGACTGTTTAGTATTGCAAATTTCGAGTGATGTGTGAGAAATTCCGCAGAATCCTCGGTCGCTCCGTGACGCGGTGGTAACTCTGCGTGTCGTTCTAAGCTTAACTTACCGTTGTTGATCAGCTTTTGCTGCCCGGACATCTCAATGGGCACAGCAAAAGCTGTCTGTTGTAATTGTTTTGTTAGGGATGAAATCAATAAACCACACGGGCCCGGCACGCGATAGGGAAGGTTCCGAGCAGCACTGATTGCAACGAGGGGTGGAAATTGTAATAAGAGTAGTGTTGCGGTGCCCAGTTGAGCGAATCGTGCGCGTTGATAAAGGTGGAATTGCAACGACAAACCGAAACGAAGCTAAGGCCATATTAGTGAGTCCCACGTGGTGCAAAACGATGAAAGTGAAAGAGAAGTGGAGCAGCGCGTGATGAGAGCTCCCGAAAAATACCCAGTATGACGTTATAGCAGTTGAACCCCAACGCAAATACATTGCTTTGATCGTGGAAAGTTTGGAAAGACAAGGACAAACAGTGCGAAATCCGAAAAATCGATAACGATACAGCAAGACATCACACATTTGAAAATATGTATACGGCAAAAGAAGTGCTCTGAGTAAATGGGATATCATATTGGATTCAGGAAAATGAACACACCAGTCACCAATCCAGTAGATACAGATGAAGAGTGTTCCGTTCTGCTATAGGCTCATGAAGTGACGCCTTGCAATCAATGTGTTGCTTAGCGAACGGCAGAGGTTCCGTCACTACCATCAGCAGCTGCACCAAGACCCTCCTCGTCACCAGGCTCGCGGTAGGTACCAGAAGTCTTTGTGGCGCCCCGAGTACGCTCGTCAATGATATTGCTGGTGTCAATGGCATCCTTCTCGTCGCGTTCTAAATGTGGTTAGTAATGAGTATACAGTGATTGACGAGCAACTCACCAAGCTGCTTGTCAGAGTCACCTCCGTTGTCGTACTCTGTGGACTCTACGGGCGTCTCATCTTTCTGCACGGGGACCTGAGACTGGCCGGTACGAGAAGCGTAGTCATTGTCGACAACACCACCGCTGGGGATATCGTTTGAGCTCATGTTGAATATGTTGTTGGGGTTGGTTAGGATTAGGTTGTAAATTTGTTATACTTGTGAAAGCAGATGGAGATGGAAGATGTTTGAAAGGTATGATACATGCCAATAGAGGTGAGGACAGCTCTTTATATACTCCTCATCCGTTACAACAATACGTCATGATGTCGACTAAGTACACACAACCCCCTGGTTGACAGTGCGTCCAAAACAAAAACAATGAGCAGGCTGGTTACGCTATCTGGACCGCAATCTGCGATCACGATGATGACAACATGTTCATGACAGGATACCGATCCCCACAACATGCCAAACAGCATGGCATTGGTGTGTACCGCAAGTGGGTAGGGCTACGGCGATCCGGCACACGGGGCCTTGTGCTAGAGGCGGGAGCTGTCCCCTATCGGTCGCATGCATAAGCGGACTGGCTATGCGGTGAGCGTATTATGTCATGTGTTAATGTTTTTTGCCGTCAGGTAGCTTCTTGCAGATGGCACAAAGTGAAGCTGCGTGAAGCCATGCAGACGTCAGTAGCCGTCGGTAGCACATCGCGAGGATGCGTCATGCTTTCGTAATTGGCACGACGTAAGTAACTTCTCAATGTTTACATAGCAGCCCAATGTACAAGGAACAGGATGAGGCTCGTATACACAAGCCTAGAATCGCATCCTAAAGTGGGTGACATCGACGTCAACACACGTGTAGCGTCAGGGGAGAGTGGAGTTCTTTGTTAGGACTCGAGATTGGCGATATCGATCCTGCATACTGGTAGAGATTGCGGATACCCCGTCTGAAGTCGATGACGCTAGGGCTTGGAAGGTGAAAGTTTGTTTTTGTGATGGCTGGGTTGACGTTGGGAGCACTGACGCGAAACGCGAGGTCGCGACGTCACGACGTCTAAGACAAGGGCGGTCAACAGAAAGCAGCAAGTAGCCTCGAACCTTTTAGAAGAATTGCGAAAGAAGAATTACATTTCGACATAGGCATACAGTGCAACGCCAATCATTGCCCCAAGGTTATACAAGTGTAACTACAACGCCAAGATGCAAACCGCTTTGTCAAACAACACAACTGCGGACAACCTATGCGCTCGCTTCAGTCGCTGTTCCGCTCTCACTCGTGTCCTTCTTCGCATCCTCAGTCTTCTTCGCGGCAGCCATCTGCCACGCCGGGATAGCTGCTCGTCCAGCCGGCCCCCTGCCGTACGAAGGGAGGGACTTTTCTGTGCTAGGGGTTGAAGCAGATGCAGCTGTCGCGTTGCCGTTCGTCTGACTCTCAGCAGTGTTGATGCCGTTTGTTGACTCACTCTGGGCAGGGGCAGACGATGACTGTGGTGTTGGTGCTGAAGCAGCTGATGTTCCATTTACGGCAGGCGTCGATGCAGCGCTTGATTGACCCGCTCCGTAGTAGCCGGAGGTAGCGTTCTGTGGACGTGGTGCAGCGGGTGCACTCATCCTGTTGCCAATCAGCGTCTTCAGACTCTTGAGCTCAGTTGACAACTCCTTGAGCCTAGTGTCAGTCGCTTCCTTCTGAGACTCCAATGCCTTGGGGATCAGATCCCTCAAGCCTCGCACATCATCCTCGATGCGCCTGTTGTCATCCCCTTGCCTCCTTGAAGACTCCTTGAGGGTCAGAAGTACGCTTTCTACCTCGCCGAGGGCGTCATCTAGCCTCGAAGTCCTCGCCTCTTCTGATGCCTTGAGTGCCGATGTGTCGGTGTTGAGTTGTTCCAGGAGGTCGAATGCGCGCTTGAAAGACTCGTCGACGGACGCCTTGTCTTGTTCTAGTTGAGGTTGCGTAGGCGGCTGTATTAGGGGTAGAACGTATCGCTTCGCTGTGAAATAAAGACCATACCCTACTCCGCCCATGACCGTGGCCATGATGAAGTAGTCTCGCCAGTCGCGTTTCGGCGGCCTATGTTGTGTCAGCAATGATCAACCCTGTATCCAATATTTTGCGCGTACTCTGGCGGTGGCGGTGGCTGCCAGTATCCCTGGGGAGGATAGCTTGCATATGGGGCGGCGGGTGGTGGTCGGTATGCATTGTTGGCTACCGCGGATGTCTGAGGTGGAGGAGGCGCGGGATGGCTAGGGTCTTCTGCAGCACGTGCAAGCGAGATGTCGACCTCTTCCTGGGTGAGGTTTTTGGATTGGAGGAAAGCGATGCGCTTCTCAAGGGGCGCGCTGGCAACTGACGGATCCTGGAGGACTAAAGCACGCCTGTTAGCATCATGGCATAGCGCGTGACATGCGTCAACCTACAGGACACGGCCGACGTTATGAGATCCTCGCGGACCATGTTGGCTACACGTTAACGCAATGCCGGCAGCATGCGCAGACTCTGGTTGATGGAGATGCTAGAGAGTCGCGAAATGACGAGCCGAAAGATGGAGGCGGGTATGCCTCGGCTCCTTGGTCTCGGGCGCCGCTCGGTTCCGCCTCGCTCTCACGTGGAGCGGCCGCATCGCTTTTCCGACTCGGACGCTACGACGCGAGACGACCACACTTATCTACTCTAGTCTGTGCCTGGTCCATGATTACAGAAGGTTGACGTCTACAGATAACAATTCTTCCAACGATGAGTTTCTTCTATAATACGCATTTCAAGGACACCAATGTCACCACCCATCCATCACGGCCGCTCTCATCACGTGGATATTGTCTTTGTCTTTGCAGAACAGCGAACGTCACTGAACACATCAACGACTTCCTTGAGGGTTTAAAAAGAGCATAACATCTTGCCAGTTCCTTTTCCCATCATCACCAACCCACACATATGCTCGTCGACTCCCACATCGTTCTCTTTTCCTTTTTCTTTGGACTCCATTTCAGCAATCATGTATTCTCAATGCAACACTAAAAAAGTCGAACGCACTTACAATGCTGGACCAGCATAATTTTCGTTTCAAATACTGTTCTCAGACACTTGAATGTAGACCAAGAAAGGAAGCAGGGAAGAAGAAGGGGTCACACTATTTAAACTCCTAGCGACTTGCAGGGCACGGAAAGACGCTGTACTAACCAGAAGTGAAGCTTAGGAGCTTTTTACGGAGCTCATTTAAGTTTCAAGGACACAGGATATGTCCCTGGAATTTCATTTGGATATACGCGAGTGGAGTATAGAGACATGCAGGGAGTTATGATCCAATCTCTCGTCACTTTCGAACAGCGGGAACCAAAAACTCCAGAGATCACGGGGATTGTTAGAACCACTTTTTAGAAAGGCAGGAACAAACACAACACATTCTGATTCAGTTTCCTCGTTCTTGAAAACAGGGCGTAATATTGGAAAATAAGAGTTATGCTACCAAGGACTGAACTATCGCGCTTTTTATAATTATAGATAAGTGATATCGATGCTTAGTAGCAGATTTTCACAACGCAGTACTTGTAACAGCAGTACAAGAAAGCAGTTAAGGTATTATCCCTTCAATCATAGGTATTTTCGGGGGGGTTAGACAACACAACATATCCGCCCATTTCTTTTAAAACTACGATCACAGTAGAAACATAGACTTGGAATACACCCGATTTCACAGGACAGGCAACATCAGGGTTCTCGTTACCTTTTTAGACACGTCTTCCGTCTTCAACACACGTACATTCCAAAGTCATCACTTATTTCTTTTAGAGTAAAGTAAAGTATAGATATATGTGATTGTAGACTCGCAGACACAGACATGCGGAAACTTGAGTAGTTTTTAAAACAGCGGAACAACACCATTTTCGTTTACTACATTATCTTTTCTAGAAAATTAGGGAAAGGTTCAATAGTAGAAGAACTTGAAACAGCGTGGATGAGAGTTTTATACCCACTACTCCAACGCCGAGGAAAGCAGCAAGGCCATCCCTCTCCTCTGCGCTGAGTTTAACAAAGAAGGGAATCGTTTTATTTCAAACATAGGCAGCAGTCCATCTTTCGATCGCATTTGGTTTTGAACAGCGGAACAACACCATCAGGAATGCCTGTAGCGCTTTTTAGCGAACCAGAGAAAAGGTCTGAAATGCAACAACCCGGAGCCTGCACTATCCCACCATCAAGGGAAGCAGCGAAGCCATTCATATACAGTACCACACTTTTAGACAAGTAGAGAGGTATCTATATGGTTTTATTTTCAACCCGGACGACAGACGCCAGATCATGTAGTGGCGGAATGTTGTGTTTTGGAACAGCTAGAACAATGCCATGACAAAAGGGGATCGTAAGATTTTTATGAATACCGGGTTTCTCGAGCAGCGGAACAACGCCATGAGAAGGTGATCCGCCTTTTTTTTCTGTGAAAACTGTGTTTTTTTTGGGAACAGCTTGAGAACACCATCGGGTGGCGCCTCCTTTTTTGTTTTCTGGTAATAACTTTTTTTATTAAGAAAGGGGGCACAACGCCATACGATTGAGTACATTCGCAATTTTATAGATATCCGGGTTTTAGGAGGGCGGAACAACACCATCTGACATCTTCATCATTATTTTAGGAGAGAGGAAAAAAAAACTAGAGTTTTTGTAAGGCGGAAGAAAACACCATAATGGCGGTATCTAACGATTTTGATAGTTAGGAAAACTAGAAAAGATGTTGGTTATAGAAGGAAGGAAAGCAAGTGTGTATTAGTAGAAAGTTTTTATACCCACAACCTAGACGCCGCCGCCAAGGAAACCAGCGGCGACATCATTTTTCATTAGGTTTCTTTTGAAAATGCACATATGTAATGTAAATAACGCTACACGGGAAGTTCTCAGCCACACCGTTCATGAACAGTCGGGGTGGCTCATTTCAAAAGAATCCTCGGCATGTGTTGAGTGATGTAGTCGTTCAAGTTTCTCCAAAAAGTCCATCATTATTCTGATTCCTCCTTTTATACACATCTGCTGGCTTTAGAGCGGCGGAGGCATGTCACGATACCTCCTGCAATTTTGGAAAGACGGACGACATATATCGGTGTTTATATCTTCGTTTTGTTCAGTTTTCAGAAGATAGGAAGAGAGTAAAGGGAGAGAATGGACTGGGTAAAGGGAGGTATGTATTCCCTAGTAACACATGAGCTTATTCCGTGATACTTTTCATTTTCAATTCTGTGACTTCGCTAGACTCGCCACACACATGCGCAGGTAAGTAGGGGTTTTCAAGGAATATAATGTAGAAGTCTACTGTTCCTAAGTTTCGTAACTTGTAACAGCTCTTCCAATCCATGCCTTGTCTAAAACACAAGGTTTGGGTTTTCCATCCGCTGTCTAACAGACATATTAGTGCGGAATTCTGTGGATTGCAAGGCGGGTACGCCCCTCACCATGCGGAGGCGAACCTTGAGTTTTAAAAGTGCCAAGGAATTTTATAAGGGGTAGGGTTTCCAGTGTTTCAAGGGAAGAAAAGGGAGGAGAGTCCATGTGAGAAGTCGAAGCCTATTGTGATTCCAACAAAGTCCACCATGTTTGGAGCATTTCTCGATTTTAGGGTTTAGAAAGGACAGAACACCTCCATGGTCTGCCACTACAAGTTTTTAGAAAAGGCAGAAAATTTCCATCATCTTCTCGGTTGCGAATTTCAGAAAAGACAGAACACCTATGCGTCCGTGCACTTTTCTTTTTTTGTTTTGTTTTAGAAAAAAGACGGAAATTTCTATATTCCTCTCGTTTTCAGTTTCCAGAGAAGACAAAACACCTCCATCTCTTGGTGTCATTGGAATTTTAAATAAAACTCACAAGTCTCCAACTTGCTTCTCATCATCGCTTTTAGAAAAACCTGGAATCTTCACATTTAAGGTCGATGTCAAATATTTTTATAAAAAACAGAGGAGAGATGTTTCCTGGTGAAGAAGAAGAGAAGGGATAGGATAGCGATGAGCAGTATTTATACATCTGCAACGCTAGGCAAAGGGGTTCTTGCACGTGATAGCGTTCCGTCTACCTAGAAGGCATGCATGTGCATGCTGCGAGACCGAGGATACCAAAACACAACACATGAAAATGCATGCAGAAGAAAGGATTAATGATGGTAGATCTGTACCATTGATTCTGAAATATATGTATGTAGTTTATGTGTAAATTTGCCCAAAAGAGAAAACGCCATGTAAAATGCTATGCTGCAACGAAAAGAAAACGCCGTAGAATGCTAGTATGAACAAATGAAAATTATAAAAGAGGGGAACGCCGCTCAATGCCACAGAAAAATGGGCAGAGCGTATAGCTGACCAGCAGCTTATGTGTTCATCGAAACATGTATCCATCATCTCATCATGACCTTTATTCGCCCCATTAACCCTCTCTTCTTCTTACCCGAAATTAACCAATCGACTTCCCCCTCTTTCCTTTTCCACACTCGCGCTTGCTGAGTGGCTCGTCGGGGAACACCCATCCGCGAACACGCTTTGCCTCTCTCTTCTCGCCGAGCTGTGGCTTGGGGATCCAGGTGTCCTTCTCCAAGAAGTTTTGCCTGGTCAAGGCTGCGGGGCCGCCGACGTCCATGCGCCATGTGCCCATGCCTTCGAAGGGGTTCTCCTTGGCAAGCATGTGGAGGTACCAGAGAGCAAGGGCAGCGGTGAGTTGGATGTCTCCGGTCTCTGGGTGGGCACCGGATGTGGAAAGGCGGATGGGAGCAGAAGTCTCCAAGTAGCCGAAGATGGGGACACCGGTTTGTGCGTTGACAGTCGTGGGATCGGGGGCGGAGAAGTCGGATGGACCACCGCAGCGGACGCAGAGGAGCTCGATTTCCGTCATGATGAATCCGTAACGGCAACCGTGTTCGCGCATAACACGCTGGAGGTGGGCGAGACCCTGGAGGTAGAGAACTTGTTTGGGAGGTGACTCGCCGCGCATGCCGGTGTTCCACTGGTCGTAGCACTTTACGAGACCGACGACGCGACCGCGGCTTTCGCCGAAGATTGTCTTCTCGTAATCAGTGGGGTAGTTGGATACGAACTCTGGTTGTTGGCGTTGACCAGCAATGGGCTTGATAGCGCGCATGTTCATGTGGGTGGTTCCCTGAGCTACCTTGAGCGCGGCGTTGACCTTGTTCGCGTAGAAGTTTGTGCAAATATCTTGCAGGGCGGACTCGTTCTCGGGTTGCAGGTTCTGGCGGCAAGGTTGCGGGAGGTAGGTTGCTGGGACGGGGACTTCGAGCAGGGGAAGTACTGAAGGAATGGACTTGATGGTGGTGATATTGAAGTCCTCCCAGCTGCGAAGGTTGCGAATGTCCCACCAGAAGTGGTTGTTGATGCCGCGGGGCGCGCTTGTGACGCGGCGGACCAGGGATGGAGAAGGGTTGGGAGAGGAAAGGTATTCGACTAGAGAAGAGGTCGCTGGGACCTGCTGAAAGCTGTCGAAGTTGACATCTGTGAAGGTAGGGTACTGGACGGCTGGCGCAGCCTCAAATTCTGGGAGAACGAAGTCGGGAGTGCAGGTCGCCGTGAAGCTGGGAATATCTTGAACGGATGAATATGTGGAAGGGAGGGAAGTGACGAGGTTCAGGTTCGAATGAGCCGCGCTTGCAGCAGTGACGTAGCTGGGCATGTTGCGGTAGGTAGGGAAGCCGTACCGGCTGATGACACGCTCGTCAACGCTTCCAGCAGAACCCGATCGGTCATGTCGGGCACGGCTGGCTGAGACGGAGCGGGATTGCGAGCCCATATATGATGATCGGCGAGGAAGTTCGGGCTGCTGTGCGAAGGCAATGGGTGAGTTGAGGGTGGAAAGACTGAAATCGTACGACGAGGCAGAGACCGGGGAGGTCATGTTGCTGTGAACGTTTTGAACATTGTGGCCGAGCGGACTTGAGCCACGGCGGACCATCGAGGCTGGCCGTGAGTAAGGGCTGTAGGCGTAACCGACACTGGAGCTAGACGTCGTCCTGCGATGTCTGACTGGACCAGTGGTGGGCTCGGCTACTTGGTCTTGTATGCGGACCTTGGGGAGAAGGATAGGTCCATACTGGCGGACTGGCGATCTTGGGGGAGTGGGGCCAGCGAATTGAGGCTCTGGTGATGAGGCCTGCGAGTAGTATGTGATGTCTGAACCTACACTACCCGGGATATAGTTGTAAGGAGCAGTCGGTGGTGTTGTTTGACGGCTGTACATTTTGAATATGTGGAAGCTACCAGACTAAGTCGCGTCAGTATGGGTGTGTGGATCTGTGGGAAGACAGATGACGTACGCTTTAGAGAGTGAGAATAACGACGGGAAGAAATTATCGAATAACAATTAATGCAAGAGTCCAGCTCGAATTGTCTAAGACAAGAACAGTGCAGAGAGGTAAGAAAGAAAGAAAGAGGGCGAGACACAATTGACTCGTTGGGAGGCAGTGCTCTTGATGGAAATACTTTGCAAGTTGAATGGTGGGACTGGTGTATGCGGCACAGACAGACTTCTTATCCTTCCCGTTCCCCGCGTAGAGACACGAGAACCAACGCCCACCTCGCGCTAAAACACATGAAACACGATCCATCGAAGGGGCCGCCCGATGACATGGGCCGGGAGAGACCGACATTCTGGCGGTCTGGCGGCAGTATCACAACAGACCCATGAATGACATGCGAGCCTCACAAGGCGTCTGAAACATAGCGTGGCTGCCGCTCGAGTTGGGCGAGTACGTGGCTAGTGAACGACTCTGGCTATTCTATTCTTGATGCGCTGTGTGCTGGAAGCAGCATGGCGGGAGAGTTTGGTAGCTTCTCAATGGCCGTGGGTGTAGAAGACGACCCAAAGCGGTAAGCGGGCCAGCACAGCGCTTGCAGATAGGGCGGTTGGATAACGTGAAACCGGCAGTCTCGGCGCGGGCTCTCGTGGCTGTATGTAGGTAATACTTTCGGTGAGGGTTTTTTTTGCTCATGGCGGCAGTTTGAGGCTGGCAGCGCAAAGGGACGAATAGCACGGTCGGAGGTGTTGGACGGCTTAGCGCCAGTGGGCGGGTCTGTGCTTTCCCCGTCCCGCACGACGTGGGGCAGGTGCAGGCCGTTAAGAGTCATCCAAAGGCCGAAGCGGGATGATTGGACTACAGTCGTCCAACGTTTCGTTTCTAGCCCACGACATGCGTCTTCCCGCATACCAAAGCATGCACAAGACAGTGACTCACAATGGGCGGAGAGACTGTATTCACGACTATAACACGTCCTGGGCCCGGCGCCCATACACGCACGCGTTGACCGCGTTGTTGTCAAGCAGCTGGCCGTCCGGGTCTCAGGCCTCGCCCACCTGGTGCGCTGTCGGTTGTAATGCCATGCCTCGTCTCTTCACACACATACATAGCCCCAGACGTCTTGTGGCCTGGCCTCCCAAGCAGGACCTGTGTCCAACGTAGCACGAACCGCACCCTCTCAATGGCTCCACTCCGTCTGCTAACCCAAGCGCCTACGGTATACCGGTATACCTACTTACTTACTACTACTACCACTACCCAGCTTGTCTTCCTTGAGCCTCACGAGCCACTTCCAGCCTTGGCCTGTTAAGCGCCCGCATCCACCCCAACGGGAACTATTAGGTTTGATTACCGTGCCAAATATAGCCCAAACCGGCATCATAATGTCCGTTAATTGCCTGGAAGCGGGGCTTTAGCCATACCGTCATGGAGCCAGGACTGCTTCATTTCGCCTTGATGGCCTTTCCGAGAGCCTCATCTGATGTCATGTCATGCGCTGCTCTACGCGCCCATCTCCATAGCCTCCCAGGCTTCGGCCACCGAACTCCCGAGCGCAGCATGAACTCGCACCCCTTGCGCATGTTACCGCTGGTGTAATTGGGACTCCACCGTCTCGGACCACCACTTCTTCCAGTCCACCACTTGGCGCTTTGTTCGAGCGTCTTCAGCCGCAAAAACCATGGCGTGGCTGCGGAAGGCCTCTTCAAGGTCGCATCCGAGGTATGCGCGCTGGGCATCAGGTGCAGCCATGGCGCCAGACTCGACAGCGTCGACGGCCATGAGGAATTGCCGCGCGAGTCCTTCGTCCCCCCCACCATGATGACCGCCTGCCATATGGGGGCTGTGGATTTTGGTTTGCCCTGTCCCGAAATTGTGCACCTTGATGTTGGTGCTGTCGTACTCCATCTCACCTGCGGTGCCGTAGATGCGCCCTCGTCTCTCGCACTGTTTCTCTGTAAAGGCAACCATGTGAAACTGCGCAGTCTTTGCACCGCGACCGCTCAGAATCGGCTGTCCGTCTTCGTCGTTTGCAATCGCATCATTATCCCAGCTGATGGTTACGCACTGATCGTCGCAAACGTCGTTGTTTGACTCCCAGACACATCGACCGAACCATGGCCGTTCTTCGACCTTGGCAACACGAGTCTCAGTCGTGTAGTCTTCGGCGAGATTCTCAAGTAGCTGCTTCGCCGCTTCCTCCCTTCCAACTGTCTTGTACATGTCTTCGATCTCAGGATTTACAATGTTGACCGGCCAGTTCACGTTGCCTGTGTTGAGATGTCTTTCAAGGTAAATCTTCTTAGCGCTATAGTCACAATCTGGCTCATGTTTGCAAGAGAGACAGTTTGTAGCAGTTCGAGCAGCTTTTTGGTTTTCGCTCCTTTCGGAAGAACTTGAGTGATCCTGTCGAGGTGACGAACGATGGTAGATGGGGAGTCGCATCAACTGCGTTTTGGGGCTGGTGAACAAAGCATCCACATGAGGAAGTCAATATCGTGACAGGATTTCGTCAGTAACGAAGGCGCGGTTTTTGACTCTTGTCTCCAGTTCCCCCTACAATGATTAGCATACTATCAACATCATAGTATACATACGTACCTCACGTAGCTGTGCGAAAAATGCCACCATCCTATCGGCTCAACGTGTTCAATGCTCATGACATCACCAATAACATTTTCCTCAAGCAGTAGGTGTCTGAGCATCATGTTATGTGGTGAGTATCGCAACACATGGCCGATGCCGAAGATTGCCTCCTTGGCTCCATTTCCAGCATTTGCCCCTTCTACCCTAGCATCCTTCAATGCCTTGTACATCCTCACACAACTATCCAACCTCGTACTCATCGGTTTCTCACAACAAATATGCAGCCCCAGATCCGCAATCCCACACACCACCTCCTCGTGCATCTCATCCAACACGCAGACAAACACCGTGTTCACTCCCTTCTCCACCGCATCACCAGCTCTTTCCCGCTCCCTTCTTTGTACCTCGTACTCTTTCCATTCTCTCCACCCTATGAAACTATGCTCTTTCTTGCTCTCACCGCTTGCATGGCAGATGAACTTGTTTACAAACGCTGTTCGCTTGTATTCGTTGGGCTCACAAACACTTGCCATGGTGGCGTTTGAACAAGACAGGACTGCTTCAGCATATGCATTACCGCGGCTCCCGGCCCCAATGATGAGAATTCTTGGTGGTGCATCCAAGTCTTGCTTTCCCGCGGCCTGGAGAAAGGCCGTCTCTCTTGTCTCGAGGCTCGGCATGGCGTTGAAAGTTGTGTTTGTGGACAGGTCGTGGATGAGTAAGAGGATGCCTTCTTTCAACCACCTTCTATGTCGGAGAGGGAAAGCAAACGAGGGGTAATGTGAGATTTCGGCTGCGAGAGTAGTATTGGGTGCACTACTACCATCACGTTGCATTGCAGGCTAGGCGAAGGACCATTGGTAGTCTACACCAATGAGGAAGGCCACGTTGTGGGGTACGAGCCAATGAGATCATTGATGAAAAAGCCACCTCAGACGCATACATTACGTGGACCGAACACACAAGCCCAGCCTTCTCGAGTGGTTGAGGAGTCGCCTTCGCGTTCCATCCTTTTTCAATCTTCATCTTCATCTTGTGGAAGTTTCATGGTTGAATATTTATTATTTGTATGGGTAGCTAGCTGGTATTGCCTATTTAGGCCGTCTCGCGTGCGAGAATGACCCAGCGATACCCAGCTCTGATCTATCTCTTGTCCAACTCATAGAATAGCAGATAAACATCTTTCTGCATGTTCAAAATCTCCGACGTCTTACTCTCTTTGATTTTGTCATCACTTATGCGCCACCATCTATTATGCGCCTTTTTCGACTTTCTCCGCAGAGGATTAGCCTCCGCCATGGATGATGCCTTTTCTGATGCTCGCTCCTTAATTGAGCGTATGCTTCTCGTGCGGGATAACGACTCGCTTCTGTTTCCAGTGTCAGTGGATGCCGTTCTTAGTACAGGATCCGACTCGGAGATTCGAGGTGCTGATGTTGGGGCAGGACCTCGTGATGAGGAAGGTATGTTATCTTGGGAGGATAGCGAGCGTGTCGATGGAGAGTCGAGAGTTGGTGTAGAAGGGGTCGGTGAGCCGCGGTCAATACTGTTGGCAAGGTTAAGGGCAGAGATGCGTGGACTTTGCATTGCGGACGGTGCTACTGACGGTGCTGCGGACGGGTGCGGACTGGCTTGGCGACTGTATGCACCTTCTGTACCAAAGGAAGCGGGCGTCGAGAAAGGCAGTCGCTGTACTTGGCGGCGAAAAGACTCGTAATGGCCGCTGTTATGGCTACCTTTGTGGGTGACCATGCAGAGCAAGCGATAGTTCTTGCGGTGGAGGATCCCACCTAATGGTAGAGCTTCAGGGAAGGCGACCTTGGCCATGTTCTTCGTAGAGGTAGAACCAAACGCAAATGTGGAACGCGACAGGTGTATCGCAAGAACCTTTGGAAACTGTGATATGTACATATGGCGCGCTATACGCCGCTTGGGTGCCTGGCTCGAATCAGGGAGCTCCACACCTTCAGGCGGGGTTTCAGGGTCTTCCTCCAATGCTTGTCGAATCTTTGAGATGTCTGATCTTAACCGTTGCTGAAGGTTCGGATTAGTGGCTCTTGAAAGCTCATGGTCTTTACTCCTGAGTGCATGCTCGAGCCGACACCGCTCACACTTGAAGTCTTCTATGTACTCAACCTTGAGCATGCCATCAAGACAGGCGTTGAGCGAAGTGGAGGACGCCTGCGGTACGTTCAAGGTCAGGGTGACAAATGTTGATACTGTGGGCTTCGGCTTAAAGTGACAGGTTTGGCACTCGATCTGCGACTCGATCTTGCCCTCAAAGGGAAATCCCTCTTCTTCTGCAGATGTTGCGCTCTCGTCAGCCTCATCATCGACTTCATCGCTGCCTGAGCCCTCGGCAGGCACCGCGCCGAACTGGTCCTCAACTTCTCTTCTCCGCGACCCAATGTCTCCGTTGGTTGCACCAGTTCCAACGCGTGTAGCCTGCCGTCGAGCCTTTCCACCAGCGTGATATTCGTCGCATAGGCGCTCTGTGACTATCTGCAGAAACTCTTGCGCATCCTGTTGCTGCCGGCTGATGCGGGTGCCAAATGCGCGCTCGAGTGTACGGATGAAAGGTTGGGGAGATATTGTTTTCTTATGTAACGGCCGTTCGTTCAGCCTGTCGAGAACATCCTTCAGGCCGTGGGTGAGGATGCCCCTCTGCAGTCCCTCGAGCTTGGCCGGCCTCGCGGCAGCATCCTGGCTTTCAGGGTCCACATCGTATACTTGGGGACCGTCGAGTAGCCGCCTATGCGTTTCTCTTATGAGATATATGCGCAAATCTGGCAAACCGGCGAGGGCTTGTAGCACGGAATTGATGAAGCAGTCATTCGCCGCGTTGCTGAGGCCCACTACGCCTTTCTTCTTGCTACTAGCTGCATTTGCATCGTCGTCCAAGAAGTAGGTCGGGCCAAAGACGTAGACCAGTGTAATGGCGGCGAGTGAGGCGCCTGCAGCGTAGGTTGCAATGGTAAGGGGCTTCTCAGGCATTTCCAAAGTTTGCGGCGCCTGTCACTTCCGCGACCGCGGGATTGGACGGAGAGTTGGGGTCGTGTACGGTGGTGTCGCGAATGCTGTACTCGGTCGTACTAAGGTCGTGCGGCAAGTGTAATATGAGTAAGCCGTAGAGGAGAACTGGCTGCGACAGATTCCATTGTCTGACTGCTGCCAGCATGGGATATCGCGCTGGCCGTCATTTGTCGTTTGCTTGTGAGGCGGACGCAAAGTATGCCGAGCCCGGCCACTGGCACCTTCCGCCTCCGTAGCAAGGATCCAGAATTGTTGCACGTCGACACTTTTTTTGGGCTTGGACAACAGCAAGCCTCACCACGACACTCGCAATGGCTTCACTTAGGGGCTCGGCGCTGTTTCCACAGTGCACATCATGTATACGGAGGGTGACACGGCAAAATCTCGACGTCTGGAGCCCGCAGCAGACTCGAAACATCTCCAAGAAAGCCAAAGAGGCGGAGCGCAACATTATCGTGAAACTGCTCAAAGATGTGCCAAGGTTTGGCCGCGCAGGTACGATGGATGCATTGGTTGTGGGAGCATGAGGCGGATGCGTGCTGGAGCTGTCAAAATTGTCCCCAACAGCTACCACCATGACTACCACGACCACCACCACCAAATGACCACGGCAGCTCACATGGCTAATACTACAAAGGCTCCTATGTCCCGCTCAACCCCTCCCTTATGCGCAATCGCTGGTTCCCAGCACGCGTCGCCGACTATGTCCCCGCTACCCAATTGAAGCAGCTCAAGGCACAGGATGCTGACATGGCCCGAGACTTCACTTTTGGTGTAAGGGCAAACTTGGAGGAGGTCGAGGAAGAGAAGGAGGATTACATGGGGCAACAGAAGCGCTACGTCCGGCCGATTGAGATTGCTGTGCTCAGTGTATGGTCCTTCACCCCACCCGCCGAAGACATGCATACTAACAACAGCAGCCCGAGCGATCCATGGAGCTCCTAGACACCTTCGTCCCACCCACAATCGACTTTTACCGCCAGCGAATCGAACAAGAAAGCCAGCCGAGAGCGCGAATGGGGGCATCGGGAGCAGCAGACATTCTGACAGCAGTCGCCATGAGCAAGGCCAAGTCATCCCCAGATGCCATCTATGGCTCTGTATCAAATGCAGATCTTGTGTCGACTATTAGGGGAGCGCTGGCGCATAACGACGAGGCAGCCCGGGTGATATTGAACGAGGCCGATGTCAAGTTCCTATCCGGACACGAGGAGGGAGACCCGTCGCGTGTAAAGCAATTAGGCACATTCAAGGCCGAGATACGGCTGCCCGGTACACAGGAGGCTTTGGTAAGAAACATCCGAATCCGGGCGAAGGAAACGGAGGCTTGAGACTACACCGCCGGCCTCGACACGGTCACGAGCGGCTATGTTCCGGTGAGGTCCAGCGCGTCGGGACATATCTTGGGCCCCTATACAGCCACAGCTCCTGAAATGCCGCATTTTTTGGAGACAGTGGCTAACGCCTCAATATCAATCACGATATCCCCCTTGCATTTTCAATTGCCGTCAATGTGATTTCATTGGTGGGACCCTGACATGCTGTCGTCGCATCCCACAGGCAGACGTGATGCGGAGCTGATGCAATGACACCACTGGCGCGCTCGGTAATAGAAGGCGCAAGGAGGAAAACTTAGCGTTTTACGGCGAGATTCGGACAACAGCTTACCTATGAACGCCATCATGTTTGGTTGAGCTACGGCATGCGACGAGAAAAAAGAGCCCACTTTAGTTCCGCGCTGCCGAGCAAAGCGGCCCCGCCATGACTTCAGAGCGCGGCCGTGAAGCATGCCGGTGTAGCACATCAACTGTGTTAGTGAGGCGGATTCGGTGCGCATGCGCTGTGAGGAGAACAACTGAGGAAACTGAGATTGCAATGCAAGTGGGTTTGTCTTCTCAACGTATGCACCATCAACCACTAGCTGCTGCTGTATTTTCGCTAGACTTGCTGCCATATCCGCGTGGGTTGAGTTGTGGTGAGGAACGTAACGTCACTACTGCGGTCATTGCACAGTTAGCGGGGTTATTCTGTGGTCCACCCTTGAACCTACCCCACTACCAGTTTGAACTTTACTAGAAAGCTGAACCACCTCACATCCAAAGCTTTCTCCTACACCACAACTCCTCTACTGTATCCTCGCTCCTCAGAACACATCCAATTTACGAATACAACAATCATCATGGTTCAAGCTTCTGAAGTTCTCTCGCGCAAGGTATGTCAATTCCAATGCTCGCCCATAGGGCTGAAGCTGATGTACAATAGACTGGCGTGATCGTCGGCGACGACGTCTACGCTCTCTTCAAGCACGCCCAGTCGGAAGGCTACGCCATTCCAGCCATCAATGTTACCTCTTCTTCGACCGTCGTCGCATCTCTCGAGGCTGCCCGAGATTCCAAATCGCCTATCATGTTAGTATACCTTGGCTGTTTAGCAAACTTGGACTGACAGCCACTTCAGCCTTCAAATGTCACAAGGCGGCAGCGCGTATTTCGCCGGCAAGGGTGTAGACAACAAGGATCAATTTGCTAGCAGTAAGTAACGCTGCTGTTTGAACTGCCTGCGAAGAATGCTGAGTCTTGGAAAAAGTTCAGGGAGCCATCGCCGGTGCCCACTACATTCGCGCAATTGCGCCTGCTTACGGAATTCCTGTAATTCTGCACACAGATCACTGCGCCAAGTAAGTTACGCACGCTTGTAGAAACTTCGGTTTTGAACTATTCGAGTACGAGTTCTAACATTTCACAGGAAGCTCCTCCCCTGGTTGGACGGCATGATGGACGCCGACGAGGCCTACTTCAAGGAGAAGGGCGAGCCTCTGTTCTCCAGCCACATGATCGATCTCTCCGAAGAGCCAAAGGACTGGAATATCGCGACCACGAAGAAGTACCTCGAGCGAGCTGCGCCTATGAAGCAGCTGATCGAGATGGAGATCGGTATCACCGGTGGCGAGGAAGACGGAGTTGACAATGAAAACGTCGACAACAACTCGCTCTACACCCAGCCAGAGGATATCTATGAAATCTACAAGGAGCTGTCCGCAGTTTCTCCTCTATTCTCCATTGCCGCTGGTTTCGGCAACGGTAAGCCACTTCCACGCACCTTCAACACCATTATTCTACAATACTAACACTTTGCTTAGTACATGGAGTGTACAAGCCGGGCAACGTGAAGCTTCGTCCGGAACTGTTGCAAAAGGTACGTATCTCACCATCGTATATGATTTCTCGATGTTAACAACGTATAGCACCAGAATTACGTTAAGGACCAGACCAAGGCCAAGGATGACAAGCCCGTCTTCCTCGTTTTCCACGGTAAGATTCTGCAGGACAAATGACGTGTGAGTCCCATGCTGACTCGACATAGGCGGTAGCGGTAGCTCTGTCGATGAGTTCCGTCAGGCCATCTCTTACGGTGTGGTGAAGGTGAACCTCGACACTGATGTAAGTATTACCGATATGCAGATTGCACTAGCTCGTATACTGACTTCCAACTTCACAGATGCAATGGGCATACCTCTCCGGCATCCGGGACTACATCCAGTCCAAGTCCGGTTACCTCCAGACCCAAGTCGGCAACCCCGATGGCGAGGACAAGCCCAACAAGAAGTACTACGACCCTCGTGTCTGGGTCCGTGAGGGCGAGAAGACCATGTCAAAGCGCATCAAGACTGCTCTTGAGGACTTCTACGCCGCCGGCAAGGCCTAATAAGCCTCTGGAGTGCTGGGCTCGATATTGAAACCGATCACTGAGGGTCAGGCGTTTGCGGATGTATATGAGACAACGATGAGCATTGATTTGGAGAGATGGTGTCCTAGTGATGAGATTGGCAAATTTATCTCAGGTATATGAGTCCTTGAACTGCTGAGAACATGGCAAAACACACAAATAAAAATAATGAACAAAATTCTCCAACTTCCTCTCAGATGACGCATGAACTTGCACGTTGCAGTGATATAGATACTATTTTCGCCGGCGTCAATTATCAGGTTACTATGACATGACGAACATAGATTCAGGAGTTATGTGCCTGACCGAGAGCTTGACGGCATGTATTAGTGTCGCAGCGGGATTGCAGAGTAGTCGGAAGCGCAGTAGTGATGTGAAGCTAGTCGCGATAGGATATGAAGCTGGGTACTCAACTGCTCGAACTCTGACAGGTCATCGTTAGGTCATGGCAAAGTATTTGTCGTATTACAAAGCAAACAGTACGTCGTGTTTCAAAGCTAACGAATCTTAGCCCAGTTCAGCCTTACCACGAATCCTGCATTGCCGAGCATGACATCACATCTCTACGATCATGTCGCAATGCCCTTTCCAAACTCGACGCAAATAGCGAAGATCATGACAGCGCAGGTCGCGTGGTAGCTGCCATTAAACCAAGATAAATATCTCCTGCCTTGCCTTCCTTTACTGAATCATCAGTCACAAAAACCTAATACATCAATTTCTGTACCTACGTCTACAGCTACATATCAGAGAGCCTATAACTTGCAGCCTGCACTCAACACCCTACATACCGAAACATGACTGGCACACACTCCGGCAGTGGACTTGGCGACTCTATCCGCAAGGGAGTCGGCATGATTCATGTGAGTTAGGGTTCATTATACGTCAGACGCAGACTGACAGTGAACAGGGCACCGGCGAAGCCATCCGTGGCAATGCAATGTCCATGGTCGATGAAGCGTCCGGCGACAATTCGAGTGCAGCAAAGAACCAAGCAATTGCCGACAAGGGCGTCAACGAGTGGGATCAAGGCTACCGTGGCCACGCGACGAGTGCTGGTGTTACCCCCGCCGACACCGACCGCGAACGCATGAACACAACCAACACTACATCGACCAACTACGGTTCGCACAACTCAAACATTGGCAACAAGGTCGATCCAAGATACGACTCCGACATGGATCATAGAGGAACTGCAACTGGCTCCGCCAATCACGGACCACACTCGACAAACGTTAGCAACAAGCTCGATCCTCGTGTCGACTCGGATGCGGACCACCGTGCTGATCCTACATCCACAGTCGGCGGTACGGGCTACCAGACCCTTAGATAGATTGCACAACCCTAGCACCTCAATATTAATATACCCTTTCACTCGTACCTCCTGTTCGCTCTCCCTTTCTTTTACTGACGTACTAGCTCATCTTCGCTCTTCCTATATCACTGTGCAGGCTGATGGCGTTGGTGAGTCATTGCATTCTCTACAACTACATAGCCTTCTAGCTTCAAAGACCGAAGATTACGTGGCGTATGGGAATGGCTAATACCGTCTAGACGAGGAAGATCCCATATGGCACCCTTCGTCTGAGGGTCAGTATAAAGCACACGAATACCAGCATGGGCCAAACCCACCTCATGAGCATCGTGGCTCGATTACCGATACTCCGGGCCTAAAGCCAGCCAACAAGCTCGACCCAATTTTCCATGCAGGTCCTGATGAAGAATCGATGAAGTACACAGATCACCCCGACATCCACCGCCTCCGCGGCTCGATAAGTGGTGCTTCCGGTCTTGCAGCTGCCCAGAAGCTTGATCCTCCCGAGGAAGTGCTAGCGCGTGTTCCAGACGAAGTCAAAACTCGCAGTCCGGGTTACAATCAGCCAGACCCGATCTATTATCATCCAAAGCCTGCACACAAGAACAGCGTCCTAAATATGCTAGATCCTGATGCCAGTTCAGAGCAGCATCCTCCTCCTAACCGAGTCGCTACAGAGTATGAAATCAACCACAAGAACACCTCGCGCTCAGAATCGACTCGCTATTCCCCAAACACGGATGATGATCTAGAGCCCCAGTCTCGTCGACGAAGTCGTAAGTCGGAATTCCTATAGATACTAAGCTTGTCACATATACCCGCATACCTCCAGCTGGGTTGGCCAGTATTTAGTCAAGTTCCGACTCTCTTATGTGCTGCCCGCTGATATGATGGGGCTCATAGAGCCAAATGTCGATCCCGCAGGAGAACCAAAGACGATGAAGGAGCTCAGATCGACGGCGACTATATACAAAAACAATTTTTTAAGGTTGCTCGACCCCAAGGTGGATCGCTACCCGGCAAGGAAGTCGAGGAAGAGTGAGTCTCAGGAAATTTGATGAAGAATGGTGGTCTCGAGTGATTTGGGGCTGGTTCTGCTTGTATTGGTTTGGTAGTACTAGGGTGGCTACCTGATACTCAATGACATGATATATCAATAGCCCATGTGCTTCCAAGCTTGAATATTTGATTAGTAACAAGAAGTAACGATACTGCTCGTTCTGCACATTTTGAGAACTAATGAGGAAGAAAGAGACATGACACATACGAACGCCACATTGAAATCCCATGTTATACCCCGGCTTTGTACACGAAACTTTTTTTTCATTTAGCCTGGCCATCTGTACGTATGTTTGCCACACCGCTCCTTCCATGAGGGAGAAAGAAAAACGTAAGGAACTCGAATAACTCATTTTATAAGCACCAGCAATCGGTCAAGTCAAGATGCACGCCACGGTATGTGTGCTTCTCAAACAATAATGTAAGATCTCAAGGTATGCGCTACCAGGGACGCACATATCGCGTCCATGATTAGGGTTTTTTTAAGAGAACAAGGACACAGAACATGTAGAAAAGCAGTAAGAGCGTTTCGGAACTATAGACATGTAATCTCATCTCTTACTCTTCCTAAGAAGGAGGAGAGCGGCGATCTACAACACATATAAATCTAGTGATTTAGGAAAAGTTGTAGTGTAAAGATGAGTAGAGGTAAGGAAGCAGAGGTTTTATACAAGAGAAGGGTCGGGAGTTTTTAGATTGGCAGAGAGAGAGAGTAGGTGCTATCTAGAATTTAGCCACAGGTTTTTTGACAGAACCTCCATCGAACCATGTGGGTGCAATTTCAATGGGAAGAGATTTGAGAGAACATAGACATGAAAAGCTGGAAAGAAAAACATACAGCCAGTAGAATCATTCTTTCATTCAAAAGTCACAGAGGAGAAGGACTCCATGAACAGTTTAAAGACACGTTTTAGGTACTAAATATGTATACCATTACTATTGTCTCCTCATTTTTGATACATGGAATTTATCTCTTTTGTAGAAATGACGAGAACAGAGAGACGAGGAAGACAAGTCTGAAAACTGGAGTTGACACTTTATACACAGCCAGCTCCATCGCTGTCTACGTAGTCTCCGATCCCAAACGCCTCACATACACGTACACCAACCCACCATGACCACCACCACCACCACAACAACAACAACAACAACACGAGAACTTCTCTCCCTCTCTCTTTCAGCCCAACGGCCCGCGCACCCTCACCCCTCACCCTCACCCCCATCCGCCCTAGCCGCCGCCGCCATCCGTCCCTCCAACCGCCCAAAAATTACGCAAATCGCAAAAACTACCGAATCCGGAGCGACGATCTCCCCAAGAATAGAGTTTCCAACAGGTATCTCGGAATGTAATGCCGGCATTTGCTCTTCCATCTAGAAAGTCCAACAAGTGTGCTTATCTCACTCGTGTTGCGTCTGCCGGAAGCTCCGGTATAGGTAGGTACGTGCGGTACTGGACGGTACGCTATAGTGCCTTGGCGAGGTTGGGTGGTTTACGTGTGGATGGTCTGGTTCAGAAAGGAAAGGCTGGGGTATTAAAGGGAAGGTGGTCGCGTTGGTAGTGGCTAGCTGGCTGGCGCTGCATCGAGCTACGGAATTATTCGACATGATCTTCGTGGGACATGGCGCAGTCAGCTTCGCATATGAGAGATACGAAAAAGAATCATCATGGCGCTCTTAGAGGCGTTTTGTTTTCTGCCTTTTCAACATCCCGTGACGTCGTGTCATGCTAGAAATCGACATGCTGAGTAATCTGTAAAAAAGTCACGATTCGGAACAATAATAGGGACAGATAGCGTGGCCGAAAAAGCCACCTTGGAGATGTGGTATTCTCTCTCCTCCTAGAAGTACATACGACGCTACAAAACCAAAGGACACACGCACACATACACACAAACAATGGGAGTATATGGCAGACTCCAAACGCCCGCTTCAGAACACCACCGGCCCGAGCGTAGACAGGCTTCAAGGGCCTATACATTTACATCGTGAGAAGAAGGAAAATAATATGGTAGCACCAAGTACGAGGACACAAGTAGACTATGCGCGTACACAAAGTAGCCGTGTCATACAGCGGCCTTGCTGTCCTGCTGGAGCTCGTTGACAAAAGCGTGGTAATCAGCGGATACACCTGGGCCTACTACTATGCTAGTAAGCCATGGGGTCTGACCGACTGTGCTCTCAATAAGCATTTGAGTTGGAGTAGAAGGAGGACGAGGGCTGCTGACCTTGGTGTGATTCGTCGACCTTCTGACGCTTCTCTGTGTAGTCGTATGAGCTGTCCGAGTTGGGGTGCTTGCTGCCAGCGGTGCCATGTTGAGCAGCAGCAGCAGCTTGGGCGGCCATCTGCAATTCGCCAATCTGGCGTTCCGAGAGGCCGCCGGTGTTGTTGTTCGGGCTCTGGTTCGGGTGCTGCGGTTCAGGCTGTTGCTGGGGCGGCGGCTGCGGTGCCTCTGGTGGTTGGTGCATGGTTGCTTGGTCGCCGAGCGGTCGGTTAAGGTCTACACCGGCAGGCGCAGGCGGTATCTCGCCCTGTGTCTCGAGCAGACGCGACTGCAAGTTGATGATGTAGTCGCGCAATTGGTAGTTTTCCGTCTGGAGGGTCTTGTAGAGCTCGCATAGTTGCTCGAATTCCTTGACCTGGTCTTTTAGCTGCTTGATGTATTCCTCCTTGCGTTGACGGAATGCGCGCTGGCAAGTGTTAGCTGGTGGCGACGAGGTGCAGGTGCGCGTGGAGTGGGTACCTGGGCAGCACGGTTCTGGGCAGCGCGCTTCGATGTGGATAGCTCTCTTCGGCCCTTGGAACGGCCCTCACTCGAGTTCCCATCGTCGGGACCGCCGGCGCTCATATCGTACGAGCCGCCGATAGCCGGGTCAATGGCGTGGGGCGGGCCAGTAGTGTGTGGGTGCTGGGCGTGTTGGGCATGTGCCGGATGTTGGGGGAGAGGCTGAACTGTTGGCTGACCAGCGCCTGCAGCGAGCAGATGTTCTCTTAAGCCTTGATTGCGAAGCGCGTTAGTCACGGGCAGGCAAGCAAGTAGGTGCGGGGAGGGGGAGACTAACTCATCTCTATCGTCGGCTTGTTCGGATCCTAATTTGAGCGTCAGCAAAAGCACATGGCGCACATCAGTCAGCACAGCTTACCTGAGCAGTTGGTGTCTGCATGTTCAAGCCTGTGTCAGTGCGAATTGAGGGAAACAGCGCTGGGCTCATTTACGGCGCGTACGATGGGTGCACAACAGGCGGGTGGGCGTTTGGGTGCTGAGTAATACACTGCGACGTGAGCACTTGAGGCGGGTCTCAGTATAACGCTGTGCTCGGCCGGCCGGACGCGACGATGCGCAAAAGGGTGGCGGGCTGGCGATTTCAGCTTGGTGTCGGCGGGTTGACTGGGGGTAGTGGTGGTAGTGGTGGTGGTGGTGGTGGTGGTGACGTCGCGACGATGAGGTTGTGGGGATTGCAGAATGCAAATGCAAATGCAAATGTTAATGCGTGAGAGAGAGAGTTGCGCCTGAACTCATACGGGTCAGCTTCGCGGAGTTTCGGCGCCAAACAAGGCGCGCAATTTTGCGACGGTATTATCGTAGTTGCGCGCCCCATGTTGGAGTCTGCTGGAGGATGGGGTAACTCACCTGTGTGTGATGATGCAGTTGGCTGAAATGTGGATTACGCAGCTTTGACTAAGGTGGTGGGCGCTCGCTCACGTTTAAGTAGCATCACGCCGGATGTCGGCCGACTCGGGAACGTCGACGGTCGACGGACGACCATCGACGACAATGGCACAAGCCCTCTCGCCGCCCCGTAGCTGGTAGCCCTTTCAACGCCTCGCCGGGCGCACTACGTGCCCAAACCGCCCTGCTGCAAATGCTCTCTCTCGGCTATGACCCGCCCACCTGTGCAAGATTCCGGATCGACCAGCTACTCTACTTTCTACGGCTGCTGACCAATTCCCCGACCAACTGGTAGCCGTGTACATCCCAGCCGCGCTAGCCTGGTTGCAGCTGGTGGCTGATTACTGTATACGGGCAATATGAAGTCCCAGATCCGACGCTCCCGCTTCCATTAGCCTTCTCCTGATTGCAACCTTGACACCTGGTCCCATCCACAAGAGAGAGAGAGAGAGAGAAAGAGAGAGAGATGGGGAGAGAGTGCGTGTGTGCAGCATCAGCAATACACCACCCCTATTAATCTACATCGCTTCCCTAGCCCCGAAAGTGCTACGGCAAACGTCAGCAACGCAACAACTACCAAGCCTTCTTTTGCTGGTATTTTTCTTCTAGCTGCCGTTGATCAATCTACATCCTCTTGAACTACTGAACAGCACGACCGTTGGCCCATGCGCATCTGCAAGCCGCCTGCTATCAAGTAAAGTCACTTCGGTCCAACGCATTTTCCACCGCTGCCTCGTCATTGGGGCTGTCGTAAACCATACCCTTGAGCGCATCCGCTGCCGTTAGCGTCGATTACCTTCCATGCCAGCATCAATGATACGTCCTCAGCATCTAGCTCGGGCAATTCCGTAAGTCTGCCCCGTTGCTCCTCCGGATCTGCAAGCCATGTCCTCGCTCTTCGGTGGAGACCCTGTCCTTGGCTATGATTACCTCAGAACCTAAACGTAGCTAATCTGCGAATAAAAGCACACCTTACAGAGCCTTGTGCCACAAATCTTGTCGCACCAAAACGTCTCTGCTCCTTCTCCGCCAAGCGCGCCTCCCAGCCAGGCTAGATACTGCCGTATTCTCCACAGGGAATGCACTGTCAACACGCGCCCGGTCCATATCAACCACTCATTCAACGTCAAAGATGGCCGCACAGCCAAGCCGGGATGTAGTAGCGGATGACATAATCTTTGCTGCCCACCAACCAAGCCATCTGCCCGATCGACTTTCGAGCCTCTTTCCCGCATGGCAGCTCAGCGACTCAAGAAAGGGAATCGTGCGCGTATTTACCTTTTCGAGTTTTACAAAAGCCTGGCACTTCATGTCACTCATCGCAGACGAGTGCAAGACCAAGAAACATCATCCTTCATGGTCCAACCTGTACAACCGCGTCACCATCGAATGGACCACTCACAAGCCCGAAGGTCTCAGCATCAAAGACGTTGAAATGGCAGAGTTCTGCGACCAGAAAGCTGCCGAAATTGGACTGAAAGAATAGTAATCACAATAGATAGCTGTGAATTGAGACATGGTATATTCTCATGCGGCACTCGGACAAAAATGTGTATAAAACCCCTATATATAGTGGTTCCAAAAACCCGGTAACTTTCTCACCCTACAAGGGTAGGTGTAATTTACCATAACCCTCCCCCCCACCTACCAAGACGCAAGCATAATCACAATCACACTTGAATGCTTGACGGAATGTCATCGAGCGTCCAGGCGTCTAGCGTGTCACAAACCCACACTAGGTGAAAACTAGGTAAAAGAAATAGAGCGATGAGCACATTTACTTGGAATCGTGAATTAGTAAATCATTAGTCATCACACGTGTCCACTTAGCAAAACGACCAAGTACATAAATGAAACGTAGACACATACCGGTACAGATTGGCGGTATCATCATCATCATCATCGACGATTCATCGTCGTCGTCGTAGCTTACAAGACCAAAACTAGATAGACCGCTCCTATCCCCGGCCCCAGCACGCAAGCCGCGCGCCCCTAGAGTTCGGACAATAACACCGCGGACCTCCGAGTTCCTATCTTGTGCAAACCACCCGACGCAACAATACAACATACATAGGTACGTACTATGTAAAACCCCTACAATCCATCATGATGCACGTTATCCAAAGCCGAGAAAGGAAAGAGAAGAAGAAGAGAAAAAGAAAACATCACACAAACCCCACCCACCCCCCTTATCCACCGCCCAGCATCAGTGCCCGCGCGTTTACGGACCGGTTCCTGCGCACCACGTGACCCAACACCCCTCGGCCAAGCTCTCCAACATCTTTTTTTCTCCCGTACCCCAGGAACGCGCAACGACGCAGACCGGGGCGAGGGGGAGGGGTCCCATTGACACAAATGCAAACATGACAATCCTTCCTCCATGGGGGAAGGGTCCCATTGACACAAACATGACAATCCTTCCTCCATCGATCGATTTCACAATCTCACGCAGCCCGAGTATCCCGGCGGCTGCGCTGGGCGAGCCGTCGGTTGACAGGGTGTGGTGTTGTTTGTGTGTGTGGTGGCGCGGCGTTTTTAGGCTTTCTGGGTTCCCGGGGTGGGGGATTTTTTTCTTCGGTAGATGTCATTTAACGGGGGGGGCTAGGTACACTCCACTTTCTTTCTTTCTTTCTTCCACTTCCACCCTCTCCTCTCTGCAGTATGACCACAACAATGTAGTTGAATAGTAGTACAAACCGTCATGAGATGGTTAGAGGGAAAAAAGGGTGAAGAAAGAGATCATAAGACGAAAGTAATAATCTTAATGACGCCATAATAATAGGATAAAGCTATGAAGATGTAGACATCACAGAGGCGTCGAGTTTTTGGTCGTTCCAGGATGGATTGGGGAGTTTGCCCGGAGATTTCTCTTGTACGTGAAATAGAGAAAGTAGTTGTGCGGTTTGGTTCCGAGTCTATGGAGGCAGAGACAGAGACAGCCAGTGTAAGTGCTACGAAATAATACAGTGATACAAGTTCATGCTTAAAAGATGTGAGTTTTCACTCCATTGTTGTACAAAGGTCGCTAGTCGCTGGGCGATTATGCTCCCGCACCGGGCTGTTGTCTCGGAGTAACTAGCCTTCCGTCTTGTACAAGTACGTATGTCTCCGATGGTTAACTTGGCTGCAGTAGTGCATGGAGTTATAGAGTTTATGCGTGTGCTGAGTCATTCCGAGTGAGTGAGATTGTAAGCAAAACAAGAATTCCGTGCAGACTCATTTATGCCCCAAATGATTTGCTCGGTGTGACCGAGAAAGCGGAACAATAAATAGTCCGTGTTTCCTAATAATAGGCGTAAAAAAGTTGCTATCAGTGTCCATTGTAAGTAATGCGCAGAAATATATCCATCCCATATTACACTAACCCTGCCCACCCCCCACGCGGCTCCAAAGTGTCACATGTCTCCGACCTGCAGACCCAATCTACCAAGCGAACATGCACTTGTTGTTCAACAACCTAGCTCCAAGCATATCATACTCATATACCTCGAGATCCACCCGTCATTGCCATGCCCACTCAATCGCCCAAATACACTTCCGCCCTTCCACGCCACAACCTGCGGATCAAAGTCCCTGGGAGGCGGACCGACAAGAATCTCTTTCCCATAGCCCGGCCGTAGTTCTCTCAACCGCATCTCGAGAAATTCTCTCAAGCCGGGCGTCTTTGAAGCGCCACCCACTAACATGATGCCGCCGAAGAAGTCGCGGAGCTTGCGATCGTCGCCTCGGGCGCCTTGGGTCAGCGACTCCAGGATGGCTTGATCAAGGGAATGAATTGGTAGGATGGCGTCGCGGGCTTCGGCTAGTTTGGTCTTTTCGTGAATGGGATCACGGAAGAGGAGTGGAGCTCCGTCTCCGTCGCCCATGGGTGTGTCGCGGTCGGCGTTTGGCGTAGCCATGCCTTCAGGGCCTGGCGATCCTGCCACCGATGATCGCGGCGTGTTCTCATTCTCGTTCAATCGGCCTAGGAGGCTGAAGGGACTGGGTTGCGGACGTTGGGGCGTAGATACGGGCGCGGTGTTGTTGACGGGATCTTGAGAGCCGTTTATGGTAGGTATAACCGGTTTCCCCGCTGCAGCCTCGATGATGGCGATTTGCGCTTGCGAGATGGGATCGTTGGGTGAGCCATCATACAGATCAACAGAACGCGGTATTACCTTTCTCCGGTTTTCAAGTTTGTGTGCATTCTCGAATATCGAAGGCTTGAAGAAACCCTGAGTTCGTTTAGTAAGAAGCATCGCATAACTAGAAGTAGTCACCTACCATGACAGAGAGCATCGTCTCATCGTATGTCTTGAACGTATACTTGCGTGTATCCTGGCCCGAAGCCCGAAGATGGAAATCCCACGTCTGGACTGTGACGGAGCCTTCGTCCATCGAACAAAACTTTTGTTTCAGCTCTTCAGCAAGCAAGAAGTCGTACCTCCGCTTGAGGTTCATGTCCGCGTATGGAAAGTTGCCACACATCATCATTTTGATAAATGTTTCGGTGACATCGGCTCCGCCCATTTTCAGATTGACGCGCGACTCTTCGGCACACAGTCCTTCATCGACGCAGCAAATGGACGTCTTTTGAGCGCCAATATCTACGACGCAGGCAACACCGTAACCCGCACCAAACGTAGCTGAGAGAGACTCTTGCTGCAGACAAACCTTGCCAAGACCAAGGTCTCGCATCAGTATGTCAAGAATCATGGTCACATATTGCCGTTCATAGAGATCTGGAATGATGAAAACACACTTGTAGTTGACAAGGTCCTTCAGCTTCGTAATGCCGAGCTGGGTCCTGAATGCCTCCTCAAGGATTTTAGATATGTCGTGGTAGATTTGGTTACGGTCTCGGTAGTCTTTCTCGTTGAAGGTGCCATTCCGTATGGGCCAAAATAGTTTGTATCTTGGGTTTGATCTTTCCGGTATCCGCAAAGCCTCATGTCCGGTAAAGAAGTCTGGTGCCTTCTTTGAGTCTGCTGGTAGCTCCGTCCACTCGATGCGGTTGATGTCGTTGTGCTCGGAGATGATGTCTGGGGGAGACTTCTTGTTGTAGTTGCTGACAAGATCTTTTGAATTTGGGAGCACTCGTCGTTTATTGATGCGCATGCGTGTCCTCAGCTCCGACGACATGGCATGGTACTGATCAGAAAAGTCCAGTCCAAACTTCTTTTCAGCCACGGCATCTGCAGGGACATCCCCATCGACCTTCATCCGCTTGGGATAGGGTTCTCCGTCATCCTCCTCATCTTCGCTCTCTTTCCACTTGCGTGCAATGACCATGGGCACGGTCTTAGGCAATGCATCCGATCCCAGGCCTATCCTTAGATTCTGGCTGCCTGGGTGTATCACGATGAGCTTGGAGATATCGGTCCTCGATGCGAAGGAAACTTCGGGATCCTCCATGGTCTCATCCACAGTCTGTGGGGTCGCACCTTCCGTAGTCGGCACTCCCAGGGCGCGTGCGCGATCCTTGTCCCTGGCCTCTTGTACAATGCGCGCCCGCTCTTCATCCTTGGGGTATCGTACGGCGAGGAATTGTTCGTCGCGCTTTAGGAACTCGGTGTAGTAGTTCTTTTGGTTGATCATGCCGACCTGGGGCCATGTCGTGAGGTCCATGTTGTTATCTGTCCGCTCCAAACCTGTGGGTTTGTTAGTTGCCACAATTTGCCATGGTATTGATTGTGTCGAGACGCCGTACCCTCTTCCCGGAGTTGGGCCCTGCCTGACTTCTTTCCAACCATGTTGTCAAATGTTTGCCAATATCCGGCTGTCCAGAAGTTGCGGTTACTTGCGACACAATAGACGTATGCGCAATGACAGTGGACCACGATCCGCTAGTATCTTGGTAGCAAGCCAAGTGCGCGAAAAGGCGGTATATGAAGTCTGATACCGTGGGTGATGTTCTGCAGACTGGCCTTGTTGGATGCGCACACGCTTGCTTCGATGGCAGTGGTTACGATTAACAATGGCTGCAACTCGACGGACGTAGTGGGAATTGTTGCCGGTGATTCGGTTTGCCTGGGTGGTGAGGTGGTGAACACGCCTCAAGTTGTTCGTCGCGGTTGCGGCGCGCTTGGCCAGTGATTGGATCGCGAGTCCGCATCTTTCGGTTCCGCCATCCTTGCTGCAAAGCTATGGCCAGGCCTCATACCATTCTCGGGCCAGTTGTCCCAGAGGGGCCACTACGTTTGTATTGTAATTCATATTGTTCCATGATTCCTGCCCTCACTTTTAGTGTGCATGTGTAGCTAACTTATTGGCGCGCTATTAAACAGACTCGAATTGTTTGTTGCAGCCTTCCATCTCGGTGACATAAAATACTCGACGCGACTGTCGACAGTGTAGGTAAGCCCCGCTATTCCATTCCTAGTAGACATATTTGGAACCCACGGTAGCTTTTGTATACAAAGGTGTCAAGTATCCGTGTCACCCGAGTGAGCTTTCAGGATTATTACGGGTTCCATTTCACATCATCGAAAGAGCTTCAACTTTGCATTTAACTTGTTTCATTGGAAACCCTGTCATATCTTATCCTTGACTTTCGTAGGCCATTCCATTCTCATATACAAACGGTGAATCTCGTACAAGACGCACAGAACCCGTTATCCCAACCCCACCGCATATTCGGTTAAGATTCCCTCCGTAATGAAAGTAAACATATGGAGCTGGTCAACGAGAGTAATCATGAGATGCTTAAACTACAAAAGCAGCAGCCATCAAGCTCAGGAACAGCGCAGCGAAAGACACGCGGCCGTCTCCAGCGATACCATTGCTGCTCTCCGTAGGAAGAACAGGGGTTGCGGTTGCGGTAAAGGTCTCGTTTGCGGTCAAAGTCCCGTTAGACTTGGCGTGCTCAACTTGTTTTGCAGAGGGTTTGTTGTATCCGCTGTCGTAGTCGCTGTGAGGGGTATTGGAAGTATTCTTGACGTGGTAGAGAAAAACATATGAAGTCGAAGACGAGTTGGCAGTCGAGTTGGCAGAGAGCAAGTCCGCGGTGCTTGAGACTGGTGTCGGAAAAACATTATATGGAGGGACCGTTGTGGAAGACCAAGCGGTTAGAACCGGGGTAAGCGATACCGACGACAAAGTGGAGCTGTTTGGAAGGACTGCGGTAAAGGACCAGGTGATCGAAGCCGGGGTGAGCGATGAAGATTCAAAGGAGCTGGTAGCGATCCTAGTGATGGTCTCGGTCCTAGTGACCTGGGAGGTTGACTGAAGTGTCACCGTCGTAGTAGGCTCATCTGATGTAACAGACACATACAGAGGGGAGGTAGAGATCCTTGTAGCAGTCCGGGTCACAGTGACCTGATGGGTTGACTGGAGCGTCACCGTCGTAGTAGGTTCATCCGAAGTAGCAGGCGGCGTGAGGAATGGAGGTGCGCTCACGTTCGGGTCTGCCGTCACAGTAGCAGTAGCAGTAGTAGTAGCAGTCTCAGTGACGGTGACAGTAGACGGGCCCTCGGTCTCGGGACACAGATAGGTCAGTGTTGTCTCATGACCTTCTAGCATCACCGCATGCGTGCAGAGTGTCGGGAGCTTGGCACAGATCTGAGGCGCTACTTCTCCAGTAGTGACGGGCTCAAAGGGCTGACTCAAGTGTCCGACCTCGGCGGCAGCGCTTGCTATTCGAATCTTAGTGTTTGCAGGAAAGCGCTGCAGCTGTAATCGCCGCGCGTTTTGCTGAAGATGTACTTACCGGCAACTGCGAGGACAGTGAGGGCGCGCATATTTAGCATGTTTGCGGAAGTGACTGTAAGTTAAGGACCGACTGTTGGTAGTAGAGACTGTAGTTGAGCCAACGAGTTGAATGAGTGTGATGTGTTGAGTAGAACGTGGAGGGGTTCAAGATCATTATATCTATCGGTGCTTGCAAGGGACCGTGCGGCTGCAATGGGACTAGCTTCAGGTTCCACGAGGCGGGCAACCAATGGTATCGAGAGCCGTTGTTTGAATCGGTGAATGCGAGCACGGGTGCGTTTGCGTTCTGGCAGGGCGCGCGTGGTCGGCCCTGTATGCAGTGACTCGTCAGGCTCTCGTGGTCAAGACATACTGATGACTGATGCCATCGTCTTGTGTCTTTGAATATCCAGTATGCACATAATAGAGGAAAATGAGCAATACATCATATTGAGGAAGTGTCTGAATTTGGAAGCCAATCTTGGCAAAGTTTTTCACTCGTACATGTTTTATACTTGTACGGACAAAGAGAGGATGTAACTTTACACAAGATTTATGCATCGCGCCCTTTCTAAGGTACCGTCTCGTAGTATAGCCTAATAGCCTGTGTTGGTCCTCTTTGTCGGTAGAGAAGTGAGTGACCTATCACCGACATGTCCAACGCGCCACTAATATCCGAAACAATAGTGCGTCTGCACCAATTCGACTCTTTCAATCTCCATACAACTCCATCAGGTGATTCAACATCTTGCGCTGCAATTCGAGAAGTTGCTCTTTGGTAATCTTGCCACCTGTTGGAGCTGTTTGTGCATCTGTGACTTCAGTAGGATCGTAGCTAGAGCCAGACACTAGATAAGGCTTTACGCCAAAGAAGGGAACACCCAAGACCTTGAGAGATGAGGTCTGCGAGTCGACCATTGCTTTGCAGACTCGGTAGACCTTTGCGTCGTATTGGTCAAGTTCTTCCTTCTCGCATTCTGGTGTCTACGGATTGTCAGCTTGCACAACAAGGAGGACAAAAGAAGAACATACCCGAAGAAGTGCGGTGTCCTTCAAGAGACCTGGTAGAGACCTGTGGGTGTTAGTTCAACTGAACTCCAAGAAGCAGCGATCAACACACAATGCAGCCCGATGAGTTCGTTCATTCTCCCGCTTGAACCTCTGTTCCTCGATGAGATTCTTACGACCAGTCTCTCCCATGACTTGACGGCTGACTCTTGATCTTTCATCAACTGGTTTGTTCGTCAGTACTAACGCTATGCCCTAATGCAACTATAAGCTACCTTGCGGATGGCTGGAGCAAACTCTGGGTTTCTAGCAGCGATTTTGCTCACGCACCGGAGACCTTGCCTCCATTCTGTGATTGTTGAAGGGTCAATAAGTGGAGACGAGACCGTCTCTTGTTGTTTGGGAGCTGGGTGCCGATGTTGAGGAGCTGAGCGACCAATCAGGCGAGGATCAGCCGATTGCTGATGGGTGTTGACTTGTTCAGGGAGATGTTGCTCTTGGCTGTTTTGGTATCCCTGGTTGTCATAGAAATGTTCGTTTGGCTGCTGTTGATCTTGACTGGGCTGAGGTTCCGGTTTGGGCAGGCTCGCGAGTGTAGCCAAGATTTGTGCGAGGTCTAGGTTCGGAGGGAGATTTTCCGTCATCTTGACTAAACTGGTTGCAGTATGCAATAGGCTACAGTCAAGTGGAACAGAGTTGTTCAAGTGTTGTGGAGTGGATCAAGTACGGTGCGTGAGCGGTGGCACATGGCGCGTGGTGTTTGCGCCTAGAACCAAGGGTAATGAAGGTAGACGAGTGTTTGTTGAATTGGGTTTCCCATGCTGTGGCCTACAATAGGTCCAGGTCAAGCTAGGCGCCTCGCAATTTGAGCACGAACAAACGGATTGGGTGTTTGGACTTTGCTGTGCAGAAAGTCGTATGGCTGCACGTCGTCCTACTATACGTAGTGTTAGCGGAGACAGGGCGGAAATCTCCGCGTCCAACCCTAACTAGTCCACCAACTTTTGAGAATCATCGAATCATTCAATTTCCCGCTCCGCAGCTTGACGTTATCCACGACACGTTCTCTTGTTCCGGGACACTTGTCTTTCACAATGTCTAAATCACCAAAGGATTCTACGCGGTTTACGGCCACTGGAGTATGGGCGCACACAAGACCCGGCGGGCGGGCAACGACGCTACAATTCGCAGATGCCGCACCGCCAAATGAAACGCCACAGCAAAAGGTCAAGCGATTAAGAGAGGCGGCAAATAGGGCAAAGATGGCGCAGGTTACGAGGTGGGATTACATGTACTTGTACGGCAGAATGGCAGCGGATGCGGCGCACAGATTCACCGTCTATGGATTGATCTTCGCAACGGGTATGTGGAGACATGAGGGGTCAATGGCTATGATTGTTGACTTTTGAAACAGGCTGCGTCGGTGTTCTCGCCGTCTTTTCAATAGGCGATATGATTGTGTACAACCGGCGGAAACGAGCCATATACTTTGCCGAAGAGGAGCGGACACAGGCCAAGATCCTCGAAGCTGCTCGCAACGCTGTCGCATCCGGGACCGCATCGCCGGCGCAGGCCGCTCTTGTCACAGGTATCGCCGAGGAGCAGGAAGCACTGGAGAAGAAGAAGGCGGAGCGAAAGGCGCCGTCCAAGTTGCTGTGGTGGATGCACGGCGACTGGAAGGAGGACCAAGCCATTGCGGAGCAAAGAAGGCTGGCTGTAGAAGAAATCAAGCGGCAAGAGGCTCTAGGAAACTCAAATCTCGGAATTACGGCTGCGGTGCAGGAGGCGAGGGGTAACGATGCCTCATTCACATCAGCAACGACATCATCAACACCGGTGGTGGGAGGGCCACTAGACAATACTGCGGAAAAGGTGGTGCACAAAGTCGAGGAGAAGAGCAAGGGGTGGTTTGGATGGATGTCGGGAGGGTCTAAGAAGGAATAGGAGACGGTAGACCACACAAGAGGGAGATTCAAATGATCTCCGTGTACTATACGCTTTGAGCTTTGTACATTGCTGTCACACTATGCGTATGCATCTTGGAATTATTGTACGTAGGTAAGAGTCTTGATATCCAGAATATCTATCTTGGTGTCTATATTGCATGAAGATATTTCCAATGTCTTGATCTTCAGTCTATGGCCAGTTCGGCTTCAGTTGCCCTGTCCAGCTACGGGTATGTAGGTCCGTCGTTCCCGAGCACGCTGCTTGCAGTGAGTATTATATCCAGTAGTCACGCTTTCAAACGTACCTCTCTCCAGCCCTCAACCCACGGCCGCACACCCGCCCAGGTCAACAAACCCACAGTCGCACCAATAAAGACAAAGACAACGGCCTGATCCTTGGCCGAGTCTCGCTGGAAGCACGTTGTCAAGACGTTCTCCTCCTTCTCTCCGGTACAGAAACTATACCCGAGGCAGAATTGGCGGTTGCAGTCGTTGCACGTCTTCCTCGAGGCGCGGGGCTTGAGTTCGGCGGCGGCCGGCTTCTTAGGGGCAGTGGGCGCGTCGAGGGCTACGATGGTGCTGTTGCCGAAACAGGTGCATTTGCAAAACGAGGTTCTTGCTACATGGTATGTCAGTTGTGTGGCAGCCAGGCAATTGGGACAAGTCCTTACAGGCAGCGAGAGCGACGGAGAGGGAAGAGAGGAAGGTCAGGAGCAGGAAGAGGAGGATTGGCGGTCTGCGCATGGTGAAGTCGGTGGCCAAGAAGGGATCGTCTTGGGCAAATTGCCTATTACACACAGTTGTCCCAGAGTGGACTATTGTATTTGTCCTGATGAAATGCGCGATCCAATCGTAGGCGTGATGAAAGTCGGGTCGAGTGGACCTCGAACCTCCGCCCGCATCCACGCTAAGTTAGACGACGGCAGCTGGGCTCACGGTCCAGCTTGTCACGCTAGCATTTTCCTTTCCCCTCCTCCCGAGACACATGCACATCTGGGCTCCACGCTTGGAAAGCAGCGGTGAAGCTTCAAACTAGTGCGGCTCTGTGGGAACCCCTGAAACTATTCGCGCACAACGCAAACTTCATCGTTTGTGTCGCACGCACGCGCCCAAGTTTGCGACCCGATGCCAGCTGCACAGGCGCCTAACTCTGAAGAAGCGCAACCCGACTCCAAGCCTGTCCGTCTGCACATAACGCCTTTTCGCCCGGACCTTCTCAAAGTCTACCTCGCACCCTCTGTCTTGCCCTCGGCCCAGAACATCTCCTACCATACTGTCGCCACATTCCCCGAAAGAGGCTTCGGCTACGTAGAGCTGCCAGAGGCGGAAGCGCAGAAGATCAAGAAGAAGCTCAACGGCACGACACTGAGGGGCACAAAGGTGCGCATAGAGATGGCCAAACCAGAGAAGCGCAAGGCGCGCGCCGAGGCCGACGCTGCAAAGGAACAGGACGAGGCCGAGAGACCATCGAAACGTGCCAAGAAAGACAACAAGGACAAGAAAGAGAAAAAGGAAAAGAAGCGCAAGGAACAAGGCGTGCTGGAAGGTGTCGAGCTGCCAGACGACAGGAAGGTCAAGCGTGGCTGGACCGAGCCTGCGACCAAGAACAAGAAGGAGAGGAAAGAGAACAAGGACAAGGACAAGAAGGAAAAGAGTGACAAGGACGCCAAGAAGGAGCGCAAACACTCAAAGTACACCAAGGAGCCCGAGCTGCTGTTCAAGGCCAAATTAACGCCCGTTGCCGCTACCGAGGTTGCACACAAGGACAAGAAAAAGGACAAGAAAGAGAAGAAGGAAAAGAACAAGTCGGCAGCCCGAGAGGTCGTTGTTCACGAATTTGAGAAGAACACCAAGACCCCCAGCTTTCTCAAGGAACCGCAGGTCGCAGTGTCCAAGAAGCCGGCAGTTGACTATGTCGATGGCCAGGGATGGGTAGATGAAGACGGTGTCGTCGTAGAGCCCGAGACAGGAAAGGCAAAGGCGAGGAGAGCATTGGAGATGGTAGATGAGCTGACTGAAGCTCAAAAGGCTTGGATTGATGGAACTGGACGTCCTGCGACTTCGACTTCGACTTCGACACCGAAAGCTACAAAGGACGAGAAAAAGAAGAAGAAGAAGGCTACACCGCCGCCCTCGTCATCTGAATCCGAGGATGATGAATCGTCAGTGGTCTCATCCTCTTCCGAAGACGAAGACTCCTCCGACTCTGAATCCGACGACTCAGAAGCTGAGTCCAGATCTGCTTCACCATCTCCCGTCTCATCGACCAAGGGCAAAAAGACCCCAAACACCCCCAAACCCACAGAGTCGGCCGGGAAAGAAGTCCACCCTCTGGAAGCCCTGTTCAAGCGCGCAAAGCCTGCCGATGGCGAAACGTCGACTCCGAAGAAGCTCACCCCAATCAACACATCCTTTAGCTTTTTCGACAACGAAGAACCTCTAGAACCCAACGGCGAACCCATCGAAGACGCCCCCATCACACCCTTCACCCAACGAGACATTGAATGGCGCGGCCTCCGCAGTGCCGCACCTACTCCCGACACCGCCGCCATCGGCCGCCGCTTCTCCTTTGACTGGCGAACAAACAGCCAAGAAATTGACGACGAAGACATGGGCGATCTGGACCCAGATGCAGAGCAAAGACTCACCCTGAACACGCGCGCAAATGCCGCTAGCAAGAAGCTTCCTGGCGTTGTGGAAGAGGATGAAGAGGACGCTGCCGGTGCTACTGCTGGTGCAGAAGAAGAGAAACCAGAAAGCGAGTTTAAGAAATGGTTCTGGGAGAACAGGGGTGATTTGAACCGCGCGTGGAAAAGGAGGAGACGTGATGCGCTTAAAGCTAAACGGAAAATCGAGAATAACAAGATGACTGGTGGGAGGAAGGTTGTTTAGTTAAAAAAATTGCCGATGGCCGGTCTATGCGGACAAAGATTTGTGATATGAAATCATGGGGTTTCTCATGAATTGGGTGGAAAGACGGGTATGTGCACCTGTCAGTCAACGTTCTGATATCGAAGCGATTGTTACGGATGAAAAAAAAGGGAGAAAAGCTACACTATCGCACCATCATATTGCGAAGTAAATATAGGAATAGATAAAAAGTTTACGAGAAGCGCTAGTGCAGTCAAGAACAAGTCGAGCGCTGTAATGGAATCGCCTTTTGCAACGCCCCCACTCTCTCCTAGAGAAAAGATAATAGCAAAACCCATATCCTCCATGGTAAGGCTACTACTACACATCAACACCCTTGAACAACACCCTCCTCCCCCTCTCCCACTGTACCTCCTCGACGCTCTTCCTCGCACTATTCCTACACGCCTCCTCCCCTCGCGTCAGCACCTGTCTTCTTCCTTGCCCCTCTTCTCCCTCCCTTTGCCTCCCCACATCCATACCGGCTTCTCTCCCCTCCTTCCCATGCAAACCCTCCACACTCGTCGGAGGCGGCGTCATCTCACACAAATCCGTGGAATAAACAGACGATGAACACGAAGAAGGCATAGCACACATGGACCCGGATATCATGCCTCTTTCTGTGGCGAGGAGTATGTCGGTGGGTATGTGGAGGAGGGATGGTCTTTGTTGATGTTGTTGTGGTGGTGATGAGGGAGATGGTGGGGAGGGCGGCGGGGAGGGTAGGAGTGCTGTTGTTGATGTGGATGTTGGGTATGGTATTGCGGGGAGAGGGGGAGTTGTGGTGTTTAGTGGGCTGGGTGGAGTGTGTGGGTCTGGTCAAGGGTGTTAGTTTAGGTAAGGGTAAGAGGTTGTGAGATGATGGAGGGATGTGAGGAACGTACCTTGTATGTAGAATGGTTGATTGTTACTGTCTCTTCGTTTTCTGTCTTTGGTGGCGCTGCTGGTGCTGCTGCGGCGATGGCTGCGGGAGCGGAGTTTGGTAAACCACATTTTTGTTATTCGTTGTGGCTGTCTGTTCGGGGTGTGGCGTGCTGAAGTCGGTTTACCTCCAGCGAGACAGTAGCAGTGTTCGTTTTGTCACTGATCAAACGAGATAAAAGTCCGGGCTAAAAACAGTGCTTGGATATAAACAGTATCCTCAGTCGCGTTTGTAGATGGAATAATTTAGTACTGAACAACAACAGAACACCCCCCAGACCATAAGCCTACAAACTCAAATATATACCCCTCTCCAACACCAACCTCCACGTTTAACCCCCCCACGAACCCAAGAAATGACGACGACCTTTCAAACCCGACCGTCCGTTCTATCCGCTGCATTCCATTGATTTCCCATTCTCTGGTCCAGCAATAAGCAAAACATCAAACCAACGAGTACAGGACGGTACAGCACAGCCACCCCATCGTCATCATCAACCCACCTCACCCCATGACGTACTGCCTACGCGTCTCCCACGTCTCCACAACTACCCCGTCCGTTTCTGTCTTTCTATATCACGATACCTAAAATCATGAGGTATTTACTCAACTTGCAGAACTATAGTTCCAGTATAGTCTACGTTACTCTAGTCCAGTCTACCCAAGAAGGCACTGGAATCATTAAACCTAACCATCCATCCGCTCCACATACTCTCAAACGCCCCAACGTAAAAGATCGCCAACTGAACTCGGACCGTTCGTCCGTCCATCCAAGGGAAAGAAACAGCTCCAGCTTTTGCATGTGGAGATCAACAAGCAAGCAAGCAGGCATGGCCGCAGCGAAACGAACCTACAGGCTTAGCTCCGAATGATCTACAGCCCTGATCTACAGTACATTAGAAGTCATGGTTTTGGCTGAAAAAGTAAAGATAGGGAGCAAGTCCCATGCCCGAGGGCGGCAGCAGGGTCCGAACGAATCGCAGGGGATGATGAGAATTTGACGATGTTTAAACTTTGATTATAGAAACTTGTTTAGCTTTGATCTTGACGGTGATGATGATGATGACGACGACCGAGGAGTAAGAAGGAAATGGCCCTCATCTGACGCCTTACATCGGATGGAGAGATCCGGTTCCGACGGCCTACGCAACTTTACCACCACCACCGCCGCCGCTTATGACGCCATTGACAAAACCAGAATACCGCCTTTCCCTCTACTACTTGCTAGCAACTTGGACAGTGTAGAGATGGAAAGAAACAATCACCCGCTTCTTCTTCTTCTTCTTTCTGAGTGCTCAAATGCAATCCGAACCTCCTTGCTGTAGACATGCATCTACATGCCCTTCACTCTATCCACTGCCTTCTTGGGAGACTGCGGACGCGTCAGTAGGTACGTCTACGTTAGTAGAAGCATTGCCAACCACGCTGCTCTGAGATGGTGGCGCCCCCCGTCGTCCCCGCTGGCCCTCGCTTTCGTTGTTACCCCGGATCATGCGCTCCAATTGCCTGATGCGCTGCTTCAGTGCCTCGTTCTCCTTCTTGACTTCCTCTAGCTCGGCCTTGTGCTGTGCGACTTCCTCGTAGCGCGGAGTGCTGAGCACGCTCGAGCTGCGGTGATTGGCATCGCCCGTTGCTGGTTGCGAGGAGATGGAGTAGCGGTGTGGAACAGGCATGCCGCTGCGGGAGACGCTCGAGGAGCTGCGGTGGCGGCGCGAGGACGTGGGATGCATAGGTCCGGTTGCGGCTTCGGCATGGGCTATGGACGAGTCGGCGGCACTCGACATGGACGTTGTGGAAGCTACAGAGGCAGAGTGCGCGCGTAGGGCAGAGAGCTCACGCGTTAGACGGTTGACTACTGCCTCTTGCTCCTTCTCGAGTTCCAGGTGCATTTCTGCTGCCGTCATGGGACGTGGGTGTCTCATGGGCACGCCTGTCGAGTCGACGCTCGTCTGCACATATCCGCTCGCACCTGGGCTGAGAGGTGGGAACGCGTGTGCGTGCAGTGAGCCTGATTGTGCAGGCGATGCTATAGTACCCCCCGGCGAGGCTAGAGGCAGCGGAGGGGGACTCATGGGGTATATCTGTGAGGTTCGTCTAGAGACGGATGTCGACGTCTGGCGGGAGAGCGACCCCGACGCCGGCTGCGTGTTAGATGGGTTTCTCGTAGGGGTAGGCCGGGGCGATGCAGGCACAGAGTTCAGATCGGGTGCCATTGTGGTAGTGAGACTTCTTTGAGTGAGGCGCGTGATGTATGGCCTGATCCAAGAGCGTCAAGTGCTCGGAAGAGGTGCTTTTACCCCGCCGTACCAAGTGTCAGGGACGATAGCAATGTGCAGTCAGCGGTGTGCGAGAACAAGAGTCTGCACAAATAGTTGTATGTTTGCTGTTGTGTCGGTGAACAGGCTGGCGATCTCGATGGATGGCTGGGCGTTGTTATTATCGAACGACGTGGAAGATGGAAAGTGCATCAGCGGCGCGCACGAGCGACCGAGAGGGGTAGGCAAGCATATTCACGTTGTCGCCATGATATAAACCCGGACGTGCTTGCCCCGGACCCGTCTTTGCTTTAATCGGCACTTGCTTGGGAGTTTGTTTGGGTGGTGTTGGTCGACTAGAAGCGATGCGTGTTCCAGGTGCCATGTAGTCCACTCCGAGCGCTAGCTGCTATCAATTCGTCAACAGCCTTGAAGTCAGTCAAACATGCAAAGTCGTCGCCATGCCTCGTCAACGGTCGCCAACTCCATACTGCTCGAATTTCACAAAACATGTTTTCTTTTTTGGAAATCATTACACTTTCTTTGGTATTCTCGTGCCCAGTGCTCGCCTGCTACCTAGGTAGTCCTTCCCTTGCTTCGGCCCGATCCTCGCACACGGTGGGCAGATCCGTCCACGGATACCCTGCGATCCTTGGCTGTATCTGCCTTTCTACTGCCCGCACGCGCGCCCTTGATGTCGCAGAAATTGCTTTTCGAATGCACGCCATAGGTCCTCCTAACTCCAAGCTGTGATGCTATATTGTATAGGTCCCGAATGTAAAATGTTGGTCTAATAAACCCCCGTGGTGCCCTAGTACGTCCTGGCCAAGTTGCGGAGGTACCAGTCCACAAGTCTCCGGCCTACCTTTGCCTCTGAAACATGGATGAGGTCCTGAGCTTTGTTAGCAAATAATCACTTCACTTTTACATGGCTAAACACTTACACCCTCCATGGCGTAGTCGAGATCACTAGCCTGGATAATATCGCCATCCAGCAGACCGCCCTCGGTCCACCTTATTTGCCTACTCCTCTGCTTGTTGACAAGCAACCAGCACCTCAGCTTCTCGGGCTCGACCTCGAGGAAACCAGCGAGCTTCTTGAGGTCCATGGTGGTGTAGAGTTTGAGGTAACTCTTGACGGTAGGCGACATCATGTTGTTCTTGACCTCGTCCATGAAGATGCGGAGGTGGTGCTCGACAGGGTCAATGTTGACCTCTGGGTTGTCAAAGTCGGGAGGGGTTGGGCTGATGAACTTGGGGCAAGCGGTGCGGAAGAGCTCCTCGAACAGGGGAAGGGAGTCAGGACCACCGCGCTGCAGCCTGTTAAACTGCTCGCCGTACTTCTCCCTCAGGGCGGTGTGGATGGTGTCGTCGAGCCTGGTGGGCTGGAAAGCCACGCAGATGGCGACAAGTGCGTACATCTGGTCGTTCTTCTTGGTGATGGAGTCGTACTGGGCGTTCTTCTGGAAGTTCTTTGTCCGCGAGACGTAGACGAGGATGTGGCTGAACATGCGGATAGCATCCGAGTACCGTCGCATCATCATGTACGAGAATCCAACGTAGTAGTACGTGGTGAAGTGCGCTGCCATGACACGCGCGAACATGGCCTTCTTGTTGAGCTCGATGTCGTCGAGCGTCTTGAGCGCCAGACTAAAGTCCCCGAGCAGGCAGTGCACGCGGAGCAGGCCGATGATGGAAAAGTATCCCAGCATCTTGTACAGCGGCCGGTTGCCGTACTCTCCTGCATACAGACTGGCGTCCTCGCCCCGCTTCATGGCTGCCAGCTGCTCGCTGATCTGTGACCGCTGAATGAGCGAGTACAGGACGTTGAGCACACTGTAGCAGCCCCATGTGTTTGGGTTGTCGCGCAGAAGCGCAATCTCCTCCTCATTGTCGCTCTTCTGGGCCACGCGCTGGCGGTAGCTGCAGAAGCTGTTGAACTGGTAGATGAACTCGTCGATGACATCCCAGGCCCAGTAGTACTGTCGGTAGTGTTAGCCCTGGCCGCTGCCCAGTACGCCACCGTGCTTACATTTGGCACTTCCAAGTCGACAGGGCCCTCGGAGTTGAGGATGTAGTGGAAGAGATTGCAGTAGCTGTCGTAACTGGCAAACTTGGTCTCTAGCGTCGCCTGGAATTCGAGGGGGGTTGCAGCGGCCTGCAGCTGGGCGTGGATGTCCTGGTTGCTGTTGATTGACGGCATCCGGTCGAGATCCTCCATGCCGTCGTATTGCACCTGCTCCCGGTAGTCGTTTGCCATGGCCTCCTCCTCAACGTCCGAATCATCGCCGGGGGCGCGCCGGGCGGCGTCGCCGTTCTGGTACTGCGGCGGGACTCGCTCGCGCAGACTCATGTTGAAGTTTGGATGGGCCGACGGCACGGGTGCTTGGACGGGTGCGAAAGGGGTCGAAAGTCGGGCGTGTCGTGGTGATGGGCGTGCTCCCCGCTTTGTCACGCGAAATTTGGCGTTCTGTGCGCTTGCCTAGTCCAAGTCGCTATCGATAGCAGCCAGCGCAGGAGCGACCGACCGGGATCGGGAGGGGCGGTGCGCTACCTCTGCTCCACTAAACCATAGCGGCCTTGGTTCGCCCTTTGAAACATTCTGATTCACTGACACCACCCGAGCTTTTGCACTGCCGTGGCATGAGATGACATAGGCGAGCCCATAGCGCTCCATGGCGAGAGGTCCGTAGTCTCGCCCTAGTGCGCGAGCTGACATTGTGATTCCCTTGGGAACGCTTGGGGCGCAATCGGTGGTACCACGCATTTGCCGTGAGGCTGCCTGACTACAAAAGCTGCCTCCCTTGCTCTTCTAAGCGGCTTCTGGAAGCCACAAAAGCCGCTGTCAAACCCAGTATACTGTCCTTACAGCAAGTCAAATTGGCCTACCAATCTCTCTTCCTCTTCCTCTCCCTCTCCGTCCCACAAGATGACTTACACCATTGTCCTCTTCATCACGCGCAACCACGTCCTCTCCTCGGAAGAGTTCAGGGACTACTACGAACACAGACACATCCCATTGGCATATTCGCTCCTCACCTCATGCTGGCCCATCACATTCACACGCCGCTACCTTGCGCGGATATCCCGGAAAGGCTTCGGCGGACCGGCAAACCCTGATCGCCCGCTTCTGATGCTCAGAGGCACTATGAACGATCTAGACTACGACTGCATTGCCGAAATGACTTTCGACACCGAGGCCCACTTTCAACACTTCTACAAGAGCGCTTACGCCAAAGAGAACGCCGCTCTTCTGGCCAGGGACGAGGAGAAGTTCCTGGAGGCGGATATGACAAAGATTGTGGTCGTCGGCGAGACTTGGAACACGGATGAGCACGGCGTTTCCACCAGCGAGATTGGTTACGTGCCAAAGGGCGAAAGATCGGACAGTGAAACGAGTGGTAGCGGCCGCAGTTGATCAACGACGACACCGACGCTGTATTTTCCTTTCTATCTTTGCGCTTCTCGTCATTGCTACATGGCGTAATTCGAACGCGTGTGGCGCTGGGCGCTTTGAGGAACCTTGTTTGGCCCAACACACAACAACGTTATATTCCTGGATTTTCTAACATAGGCTTGATTTCGATTCGACACTTGGACAAACATCCGGTAGACTTACTCGGTACTAGAACCATAGAGTTCCTTTCTACACTTTGAAATACCACGCACATTCAATTCTTACCCTTCTCCGTCTCTCCTCTTGCATGCCGATAATCGTAATGCCAATCATCCCTTGCCAAATCCGCTCTCACCTGATAGTTTGCCTCTGCATCCTCCAGCACCTGCATATCAATATCGGCAACACTCATGCCCTCGGCGGCTCCCCCCAACTTTGCCAACGCCCCCACGAACGGCACCGTGACCTGACTCAAGCCTGCATAACCCTCCCCGGGCGGTCCCCCCGCATTTGCAAAAACAACAGCACACGTGTTCTCAAACGCCCTGGCCGTCAACATTGAATCCAAGAACAGCGCCTCAGCCGCGGGGTTCTGCTTCAGACCCGCCTCATTGCAGTCTCTGAGCGTCCAGAACGTGGGTATAATGATGATCTTGGCGCCCTGCGCAATGAGCTCACGGAATGCTTCCGGAAAAGCTAAATCCCAGCATATTAACAAGCCCACCTTGCCAATCGGCGTGTCAAAGACATCGTGGACGTCGCGGCCCGAACCAGTCAGGTGCTCGCGCTCAGGGCCCCAAAGATTTTTTTTGATGTACTTGCCCGCGATGTTGCCCTCGTGGTCGATAAAGTAACAGACGTTGAGAAGCTTGTCCTCGGCCTTTTCGTTCTCTCGGTGTAGCTCGACAATCGTGCCGGGGACAATGCAGATCCGGCACTCTTTGGCTAAAGCTTGGTATCTCTCAAGATACCCCGCGCTCTTCTCCACTGCATCGAGGAAGGCTGCGTCATTCGGCCTCCAGCTCGTGAGATGATATTCTGGTAGGACAGCGAGCTCTGACCCTTGGGCTGCTGCAGAACGGATAAAGGCTGTGGCTTTGTTGAAGTTGCGCTCAGGTTGCAGAGGCTGAAAGGGTTAGTATACAGAGAAGCAGAAGCTCGCGCTGGGTGCCGTTGTAGGAGGGCTAAGGATACCTCTGGATATAGCTGAACGACTGCTACTTTGACTGTCCTGGCCATCTTTTGTGTATTTCTAATATCTTGACTGCGTGACTTTTGGTGGTGTTGAACGATGGAGTGATAACCGTTAGAAGCGCGGCTGGGTATCACATGCACCACTGCACCTCATGCAGGGCTCATCCTCGCTAAATTAGACAAGCTTTTGATCAACAGAGCTTCCTGCACATGCTGATCGCAGACATCTGCAACTATTCTGCGCCAACCTCTTGTAGCCACGAGTGAATCACCTGTGTTCATAGTAAAAAATTCATGTTTCAGAGTATGCTACGGAAGCCGACGGGTATCTATGTAGGAAATAAGCATACTTCAGGTAACGTCTTGTAAGATGAAAAATTCATCAACTCTTCGGACCTGGATAACACATGTTTGTCAAACCCCATATCAGTGCTAGAGAATGAATGACTGCGTCCTGGAACTTGGAAGAATCCGTCTCTGCACCATTATAACTATCCGAGCGGTCATGAGTGACTATCTCATGCATTTGACGATGGCAGTCGACCAGCAGTGGTGGGTAAAATCAGGCGTGTTCCATAGGAGAAACCTCAACCGAGGATACTGCACTACGTAGGGGGCCTTATCGAGTACACCGAGCTGCAACAGGCCAGGGGTCCTGATGCGAGTCGCTTATGCTACCACGCTATCAGCCCAGTGATAACCATCGACTTTTACACCGTTGGTCATGTACGATTCCTCGTCCGACTGAGAATCATCATCCGATCCGGTGTCCAAAAGAGCATACTGGTTGACCACAGGCATAGGCTTCATAGGCACACGTGACACCGGAATCTGACTCTTTGTGGGCCTAGGCAGCGGTTCTGCGCATTCATCTGGATAGTACTCAATACGGGTGCCCTTGTAGGTAGTACGCGACATCATGCAAGTCCTCGCAAATAGAGCGTTGTGGACGGAATTGGTCGATATGTATGCATCGCCTTTCTGGAAATAGATGTCCACAACGACCAGGTTGTGGATGTGGTCAAGATGATCTCGGATCTGATCTGCGGTGACCTTTTCTGCAACACCGCGCACAACAAGGTTTCGCGTAGCTCCATTAACGATCTTGTTGGACACATGCGGTGGAACGTGGAATTGTCTATCGTTCCAGCGAAACTCAAGCTAACATGGTTAGCTGTGCACGCTACATATGGGAATGCGCGACTCACCCGTTTCATGTGGAGATAGATGTCGTTGCGTTTGGCATAGGTGAGGAACTCTGCAGCTCCTTCCACAAACGAAATGGTAGCTGACCGATCGTTGCGGAGGAATATGTCTAGGAGTCTTCCACCGCGAACGATACCTGCCAAGTCCTTGTGGGTAGTGCGCTCGGACAGGTTAGTGATTAATACAGTTCGCTGGTCGTGAAGTGGGATACGCTGAGCGTGTTCTTGGTACTGCTCGTCATCGTCATCTGGTGGACTATCCGAGCCAGCCATGAAAGACTCGTGCTCGCCATAACTGACGACCTGTGGAACTGATTGTGGGCATGCCTTGGCCTGTAGACCATAGCTGACGGCAGTGTTGTCCAAGCCTCGCATATAACGAATGGATGTATTGCCTACTCCAGTACCGGCTCCTGATCTGGAGACTGTGTGCTCCGACTCGTAATCGTAGGTTGACGGCGCTTCGCTCGTAGCTCCATTCTCGCCTTGGAGCAGCGTCTCCAAGGTCTCGGGGCTTAGGCCACCGCGAAACAAGGCGCTCTTCAGCAAGTCTGTCCACAATGAGAGGTCAGTTCGGTCATGGATGAACCCTTGGTGGGGTAGATGGGTCGCGTTGGATCTATACAATGCAATGTACGTACGGTATTCTCGCACTGATTGAATCTATGAATGAGGACCGGTCAGCTACGATCATATGGAAACTAGGAGGGGCAAGGCCACGACGTACCATGAACTCATGCTCTGCTTTACTGATGGTGACGTTGTTGGACAGGTCAGTGCCATAACTGACATGCTGAGTAGAAGTATGCTAGCGATGGAAGTCAGCTTCACCACGCAGACCAGGTGCACAGCTGGTATCCTGAATTCCACTGACAAATTCGGCTCTGTGAGTCCAATCAGCAAACAGTATGGCACATTGCTCAGTTCAAGTTGTTTCAGCACTTACCTTCGTAGGAGAGCTTCGAAATAGGATTTGCCTATGGTTACCGTTGCCATGGCGCATAGGAAGAAGAGCAAAAGCCCGGGACCGAAGGTTTTCGAGAGAAGTGTTTAGATTAGAGTTTTGAGAATTGGGAATGATTGATAGTCTATCAGTGACGGGGTGTGGCCCAAGCGTCGGTCTAGCGCTCCACAGCACTGGGAAGGCGCGATGATGTTCCCCTTGAGCGACGCGACCCCGGATTCTTTATGCAGGCGCATGCCATGTATGCAGCAGCAGCAGCAGCACCAGCACCAGCGACGACGTCTGGCAGCCTTTCTGGCCTAAACTCTGATGGAAAGCTCCATGTGAATTCACCTGTCGAAACAATGTGCCATGTACAGGCGAGCACTGTGCCACCTTGTGGGTGCTGCCTGTTGGCTGCTGGATGCAGTGCAACATGGGCGTGGTGAAGCGGCCTCGACGGCGCATTAGCGCCCGCCGCCTATCAAATTTCTGGACATGCGTGCCCTCTTCGCAGCTCATGGCATCCAACACGCCTCAACACGAGCTGGCCAAGCACATTGCTGCCGGCAGCAGTAGCGGGAGTCCTGGGTCGCTGTTTTCACACATTACCGATAATCCCTTCTTTACCGCCGTATGATTCACCTTGGGGCCCACGCCTGTTGCTGGAGGTGTGCTCACTGATGCCATAGGGCTTCGGTCTCGCAGCGCTTGGGGTTGCGGCGCGTACTGGCCAAAAGGGACTCCAACATGGCGCCGCATTCGTGCGCCGCCGCATGCTTGTTGATCTCGAAATAACTCGCCATGACGACGCTTACCCGTGGGTCCTCCAATGGATGACAAACTACCACAGGGCACAACAAGCTGGGACCCGCCCGCTCGTACAGAATGGCTTACTCTCGAGAGTCTTGAATCGCATCGACCCGCGCATGCACCATCTCCAAGTGCAGACGTTCACGCCGCAGGATGGGCCTTCGCACGCCGCTCACTTCTCCTTCGTACCAGGGCCGGGCAAGCACTTTTTGCGCTACAAGAACGCCTTTATCCTCGTCGATAGACAGCGGGAGCGGAACAGTCTAAACGTCAAGGATGGCGTGCCGTTTGAGACGATCAATCTTACCACGCTATACTCTCATCGCAACGTCTTCGAAGACATCTTCGCCGAGGCGCACCAAATATACCAGCAGTCACAGGAGGGTAAGACGGTCATATACAACTCCATGGGCACCATGTGGCAGCCGTTTGGAGATGCGAAGCGGAAACGGCCCTTGGACTCTGTCGTCCTTGAGCGTGGTGTCAAGGAGAGGATCGTAGAAGACATGGAGGCTTTCATCGCGTCGCGCAAGTGGTATCTCGACCGAGGCATACCGTACAGGAGAGGCTACCTGCTGTATGGGCCTCCCGGCACAGGGAAGAGCTCTTTCATCCAGGCTGTTGCAGGCCATCTTGACTTCAACATTGCCATATTGAACGTCAGCGAGCGAGGCCTCACAGACGATAGATTGAACCACCTGCTGACCAAAGTGCCACGGCGGACAGTGGTGCTGCTTGAAGACGTCGACGTTGCCTTTATGAACAGGAAGACGCCTGGCCCAGATGGCTTTGCCAGCGCTTCCGTCACCTTTTCGGGACTGCTGAATGCGCTTGACGGCGTTGCCAGTGCCGAGGAGCGCATCATTTTCCTAACAACAAATCACGTCGAGAGACTCGACGAAGCCCTCATCCGACCTGGGCGTGTGGACATGACGGTCCGCCTCGGTGAAGCGACCGAGTATCAGATGGAGCAGCTCTGGGACCGATTCTATGCCGAGTTTGATGCGAGCGGAGAGGCAAAGCAGAGGTTCATGGCAAAAGTCAGGCAGCTGGGGCTGGTTGAATCGGTGAGCACAGCAGCACTGCAGGGACTGTTTCTCTACAACAAGGACGATACCGAGGGCGCCATCAGTATGGTAGAGGGTCTCACCGCTGGCCACAAAGCAGAGAGCCCTGTGGGCATACCGGGGCACGTGGATGTAAACGAGGTGACGTCACGTTGAGGCTCTCGCCCGGGGATCCTGTACACATATACATGTTGAATCTTAACCATGTACGCGTTTGAGCTGTCACTGCTGTGCGAGATTCCAGGCTCTGGAGCATGCGGGTGGGATGATATGCAGGCGGCTCGCGCGGCCGTGGTGTCTTCTGCGGCGGACCCCACATAGTTACCGGATCTAACCGCTTCCCTTAAGGCTGGCATCCCTCTATTGGGCCCCCCAAGTATTTTTTCCTCCTTCCTGACCCAACTGACCTAATTTTGGTGTTTGTTCCGCCGCGCCATCTAATCAGAAACTCGCAAGGCATACAGACTAACACACCGTATCCTATGACATAGTCTGAAATTTATCTGATCATCTGATACCCATCGTTGCGCGCGTGGTACGAAGCTGGTTTGCCGCGTCAAACGGGAACGCCCTGTACACGCGAGCCCGTGTACGCCAGGCCATACATATGGCTGCTAGGACCGGCGACGAGTCGTCTTCGCTGCTTGCTTCTTCGTCTGTCCATCGTTCCCGAGACACGCAGCACGATCGTCGCGCTATCCCCATCCCCCCTGCAGGCAGTTACGAGTTACATGTCTTGTCTGAAAACGCCAGGAACTTAGCCACGTCCGAAACGAGTTCTGATGACGACCCTGATCTATCCGCTGCTCGCTCCGAGAACTCTCCACAATCCCTCAAGAAGGCAATGTCAAGAGTACCTCTCTTGGTGAGATCGAGCCCGGCCCAGGGCACAGGTGAGCTAGCCTCTGCGCCACTCTCGTCACTTGCCCCCTGAGACATTGCGCATGTGCACAAGAGCGACGATGCACATGGCGCCCCAAACCCAACCTGCAGCACGTGCTAACTCCTGCCCCAGGGTCGTATGGCGGCTTACCTATTATTTCTTCGAGCCCAGAGGACTCTGATAGCGACAACCTGAGAAATGTTTCGCGCAAGAAACGAGGAAAAAGCAGGCTCGCCCATAGTGAGCCCTCGCTGCTCTCGGCCCCCGACCACGATGAGTCATTGCCGAGTGAAGCCAATCTTCCCCGTACCACCAAGACTCGTCGCAGAACAGGTGACGCCGACCGTAGCAGCACGACGCTCGGTGTAGCCTCTGGTGGACAGGAAGAATGCCGCTTCGAGGCAAGATTCGCCGCAAGTGGCCTTGACCCTTCTACCGCTGGTGCGCCACTGTTTGACAGTTCAACCTCTTCGAGCAGCACGCTAGACGATAATGAAGCCTCTGAAGACGAAGGCTTGCAAGATATGAAGACTAACCCCGCCGATAACTCGCCCTATGCCCAAGTCAGAGCTTCGGTAGCTGCTACCGACGACTTTTCCCTCTCTATTGATACCCCACGCATGTGGTTCCTGTCCATCCTATTCTCTATTGCCGGCTCTTCAACCAACCTGTTCTTTTCCCTACGATACCCTAGCGTTAGCCTTACTCCTATCATTGCATTATTACTCGTCCACCCCCTCGGTCTGCTTTGGGACCAACTTTTAAAACGACACGATGATCCCCAAGAAACTTTCGTCGACGGATCTGTCCAAAGAGCCCCCTCACAAACAAAAGCCGCCTGGACCCGACGGGTACGACTCTGGCTCGCACAAGGCCGCTGGAACATGAAGGAGCATTGTTGTGTCTACGTTAGCAGCAATGTATCTTTTGGCTTTGCATTCGCCACAGATGTATGCTTCTTGCATGCTTCCAGACGCTTAACGCTAACCTTACATAGGTTATCGTCGAACAGGTCAAGTTCTATCGCCAGGATCTTGGCATAATGTATCAAATATTACTTATCCTTTCCACCCAAATCCTCGGCTATTCCCTTGCTGGCATTACGAGAAGCTATCTGGTACGACCCAGCGGAATGATATGGCCAAGTACCCTGGTATCAACCGCCATGTTTACTGCTTTGCACAAAGAAGAGAACAAGCCGGCTGATGGATGGACAATCGCCCCGCGCAAGTTCTTTTCACGCATCTTCCTAGGCTCGGTTGCGTTCTACTTCCTACCAGGTCTACTCTTCCCTGCATTGAGCTATTTCAATGTCCTCACTTGGTTTGCACCCAAGAGCGTTGTTGTTGCCAACCTTGTATGTCTATGCTGAGAGAAACTGAAAGCATTTCTGTTAACACTTTGCAGTTTGGAATTTCATCCGGCCTTGGATTGTTTCCGGTGACTTTTGATTGGGCGCAGATTGCATACATTGGATCTCCCTTGATCACACCTTTTTGGGCCGCGATGAATATTCTTGGTGGCCTTGTAGGTGTCATGTGGATCGCAGCTCCGATCATGTGTAAGTGTCTTACAAGAATGCAATGTTGCAAATACTGACGAGTTGCAGACTATAAGAACGTCCTCTATTCTTCTTATATGCCTATTCTCTCATCTGCCGTTTGGGATAACCGCGGAAAGCCGTACGATGTCAGCAAGATCCTGACTGATAACTTCTTATTCGACGAAGAAGCGTACAAGCGCTACAGCCGAGTCTACCTCCCGATCACATACGTCTTAAGTTACGCACTCCAATTCGCTGGTCTTACTGCCCTCCTCTCGCACACTGGTTTGTGGTATGGGAAGGATATTTGGAGACAGTGGCGCAGCTCATGGGCTGAGATACGGAAGGAAGCGGCCACGGACTATCAGCCATTGATCAACAACTCGGATGCTAATGGTCGCACTACATCCCCCACCATGCTTCGGCACAGGGCTAGCACGATTTCAAACCCGGACGTTGAGAATCTGCTATCTGCAGAAGATGTACACAATCGGCTCATGCGACGATACGATGACGTACCGATAACTTGGTACATTTTGACTGGTATAAGTATGACAGCCGTTGGTATGTTCGTTGTCGAGTACTACCCTGTTCATCTACCCTGGTACGGACTTTTACTCGCACTCGGCATTGGCGCAGTTCTGTTCATCCCCATCGGGATCGTAATGGCCATCACAAACCAACAGAGTAGCATATACCTCATCTGTCAACTGCTCTGCGGAGTCATATTCCCCGGTCGACCCGTCGCAAACATGGTCTTCACCACCTTTGGCTACATCTCAGCTACCCAAGGTCTAAAGTTTGCCTCGGACCTCAAGCTAGGTCACTACATGAAGATACCGCCAAGAATCCTCTTCAAACTCCAATTATCAGTAACCATCATATCCAGTCTAACGCAGATTGGTGTGCTCAACTGGATGCTAAACAACATCCCCGGTATCTGTACACCAGATGCTATCAACGGTTTCAATTGCCCCATCGCGCGCGTCCACTTCAACGGCAGTATCCTCTGGGGCGTTGTAGGACCCGGGAAGTTCTTCGGCCCAGGCGCACTCTACCAGCACCTCATCTGGGCCTTCCCCATCGGAGCTATCGCACCTGTCATCATATACCTTCTTGCCCGCGGAAACCGCAAGTCCATACTCAGCAAAGTGAACCTTGCCGTTGTATTCGGCAGCTTGAGTTGGATCCCACCGGCGACCGGTCTCAATTTCTCCGTCTGGGCCATAGTATGCTATATATTCAACTACGAGATCAAGAACCGGAGAAACGCTTGGTGGAAGAAGTACAACATGATGCTCAGTGCAGCACTAGACTCTGGACTGGCTTTTGGAGTAGTCGTTATATTCTTCGGCATCGTATATCCTGGCTGGATGAGCGGGTTCAAGTGGTGGGGTACCGAGGTGTACAAGCAGGTGAGTCGTATTCCTTCTACGCTATTTGGAGAGACTGCTAACATTATGTCTTAGGGTTGCGATTGGCAAGCCTGTCCTTACAAAGAACTGCCCAAAGGCGAGACGTTCGGGCCGAGGAAATGGTGATTACTCACAACTTTCTTCGTACAGGCGGACTTCGTTGGAGTTGTTGAATGTAGACATATTGTATGTTGGCGTTTCTTGGAGGGGGTGGGATAGATGAAGGCTTTGGTCTGGGTAGACCGAGCCCTGTTGACATATTGGCATACGCGGTTTATGCGCTGTCGACATTATTAGACTATTCTTAAATGATATCATAGAATTATCGTTGATCCTTTATTTATCCTGTTCGCCTACTGTCCCTTGTTACTAAAAACCTTGTTGAAATTCATACTTACTAAGTGTTCTGCGCCCCGCTCACATCGCCTCTGCCTAGCCTCCTGTCACTCAGTCACTCAGTCACCTCCTCCTCACTTCCTCCACCCCTCACTCCCCGGTAAGAAAGAACAAACTTGAAAAGAACTAATAGACCTAGCGCACGCGGATCGAACGCGGCTCTCTCGTATTCTTTGTATTTACCCAAACCTGGTAGGTGGGAACCACTAGGACCAGGGTGGGGTCTGGTGTGTAAACTGGTCTAGGCCTACCTAGGCACCGCTCCGGCTAAGTTCTGGTTTCTGGTGGGGAACTTGTGGACTGGGATTCTACCGCTAAACTATGGGCCTTTGATGTGTGTGATTGGTTTGATGCAAGGACGGGTGTTTGATCGGCATGGGTACTTGGAGTTGCTGATGGGCTTGACGGTAGAAACAACTGTAGGTGTGAATGCGAAGGAATGGTGGATGATGTGTGATTGTGAGATGATGAGGACGAGAGGGTTAGAGAATCGTTTTATGGTATATATTTAATTTTATCAGATGGCATATTGAAGATCTAAAGACTATTTTTTCAAGTCTTAAGCGTGACTACATAACCATGGAGATTGCTGGCTCTCCGCCCAGTTGCACCTCTGGGTTATAGTTATAACCCGTAAAAGACATCGCGACTTGTTTCATGCGTCCCAAATATAAGTATATATCCTTCCAACGAAATTCCCAGTTCACCATTCTCACTTGCCGCGATCTGGCTTGTCGAGCACCACTCAAGTCGTCTTGACGTCGGTCTTCAACTCCCAGTAATTGCCACCGATCATAGCAACTGCCAAAGCAGATGCGTTCTTAGCCATCTCCACCTCTCCAAATTCGACAGTCATCTTGGAAACGCCACCGTGGCACTCGAACTTGCCGGCCCAAACGTCTGACCACTTGGCAGCGGAATAGGCGTTGCTGGTAGTGGCCTTGAGGTGCCAAGAGCCATCGTAACCGATGAGAAAGCCGGCGACGCGCTCGAAACGATAGGCCTTCATCAAAGTGTGGTGCTCGAAAGTGCCAACCTGAGATCTAATCAGTGACGGTAAATCGCTTGGTGAACGCCATCACTTACAAAGACCTCCAGGCCCTTGCGCCAGATGACCAGCTGGACGTCCTTCTTGCCGAATACCGCTTTGAAGGTGTTGACTGTCGGATTCATAAAGGACTTGAGCGTTGCTGGCGATGCCTTGAAGAGGGTTGTAACTACAGCGTCTTGCAATTTGACCGCGCCTTGCTCCTCGCTGCAGACATACTCGCCGAGGTCGATGATATGTGCATGGCTCATTGGGCCGCTTGAAGGCAAGGTCTCGAAGTCGTCTGTGTAGGAAACGGTGCTACTGTCGCTTTTGGCTGAAACGCTCTTGGATGGTGAAAGGGGTGACTCAACGTAGTCGATGTCCATCTGGATAGTGTCGCTATGAATTGCCATTATGACGGTACGTCGACTGCAAAGTGCGCGTTCTTGTAATGCTGCTTTGAGGCGAAAGCCAAATAGAAAGCTGAGGCTTTGCTTGTCGTAGCGCTGGAGATTCTTCCATGATAAGATTGGTGAGTACAACAGTCGGGCGCGCTAGAGTATGGTGAATGATGAAATATAAGAAATGATGTGGTGAACGGGGAGTACAAAGGTGAAGAGGAGCAAGGCGCGCAAATCGTATGTACAGAGACCTTTTAAGAATATAACAGGCGGCACTAGCGCTGAAAGCGGAGCCGGTGAGGTCCCAAAGCGATGATGAAAGTTTGCAAGAACAGTCCACATGCCATGGCATAGCAATTTCAGTACAAATATACAGCCCTATCATGCCGTTCGACAAGTAAAGATACTGTCGTAAACAGGAGCGTCCATGGCAACAGTGATGAGCCATCTGGGCTTAGTAGACTCCCTCCATTTGTTGCGACCATCTGCGGCTTGTACAATTTACGTCTTTCTAGTCTGGCTCGGAGATACGTTTGATACTCCAAGATTCGGGAGTAGATACTCCGTCAAGGGTGTTTACTCCGCACATGTCTTCCCTGTTTCAAGCAAAACAGCCGCTATCCGACGTGGCATCTGCCACCATGCTTGTCAACGGTCCGACTTACGGGATCTGCAAACCTGTAATAATGTGTAGCGGCAGATGTAGTCATGCGGGGTGAACTATGAAAGTACCGGTAAGCAGGAGTACGAGGGTCTGGGCAGGGCGATAGTGTTGGCGTCTTGGCGACGCACACCCAATGCCACTCGATCAACGACATCACTTGTTCGCACATGTGAGCAATATGTACATGATTCAATTGTGATAGCTGCACGAAGGCCAGTGCATGATTGAAAGAACAGCAACCCATTCGTCGGCAGGCCGCCTAGTTTTCCCACACCACTGCGCTAAGACCGTCCTCGTTCTCCGGTCTACCAGCAGCTCCAATCCTCAAGTTAGCCACCAGTTTGCCTAGCTTGCCGGACGTCGTGTCTCGTGCCACAATGGCCACATTCGAGGTTGTCTGGTCGCCTACGGCAACGAAGGCACCGTCCTTGCTGATGTCAAAGGTGCGTGGGTACGTGCCATACGACGACGTAATATCAGTCCACGTAAGGGTCCCAGCTGAAGAGATGGTGTACTGGGTGATTGAGTCGTTGCCCGAGAACTTCTTGTCGTTTCGGTTCGAGTTGTAGAGGAAGTTGCCCTTGGCCCTGATCTCACCCACCTTGGTCCCAGAGACGGCGGTGGCGTTGCCCTGGTAGGGCGTCAAGGTCTGCTTCAAGGTCAGGCTCATGCAACCTCCCTGAGCGTACGTCACCGCCCAACTAGAAACGCTGTTGCTCAACTCGTTGGCAATGAAAAGAATTGTGCCCTCTGCACGGCGCACCCGTGAGGCGCCGGCTGGCGACCAGAAAACGCCGTGCCTTGGGCCTGTTCCGGGAGTTGGCTTCCCAGGCGCGCAGTCTGTAAGCGCACCTGTTTGATGGTTGATCTTGTGGATGCGGATTGAATCGGCGCCTAGGTCAGGTACGACCAGGAAATCTCCAGTGGGGTCAACAAAGGCGTGATGTGGATGCGCAGCTTCCTGTCGGCCCGTGTTGGGGCCTTTTCCAGTGTATTTGATTGTTTGCATGGGCTGACCACCATTCAACGGAAGCTTGAAAGTCGTCAATTGCGATGTTTGGCTGTACATGAATCAGTAACAATGACTTGTACTGCAAAAAGCTGACATACTAGTGAGCATTCGCAATGAAGCTTCTTCCTTGTGGACCACCATATAGAGTATTTGCAACTACACCCTGAGGTGTAGGCGCGGTTCCAGTTGATTTCAAGCTGCCATTGCTTCCAACGGAGAAGGAAGTCAGAGTTCCGCCCGAGTTTCCGGTAAAAACCTCATCGGCAATGTACAGGCCCTTTCCGGCATTATCATATGTGAGCCAACTGGGCAGCTTGTTACCGGTGGAACTCGAGCCGCTCAAAGCCAGGTTGTTGCCGTTGAAGGTGAGGTAGTTGATTGTACCCGAGTAGTGGCTCGCCCACAAGTTGGCCGCGCTGGCAACACCGCCGAATAGCGGCAAAAGAAGAGGATGCGAAGGCAGCATGATGATTGTTGATGAATGCAGTCGTGTCCTTGCCAACGTACGGCAGAAGCTCGACTTTGTATGTCCACTTCTGCCGCCCTTTGAATTTCCGCTCTCATGGCCCTTGTTGTCACGCGTGCGAGTTGACCCTCTACTGTGAAACCGCTAGCTACACGTTTGTGGACTAGGGAACGGCCTTGGTCACGGATTGTCTCTAAACACACTGTACCATTACTCCCTCGGGCGATGCGGCTCCTCCCAAGCCGGTTAAAAGCCATACTTGGGCCAATATAGATGCAATATGCAGCCCCAAGTGGAACAGGGGTGCGTTGTTTCAACCGGTTGTTTACCCCAGGTTCATCAACATGGAGAAATTGCAGCTGCCTTATATTTCGGGTGGACATCCCGACTACACGTCCCTTGTTACTTTTGCCTGCGTTACGACGGCATCCAAACCCGCTGCACCATCGATCTTTACTCCGAAAGACGCCGGCATGTGTACGGCAGTACGGTAATGCGCAATAGCACGATGCGTCCGTGCCCATACGAGGACTTCTCTCTTCTAAGCCGTGGAAATTCGTATCCCGTCTTCAAACATACCTACATGGCGTTTCTTACGTACATGTGTACGGTAGTCTTTGGTAAGATTTTAACCCCGCATCCTAGTTGGGTGACGTCGCGCACTTGCGACCGCAACTCCGAATGTACCATCGAGTGTGCACAGTCTGTTTCCCGTCAAAAAGCATAGAGATGAAGCAAAAGTTAACATATCGCCTGTCCTAACTAGTCACTGCCGATGGTCTGGTCCTGCATGTGGGCCTGCCTGTAAATGAAGCAGTAACCACCAACACCAACATGAACATATACCAGTACATTAAGAGCGGGAGATTATTTTCTCTTTCGGTCCTGTCGGATTGTCCTCGGCTTGCTTTATGACCGACTTGCTTTATGGCCAATTGGTAGCTACGGTACGGTACGCCTATGCACGAGTACCACGGTTTATGCACTCGCTTACCTACCGATGGCCATGGCTTACGGCGCAATTTCAAACATCTTACGGCTCCGCGGCTCTCCAAGGCGAACACAACACCAACCCATACAGGCCCCACGAGCAGAGTTGTGAGGCATACTTATATCTTATAAACAAGATTTGATATGAGCATGCATCCCGAGCCCAGCTACTTAATCTCCCTGCGACTTGGTGTACTGGTACACCAAGAGACGAAGCAGCGATTCGTCGGAAGGCGTCGGCGGCGGTGTTTGCCAAGGTTACCACCAACCCAGAGCAGCCCCAATATTACCTTTATCGAACTCTATATCGCTCTACCTACCATGTCAATGTCAGATCCGGTGGATCCGAGATATCTCATCTTTACGAAGCTTTAACCAAAGTTGACTCACGTGGCGTACTTGCTTTCTCCTTCCATACAGCATGCTTCATTGGATGGTTTCGGCCGCTACCAGCTCCGACCGGGCCGTGCGATTGACAAGCCTTTCATATATAGTTCAACCATGCTGGCGGTGGAAGTGTTTCTGGGCAGCCAAGCTTCTACTCAACTTCCAATATGGTGAAAATCTATTCTGGATGGCTCTTTACAGCCACCGCTTTCTTTACCCCCTCTTCAGCCATTTTAGACAGGAGAGCAGCCGTGGATGATTGCCTCAAGTCTCGTCAGGTTCCGGTATACGCAGCGGGCACGGCAGACTATGCCCAGGGCATCAAGCCTTTCAACCTCCGCCTTTCCTTCACCCCAGCTTCTTATGCTGTGCCACAGACTATCAAGCATATTCAAGATGCTGTAGCCTGTGGGGCCGCAAACAAGATCCCCGTCACGCCAAAATGCGGAGGCCATAGCTATGCCGCCCATGGCCTAGGAGGAGAAAATGCACACTTGATCATTGATATGCAACGTTTCAACAGCGTCACGGTTGACCAACAGGCCCAAACAGCCGTGGTACAGGCCGGTGGAAGGCTGGGAAACATTGCTCTAGCACTGTACAACCAAGGGAAACAGGCCATCAGCCACGGAACATGCCCAGGGTAAGTCATGGCTTTACAAGAAAAGAACTCAACCTAACAACAACACAGTGTAGGAGTCAGCGGACTGACACTCCATGGCGGCTACGGACTCTCGTCTCGTAAACATGGTCTCGCTTTGGACAACGTTCTCTCAGCTACCGTCGTACTTGCCAACAGTACTGTTGTGACTGCCTCACCCGAGTCATATCCAGACCTCTTCTGGGCTCTCCGTGGTGCTGGTGCAGCCTATGCTGTCGTCGTCGACTTCAAGTTCAAGACCTTTACTCCTAGTGAAACCAACGTCATCTTCGAATATTCCTTGTCCCCGAAGAACACCAGTCAGCTAGCAAAATACGTGACTGTGCTACAGGATTTTTCCATCAACGACCAGCCTGCCGATCTCGACATGCGCTTATTCATCCCAAGGCAGCTGACAGGAGTCTACCATGGCAGCCGCGCGGACTTCGACAAGATCATGGCGCCCCTCCTCGCCAAACTCGACGTACCCGCTGGCAGTGGCAAAATATCAGAAAAAGGGTGGATCGACACTCTCACCCACTTTGCCTTTAGCCCCCTCCAACAAGCCGAAGTCTACGACACCCATGAGAACTTTTACGCAAAGTCTCTGATGCCCGAGGCCCTCTCCCCCGCCGCCATCAACGCACTCTCAAACTACTACTACACGACTGCAAGCAAAATCACGCGCAGTTGGTACCTCCTCATTGATCTTCACGGCGGCAAAAGCTCCGCCGTCTCTGCTGTCGCCCCGGACCAGACCAGCTACTCTCACCGCAAGTCCATTTTTAAGATGCAATTCTATGACCGCATCCCCAACAACGCTACGTACCAGTCCGAGTGGTTGGGCTTCCTGAATGGCTGGGTCAAGTCCATTGAGGACGCGAGCAGCGGAAACAAATACGGCATGTATGTCAATTACGCCGACACCGGTCTGGATCGCACAGAGGCGCATTCCAGGTACTGGGGCGCCAATTACGACAGGCTTGCCAAGATCAAGAAGTCATTTGATCCAAACAATGTATTCATAGGCCCGCAGTTGGTCGGAAGTTGAGTAGGCAGCAGATGGATGCCGGTGACGATGGTGGCTGGATGATAGATTGCAGTGCGTGTGGGTGTGGGTGTGGGTGGGGACGTCATTTGTTGTTTAGGATAGATTGTCAATGTAAGTAAGCACGTTTATCACGAAGAACAGTTTGTGGTACATGCGAGTAATTCATGATTCATTGCGGTATATATTTTGATTGCCCGATAATCATGCCTCCCCCTGGATGCTCACCTATAACGCCGAAGCTTTCCCCTCACCATTGACAAGCTTTGTCCAAGGCGCTATAGCTGCCTCATTTTACTGGGCAAATATCATACACTGGGAATTACAGAGAAAGTCTCCCGAAGTTCGCATGCACGTACAAACATCTTGTTGAATCACATTGTCATGCTAGCGTGTTTTTTGCTTTGCGAAAAGGTTCTAATGCTGCCTACAAATACACATTTACACCATGTCATGGTCTACAAGAACTCAATTCCCACGCCGAAGCTCAGCCCCTTCCTGCCTTCCTCCTTTGCGCGCATGACGAGAGGCAGCGAGAAGTTGACTTCAAACCTCGCAGCTGGATGCGCATACACGAGACCTACACCAGCTGCTGCGCTGGGCAGCTCAGCTGTCAGGGCGGAAAAGGACTTTTGAATGGCACTCGACACATCGCTCGAGCTACCAAACGAACCATCTTCCTTCTTGGAGTTTGGGTTCTTCAATGCAACGAGCCGGCCGCCGTTGATGAAGGCTTGTAGACGGAGCGGCGTCTCTTTTCCGACACGGGGAATGGGAAGGAGGATCGACGCACCACCAGCTGCGTACATGTCACCGCCTAGGGCATCGGGACCATCACGGGGGCCGAGACCAGCAATGCGGAAACCCCGTACATTGGTGGGGCCACCGAGCTGGAAACGGTCATTGATGCGAGATGCTTGGGCCTGGTTCTCTCCGCCCAAAGCCAAGGGGTAGAGAAGTCCGCCTCGCAGACCAGCGGTGAGCGTGATGCCTGTGTTGCCAAAGGGGAGAGCGACTTGCGACTCAGCCTCTGACTTCCAGAACGCTACGTCACCTTTCAGAGGACCCCAACCTGCGACTTCCGACACGCTCTTCATAAAGTAACCGCTGTTGGGAAGGAGGGGGTAGTCGCGCTTGTCATTGATCCAAGTATGCGTGATACTCGACTTGAAGGAATCGCCTGCGTCTGCGCGGACAGCGGGCGACGCATTTTCGGCCAGACCTGTGACTTGGCGCCAGATGCCCGAATAACCAAATTCATGCGTAGCTCCATTCTTCATTCTCCATGAAATCTTGGAGTTTCCTCCTTTGAGTACCTCCTCGTGACTTGCCCAGCTCTTCAGTGTTGAACTTGCGAATCCATTGACCTGGAACTTGAGATCAGGGTTGCTGAGGATTGGGCTGTCGAAGGCGAGGGAGTAGGCTGATCGTGTTCGCGTACCGAGTGAGCCATGTGCGTTGAGTGTCTCTGCCCCACCAAGGAGATTTCGCAACTCGGCGTGGACATAGGCATCTGCTTCCGAAGCGCCAGCTTCTGTTCCGGTCTTGATAGTGTAATTGCCGCGCTCAACGGCAGAAATGTAGACGTCGACATCGGTGGGAGAGGAGGAGGCAATGGTCTGGTTTGGCCGGTCGAGGTAGACTGAGATTGGCGACTTGAAGATGCCTAGTTGCTATTAGACATGTAAAGGCTTCAACTGGATGTCGCCCTACCAAAGCGATTGAGCTTGTCTGCGGCTTCTCCAACCTCCTTCAAAGCATCTTCCAAAGTATAGGGCTCGGTACGGTTCGCGCTTAGGAGAGGGTTGACGACTCGCTCGAGGAAACTTCTTCTTGTGCGATTGGCGTGGAGGACGCGGACCGAGGATATCGTCACGGGGAGGGAGGTGTTGTCTTCAACCTATACAATTCTCAGCTGTTGCTCCTAGTCCTTTTGCGTGATGCATACTAGCTCCCCTAGCCTCTCCTGCGCCCTGTGGTGTTGAGCGTGCAGCCGCGCATTAATCTCATCCTGTTGTCGCTTCTGCTCGTTCAGGTCCGTTCTATTCTTGAGCCTTTCGAAGACCTAGTGGTCAATTAGCAACAGCGAATGACTAAGACGCCCTCGACTGCTCACATCGTCTTCATTCGGCGAAGCCATTGGGCTGTTGATGTCTTTGTGCTGTTTGCTTGGCGCTCGTCAGAAACCTTGAACATGTCTGCGTCGCCCGCCCGCCGCTGTGTCCGAGGCACGTGCCGCTTACTCTCAACCATGGTTTGAAACTCGCAATCACTCACCTACCCGCTTTATCACTTTGCACCATTTGACTTTCTCTCTTTCCTGTCTTTGACACGTTTCAATCAGAGAGCAACTTGTTCAAGGAAAATCCGCAGTGACTTGCGCTTCTTCTATTCCTGCCACCAATACAACGCACCGGATAGCCAAACATCAACTACCTCCGTTCTTAACACGTCTCTTACCACTAGCCATCCTCATACATCCCACATCCGCCCATTATGGCGACACCCGCAGCGACCAAGCGCCTAACCAAAGAATACGCCGCCATCACGAAATCACCTCCGCCCTACATATCCGCACACCCGTCCGACAAGAACATCCTGGAATGGCACTACATCCTGACGGGCCCGCCCGACACCCCTTACGATGGCGGCCAGTACTGGGGCACCCTTCTGTTCCCGCCTGACTACCCTTTTGCGCCGCCCGCTATCCGCATGCACACTCCTTCCGGCCGCTTCCAGCCTAGCAGCCGGCTCTGCCTAAGCATTTCTGACTTCCACCCCAAGAGCTTTAACCCCGCATGGGAGGTCAGCACCATCCTGAACGGTCTGCTGAGTTTCATGACCAGCGAGGAGATGACAACGGGCAGTGTGAGAGCGTCGGAAGCCGAGCGCAAACTATTCGCGCAGCGCACGAGATGGTGGAACAGCACCGGCGGCGGCACAAAGACTTCTGGCTCAGCAAATACCGGGGGATCACAGGCAGGCAATATCAGGGCGGGTGATGGCGGCTCAAAGTTTAGGCACGAGTGGCCCGAAGTCGACGAAGAGAACCTCAAGTGGATGAAGGAGAAGAATATCGATCCTGCGACTGGCCTGCCGCGACCCAAACCCACTCCTTCACAACAACCCGCTTGCTCTCCAGACGTTTCCGGACTGAGGCGACGGCCCGGAACGAGCGCAACGGTCGTCCACGACGCAGCGCAAATAGCACGAGACGCAGGTCAGGGTTGGCTGGCTCGCAACAGGTTCAAGATTATCATCGGTGGCTTTCTCCTATATATCCTAATTGCTAGGGTGTTGGGTGATGGCGCCATATCATCTTCAAATGAAATACACTCCTAGTACTTGAGGCTCTTGCCTGCATATCGGCACTAGACTCGTGTAATCAAACAAACTTAGCAATAAAGACATATACAAATGGGCATTTATTTAGGCGTTAGCGATTGGCATACCCAGGCGAGTTATGGGGGAGACGACCGAGCGACGCGACGGTCGGTCATCTTTGCGGTTTTTTTTGTACTAAACAATTTAATCAACCGTTCTACTTTCCTGAAGCCTTCGACATGTTGCCCGTGTATTTCTTACGAAGCACCTTTGCACCATGACCACAATAGCGATCAATAGACAAATAAGCGCTGACAGCGCTGATCATGTATCATCCCTCCTTCCTTCTTCAACACTCCAAACCCGCACCACGTAACCCAACGTCCCTGCGCTCTTGTCTGCAGCCACCAAAGTCTCCATGTGTGCCACCCTCCAGCCTCAACCCGCCAACCCGCCCCCAAGCCGGCCAAGCTAGGCTCCAAACGGCGTCAACGCATGCCAAAATGACGATGATGCAAGTACAGTGGAGCAAAAACGCGCGACCTTGACCGTCCCCCACTTCCATCATCATCATCATCATCTTTGGAACTGCTAGGAAACTTTCCACCGTCTCGGACTAGCTCCGCTTGTAGTACCTTGCCGTATCTAGAGAAGATCGATTGGGATCCAACCATGGATGAAGAAGGGCATGCTCCCCAAGCAAATATCAACAACATCCACTCTGCCGTTTCTTACACGAAACAAGCCTCACCAAGCCCATCATCCCAACCTCCCTCTGCCGATCATCAGCCACCCCCCCCCCCCCCCAGCACATATAACCGCAGGGGGACACCAAGTATGATCTGCAGGGCAAGCACATGCCAGCAATTGGGCGGGTGCGGGCGGGGAGTTTCTGACTGACACAGGGGAGGTGGGGGACCGACCACAATCACCACCACACAGGGTTACGCGTTTTGGCACACGCTTTTGCCATGGACCTATAATGTCTGTCCGGTGTTTTGCTTGTGGAACCACCAGAGGTGATACTGATGCCTGCATGCTGGGTTCGTCCGTCCCCGAGCGTGATTTTCTTTTGACAGTGCGGCGGTGCAGCCGAGGGTATATATGAGGGAGGCTGTAGTGGCAAGAGTATTTGATTGTTTTGGAAACCACAAACGACGAGCACTTTTTTACGCCGGCTTTTAAAGAGAGAAGATATCTATTCGTAATAAACACAGAATCCTACTTATTCAAACACACGATGCGTTTATCGTCCTTCATATCGCTCGCCATCGCAGGCGCATCCATTGCCGCAGCAATACCAATGGATCTCACAAACTTCCTCCTCGTCACTACATCGCAGGAAGAAATTAGCCAAAATAGTTCAGAGCTCAAAGCTGTATCCGCCACATCTCTCTTCGTAGGTCTTATCTAACTCCCTCAACCTAATCTCGCCATTCTAACAATCTATCTAGGACCCCTTCCACCAACCCCGCTCTCCTCTTGCGCCTCACAGGCCCAGGATACGGTTCCCTCCCCAACTTTACTCTCACAGACGGCACGCTTTCAACGATTGCGGCGGCACCGTTCGGGAATCAAAATGTACCGGTATAATAGCACTCGTGTCACAGCGGGTAGCGAGCTGCAGTTTCTCGCGTCGGTGCAGCCAACGGGCAACATCGAGTTGGACGCGGGATATCTGTTGACAGTAGATGGGCAAAGAGAGGGCTGGACGATTTGCGAGGGCGTGTTGGATCAGGAGGTATTGAGCTGGAGGGGGAATGCGACAGACTGCACAAAGACATATGTGCATGCTGTGTTGAAGGCACCATACTAAAGAAGACATGAATTGGTAGGGAGGACGCAAGTGGCGCAAACTTCACCAGGTGTTTCGTCATTCGTCAGCCTGTTTGTCGTCATAATAGTGTAACTGTACAAACATTTGCTATTACCGACGGTAGGCCATCCTCGCTGTATTATTATGGTGAAAATGTGTAGTAAATATTGACTCCGCCCCGTGGCCCAGCTTCGGTATTGTCATACAGTGTGGGCGAACGTGCTCTTTCGAGTCGACCTGTGTGGTGAGTCGTAGTGACTATCCTGCGCCCATGAGGAACTTGCGCCACCAAACCGTCTCTGCGTCGAGGAACCATGGACTTGCGGCTGCAATGAGTTCTTCTGGGGAAAGCGCCGCCCTAGGATCCAAATGGGCAAGTGCCATGACGAAAACATCGCAGGTTGTCAGGCTCGTGCGTGCGAAGACGCAGTTGGTGATGTGGTGCGGCATGATGCTGCTGGGGCTGCTGTTGTGCGTTGACTTTCCAATGTATGGCTGGTGTCAACTCAACCCTATATGTTGGGTCTGTTTGGCAGTGGCTGATCCAGAGACAATGTGAGCGGAGTCGAAATGGGATACAAGGCAGTGAGGAAGTAACGATGGAAGGAGTTTGCGAATTCGTGTCGTCTTCATAGGTAATCGCCTGTGTGTATTGGATGATATGCGCCGTGGACTGAGTCGTTTGCCTCCTCCTCGCTTTGTCCTGGGACTAATGTACGGTGTACTTGACCGCCCCTTCCGTTCCTCCTTGTAATCTTTGGTGTCCGTGGCTTCAACTGGAAAATCATATGTTGACTTTCTATCTCCCTAGTATGCGATGCTTGTTCGTTCACCCCTGGAGGTTGCCAATAGATTGGCAATGCAGATGTTGAATATCTCTTGCCAACAACTAACCGAAGCCAAACGGTTTGTAATACCAGAGAAAAAATTGTGGCGATGAGCAAAGGTGGCACGAGCTGCGGATCTTCGTGCGCGTGCTGAGAGCTTTGATCGGGCTGCCACAGTAGGTAAGCTCAGTATGATGACCTAAGTGCTTTTGCTGACTGTATTGTCGGGTGATGCAATCATCACATGAATCCTGAATTGAATCCGTAGTACGCCCTGTTGAGTCTTTGGGGTGAAATGTTTCATCGTATGAAAGGCACGCTGCCTATGTCAGCAGGTCAGTCCGCGGGATCTAATGCCGGAGCATCGCGATGTTTGATCCAGCTCAACAGCCACGGCCTGACAGAAAAAGCGGCAATACATTTGCAATACTGCACAACACAGAACTATTCCCTTTCTACATGTGCGTTGGCCTGTGATCGTATTATTGAAGAGCTATACTACGATGCGAGATGCAATTGGGAGGTGGTGGAGGTTAGTGCGGTTCTACTGGTTCGCTTGCAATGGCAAATGGCGAATCGGAGGCACGATGCTGGGGTTCGACGGCAGAGAGGTGATGAAATTTACTTCCGAGAAATGAGTGTGGTGATGAAAATGCAGAGTTAAGGGATGTCAAGGATGGAATCTAGGAAGTGGACAAGGAGCCGCGGAGGGCGGACAGAAGGAACGTCTTGTTAAGTGGGCTCTTGGCGGAAGGAGCCCCGACTTGTTTTGAACATGGAGTTCGACCAAACACGCTGCAAACAGGAAGTTATGGTGGAGAACTGAGGATATGCTCGTCGAATTGTTTCTTCATTACTCTCAGTACAAACGCCTCTTCATATGTCAGAGGTAAGGATGCTGTAACACATTTCATTGGGGAATACAAGGCTATAGCCGAGACAATGTTCAGGAGATGTCGTAAAGGACACTCGCAGGACATGTCCTTAGAAATTTGCAGATTAATCCCGATCCCACCCTAGTCTGTATTGGGTGAAGATTCCCGCGACGACCTTGGGTGTCGCAGATACCTGCGTAAGTACAAACACCAGCCACCATACGACAACAATTGCTTTCCCGTTTGCAGTGTGTAATCAATTCCTTGATAGTATATGGTTACCTTACAAGCGTGCTTATCCGTCCCGTTGTACTCTCCCAATTTCTGTCCTTACCAATCTAGGTAGGCAGGAGAAAGAATATCCGACCGGTCTATTATTCGTCCCCTAAACTACACTTCGCGGATGCCAATACTTTCGTTTCTAGGATACAGCACATCTGAGAGGTAGTGCGCTTATCATCGTACTGCAGCATTGTTGCTGACATGTAACACAGAATTTACAGCCCCTATCCAGTTGGTGATTCAGCTCTGAGGCCTGATGTTCCACCACCACTTTTCATTATGTAACTGGCTCCTCTTTATAATGGCATGGCGTCTTTATTTCCTTTCTGGCTCGTTGAATCTTGGACGCAGCAGGAAATATTGGTCTAGGCTGCACGACAGAATCTCAATGAGCGCGACATGCCGTTTGTCAACCCCAGCGCAAGGTGATACCGAAGCAAGAAGTCATACCAGACACTGTAAGATCTCACCTGCGTGAACGCCTGCCAAAACAAGCATGCTTGTGCTCCAGTGGCGTGTTGTACCCTTCGCAAGGGCGCACTTGAGTAGGACCTCAACTCTACCCCATGGCAGATACCCAACTCTATTCGGACCGGGTTTGTGGCTCCGTACTCAAAGCAGGTAGTTAACCTTCACCGGTATCGTAAAGAGGTAGACTCTGACCAGACACACATCAATCCCCACCGATCTTTCAGATCCACACAGTTTAGGGCGCATTGTGTTCCTTGTGAGATAAGATGACCCCGAGTTCGACAAGCGGAATACGCCTGCCTTGTTCACAATGGGAGTGCGAACGCCTCCTCGGCTATATTGCTCGAAACAGCACTGGACGCGTCCCGCCTCTCCTGACCTGCTGCCACCAAGAAACGCCACAGATACCTATGTTGGCTGTTCTGCGCTGATTGGTCTGCAGGCGAGGTGACTTGGGTGTCAACGGCGGTTTGGCAGCATTGCTGCGCGCTTGGCGCGCTCGCCAACGACGTCAACTGAACCTTGGAAACATCTTGTAGTCTTTCAGGTCATGGTTGCAAATAGGCGTGAGGGACTCAGGTGTTATAGTCGCAATAAAAGACTATGACGTAAACAGTGATAGTATACAGGAGTACCTGATAGTTCATCAAAACGCTTGGTTACCAAAGATAGTTGGGTCATCTTTACCTTGGTCGAGGAATGATCATGCAACGCCGCGCCTATGCCGAGACGGAAATCCTGGCAATATGCGAAAACCAGCCTATTGTTTCCCTTGAACACTTGAGCAGGGCGAATTTTTCTAGTGCAGTGCATTTCCCGATATGGTCGCTTGTGGCCAGCTTGACCGCTATGCTCCATACAGAGCTCGCCATGCGCATGTTATTGACTTGCTTCCGATGTTTTATGATCAAATAGGCTCGATCAATGCTCTTTGATCTGTGCATCATACATATACTGTGGATGTTCGATTACAGAATACAACCCTTGTTTCACAACGTCGCAGTCTTTCACTGCTTGAATACCCTACCGGTGCGACTCCATGAGACCGGGAAGATCATGTGTCATCACTACTGGGAGTGCTACGACTTCCCAAGCCTCACTTCATTGGAGGCCCTCATGCAGAACAACATGGTCAGCCTGCGCTACCCCGGGCAATGTTACCGGATTTTTGTAGGATCTGCATATGCCCTGGCCAAACGCCAGATTGCGGGGTTACAACCTTGGTCAACACCACCACCACCACCACCATCACATGCAAACTCGGGTGATTGCTAGGGTCAGGGATGTTGGCTGGCCGTATATACGCGGGGGGGAGGTAAAGGTTATGTCAAATGAGTGAGGGCGCTGCGCCGCACGGACTTGAACCGCACGATATCACGCGCTCCCCCTCGCAAATCTATTACTATAAGATCGCTGATCCCGCTAATTCTCTCTCTCAACTGCAGCTTTGCGTGCAACTTGTTCTCGACCAAAACCCCTCCTTTGGCAGGATGAAGGTAAGAACTCCACTTCCCAATCGCGCCTCAGCATATTCGCTAACAATGGTCTCGCAGTTCCCCCAAATCTACAATGTCTACGCCATTTGCGGCTTTGCTGCTCTCGGCGGTATTCTGTTCGGTTTCGACATCTCTTCCATGTCTGGGGCCATCGGTACGCCGGCGTATAAGAAGTACTTCAACAACCCAGCCGGCACTCGCCAAGGTGGAATCACCGCCAGTATGCCCGCGGGTTCGCTCGTGGGTGCACTGTCCTCTTCTTTCCTTGCCGACCGTCTGTCGCGTCGAAACGCCATCCAGATTGCCGCTCTTATTTGGGTCGTGGGAGCGATCCTACAGGCGGCTTCTAATGGTGTCGCTCTTCTCTGTGTCGGTCGAGTAATCGGTGGCTACGCCATTGGTATTTGCTCAGCTATTGTACCAGTCTACCAATCCGAGATCGCTCCCAAGGAGATTCGTGGGCGTGTAGTTTCACTTCAACAGGTACGGAATTTCGCTTTTTCATCGCTACAGCATGTTGCCCATTAGTCGACAATTACTCTACAACAGTAATGAAATTATCTATGTCGCAAACACCAGCTGTGACAACCAAAATCACATGTAGGATACCACGCTGACCCGGTTTGATCTAGTGGGCCATCACATGGGGTATTCTGATTCAATACTTCATCCAGTACGGCTGCTCCTTTGTCGACGGTGGTGTTGAGAACCCGAACCAAGGAACTGCCGCTTTCAGGATCCCTTGGGGCGTTCAGGCTATCCCAGGTCTTATCCTCTTCCTCGGCTTCTTCTTCTTCCCTCGATCCCCACGCTGGCTAGCTTCTAAGGACCGTTGGGAAGAGGCTCTCCGAGTCCTTGCAAACCTTCATGGTGGTGGTAACATGAATCATCCAAAGGTGCTTGCCGAATACAAGGAGATTGAGGAGGCACTTCGCTTCGAGCGTGAGGTGGCCGAGACCAGCTTCGCCGCACTCACCAAACCACGCATCTTCAAGCGCGTTATCCTTGGGATGTCCATCCAGTGCTGGAGTCAATTGACTGGCATGGTCAGTATATCTTGCCTTGTGATTAATTATGTGTGTGAGCTAAGTTTATACAGAATATAATGATGTACTACATCGTTTTTATCATGCGCGCGGCCGGCATCGCCGACGAACTCCTCACGGCATCGATCCAGTATATTATCAACGTAGCGATGACTCTACCAGCTATCATGTACCTTGATAAATTTGGACGACGCCCAGCTCTTCTTTGCGGATCCTTTTTTATGGCTGTCTGGCTATTCACTACCGGTGCCCTCCAGGCATCATACGGGAACCCAAATCCGGATAAGACAGATAAAGATATCTCCTGGGTTATTCCTCGTGAGCACAGCGCAGTGTCCAAGGCAATTGTGGCTTGCTCATACCTTTTTGTTGCAACCTTTGCGACCACCTGGGGCCCAGTTTCGTGGACGTATCCTTCAGAGCTTTACCCTAGCAAGGTCCGCGCGAAGGCTGTGTCTCTCGCAACTGCGAGCAACTGGGCCTGGAACTGCATTCTAGCATTTGCGGTTCCCCCTCTTCTATGGTCCATCAACTGGAAGATGTACATGATCTTTGGCACTTTCAATGCTGTGGCGTTCATTCACATGTTCCTGACTGCTCCCGAGACCAAGGGCAAGACGCTCGAAGAGATGGACGACGTCTTTGATTCTGGTCTGCCTGCTTGGAAGGCAGGAAAGATTGAGTCTCGTCTTGACCGGGTCCAGCGTGATATTGAGGCGGGCAACCTCAAGGTCTCTGGTCATGGCCATGCTGAGAGTGTCAACGTCGAACCCAAGGTCTAAAAAGCCTTTATATATCCCGAAGATAATCACATTGTGATTCGGCGAAAATCATGGTTGGCAGAGCGATTCCATATACCCTGAGCGAGTTAATGGTAGTTTCATGGGACCCTTGGTAGTATGGTCTTGGTAATACATTTCATGTTCAACTGCGCGTTACAGAAGTTATTGGAGGGGTTTGCCGGAATCTACACATCAATTGTGTATGCATCTCATGATCACGCTCTAGCTCACCGATCGCTCACGCATATGTATGCTCCAACCAGTCATTTGACCTGTTCGAATTTGGTGTCTAGTTCGGCGTGAAGTCTTCATAGCTTCCAAGATGCCGCTCACATCATCCAATAGGCCAGCCTGTTATGATCTCAGTATATGGCGAAATGTAAACATTTTGAAAAGCGCTGTCGGCATAAAAATCGTGTGGCGCGTGTTGCTGAGTGGCATGAGCATGGAATGAGCGTTCGACGACGCACTTCATTAGAACGTCTTCCTTAGGGAACACCTGACATTCGACTCGAACCTACGCGCAGCCTCAACGCCTCCAAGCCGTTAATTTGTAAGAGCAACCTATAATCAAAGTTTGTCGAAAGATGTAAGCAGTGTAATTCGTCACGTGATATCTGATGAATTCACAGATATCTTATCCTCCGTCAAGAGGTCAAAGCATCCCAAGTGAAGCTCTAATTGCTAATAGTGGCCTGCCTTCATCTATACGGTAAAGCTGTATCCCTCATGTATTTTACTTCGAATCAAGTAAAGGCATCTCTCACTCTTCGTTGCGCCTGCCTGCTCTTAGCCCGGCTCGCTTCACGTAGGCCGCGGCTTCTACCTCATTTCTTGCCTAGATAAGAGCCCCCCAAGAAGATTCTTACCGACACTACAACACAGTTTATTCATCTTCGGCACAGTGTAACGGTATGCTCCAGGCTGCTCTTAGTCCACCAAGCCAAACAAGAAGCAATCGTCTAACGACTACAGAGAACTATCCCCAGCTTCATGTTCGGATACAACACTTGAAATACGGCACTCTACTACTGTAGTCTTCGATTTCCAATCACCAAAGATGGTTTCTACAGTACACCACCCGCCTCCTCCTCCATCTTATCTGTATTCCTGCGAAGCCGCATATCCAGACAGTTTTCTCGAAACGTAAATATTTATGCACGAGTACAACGATGAATAGTTGCTAACACCATATCAGGATCGCAGGCCCAAGCATTGAGGTAGCCGTCGGCAAATCACCAAAGGACTACAAATATAACCTCCCCATCGCACTCGTCAGTTTCCACTCCGCCTTCTTCGCCAAAGAGATCGCCCGCCTCAATGCCATTCGCACCGACAGGGTTGCAAACAAGAAGCGGAAGCTTTCATCTTCTGGCGAAGGGGACGCAGCATGCGACAAAGAAAGGAATGAGAGTACCGCTCAGTCAGACAAGGGAATGTCCATTGAACTTACAGACGTTGACCCCGATACTTTTGGACTCTTTCTAAAATTCATATACAACACGAAAGAAGGGTTTCCCAATCATGTCGACACCCCACCTACACCCCAACTGGCTGCCAACATCCCAAGACCGCCTCCATCTCTACAGACCGCGGCGCCCGGGGGCAAAAAAAAGGTGGCTCAAGCTAAGAAAGGAAGTGGTATGCTTGGCCATTCTCTCCAGCAGTACCCGAACCCCTACAACAATTCGAACCCAACGAGTAGTGCTCCCACCTCTCTTGTGTGTCTGCCCTCATCGCACTCTGTGCTATCGCAGAATGAATGGATCCCGCCGTCTCTCCAAGCCTGGCTGCTCGCCCAACGTCTCGGCGCCTCCCGGTTCTTGAACTTTTCCATAACGCGTGTATACCAAAATATCGGGACCTACTTCACCCTCACGCCCTTTATGGTTAACTACATCTGGGTACGGACCAGTCCCTCCCACATCATCGATATCTATATCCTTGCCCGAACAAACATCTGAGTCCAGCCCTGTACTCCCTCAAGACTCTCCGTCTTCTCTCTCACCAATCTTCTGCGGCATCTTGACGCCCTCCCCACTCAGACAATTCCTCCTCGATATCATCATCGCATGTTATGCCCCGCTGCCCGTGACCCTGCAGCCGTCGCGCCCAATTCCCACCATTCTACGCTCGTCGTCGCCCGCATCGACGAGTCTTTCATGTCCGGTTACCGACGCCTGGAATTCCCTGTTTGATGTACACAAAGATTTGAGAGATGGCTTTTTTAATGGGCTGCACACGGGGTATGAAACCGCAGCCAGCATCCGCGTACTATGTACCATTGATTCGGCCTCCTCCTAGTTCTGCTCCAAGTTCTACTTCCACTCCTACTTCCGCTGCTGCTCCCACTCCTGCTTCGGTTGGCCTGACGTTGCGTCCGAGTGCGGACGTAGTCGTTAAAAACGAGGTTGCTGACCACGGTGGAGAGGATGGAACGGTGATGGTACCGACAGCTAGGAAAGATGAAGGATGAAAGATGTATGGCAATTTTTGGCTTGTGCGAAGGCCATGACAGGGTTGGATAGGCTGGTATTTATCATTGAGGGCAAAAGTGGTTTTCTGCAGCACTTTCGCTTGACTCGTTCGTTTCATATCAATTGGTGTTTAGCGATGCACAAAAGTGGATTTTACATGCTTTTGGAATGCACTTGGGACTTGATTAGGAAATTAGCCTTCGATTGCAGGTGGACACATTTGTCACGTCTACTTCTGATGGTAGTTAGACATTATTTCATCTTCTCAGCATGAAGACATAGGCCTGTGGTATGAACCGCCTTTTAGCCTATCCATGCATATGAATCCCGCTTAAAGCCATAACCGTCGTGACCTAACGCTCATACTGAATCCTTAGCCGTGGATGTGGTAACACGCTCAACCCACTCGCGCTTCATGTCCTCAGCGCAATCCTTGCATACGCCCATAGAACAAGTCGGTATTGAGCACTTCCAAAGCTCACCTCGGACGTCCTCGTTGCATCTCTCGCAAAGCACGGGTACGTGAACGTGCTGCTTGATGCCGCTGGGGGTACGTAGATACGGGCGGACTTCTAGACTGTTGAAGTAGGTCTCGTCGGGGACAGTTTTGAGGTTGGTGGAGCAGAAGATATGACCATTCGTGATACAATGGTGCTCCTTAGATGACGACCTAACAGGATGTGGGGAAGTAGCGTGGTACTTGGACGATGACCTGGCAGGATGTGGGGATGTAGTGTGGTCTTTAGGTGGGGGAGCTGGAGACATAGCACCATCGTCTTTGGGTAAGGGTGGTGGGGGAATTGCCTGATCGACCAACTCGTTCGCATTGACGTGTGCGGGCAGGGGCCGATGTGTAGCAGGTTCGTAGGCAGATACCCAATCCTGAAGATGCATCTGTGATTCCTCACGGATCACGTCTGGCTGCTTCTCCCTATCCAGACGGCTGAAGCCCTTGGCGGGAAGAGGGGGGCCAGGCATGGCAATAGACTTTACAACGTTAGTTTAGTACGCGAATGCTGATACAATTGCTCACCTCTCTGCACTCAAGCTCTTCAAAGGAACTGACGATCGCTTCGGGCTGGAAGTGGTAGACCGGTTGGAGGGGCAGCTTGGTCTCATTGGATGGAGACTGAACATGCTTGGACGTGACTGGACCCTTCACGGCTGCAGGGGCGACCTTGGCATTAGAGACGACCGCATCATCAGGTGCGGCCGAGTCAACTGGAACAACAGGCTTTTTCTTCCTAGGCGGAATGTCAATGAGCTTGACCATTCCTGGCTTGACAACCATGATGGGCATGGCGGTAGCGATATGCACCGTCGGCTCCTCGTCTAGATCAATGCTGCTGCGAATTGAAGGTAGATCATTGTCGTCACCGCTGCCCTTCTTGTCGGGCTTCTCTTGCTGCTCCAACGACCACTCTCGTGTTGTTTTGGCGAACTCCTCCTTGAAAGCCTCATGCTCCGCTTTCATCTTCGCAACAGCAGCGTCCGTGATGCGCCGCTGCCAATCGTTCATATCTAACAGGTTCTTGTAAGCATTGAGCTGTGCATTTGTCGCTTTGAGTTGGGCCTCTGTCGCATCGAGAAGGCGGTCTTCGATCGTTTGAAGAGGACCTCGAAGATGCAGTCCATGCGGGTCCTGGCATTCTTCGGTATCAACGTCGACCTTGTGGCCGGGATGCATGAGGAGATCTTCAAACTCAGTCTCTTCTTTGATGGTTCCGTCGGTTGATGAGAGATCGTCGTCACCTAGCTCGTAATTGGCACTGGTTGAAGAAAGGGTTTTAGTAAGTACACTATCAAGTGGTGATGTTCTTGGGGAATCTTTTGCGTACTCGGATATAAGATCCAGCTCAAAGCCGCTGTCACAAGAATCACGCGGCCCGTCGTGCGAGGTCTCCGTAATCGGTGTCATTCTGTCGACCGGCTTAGAAACCTTCTTGCGTGAGCGTCGGTTCGGTGCTTCGGCTGCTGGGCGAGCATTTCCGTGTGATGAAGGAGAGAGGGCGTGAATAACAGGCTCGCTGCTGAAATGCTGCTTAGCATCTTTCCCCAAATGACCTGCGGCAGCATTTTCTTCCGTCTCAATCTTGGAGCTAGAACCCCGAGAGACTATGTCTAACAATCGCAGAGCCTTGTTACGGTTGCCCCGAGAGCCCTTGGACTTTTGCGCATCAGGATCAATGCCTTGCTCGTGCTTCGACTGTCCTGTAGCAATGTCCTTGAACATTGTCAGTAAGGGTGATGATGTCTGCCTGTGAAGCGTCTTCCCTACCGGACGGTCGTAGCTCCCATCAATCCCAGCCTTTTCACCGAGAAACTGGACAGCCTTCACTGGCGTCTGCGGGGGAAGTTCTGGCTTGGGCGAAGATCCATGAGAGCTATTGGGGCGACTCGGGCCCTTTGACAAGAGGCCGCTGAACATGCCATGTTTCTTTCTGCTCTCCTTTGATGACGTTGATGTGCTTGCTACTGTAAGTGTAGGTGATTGGGCAACTAGCATATTCGGAGAGCCATCGGATGAGTGCGAAATGGAAGAAGGGCGAATCTTGTCTGTGTAGCTGCTGGTGGGTGTCCAAGTGGGATTCATAGAGTTAACAGGTCCCGACAGAAGCGACGCCGTCGTCGATATTCCTGGATCTATAGCCGATCCTGTGGCAGTACCACCCACAAGGTTGTTTACCGGTGGAGTAGAACTAGGACCGAAAGCGGGTACAGTGTTGGAGCGCGGTACACTGGCGCGGCGAGTGACACGGCGCCTCTGACCACCAACCATGACGGCCGGTTGGGCATGTAGGGCGGGGTTGACCAAGTTGTTACTCACCATCGTGAGAAGCTTCCAGGTTCACTGAAGGTAGACAACTGACGAATGAAGCCGTTCAAAAACCTTCAGCTCGATGGTCAGCTGTGAACGAGCCAAAGCCAGTCAGTCTGAGCGCGCCGAGTGAGTAAACTTGACAATGCCAGCAAGATGACTGAACGAGAATGGACAGGGCAGCCAGTGCAGCATCACCGGACCGCAATCCGGGTTGGTTGGGGACTGCGCGTGTGGTGGACTGAGCTTGTGAGCTCGGTTTGTTGTGGGTAGGTCGAGTCACCGTCACCAACAAACGGCAGTAGCGCAATTGCCACGCGACAAGCGGCAGTGAACGGGGAAGCAGCGACTGAGCGATGAGATTCCCAAAGAGGAATTTCACTCACGTTTGCTTCCGCCAGGCGGCAGATACATTTCATGTTGCCTGCTGCCGGGGGTCATCGAACATTAAGACGGGAAGAACCCCCATCATACCAAACATACAGAAAGAAAAATGAGAAGGGACTGTAAGAGGAAGATGATAGAAAGGTATGTTTCTTCATCTGGGGTATCTTTGTGCGCGCAGCTGTGCCACAGCACATCCATGCCATCGTTCGTGTGGCATCCGTGTCTCTGTGCACTGATCCAAACACCAACGTCACATAACACCCGGACCCATAGAAAAACAACGCTTGAATGAACATGGATAGGGAATTGAAAAGAATACCTGTGGGCCGCTATTACAAGAACATATAGGTGCGTCGCTGCGCTGAAAAATCCAATCCACATCATCACTTGCTCTTCTTCTTCCTCACCTCACGCCCCGTCCCCGTCTTTCTTAGCCTACCACGAGCTCTGTCCCATGGACACGTACTTGATTGTTCCATCTTTGGAATGCTGCTCAGATGCGCTTTACGCTCCGTCCTTGTCTGTCTTATCCGATGGCGAACTCTATCCTAAGAGCCGCCTGTACCAGACTTGTCGGTCTTCGGGCTACTACTCAATCTAACAACTTGCTCAACAACACCGCCACTTAAACTCCTCGCCTTGCTACCTTCGGGCGATGCAGGAATATCAATCGAACTTCTTAACCCCACACCACTGATCCTACCACTTGGTACCTCGGGCGGGCTGTCTGAAAGTGTACCCTCCTCAAGCAACGTTGTCCTATCGCCAGTAGGCTCAATAGAGTCCGGTTCGCGGGTCAACTTCGTAGGCTTGTTGCTACTGCTGCTGCTGCTTGGACCTGCGCCGAGACCCCGGCGGTATTCGACACGGTTGGGTCCACGAAGAAAGTCGGAGATATCTGCATCGCTGGTGCCTTGTCCTTCTGGTGACTTGGGTCCACTCAGTGTGGGACTTGACTGGCCCCTCGGGTTATTGGGCTGGAAGAAGCGCTGGACGGCATTTCGGTCGTCGAATTCGTCCTCGTCGTCGCTAGTCTCATTGAAATAGATGCTGTCCCAGTCGGCAGATGACGCACTGCGGATCGACTCTGTCGTGTTGGTTCGCTTCGGAATCTTGATGTGAGGCGGCTTCAGTGGGGCTAGCTCGTCGGCTACCTCCCTCATTTCGCTCTCAGTACGCTCAATAGGTGGCTGTACATTCTCCTGTCCCTTGACACGCTCGCCATTCATGCTGACAGGTTTGTCCATTGGTTCCGCGCGGTCGAGGGCGGGTTCATCCTCATCGCGAGTCTCGGCTGAGTATGTGTCCGCAAAGTGCGTATCACAGAGATGCTTGACGACAGGCCAGCCATAAGCATTGGCGAACATGCGGCGTACTATCATGTTGTTGTGCGCGTCAGGCTCCAGGCTCACCAAAACCTTACGCCACGAAAGATCCTTGTGGTAGGCACGAGCGATTCGCTCTTCTACGCGCATAACGCTCTCGTCGATGCTTGTTGTCGATGTCTGTGAGGAAGCGCTGTCCGCCGATAAGTTGCGTGTGGGCTTCTTCTTCGTAGGAGGAGGTGGGATATCTTCAGGATGGTAGATCCTGTCATGGAAAAATGGCGCGTGCACGGGTGGAAGGGTCGTTGATCCAGGATCTTGGAGGAACAGGTGGGTTGATTAAATCGCCAGCGGACTCGAAGATTGTCGTTTTAGGGGGTGCCCTATGGTTGTTGGGGTTATCGACAATCGAATCACCACGAGTGGCTAGGGGTCTCTTCCTTCGTTGTGTGGCTTGTGATGACCCTGAACTATCCGCTTCGGGTGGACTCAAATCATCTTCATCATCCTTGTAGATTGTCTGACTACGTGTGAACATCTTCTTGTCCTTCGCGGTATGCTTTCCCGTTGGTCTGATGTAGCTCCAGAGCTGCATGAGGGTATTTTGGGGCTGGAAGTACTGATCATCCTGTTCCTTTGGTGTAGGACTCTTCTTCTGCCCTTCAATAACTTCATGGGTTGCTGGATCGATCGCGGAAGTCTGTGTCTCGTCTTCCTGGTTGGTGACATCCTCGCCCGGCAACGGTACAGCGGTGCCGTCACCAGCGTACGTGGGCGATTCAACGCCGGAACCCTCATCATCGGAGAAGCCAACCCTCGATGGATTTGGCGACGAGTTTTGACCCGTCAGTTGCCCGTAGCCCCACACAGCTACTGTCCCGATGAGACCATTCTCCCTACGCGCCTTCTGGACCCGGCCCAGTCCTCTCCATTCCAAGAACAAAAGGCAACTCGTCCGCAGTGGTACTATGCCATCGTTGACTACATTTGAATAGATCGTGCGGTTGCGGAACATGCGTAGAACCCTATGGGCTGGGCCAGTAGGGAGGATGCGTAACAAGGGTTTTGCACCAGGATCCTCCGCATCTCGATTCTGAGTCTGATTGCTGAAGACATTGCCCATGGCGGTCCAGCCACTTCTTGCCAGTGTCGGTGCTCTCCAGGTCAAACCCAAATCCTGTCCCGTTCTGCCAACTAGTCCAAAATCCAATGCGAACTTGACATAGGTTGGGTTCTCATTACTCAATCCCAAGAATGGAGTCGCCATGGCGATGAAGTTGATGGGTTTGATTATGTCGAAGAAGTGGGGCGAATGCTTATAGATATAGGCGATGGCATATGTCTGTACCAAGCCACCGAGAGAATGACCTATGAAGCTGATACTGGTAAATTTGTATGCGCGTTTGTCCTTTTTTGCAATAGGCGTCTGGTGCACACTGCTACCGTGATGGGAAGGTAAACCCTCTTCGTACTTGTCTTTTGTGGGCGAGAATGGATTTGACAGCTTTTGCCCCATGGTCTTCTTGGTCGGCAGGAATGGCTGGTCAGGATACGTTAGAGTCAAGACATACTTGGCGAGCCGCTTCCCAAGATACTGAATGCCGCGCTCGGTGCGTATGACATTGCCATCGAAGCCACGCACAACCACGTCTTCTTCGTCGTCATCTTCTTCGCTATCCGAGATGTCTTCCTGACCGCCTGATAGGGGCGCAGTCGAAGTTTCGTTTTTGGTCTCGTTCTTCTTTGCCCCCTTCTCTTCCCTGCGCCGTCTCCGCCGATCCTCCCGCGCTTGTCTTGCAGTTGCATCTATGCTTTCTTTCAGGTATAACATATCCGCACCAAGATTACTATGCAGCCCGTGTGTCACTATTACCAAGTGGATGTTCTTCTTCTTGCGTGGTTCCTCATCTTGTGGATGCTCACTCTTGGTTTTATGCTTGTCGTCGTGCTCGTCATCTTTCCACTCCGGCAACTCAGGTTTGTTCCACAGGCTCGTAGTGTCCTCGACGACCAGTTTGACCGCCTTGGAGTAAACCCCTTTAGGCTGGGCAGCATGGTTCGAGACGTGCTTCTGGCTGCCCTGCTGATGATCCTGTACCTTCCCTGGCGTCCCATGGCTGTTGCCGGTCACAGCAGTGAAGCCCAGGTCCAACGACCGCTCGTCGCGTGCCACTAGCAGCTCGTAGCTAACTGATGCTGAGTTGGAAAAAATAATCTGTGAGGCAATCTCAATTATCCATGTCACACTCTTCGGCGTCCCGTCGTCTTCCCTCTCTTCAGTCCTAGTGTGTTCCGGTACCGTCAACTTGGTGTTCCAGTACCCACCGGCCTTGACATTCGGCTCAAAGTCAGGCTCGCCGTAGATTTTTGAGTCGTCATCCCTTTTGTTCGGGTGGAAGGTGGAGGGATAGGCGGATACGTGGATTGTGTAGGGTCCGTGTAGGTATGCGGCACGTAGAGGAATGGCGGATGAATTCCGTATGCGAACATGGAGGAAAGAGGGTGGCGGTAATATTCGGTCTTCGGAGGGGGTGTATGTAAGGGTGTACCTGGACGATGACTTAGTACCCCTCCACGCGCATCTCGAGCCTTGCACATGCACTTGCAATCCCACGGCAGAAGTCGCATGCACGCCCGAAGCCTGGTGTCGCCAGACTAAACGAAACCTCACCACTTACCTCACCACCTCTCCCACTTTCACGCTCCCCTTCTGATGCAACAACAGCATCCTCAGCGCGCGCTTCTTTTCGGCTTCCAACTCTCTCCGCGACGGCGTGCACAGAAAAAACGAGGGTTCAGGGTGGATGCGGCCTTGGTCTGCAATCTGGGCGAGTGAGTAGCTGCGAGGCGTGAGGAGCATTTAGCGGATCGAGCGGAGACGGTAATGACCAATGGGTAGCAGCCGCAAGCGCGTCATAGGGGTTCGGTAGTTGTTTGCTGATCAGGACGTGGAAATATGGGGCTCAAGGTGTTTGCAGATGCTGCCAGAGGAAGTATACCTAGGTATACGGGATGGACGTTAGCGACCACAGTGTGGTCACGCACGCGCTCGCCGGGGGAGCGAGAGAGCTCGTGGCACGTCATTGCTCGCGTGGCATGCGCGCCGCACCGGGTCGCTAGTGGGGGCGCAAGACGGCGGTTTCGAGCTGTCGGCAGCATGTTGACAGGCTGTCATGCTCGATTATCACATCTGATACTGCAGCGGAAGCGGAAGCGGATACGGATTACCATCTGGCGGTTGGAATATCCGTCCAACGGTTTCCACAACCGGAACGATCCCCGGCCGACATCCGACCTCATGTCAGCCTTGCTTGTGAACACCTCACAATTCCATATCATGACAAATATACATTGCAGCTGAGGCACATTGAATGGTAGCGGGTATGCAGATGCATATCAGCAATGGATGGGATAGATTTTGGAAAATAAATGATTTCTTAACACCGCCTCTTCCATCATCAAGTTATTGACTCAGTCCAAGCCAGTCCGATACATGTCCAAACGCAACTTTTCCAAAAACAACCCCAAGTTTGACTACTTCACGCTCTTCAGCTGACAGATAAGCGGCTTCTTCTGCCATATGACGTAAGTATCCTGGTCTAACCAGTTGTTGCTCTCAGGGCAGAGCTCCATATCGAAATTGTACAAGACCTTGGCCATGAGGAGACGCATTTCGTGGTATGCCATACTAATCCAAATATTAGCACGATTTCTCAAATACGCATGTGCTGCCGCGAACGTGTAAGGGGACAGGAAGGGGCCTACTTTTTGCCAATACAATCTCTTGGTCCAACCGAAAAAGGCTGAACGCAGTGTCTCTTATCTTCCTCAAACTCCGGGTCGCCTAACCATCTCTGCGGAAGGAACTCTGTCGGTCTCTTGAAGTACTGCGGACTGCAATACATTGAGTGCTGAGCCATGGAAACATTGGTGCCTGGAGGGACAAATGTACCGTTGATTGTGCTACCAATCTTTGGTGTGAGGCGGTAAAGGCCTATGGCCACCGGCGGGTACAGACGGAGAGCTTCCTTGATGCATGCTGACAGGTAGGGCATTGCAGCTATCTCTTCCATGTTCATGTCGGCCTCTGTGACGAATTTGCCACGTATCTCGTCACAAACCTTCTTCATGCAATCTGGGTTGGTGAGCAACAGAAATGTCAAACCCGACACCAGAGAGGCCGTCGTCTCTGTTCCGGCGACCATGAACAATGAGGCGTTCGAGTCCATTTCTTCTCTGCTCAAACCTCGTCCCTCCTTTTGACCGAGAACGAGATTCCACAGGTCGACGCCATCGTTCTCCCGTCCTCTTTCCATACGCTTCGTAACGCGTGTTACCGAGTGTTGGTGATGACGCAGACGCTTCTGATTAATGGACTCTGGCATGAAAGTTTTCCACAAACGCCATATAAATGGGTACAAGACTAGAAGTTGGAGTCTGTATCCCATTTTTATAGATGTGAAGATAGTCTTTACCCATGGATCGTATTCGGCATTGTCAAGCATGTGTAGCGATTCTCCAAAAGCCCAGTCTCCCATGACATCAAAGGTAGCAAAGTTATACATACGAACCATGTCGAACTTCGTTTTTGGGTCCTCGTTGATGTTCTTTCTTAGTAAAGATACAAGCTGGTCCATGTATTTGAAGAAAAGTGGCTCTTGTTGTTTCAAAGCACGGTCCGAAAAGGCAGGGGTGAAAGATCTTACGTGTACGAGCGTGATCACCATCGGGGGCGGTGATCAAGCCATGTACATTGTTGGGTGGTACCCCATATCTATCCCATGCTTTGGGGGGAGGAGCTCCTGTGGTGCCTTTTCGTACCATGGCCATAGATCTGTGGAATGTCAGCTAAACTACAGGAGCCCAGGTGTACGCTCAAAACACTAGAACCAATGCTCTGGCGACTCATGATATGGAACTGGATAGTTACTTACGTCTTTCCAAGCATCAGGATCAGCGAAACTCAACTCGTCATGCTGAACTCGGACTATACGCCCGTACTTTTCGTGCAAAACATGGAGCGTATTGTTGCGCCGGCCAATAGCTGAAACGTAAAGGAATGGAAGGCGTGTTGCTGCGTAAAGTTTGGGTCCTGGAAACTTGCTGAGCGGGTGAAAGTATACCCGGTATATGGCTCTAACAATGAAGCGGACAACCAACTATGATGCATCAGTATATGATACTGAAATTGGCTGCTTTCGATTTAGTCAGAACTGTACTTACAAAGACAGCTATGACACCGAAGATTTGGGATATCGAAGTCATCTTGAAGATTAGGCTGAGTCCCGTGGGACTATCTGCTGGCCTTGGCGACATTATATTTGAATGTACATATCCTTGATATGCCATGAATTAGGTGGGTTGAACGCCGAATAAATATACGTCGAGGTCACTGTTGCGCTGGACGAAAAAAGGCGGAGTTATCACGTCGTATCGCAGCCCTGGGGTCACTTACTCGCCTTGGCACAACGACGGCCTGGATACATGATAGCCGAAGTCTAGCTAGCTGGCTAGGCGTTTCACGGCTATGTCTAATGGGCTTTCCCACAGCACGGCTCAGTTTAACCTGTTTGTGGCGTTACTACCTACAACTACTTTGGGCCAGATCCACTTCATCGGATGGTCGGAAATAGGAGATCTCAATACCCTCGTGTGTTTTAAGTTGCATTGCATCCACCTCAGGGCGTCGTCATGCATTGGCAGCCAAGTGCATTTGTATCCTTGCATGACCGAAAAAGGAAAATACACGTTTTCAGCCAACAGAGTTCGACCGGAAATCAGCGAAATCATCACCTGTTTGCATACACGATGGAAAGGGAATAATCTCTCACTGATATGCTAGCGGATAGTGACATAGAGAGCCGGTGTCATAGGCGGCATAAGAGTTCCTCATCATCATGTTCTCGCGTTGGATACCGCATATACCTAGTCTACAAGGTAGCACCGGTATGCACAGCATCGATGTGATCTGCACGGTTGACATTATCCTAGCGCCAGTACGTCCAGCGTTCATCCCAGTGACAGGCTCATATGAGTGAGGGGCAGTGTCACGAAACCAGTTGGGTATGGGTATGACAAAGGTCGGACTTTCGTCTTCGTCATCGTCATCGAACGTCGAATCTTAATTCGCAGCGCCCATGTATGCTGCGAGGCCGAGGCGCAGGCGGGAGGCGCCGTTAGGATTCAGTGCCGATATGGTCATGTGTGACCATGGTGTAGCCGTCAGCGAGGCCGGCGGAGGGCTAGAGGCGAATACCCGATTTTCAGTCATCTATATGGTCCGTGCGTTTATCGTGACTTCGCGTTATCGACGTTCCCATGTCAAAGAAAAGACCTCAAATCCCCACGCTGAGACTGGAAAAATGACAACGACACCGGCACGTAGGGGTCTAGCAGCCCTAATCTCGGCCTCGGCTTCAAGAGCATCGCCATTGGCCTATCGGACATCACAACGCAGTTTCTCTTCGTCCCGCATCTGCGCCGCATACGCGACACCAGCGCCCAAGGCTGCGTCGACGTCAACAACGACAACAACTTCTGCGGCAAAGCCAGCGACTACAACGTCAACAGTGTCAAGACCAGCGACCACATCATCGACTGCTACGCCACAACGGACAGTCGTGCCTTCATTTCCTGCCAAGGAGCCCCCCGTGCCTACCACACGCACTAATGCCGCCGACACTGCTGCACAGGCAGCTCGCAAGCAAAGGTCCTTGACTGATGGGCTCTCCGATGCTCCGCCCGAACTAGAAGGCGTACCTGCGATAGATTGGACACGCTCCTACCATGGACTTGGCAGCATATCTTTCACGCCAGAGCAGTCTGACACCCTACTTGCACCTGTTACACAAGATGATGTCGAAGTCAAACCCGATGGCATCATATACCTACCAGAAATCAAGTACAGACGGATACTGAACAAGGCGTTTGGACCCGGAGGATGGGGGCTGGCACCGAGAGGCGAGAGTATTGTGACTGGCAAGTTAATTACGAGGGAGTATGGTCTTGTTGTACAGGGAAGGTATGGCGTATAATTTACTTGTGAAAATGGTGATGCTAAATCTGCTATACAGACTCGTTTCCATAGCCCGTGGCGAGCAACAATACTTCGACCCCGACGGTATTCCCACTGCGACCGAAGGCTGCAAATCCAATGCTCTGATGCGATGCTGTAAAGACTTAGGTATTGCCTCTGAGCTCTGGGACCCCCGCTTCATTAGGGAGTTTACGAGCAAGATGACAAAGGAAGTGTGGGTGGAGCATGTGAGCACGAAAAAGAAGAGGAAGATTGTGTTAAGGAAGGACGATACCGCAAAGTATCCATACAAGGAAGTAAAGGCATAGACGGGCATGGAAACCTGCATGGCAGACGCCTACGCGGGGCGTGTGGCATCGTACATGATATGTTGGTGTATGTATAGGTTGTAACAATACCGAAACAACCATCCCCACCCGTACCCAACAACTGGGGTACCGTGTATATAGATCTATCCTATAGTCGTGAAGCCTAGCAGAGTGCCATCTGCCATGCTACCTAAACGCCAAAGCGAGCCATCATGTCATAAAATTCCATTTCCGAGCTTGTGCTAGCGATCGCCGAGATCAAACCCAGACGCCCTTGACCTGTTCCTCACATCGCTGGGCTCTCGTCCATATGCCAGAGGATCTTCCTGCTGCTCCTGACGCTGCCAATTCCAGGGCATCCATCCGCTGCTTGTCCGTCGGTTTAGCGGAGGCGTAATGGGGTAAGGAGGCCGATCAGAGCCAGAGCTCAGTTCGTCGCGCTCAATCCTGTCAAACTCGACCTCGCTCCTGTTGCGCGAAATAGTGCCTGAGCGACTTCCGCTACTCGCACCATCGTGATATACATGTCCACCAGTTTGCTGCGATTGTATATTCTCTTGCTCGCGTGTGAAGGCTTGGAGGAGCGTCTCGAGGCGCTCACGTTGCGAAGTGACGTAGCTCATTCGGTCGGCGTTGTTGCGGATGTTGTCTGGAACAAGGTTTGCTGCACCGCGGCTCAGATCTGCAGCTCGGGCGTCTCGAGTTCCTGCACTACTCGCACCAGCACCACCCGCAGCGCCAGCACCGTAGAGTGCACTGGCTCCGCTAAGGGCCTGGTTCACTAATCCGTATAGGTCATTGCTGCCCCTTGCCGACGGCATTTGGAACCTGTTCATCAGATTCTGTGCGTATGTTTGTCCATCGGGTCTGGGCGATTGAGGCTTCTTCGGTGCGAAGCCCAGCAAGTTGACCCTGACCCACTCAATTCCCATCTCCACGTATGCCATTCCTGCCGATTTGGCCCGGTCATGGCTCTGGCTTATGAAGTCGTCAATTTCTCTCTCGTGGTGGTACAGGAAAGGCTCCATGTATTCCTGATAGAGGTAGTTGGCTCCTTGCGAGCCAGGCAGAATCAGGTATAGGTGTGCGAAGAAGCGGATCCATGAGTAGAATGGCACCCAGCTAAGGATGAAGTCGAACGTATTCTCTACCGCAGTAAAGGCTGATAGGACGACGAAGTAGATCAGCCATGGTGCGAGGAGTGCCGGGTCTGACGTGTGCAAGGCTTTGTAGGATGCGAATATGGGAAAAAAGACGGTGGTTGCGACGCTGTCGGATGGTTAGCAAGACAGTCCATGAGTTCGTCGCAAAAGGAGATTTTGAGCAATTCCTCAATAGTATTCCCGGGCCTTGCAAGCTCAAGAGTGTGGCCAGGTGCTCGTATACCAAGCCCCGGGGATTGCTCCAAACAATGACGGCGGGGGCGGGGTATACTCACGTCAAGCCGTCAGCGACAAACCCGAACATGATTACAATCCTTTGGGTATATTCCAGTGGTGAGGGTGTGCAGGTAGAGAGCACGACGCGACAGTCAAAGGTAAAAGCTCAAGCTTCGCACCGGTCCATACGCGGACGTGTGGAGTCCAGCCGGTGATGCATGCATGGGACGCCAATCCGGCCAAAGACGGTCAAGCGCGGCACGCTATCCGCTCTCGGCTTCTTTGTCTTCCACGAGCGCTTTGAGAGTCAGCTGGTAAAACGGACAATGTAATAGCCATGTGTGCGGATCAATTCCGATGTCACGGGATCATCGCTGGAGTTGAATGCTGACTTTGGCGCCGAGCAAGTGGCCAACCCTCACTGTCGCGACATTCTTCTTTCTTGATAAATGAATGTGTAGACGAACCACTGCAGCTACGACATCACTACGTTACTCCTTTTGCTACTCTATTATTTCCAGAGCGAATCCCATAATCGAATCGAGTATGTTGGCCGGATAGCTGCTGTTCAGGCCCCACTGCGATGTTGTAGACGATCCTCACATGAATATTATAATTTTACATTCTTTTCCTTAACATTACGGTAGCTTACAAGGTCGTCAAGATGGTAAAATATCACGATTGTATTGGTAGTGTGACCGGGCATCGTTCTGCAGTTCGCCGCTCCTACAGAGCGCGAATATCCGGCACTTCTACCGCAACTGTAGCTTCATCCTCGCATTACCCGATTACCTGATTTGGCAGGACCAAGTACTCAAGCCCCCTCTCGTGTTGCCGTGGCTGCCAAGTTTACGCTTATCATATTCTTCCGGGATAAGAGCATCGGACCCCGCATTTGCACCCGTTCTCACCATTGACATCATGCGATTAACCTTTCCCTACTGGCACCGGTAGACAGCCTCTCATAGAATCGATTATACGTATCGTTTTGCACGATCATGCAAGCTACACTGAGGAGTGAATTGCTTGGTCTACATCTTGAACCTCTTCATCGTGTTCGATAGAGAAGCCAAGTATACATTTGTCGCCTATTTTGTATCCCAATCGTACTGAAGACAGCACAAGATGACAATAGAGTGAGTGGACCCACATGTTGAACGACGTATGCCAACCTTCCAAGCTTCACCACTTGCAGGAGGCCCCATCATAACATGACTTGGCAACTGATACGGCTCATTTCATGATAGGCAAACGGAACTTTGTCAAAAGCGGATGATGTCTTCTGAGATCAAAGGTGCTCTTCAGGTATAAAAAGGTACTGTACATCAGTTTGTTGGGAGCCGTCGAGCTAAGCTTCATCATACCTCGAATCCAGGTAATCGTCAGAATGGCTATCCTCAGAATTCTTTTGGCGCTAGTCGCTCTTCAATTTGCTATGGCAGCACCGCAGGTATCCAAAGCTCGGTCAGTTATAAGATCAGGCAGTCAAAAAATAGCGAGCCGGGACACCTCTCTCACGACAGAAGAAACAGACAAGCTTTTCAGTCTCCATGAAGAGCTGGTCAATATTCCGTCCATATCCGAAGACGAAGTCGAATGCGCAGATTTCCTATCTGAGTATTTGGCCGAGCTGGGTTACTATGTTGAGGAGATACCAGTAGGAGACACTGGTACCTTCAATGTCTACGCTTATCCACAGGCGCTCAAGGATGAAGGGACATGGCCCGAAGTTTTGATTACGAGCCATATAGACACTGTAAGCGCAAGATCTTGTATCAACCTGCCTTCCAAGTAGCTAAATGAGGACAAGGTCCCACCATTCTATCCCTTCGAACGCCGAGAAGAAAACGGTACAGTCTATCACTATGGTCGTGGCACAGTCGACGCCAAAGGGCCCATAGCGACTATGATCATTGCAACGCACAAGTTCTTCCAATCACGCACCGACACGCCTAGCCTAGGCATGTTGTTCGTTGTTAGCGAAGAAATCGGCGGCACTGGGATGAAAGCATTTGCCAAGTATGCCTCCAACACGACCTTCCGTGCCGGCATCTTCGGCGAGCCAACAGAAGGAAAACTTGCTAGCGGGCACAAAGGCAGTCTGCGCGTTGACTTGAATGTGACGGGCAAAGCCGCACACTCCGCTTACCCCTGGCTTGGTGTGAGCGCGGTCAACTACCTCGCTGAGGCAATTGTGGCGCTAAACATGTTAGAGCCTGCACTTCCCAGTAGCGAGCTACTTGGAGCTACGACGCTCAATGCGGGTCGCATCATGGGCGGTGTTGCAGGAAATGTTGTACCAGAGCATGCCAACGCAAGTATCGTCGTTCGCATTGCGAGGAGCGACGACGACGCCGTCGAGGTTGTGAAAGACATGATGGCGGGCATGCTTTCTCCTATCGTCAGCCGAGCACAGGAAGCAAATGCCACGTTCGGCGTTCTTTTTGCCAATACCACGTATCCGGCGCCGATTCTGGATACCGATGTTGAGGGTCTGGAGGTTGCGCCTGTCTTTTACGGAACGGATATCCCTAGCTTGCCACAAGTTAAAAAGAAGTATCTTTATGGAACTGGTACGATTGAAGTTGCACACACAGATAACGAGGGACTGAGTCAGGATGAGCTGATACAGGCAGCGGAGGCATACGGAATGATATTAGAAAGCTTATTCGCGGAGTAGATGAACATCCGTAAACAACACAAAAAGGCACAGGAAAACAATAAAACATCTACATAAATCCTCATTTCTCACTTCTTCCCAATACACCCCTCCTCCCCACAACGACAGTTCCCAACCCCAGCCCCCTTCCAATAATCCTTTCCATAATTCACAGTCAGCTCCTCCCCCGCCGCAACCTCCCTCTTCACCGTCACTAAAACCCTCACTTCACCCCCGACCCTATATAGCTCAAACGCCAGATTCGCGTCACAAGAATGATTGATAAACCGCGTCCAACTCCCCACTCTCAACGCATCGATATTCCCAAGCATCTCCCTGCTGTTCCGCGTCTCAAACAAGTACGCGCTGAAGTACCCTGGAGTCCCTTCTGCAGGAACCAGTTCGCCCACGTACTCGCCAATAACAGTGTCGACGGCGAAGGGGGAGAGAGCTATGGCGCCGATGCCGCGAGAAGCTGTTTGCTCCAAGCGAACGTTGTTTCCGAACCAGGCCGGGTCGTTTAGGGATGCGTGGGATGTTCTCGTGCAGGTGCATGGGGGATCTGTGCGTTTGGTGTTTTGGCGTAGGGGGTTGGGGCAGTTTAGGCCTTGGCAAGCCGTGTAGCAGGCCTTTATACTTGGGCGCTTCACAGTAGTCGCTGTCTTTGTAGTGGTTTTTTCAGCGGTTCTGACTTCGCGAGGGACGCTGTAGACGAGGGACTTGGCAATGTCTTTGGGCCAGGTTAGGTGCGAGGGCCAGTATGAGGGTCGGTCTTGAGCGCGCCATTTACGTAGCTCGATAACGTTATGGGCAGTGACTCGAACGGGGAGTTTTTTGTTTTTGTGGGTGTATGTTGCAGTGCGCGAGCGGGTACCGGTGCCGGTAGAGGATTGCTTGGTGTAAGTAAATGTGGGTAGGGAAGTTAATTTGACCATTTTCGATATATTTATACAAAGATAGATAGATACTGATGATTTGTCCGTTCTGGTCTCAATCAGCAAGACGCAGAATATTGTAGTTCTATAGATGTTATGTTGATGATGGGCCATCAACCAAACAAGGACATTGTCTCGAAGACTCCATTATTCCCCTTTGCTATCATGTCTTTGCTTTGTCTTCCACCCACAATCGCCCTTTGTCTCCCAACCATTCGAACAGCACTGTGAAAACTGTTTACTTCTTTCCAGAGATACCAACGTCCTCGACACGTAGTAGTCCTGATCCCATTCCTGCCACAGCCCATGTCCCATACTTCAAGTTTGGATTCCATGCTAGTGCAGTAATGGCAGATCGCTCCTCGAAGATGCTGATGGACCTTGCAATCTCAGGCTGCCCCTTTTTTCTTCGACGCGGCACCGAGTGTGATGCCTTGCTGAGTTGCCTTGTATCCTTCGGTAATGCGAACCAGAGGTTTCAAGAGTATATCCCGAGGTACCATCTTGGGTTCCGGGGCTGGAACAGTTACAATGTTATTTTCCTCGGTCGCCGTGCTGGTATCGTTTGCATGTTCAACTGGCCCACCTTCGCACACCTCAATATTTGCACCTTCTGTCGGTTTGACCAACATCCTGTCCATGGGCCCTCTCCATTCATGTACAAACCATCGTTGTTGCCAAGGTATGGTCTTGTAGTTGACAATTCTGCCTAGCGGATTGGTCGTTTGAACATCTCCGTCAGTACCACCAACGAGCACACCAGGGTGGACAGGACTTGTTGCCACCCGTGTAATGCTGTTTTCCATTCGCATGCTATACAAATTGTGGTAATAGCGGCGAAGAGACGTATGTCGTAAGATGTAATGCTCGTCCGGCATCACGAATGACTGTGTGTGCTCGTGCCATGCTTGCGTTAGACACAGCGTACGACCACGTATTGAGGCGGCCTGGTCAGCTTTCGGGCTACGGATGTCAAAAAGTCGTGCAAATCCGTCTGCAGTGGTGATTGAGAGAAACTGTGGGTTTGATGGCCAGGCGGAGGATATTGTGAGAATGTACGTGTCGGCTAGTTGCTGATATAGCCAGGGTCTGGGGTTGTGATTGGTAGTATTGGGCGGCGCAAGCGTGTTTGGACGCGTAAGGCTCCATATGCCTACCGTGCCTGCAGCAGATGCAACTGCAACCGTAGTTCCCGATAGCCAGTGTAGGCATGACGGTATCGTCTGAGGAAGCAATACCTCGAATGCGGCGTGAGAAACGTAAAGATACGTGGGAGTATCATTACCCAGTCCTTGATTTGGTGCATTCAAATTCAACACACGCACTCGTCCATCCGACCAAATGCTTGCGAGCATACCAATATGCGTCTCTTGCTCCTCGCCAGATTCTTGGGTCTTGTCTGTCGCACCAACAGGACACCATCTAAGCTGCTTTGGTGCGCCCCAATCAGCACAAATGACGAGCACGAGTCTGGGTTTTTTCGAACTGTCAAGTTCGCCGTCATTGGTAGCTTCAAAAGCCCATATCTGTATTGATGCTGGATATTGTGAAGTCGCGTTGAACGCAGGTGCTTTCGGATGCTCCATCGGTTTAGGTTGCGGCTCGCCTGTGGGCTTCTGCTCGACTGCAACTGCAAGGTATTGTGTACTGCTATCTTCGTTGGTGGCCCATTGAGCGTCATGTACTCTTGACCCGAGATTGAACAGCCAGCCTCTTCTATTCTGACCAGTCGGGAAAGGATCCGCAATGTTCAAGTGCGAACCTTTTGCCAAGGTGTAGACTCGGGGCGAATTGACAGGTCCAGAAAGTACATTTAGTATTTCCGGCCCAGCATTCGTCAAGTATAGCTTAGCTTCATCCGAACTCAGTTTCCTCGTATTTTGTGCAGCCGCAAAGGCTGCCCTCCCCGTATCGGTATACCATGTTCTTAGCGCCTTGTTCTCTTTTTCCCTAGCCCCATTGGTCTCGAAGAAGCTTCTTCTCAGACTCCCAAAATCAACATCATCTTGTTTGATCTGTGCGAAAGTACGGATAGGAAACGTCTCTTGCGGGAACCAGTAGTCGCGTGACGCCAGCACAGGTCTAACATGCTGTCCATCTGGTCCGAACAAGTTTTTCAAGCGTGGCTCATGGCCGCCTATCTTATCGAAATCCGGGACACCTCGTGTGTGCAACTTATTCTCTCCATCGGCCTCGCGCACTTTGATGCCAGCACCCTTAGCGAATGTAATTAGCGATGGTATATTGTCTGCAAGTTGCTTGTGTCGTTGAACCATAGACGTGGTGGGCGCGACAAGAATCGCATTTGAACCGCGGGCATTGCGTCTCCGTGGCCCTCCAAAATCGTCATCGTCAGAATATTCCATCTCTTCTTCTTCTACATCCTCATCTTCCTCGTCTTCCACTAAATCGTCTCCGATATCTTCTTCGGCCTCATCATCTTGCGCATCGGGCATAAAGTCGTCACCATCTTCATCGTCATCGCCGTCGAAGCCTTGCCCGGGCGCTCCAGAAGGTGCGGTCCCATCTTCGTCCTCGTCAAGAAAAGAGTACTCTTCTTCTACGCGGTAAGACCTGCGTTGCTTGCCACGCGACTGCCGGGGTGAGGTAGGATCTGGATGCAAGCGTTAGCGGTACCCAGTAATATGCAAGTCATCTCGCCATATGCGGCATTAGCTCAGAATGACTATCATTGATGCGGCACTTGAGCAGACCAGAGAGCTGGCGTAATTTGCTAGACCAGTAATGTATGTAGTCCATCACTTCAAATCCTGCCGTATGAATTGAAGATGTTGCGTACATACCTATAGACATGGCAAGTCTTTTGCTTCGGGCGGGCAATTGTTGTTGAAGAAAGAACACCCCGACTCCCACAAAAAGGCTGCCCCGCCTTTAGCGGAGAGCACAGACCTCCACAACCCCGCCTGCTTGCTCAAAATTACTTGCCCCTCCCAGTCATACCCACAAGAAAGTGAGAGACAGATCAAACGGCCTATTTGCGCCTTGCAAAAGTTGTTCTACGAAGTATATAAACCTATCTTGACCAATTTTCTACATCAAAACAAATCATACGGTGGTATGGTCTAGTGGTATGACGTCGCGTTGTGGCTGGCGGGCACCCAGTGTCCTGATCCAGATCCGCGCCAGCCTGGGTTCGAGTACGTTCTATTCCACATTGGCGGTCCTGAGACATTACTAACATGTCTACAGTTCCCAGTACCGCCAATAAATTGCGACATTTTTTTTGGACATTTTTGATGCCTAAGACATGCACAGATTCCATAGCACCCTCCTTTTTTGTCCCTTCACTCCTACCATCCCTTTTGCAAATTCTTTCAGCAATAGTAGTGTCTTTGGCAACTACGTGGGCATCATTATGCATTATCCAGCTACTGTAAGAAGGTGCTGAGCTATGACACATCACTTAGGCTATGTCGAGTGAGTAGCTATCAAATAAGGTTGGCAGCTACATGGCGGTTATATTCCACAAGTGACATGTCGATCTACTATGATATTGTATTCAAGGGTATCTACCAAAGCCGCCGGCCATTTTCGGATTCATGTGCATTGATTCAGAGACAGCTGCAAAAACAATAAGTCCAAGTCCAAGTCCAACTATATCAAGTTGTGGATGAACCACCGTCCGACTCAGAGGAAGCAGAAGACGAGGCTGGAATTCTGTTAGTATAGCGACAAAGATGTCGGACTTGTTGGATACATACCCTCGTCGCCATCGTCGCTATCCGCAAATGCGTCACCGTCTGAACTCTATGTGAGCTATGAATAGGTGAAAGCCTCATACTCCCACTCACGATGCAACTGTGCCGCGTTGTATGCGTCGGTCGCCGCTCCGGATCCAGTCGCAATTATGCCCTCCTGAGTAATCACGTCTGCCATCTGGGCCTCGATGCCAGCCGCCACTGCCGGCATCGAGGGGTTACTCAATGGACCAGAAGCAATCTGGGCCGGAGCGACCATCTCGTACCGCTCGCCATCCAGGATCATGTAGCCCAGGCGGGCAAAGTCGCGCGCCTCGTCCATAGTTGTACGACGGTAGCGTGGCTGAAGGCCGATACCGTCGACAACGTATGTTTCTTTAACTTCCAAGACTGAAGATAATGCTCCAGACCATACTGCTGTCTCGGGGGATCTGCCGTCTCCCGAGGCGGGGATCTTAACGGTAGGTGTTGAAACTTGGCTGTTTTCCGTGTCCGAAGGTTTAGTGTTAGGCGGAGGTGGAGGTGGAGGTGAAAAGCTAGTGACAGCGGACATATTGCCCTTGGAAGTTGGAGATCAGAGTATATGAACTGCAATCATGAGTAAACTGTGTTGAAAAATGGTACCTAGCGTGCTCACATTCTCGCTGACGATATGCTCGACTGTATCCTCGATACAGTCTGGGCTGGCATCGGCACTTTCGATTCTTAGTGAGTCTTGGAGCTCTCGAGCTCTTTTGCTCGCTTTCCTTTGTTCTCCAGTGAGAATCTTCTTGTATATGGGTGGCACCCTATAGCCTAATCCTCCTATCGATCTCACTGCCGAGGATGACGAAATGGACGAGCCTTTTGATGATGATGATCAAGAACCTGGTGAGCAAGAGCAGGGTGAACAAGAGCAGGACCAGTCCTTACTTTTCTATGCTGTTGGTAAGGAGTTCTACAGGTGCGCTAGATATCCAGTTTATATGTTGAAAAGGGCCATGCGTTCCACCTTCACTTTCGCTTTCACAGCAAGTTAGAATGCCCAGTTATCTAAGCCATTCACTCGCGGAGTGAGACAGGCAATTATTGGTGATAGATGAGAACATTCTGAGCTCAGGACAATAAGGGCTCTGCGCCTTCTGAAGGTAGTTCCCGCTGATAGGCCTCAGGCAAGTGCGAATCGCGGATGGCAGTAAGAAGACAATAGGACAATCTGCGACCTGCAATGATGCAAATTTGCAGACTGCAGGGAATTTAAAGCAAAGCGAGCACAGTGATTAGGGGCGAGCAAAAGAAGTGATGGCTGAAACTTGGTAGATTCCTTCTCATACACAACACGGGAAAAACTGCCGACGGATACCGACAAGGAAGTCGCGATGATGATGGGAGCAACGACACAAATGAACGCATTAGAAGCCATGAGTTTCGATCCGATATTGTACTAGAAAATCTTGACAGAGTATTATACATCTAAGCCCTATAATCGTGGGTATCTAGAAAACCTGCCGGGAAAAAACAAAGATGAAAAGACATACCCAACCCCCTTACGCCTTTTCAACGAAAGTGGTGTAGATGCAACGCGACTCAACCACATGATGATACAGAGGTATTGCATACAAAGAAATAAAACTCTAACGCACTGGTGTATACCATCAAGTGAACTCCACGAACATCCTACTTCTCATGAACGTCCATCTTATCTCCAACAGGTATACGGACATGTATCGTATCTGACCCATCATCGCTCTCTTCAGCCTCGTTATTCTTCTCCGCAGAGCCCGAGCGATTCGCGGCCAGATTGGGAAATAGCGGTTTGTTACTCAAAGCGGCGATGGAAGCTGAACGGCGCAACGTGTCGTTCTGCACCTCTTGATGGATCTCCTCGACTTCGTCTTCGTCCAGTTCACTGAGCTCACTCTCGTCGTCGGCGTCATCGTGAACAGAGCCGGGAGCACTGCGTTCCGGTTCATCGTTGGCTACGCTTGCAGCAGCTGTCGCTGTACCACTGTTGTCGAACGGAGGCTGCAGGTGTTCCGTCGATGTGCTTGGGTCGGGCACAGGCTGAGCTACCTTGTCATCCGGTGATGCTCCTTGATCCGTGATGAAAGGAAGAGCAGCATTGACAGGCGGGGGTGACCGGATTGGCATTGCGGTAGATTGGGAGGCTGCACCAGCAGCTTTCTGGACGCATGCTTCAGCTCTCCGTGAAATCTCCCTACGGCCCACGGCCTTGGCTCGTGGTTTCGCCGGTAGCTCAGGCTGTGATGGCATCTGTGGCATTGAAGGAGGCTGCTGGAGTTGACTGGGATGATACATGTTGAACGGGGTACTAGCATTCGCGTCTAAGGCACCATCAACCTGCACTTGCATCAAGGAGGAGATTGGTACAGCACCCGTAGATGTTGCAGTGACTGCAAATGGTGAAGGTCGGGGCTGCGCTGGTTGCTGCGGTTGTTCCGAGGCGAGTGGCGAAAGGGAAGGGCCGATGGACGTGTACAGCATTGCGTATGTATCTCCAATGAGATCGTCAATGAGGAGAGGCTTCATCATACCATTGTTGAGGCGCTTGAGTTCGATCGCATCGCGAAGGATGTCAAGCATGGGATGCTGGGTAGCTGGACTCTGACACCAGGCCTCTAATCGAAGAGCCAATACGTTAAACTCGTCGTGGTTGACTGATTTGAACGCAGAATCCTCTTGACCCTCAGGTACATTACCAATTCTCCTTAGCAACTTGAGATAACGCGAACATAGATCTTGCCATAGCTTCTGGTGTTCAAAGTAGTCCGTCTGCTTCCGTCTTACGCGCTTAGCGAGCGCCTCGAAGTTGGCTTTGTCTGTAGTGAGGTCCAAAAGCTCAATAAAAAACTTGGTATAACGCGTAGTGTATACGAAATGCCTGCCAGGTCGTTCGTTCTCGGGCTTCCAGACCTGCAGACTCATTGTCTTGGTGAACATTTGTTGCATCATTTCATGCTTGGCATCTTGCGCCGATGTTGGAGTTCTTCCTTCGTCGTACATGGTATGTCCAACACGGGCAATGACACGATGATGCCAACTTGACTTATCCGCTGCACGTAGCGCCTTCAATACAGCAAGGATATATCGTTGCCAGTCCCCTGCGTTTTCTGGCGCTTTTACATTCTGCGAGTAGGATGTGTTTGCCAGAATGCTCACTCCTTTCTCGTAGTCGATAGCGCCGCGCTGAAGAAGTTTGTGAGTGATGGACACAAGCTTGTAGTGTGGCTCAAGGACCGGTTCGCCATTACGTCCCTTCTTTCCGGGTAATGTCTCGACCGCGCTGATCAATGCTTCAACGACTGACTCCCATGTTGGCCCTTGCGGAGGAGCAAGGGTTGCACCTGCGGAGATCGCATATCGCATCGTACTATCGTTGGCTGCCCACATCTTCCACGCGCATTTCCCAAGCATGTAATGATTCCACCACTTATTTGGATTACCCTTGATTGCTCTCTTGAAAAGGGTACTGGCGTACTTCCAAGCCGTGTAGCTTTGCAATGGCACGAACGATACCTCCTTATACAGTGTCGCCTTGGTCTGTAGATTACAGAATCGCTTCTCGCTCTCGCGGATTTGGAACGCTTCCATGCCAAAAGGCTCTCTGGAAGATGCGTATATGCGATTGCCGAATTCCGTGTACATCTGTGCAATTTTACTCTGAGCGTTCAAACCTGCGCCGCCATCCCGAACAGCGCAAGCTACGGCCATGATATAGCAGTTGATGGCAGCACGCTGGAAATTGACCAGCTCAGTGCTGTTGCTGTTCATCTTGTCCGCATTCCACGACACTGCCTCCTCAAGCTGTGTATCGTTGGCTTGTGCCAGACGATACCAAGTTTCCCATCGTTCGGTCGAGTGCTCTAGATCCTGGACAAAGAATGCTTGGGCGTAGTTGAGGTCTTCTGTTGGTCCCTGTGTCATGCGCTTTTGCGATCGGAATTTGCTAAGAGCGATATCCCCCATCATGTAGTACCAACCCTTCGATGCAGCCACAGCTTCCTCAGCAGGGATGTGTTTCGTGGCGAGTGAGCCAACGCCCTTGAGGCAGCCGAATAAGTCTACTGGGTTGACCGGCGATTTGAAATAAGTCGAGATGACCTTGCGATTGAAGGTGATATCCTCATTTTGTTTCGGTCGACCCAGGGCTGCGTGAATTTTCTCAATGGCCCCCTTGAGTTCAGTCTTCGGTAGATCCTTGATATCAACCTTTGCAACCTGGGACATTGCAAAGGTAAGAATGCTGAAGGCTGTCTTCTTGTCGAGAGCATCTGGCGTGGTCTGGAAGTTTTGGCATTCTAAAGGCTCGACAAACAACTTCAGACCATAGAGATCGTAGAGAACCTGGCAGAGTTCAGTAGCGTGACTTTGGCCATCGATTATATCATCTATGCGAAGTAGTTCATCTCTCGCCAGTCTCAAAAACTGGCGGCTGGAGAGATGGCAGAAGCCACGCACACCGGTAGCATGGTGCACATGGCGAATGAACTCGAAAAGGTCTTCAGAGGGCGTGGGGAAGTTTTCAGAGTCCTGGGATAAGCCATCCTTTAGTAAGTGATATTGCAACATCCAAAGCCGAAGATGCATATCATCAATCCGTACCATCATATTGGCGAAGGACTGGGGTGGCTGATTTTCAACTCTGGGCATAGGAACATGATTGATGCGGATGAAATCTCGGAGCATATCGGCAGCAGAAAGGATGTGTAATAGCTCTGCAATGGCTGACATGGATGACTGAACATGCTCATATGGCAGGCACGCGAAAGGTGCGTCGTTGTCCCGAATTATCTGCAGGATCTTCACAACCATGTCATCGATGATTCGAAATCGGGTCAGAAGCAAGTGTTGGCGGCCCTCTGCTGGTATTTCCTGGAACTGTGACGACCTGAAGTCCTCTACAAGGGCTTCGATACTTCGCAAGAAGCACGACAGAACCTTTGAAGGGTAGTCGATAGCCTCATAAGCAACGCGTAACCTATTCCAAAGAGAGAGCCGTACGTTCACGTTCGCAGCATCGAGGAATTTTCGCATCTCTAGGACGGGAGATGAAACACCACCAACCTGTTTCTCGGACGCCGATTCCGCTTCGATACTCATGGTAGGTGAACTGCGGAGATCAGGACCATCCTCATCAGATGCAGATGCTTCGATGAAAGTCTTGGGATCCTTGGTTTTTTGGAGCTCCAAAATAGGTTCCAGGCTCTCTATTACGGTTACTGGATCCTGCTCCTCTTGGTCGAAAACTTTGAGGAAGAAGTCCTTCATGCTAATTCGAACGAGCTCACGATCGATAGCTGCGACTGATAGCTCTGGCATAACAGCGTTGTTTTGTAACTGTATCGTCCGATCACCCAAGGGCTCAAACATAACCTTCAACTCAGCCATTGCAGATAGTACATGCTCTGGCAAGACTTCGTCGGTAACGCTCATTTGAAAAACTGTGGCCCATACGTGGCGCAGTGCCAGGTCGTCTATGTCTTGATCAGTCTGACAGCTGGTCCGCAACTGTATGACTTCTCTCGCCAATGTAGCCCATCGTTCCAGGCGGTCGCTTTGAGAGTTTCGGGTATCGACATCGACGACACTGTGCGGATGTTTGATGAGTGAATATATATCGAGATGCAGTTCAAACAATGTCTGGACTATCTCGACCTGCGAAGCATCAAAGCTGGATAACTCGTAGCATCGCGACTCGTGGTTCGCTTCCACTATCCGACGGTTAAGGTCATCTACCCGATGAAGCATGCGCTCGTAGATGTATTCATCAATGTCAATGATGATCCGCACGACATACGTCTTGAGATCTTCTGGCCATCTGTATTGCAGATAGCTGGACTGATCGGTGGGTCGGGTCTTGTGGCCCTGGGCGCATGATCCGGGAGAACAGAGATTCTCGATCCAGGTAAAAGCAACTTCCTGGATCGACAGCCAGCCACTGTTCACGATGCGCGCGAATTTGTTCAGTCCCTGGCTAGTCAGAACAGGCTTAGTACAGGCTTGGGCTGAACTAGATTTCGAGAAGCCCAGGAACGCATTCAGTCCATGTTCTCTAGTTACTCCAAGTAGGTCAAAGGACTCGGGACTGAGAAGTATTTGTGCAGTGTTCTTGTGTCCGCTCCGAAGACCACTGAACATGTCGCAAGCTGCTTTGTCGATAGGGTCTTTGGCGTTTGACTCTGGAAGTGCAGTGACCAGCGTGCGCAAGTCAGTCGGATCCTTGGTATCCTCAACGCCAAGTCTGGAATAGATGTCCTTAACAATTTCGTACAGGCATTGATCTGCGTGCGTGTAGGGTTCAAGTTGAGCGTCGATGTGCTTATTGGCTTCTTGGACTGCACTACCGGCGGCAGGTTCGACTACTGTGTCCCGTCCACGAATCCTTTTGCTACGCGACCGGCCGCCTTCTGCAGTTTCAGGTAGACCGGCTGAGTCTGTAGACCGCTTGCGCGAAGGGGCTGGGGCAGTGCGAGTCACTTCCTCATTTCCGATTACAGCGTCACCGTCTTGCTCTTCCATGACAGTGTCCTCTCCATCTTTTTTCGCGTTAGCACGAGTGGGCCCCTCGATCTGGAGCAACGTGGTGGGCTCCAAAACAGCCGGTATGGCATCCACAGGCGCAGCAGGCTCAGGTGTAGGTTCTTGTTCAGGCTCGGAATCGATGCGCTCGGGAGTCTCACTGTCTGGGGGTATGCTGAAGACTATGTTTGAACCAGACGGAACACTTGGAGGTGCTTGTGCGTCTCGCTCTGCGGTAAATTGACCTAGGATGAATTCGCCTACGCCGGACCACTCCCACTTGGTGGGGGCCCACGTCACACTCTCTGGAGCTACTTTGATGTTGTGTAGACTTTCGCCAAGGGCAACATCTGCGGGAAGCGGTGCAAATGGAAATGGGTTCAGACGCTTCTTCAGCGCCTCGGAAAGCTTCTTTCGCTTCATGGTAGATAGCGGCGCCTGTTTCAGGGAAACATTGTCTTCTAAGCGCTCTATGAGCTCACGGAGCTGTTGCCCAGCAAAGCCCTCCTCCAAGCCAGGAAGGCGTAGTAAGCTCTCCCATTGCTCGTCGTTTCCATCCAGCACAGCCTCCAGACAATAGCGAGTGAGGCGTTTACTGCCCAGCATAGCCGCTACTGAGGCAGCGCGCAGCCATAGGTCGAGATCTGTATCCTCTTTGTCCAAGGCCTCCGCAAAGTAATTCAGAGCGCCGTGGGTGTTACTCCATGCTTCCATCTGAGCTGTTGCGCCATTTGTGGTGATCCAATGCTGCATGGCCTCAAGTAGGAACTGGCCATGGTTCTTGTAGGACAGATGTAGTATTTGCTGGAGCGTGTTCGGGGCGCTGTCTGCGGCGCCTGTGGACTGGACGGGGCCGGCCTCGTAGTCATCTTCGAGGATGGTGTCGAACACCAAATCCTCGCCATAGGTCTCGTGTCGCTTGTATTCAGAAAGGGACTCAGCATAATGGAAGATGTCAGATTCGAAGAGGGCCTTGTATGCTGCGGCCGTTTTTTCAAACGACGGAGGTCCCTCGGAGTGGAGCTTGAGGGCGGTTTGGTAGAGCTTCAGGGCCTCTTCGATCTGGATTTCTTGCGTGTCGTCTACTTCCTCTTCGGCGGCCTCCTCGGGGACTTCGACATTGTACGGATTCCATACAGATGCTTTCGACTGCGCTTTGTTAGCAGGGGGTGCAACCATTTGGCCGTCGTTGAAAAAGGTGGTTGAGTGTGCTGCTGCTGGGCTACTTACCATGTTGCGCGTTGGCGGCAGCTGTACAAAGTTGGATAGATGGAGCCTACAGGCGGACAGGAAGACTTTTTAGAACATTGGCAGTGCAGAACGCTTAGCAGCAGGCAACAGGGACACGGCGGGGCTATACAAGTGCACAATGATGTTGGGATACCACAGTGCGGCGGCGACGACGTCTTCCGCGCTTCATAGGCCTGGGATGACGCGACGCGACAGTGAATGATGGTGCGCAGGGATGCGGCATCTTGGCAACCGGCGGCGCTCCTCCGCCTTGGAGCTACTGCTTCCGTTCCTGCCCTCGATGCTGCACAAGGACACCGAAACCCTGACAAATATATCCCCAGGCCTGACGTGCATGCTCGGCCCCTCTTCTAGCACACACCCCGCTATAACATCCCTCCTGCTGCGATTGCCTTCCCGTATCGTGCGGTGCCAATTGAGCCATGGTCACATCGCCAGCTGTCCCAGAGTATGCTGCATCTCTACTAGTTGTCCAATCTATATTCGTTTCTATATATGCGCTTGTCTACACCCACACTTCTACTTCCCTCAATTGCTTCACACCTCCGCAGCCTACCTGCAACTTCTCGGCCTTTCTGACTGTTAACCAGAATCTACGAGGATGAGCTTCACTCTGCCATCGAAGCGCGCTCGGAATCACTGCAAACACTACGAGAATTAGGCCCGCCAGATCTCGTCCACCTCATAAAACAACCCATCAAAAATGCGACCAAACAGGTCCGTAGTGCCTCCAACTGTCTGTGTATGAGGGAAAACCTTTGACATGTGATTAGATTGGCGTGTACCACCATGTCTGCGGCATAGATGCATCCTCCTCTGCTAGCTTGGCTGCCTACATCAACACCCTCACATACTCTGCGCATGACAAGCAGAACAAGGTCGTGTCTGGTCTATACTGCTGCTACAATGCCTTCTCACGGCTGGATATGCGCGTCCAAGTATACATCCCGGGAACAGTAGAGAGTTACTGTATCGATGAGCGCGGGGACAAGCGAGTCGCTACCGACGAATTGTGGCTAGAAACATACCTCTGCAGCGTGTTGCGCGCATATTCCTACGCCGACGATGGCTCGGGCGACACAATCAAGAAGATTGTGGGTGTGCGGCGGTTCAACCCCATTACGAGCACAGAGAGCGAGCACAGGTTCTTGGATGCGGCAGAGCGGCTGTTCTTCAACGGTAAGCCGTCTTCGGCGTGTCCAAAACAATTCGCTGACGCACTTCAGGCTGGCAGTTGGGATCCGATCCTGAGATCCAAGTCCCCAATCTTGTCTCAAATCACCTAACTACAGGCCTACTCAACTACATCCATACCACCGGAAGATACACTTCTGGTATCAATCTATTTGAGAAACTGCGGACACGCGATCCCGAGATCTCGTCGCTCCTGGCCCGCGTCTACATCGAAGCAGATGAGGAAGTTCAGGCTGTACAACTACTACACGAAGCGATACATGACCTGCCTATGGACTACTCGCTCCTCGACTGTCAAGCAGAATTTTGCAACAAAAAGGGGCGGGGTGATCTTGCTCTGGAGATTGCCAAGCGAAGTGTAGTCTCTGCACCCAGTGAGTTTGGCACTTGGGCACGTTTGGCTGAGATATACGTAAGCCTCGAGCAATGGGATCTTGCTCTGTTGACATTGAACTCATGTCCCATGTTCACATATCAAGACAAGGATGCACCCAGGATGCCAGAGCCCCAGAGAGTCTTCTTACCAGTCATGCCCGAAGCCATGTGCGACGAAATAGAAGACTCCAATATGGATGATATGGAGCTCGTACATCCAACTCTGCGTAAGCTACATGCTGCGGGTTTCAAAGGAACCTTCCTGAAGGCCTACATCTTACTCACTGAAATCACAAAGAAGATTGGATGGGATCAACTGCTCAAGATAAGGAGTCAAGTCTTCGTCATGGAGGAAGAGTACCGCCATGAAAAAACCACCCAGCAACCGCACTCTCGCAGCGCCAGTACGACAGCTCTCCGCTCTCCATCTCCCAACACGATCGCTCAGCAGACAAACGGCAACGAACACGGCGAAGTTGAGGAGCGCCTCTCCGCTGAAGAATCCGACGCCCAGAATGGAGAGTCCTCTAATGCCGCCGAAGCGGCAGCTGACCTCGAAAAGCCTGGCCATACGGTAGCCTCTGAAGTCGTAAAAGCTGGTAGTGAAGATCCCCACGCTCACGACTCTGCAAACCATTCGAACCCATCCCAACCGAATTATACACATTTCCAGAACAAGCGCCTCTGCGAACGCTGGCTCGATAACCTCTTCATGGTCCTATACGAGGATCTGCGCGTGTACACGATATGGCGCACCGAAATGGCACAATACCGACAGCAGCAGTTGCTGTATAAGAAGAGCAGCGAGGAATGGGAGATTCTCGGCGAACTTGCTGAGAGGCTACATCATACCGAGGAAGCCGTGGAGGCGTACGAGAACTGTCTGCAAATCAAATTCTCTCCGAAGGCAATGAGGGGTGTACTCAAATTGGGTGAGCAGAGGAGACAGGTCCGAGACGTAACGGCAGCGTTGATCCGCCTGGTTACCTGGCAGTATCGGTGGTACTCGGAGGTAGGTTCCCCATTTTTCCCTTATTCTAGACAACGAAAGACAATGCTGACATTGCGACAGTTTTCACCGAACCTCCTTTACACGATTCGCAAACTCATCGAAGAGGAGGGCGCCGTCAAGATCCGCAGCATCATCCAAGGTACCTCTCTGCCCCAACATGTCCTTGACCTCACGCATCAGTATGCAGCACTATGTGCTGCGTTCAGGAGCAGTGGAAGTGACGGTTAGAAACCTTCTCCTCTGAACTACTACGGGCATGGGCCTACAGATGTTCTGAGTGTTGTAACCAATACAAGAGGATAGCTCATCAGTGAAAGATTTCTGCTTGTGTTTATGCATGGAAGCGCTGGTGTTTGAAAGGACATGATTGGAGCTAGGCCGTACATTTAAGTCACAATGTCGAAAAAGGTGCGCGTCTGCATTGGTGGGGCGGGGTTCGCATTCACTTGTCCCTACATCTGTCGGTGCTCCTCACGCTGTATGCCTTGTCCGTGTTCTTGCAACCAATGTATTCATTTTTATCGTCACAAGCCGCGGGATCGTATCAGGCAGCCGTTGCGCGCCATGTCACGTAACCGTAACCTCGTCCTTGAGGGGTAGATAGTAGACAGTATAAGACCCCATGAAAAAGCCCAGGATGAACACCGCTCCATGCTCGCCATACACCCTCTCTCTCTTTCCTTCTCCCCCCATACCAGCAAGCCAAAGTACCGCTTAACGGTAAGACTTCTGGTACCTGGCGCGCGCACCTGGACCGCCAAACTTCTTGGGCTCGCACCGCCTGTTGTCGGCAACGAGCAGTGTGCGGTCGTACTGGATAAGCGCCTGCTTGAGCTGGTTCTTCGAGTGCTCATCGACGTACTTTTGGTAGTAGGCGATGATGGATTTGGCGATGGCTTGACGGATGGCGTAGACTTGCGAGGTGTGACCACCACCGGAGACGCGGACACGGATGTCGACATCAGCTGCCCATTCTGTCAGTATTCCGTCTCTCCATTGCATCCTGAATGCATCGTAATACTGGTGTCGTATTTGGGTGTGTGCGTACCGAACTTGTCAACACCGAGGATCAGGATGGGCTCGTAGACCTTGAATCGTAGGAGCTCGGGCTGGACGAGGGAAAGAGGCTTTCCGTTAACCTTGACGAGACCCTTTCCGGCCTATATTGAACAAAACAACGTAAGTATATGATTCGAATGCGCGTTTTCCGATCGTGGGGTATTGCGTGTATGTACCTTGCAGTGGGCGACAGCTGTATCATGATTGTTAGCCTCGAGAGTTCCCTTTCATATTCGGCAACGGATGATATCGTACCAGTCGCGGTCTTCTTCTTGCCGAAGCATTGCACGCTCTGGGAAGCCATGTTGGGCGACTGTGGGAATGTGCGTGCGGTTAGTGGTGGGTGGGCGTCGTCGGTTTTGCTGTCGTCGTGGAGTTGAAGTTCGTCTACGTCGGCAGCGAATATTCAGTGGGCGTCCGTGCACCCCGCGATCCCTGTAAGCGACTAGCGTTGCTGTGGAGCTAGCGCAGTCTACAAGGCGAAGAGCGAGCCCATCTCCAAAATCGCATCTTACTTACTAAGCCCTTAAGGAATCCTGGGTTTAGTAAGACGTCCTTGAGTATAGACATTGTGATTGCGAGTGTTGCGTCGCATATCCCTCGGTATGTCTCACGAATTGTACGTCTTTGGCAGCAACTCGGAAGGCCAACTCGGCATACCAGCTGCCGATATCGTCAATATACCTACAAAGGTTTCCAATACCCCTCCGCTTGACAATCTATTGGCGATCAGGGGTGGGGATAATCACTCGATTTTCCTAAACAACGGTGGAACTGTCTATGGTGTAGGCGACAATCGCAAGGGCCAGTTAGGCTCTTTTGGAAGGGAAGCCCAAATCTCAAGCTTCAAAAAAGCCCATGACCACATTGTCTTCACCGCAGCCACCTGTGAGTCTTCGGCGTATATCCCGAGAAGAGGCGAGGACTCGCAGACCTGCATACTTACCGAAGGCTCTGGTAGATGGGGTGAACTAGGTCGTGGAGAACAAGTTGACTGCGGGCCATTAGCAGATATCATACCACTTCCCGGTACAGTCATCGATTTCAATGCCGGCGTATGGCACTACGTAGCCATTCTCGATGATGGCTCAGTTTACGGCTGGGGCAAAGCTCGTCTAGGCCAGCTCGGTGACAAGCTTTCTGGCAAAGTCGCAACACCGACCAAGATTGAAAATATACCATTCAAGCCAAGAAAGGTTGTCTGTGGAGCTGATTTCACCTATCTCGTCGGCGATCCATCTACAGGTGAGCACATACTGCTCGGAAAAGACAAGTTCAACATCATCTCCAATATGCCCGCCAACACCAAAGGCTGGAAAGACGTTGGCGCCATGTGGCATGCTGTATTCGTACTATTCGACGATGGAACTCTGAATGCTTGGGGTAAAGAGAATATGTGGAAGCTTTTACCGCCAAATCTTCCTCTTCTGGATAAGATCGCCGTGGGCTCTGATCACATACTTGCTGTGACGAGAGACGGCAAACTTATATCGTGGGGTTGGGGCAAACATGGCAATTGTGGCGATTTATCCAAGATCCATCATGAGGTCAAGAATGATATGGTCAGTGGTTTTTGGAATGAAATTGATTTGCAGGGGAAAATCAGAATGATTGGGGCTGGGTTCTGTACTTCCTTTGTGATTACAAACTAAGCATCGAGATCTGAATCAGCCGTTACCATCCTTTTGAGCCGTTGGGCTAAACAGCAATGCATAACTCCAATTGAGAAAAAAAAGAAAATCTGAACACACCAAAGCCATCCTTTCGAGCCGTCAGACTAAATGCAAAACTCCAGATCTCCCAAAAACAAACAGCAGTAACTAGAACCTAATCATCGCTTTTGATGTACCTTGTCGCATTTTCCGGAAGAATGAAATGCTTTATTTGACGATCTTGTAAATCTCATGTGGCCGGTTCCAGATGTTGATCAGATCGTTATCCTCAAACTTCGACTTCGCCACTGTGTGCGCCCTCCCTTGTGGCCTTTCTCATGCTTTATCACTTCACTTCGTTCCTTCCCTGCGTCTTTCCATCTTTACCCAAGATCTCGTTCTTCTCCTCTTTGTGGTCCTCTGTGCTTCCCTCTGCCTCTTTCTGCTTTTCTTGCTGTTCTTTCGACATCTTCTTGATCTTAATCACACACTTAGCATCCCTGAAGTCTTTCCACGGCTGCTTGAAATAGCAGGATGTGCCAAACTTGTAGGCTACGTCCTCTGCTTCAAGAGCATCATTAGGGTCTTTAGTAGTGAATAGGGGGAAGTTCACTTGCTGAAGGCCGTGCGGCTGCCATATGTTGTTCATGGGAGCATTGGACGATGCTGTTTGGGCACCCCACTCTGTTCGCCAAAGGCCATCGGGTGCTATCTTGGAGATTTTAGATCGCGATAGCAGCTCCCACTCGAATTTATCTCCAAAGCGGTTGTAGTGACCGACCTTCACCGTTCTGTTAGCGATGACTCAATTTTGTGGTCTTTGCGTATCTTACTAGCACTTCGTCTCTAATGCGCCATATCATGCTTGACATGAGCCAACTGTCTTTTTTCTCCATACGAAGGAACTTGAATGATTTTACTGCCGGGTCGAAAAAGTCCTGCATTGCAGTTGGGTGGCCTTGGAGGCGGTACAGTACGGTAGCAACGAAATCGCACAACCCAGCAGGCTTGATCTGCCTGTAGTAGCTCTGATAGAAAACTTCTTTATCCTCCTGTCCATCTTTAATGATATGAGGCTGGCCTTGGGGAGCATCCGACGGTAGGAAAGTGTGATTTTCGTACTCAAGGCGCTCCATCTTCTTGGATGTAGGTGATATGATTATTTCAGATATGATCGAAGTGGGTGTGATGGAATGGAGATAAAGGTGGGAGAGGCGAAAGAGAGATCAATTTGGGCATGATAGGACTTATATACTGCTAGTAAAACGCTAGCTTCGAGAGCTTTCTCCACAGTAGCAGGTAAAGGAAGCCTTCACCATCGCAACGTCTTAGCAAGCTAATTAAGTTCAGATCGTATTGTCCATACAGCACTCAAGTATTTACCGCGCATTGTCTAGCCTGATGGCTACGATCATGATGATAAGAGACTCATTTCAACTCTTAGATTCTCCATGTCTTCATCCTGTGACTTGCCGCAGCATCTCTCTCTCAAACTCCACAGCCTCCGTCACAACACCATCAGCCTCCCACTCTACAACCCACTGCCGAAACACATGATACCTCCACGACTCCCGACTCAGCAAGAAGTACGCCAAGTCACGCCCCATGAATAGCGCATAGTTCAGGTCCGTCGGCTCAATACCGAGACTACTTAGTTCCGATTCCACCTGATCAAACATAACCCCAACCCTTGACACAGGCGTCACAACTACAGACACAGACGCATACGTCTCTGTCCACAAGCCCTTGTTCGAGATGTTCGAGCGAACAAAGTACGTCCACACGTAATTTGTCCCGAAATTAGCATACGTCCCAACGATAACCTGATCACCCTCTCGACGAATCATGATCCGGTTTCCTGATCGGCGCCATTCGAAGACCTTGACATTAGGATCTAGGAACTCTTTGAGGCACTTTGGGTTCGTGAGATAGAGAACAGTGGCGACGGCGTCACAGAGACGAGGCATTGCGCATCGAACGATGGCATCTGCACTACCTAGATATGCATCATGGGCGATGATATGCATGTGACGAGGTGGGTTGGATGCGGGCAGGTCGGGTACATTGGTGGCAAAGAATTGTGACATTACTGAGTCGTGCGCGTCCATACCGTATGGGTTTCCAGAGTGCCTGTCAAGGAGCTCGTGCTTTACGTCTTCATGTTTCTGGACAGTGAAGTTGGTGTCGCATGCTGCAGGTGCATTGTTCGATGTTGAACGCAGACCGCGCATCTGGCGACCACGGGTAGTGTAGTCTTGTCCAACGCGATCGAGGCTGGTGTATATTAATACTCGTTATTTACATCTTGCGGGAAGTAGCCACTTACGTTTCCTGCCCCGGCCACCGATCGAACTCCTCGTCATCCGCATCCCACATGCTCGTGTTTGGTTGGACGGCCTCTGATGGTGCAGGGTCTGAGGTCTTGGATAGCCAGCTTCCCATCTGCTTTGTCGGAGAATGCTCAACCGATCGCAACGGCGAAGGGCAAACAGATGACGTCAAAGAACTCTTGAACTTGCTCGTCGCACTTTTTCTAATCGTCTCACACGGCGATAATTCGAGTGCCTGAAGATGCGCCACGAGATGCTCCTGTTCCCTCTGCTTGGTGGGAGTGCGCGACAAGTGCTGCAGGCTCGAGATTGGGGAGCCGACGTTTTCTGAAGACGTAGTTCTATGCGCAGATGAAAAGCTGGTGTCGCTCGGCTGCCTTGGTGTTCCCTCCATCTCGACGAACTCATCGCCACTCGGCTCCCAGAAATCGCGCGACGAGTATCCCAACTCATCGTAAAGGTTCTTGGTATTCAACTTGATAGTGCTAAGAGGCGGTCCCTTGGAACGGTTTCCAGGAGAACCAGTAGGAGTAACTACCTCTTTTTTCGCCGTCCTATTCCAAGCCTCGGATGACGAATTTGGTGATCCTCGTAAGCGGCGCGAGGACATGGAAAAGGTATCGTAGTTTGGGACTGGAGATGGCCGTAGTGGGAAGGTCTCACGAGATCTAGGTACGGAGAGCCTGAAAGTAGAGCTAGGGGATCGGATTTGATCCTTGATGCTGTTCTGTGTGGGGGCAGCCTGGTCTCCGGCCAAATCCGTGGAATCTATCGATTTCCTTGATGTCGTGGGCCCAATAAAGGGATCTTTTTCGTCCTCTCCGTCGTTGAAAAAAACCTCAGCAGCTTTCCTTCTAAATGTGTCCAGACCAGGTGATCGGATAAGGACCGGGGCTTGAGGGGTATTTGTAAAGGATCCTGTAGTCGATTTACCGTGTAAGGTCTTCGTAATCTTGTACGGGGTGGGAGTGTCGTCAACGTTGTTTGGGTTCAACTTGGACAGCGATGGCGCTCGCTGATTTCGGGGTGTATTTAGACCTGCCGATTCTGCGATATCACTCAGTGCAGGGGGAGGAGTACGTTGCCCCTTTTCTGGCCTTGACGTAGGCATGGTTAGATTAGGAGACATGTTGATCGGGTAAGAGGCAAGAAAGTCGCACGTGACTCCGCCCCGTAGAAGTTGAGGGAATTAGTACATACGAAGACTTTGATGGAGTAGAGTTGATAGAGTTAAGTGATATGCAGTGGTATAAGAATGACTGAGCTACTGTACTAAACTGTCAGTGCACGACTGCAGGGCAAGTTTATTGTATTTAAGGCCACAAATTATTGTCTGTGCTGTAGTGAGAATGATTTAAACCAGCCAATAGAAGCGGGAAGCTGTAATTCGAGCCAGTGTTAATGAATGAATTCACGCCAAAACATGCTTTACTAGCCTCTCATGCAAGTACACTGCACTCCTGATCATGGTATCTGGTAGAGTCACTTGAGCAACAAACATAGCAAAGCATCCTCTTTCACTTGGACGATGGCAATTGCCTGTGGTACAGCAAAACTACCAAAAGACTCTTCCCGAGATAGAAAAAATGTGCGCGTAGAACTCCTAGTCATATCATGAGTGATAATAAGTTCTATCAGACAAAGAATGGTCTTGAACCTATCCAAATGGCTAACTCGCTCATGCCTACTTGATCCGGCCTTCGTCTCAATACCCCTCCCTAACGAGACTCCATTCAGCAACTGTACCCCCATCGGTAGCATCTTCAGAAAACTGATTGCCCAGCACCGCAAGGTGGGCATACCTTCCACTCCAGATACTCTCTTGAAGGGTAACATTTGTTTGATTACCAATATATGTCTTGATCTCATATGCTGTCACTGGGTCCCATGGTGCACTAAGCTCTATCTTACCAGCCGTGACCTTCTTCACGTCATCTTTACGTCGAATATCAGAAAATGGCGGAAGCGTAGAGTTGGAGAAATAAATCCCGAAATGCGAGGGAGGCTGGTTGCCCCAGTCCATGACGATTTTGTTGATGGGATAGAAGGATGAGGTGCCGAGATCGACAGTAAGGTAGCTTGTGATATTTGCAGATTCGGGTTGCCACTTCGTGCTTGCAGCTCCGTCGATGGCGGCGATGGGGAACTGCCCTGGCTTGTTCCCTTGAGGTGGCGGAAGCAAATCCTTGCACTGAAGGATATTTCCGCCCACTGTGAGTATTTCGCCCATTGGACGGTTTCGGATAACGAGTGGTTCATCACCAAGCTCGTATGTCGCGTTGTCTCGACTGCTGCGGGTGCCAATAGTAACTGGAATTGGCTTTTCGAAATAAGTAACATTCGCTGAAGGTAGGGTATATTTTCCCCTAGGTAGTCGTGCTAATGTTGTGTGAGTAGAGTTGGATGTGGCATTAATACCATGACCCATCCAGTAGAACGTGCGGTAGTTGAGGTGCTCTATTTGCGGAGGTAGTGAGGGATCGATATCCAGTTTGTCGTAATACAATCCCAGGCCTAAGTATCCAAAGATGGCAACACGGTTGGTTCCTCCCATGCCCGTCAAAAATGGGAATGCGGGATGTGTTCCCCCGTTTTCTTCGACGTTATCGATAAGTTGTTCGGAATACTGATACCAGGGTGCACGAACGTAAGGCGAAGAGGAGTAGACGTCGTATGTAAAACTCGAGCATCCAGAAGGAGACACCTCATTTGCCACAACTGCAAACGACGAGTACGTCATCGCAGGGCCATCAAGTGATTGTTTTGCGGCATAGTAGTCCAGGTTTGCCAAGCTATAGGGATTCGGGTAATGCAATAAGTCATCAACCAGAACTACGTCTGCTTGCTTTACTGTGACCGATCCATTCATACCGTTATATTCCACGATAATCCCCGCATCCTCGTTCACTGGAAGCCGCATCTTTGAGGCCTTGTCTGTCCAGCTAGCGTTAGGTTTGCGCCCAAACCAGGTATTAAACTCGTTAGTTTCGAGAAAATGTCTTTGAATGAGTGCAGTAGTAAATCCATTGTTGTTGACTTGATTCGCGTACTCATCGGGGTCGGTGGCGTTCCATATCTCATAGGCACCAGAAGTCTTGTTGAAGTCGAGCAGCTGGCCAAAGAAGTGTGCAACCGCATTTGATATAGGTAGTAAGGTGCTGTTGAAATATTCTCCATCTCCAGTGATAATGAGGTGGTTGTTGAAAGCCAAGCTCATGTCCCCATTGAGGTGGTATTCGTAATCAAAGCAAGCCCCAGTTCCAGTGCAATTACCGAAACGGCCACTAGTCCAAGGATAGACGGCTCCACCAGGAGTGAACCGACCCGTCTGATTTTTGCTTGAGGTAAAAGCTGTTTCAACATTCCGTTTCGCTTGCTCAAAGTGCTCTACGCGATATTTGATAACATTCTGAGCATGCTGTGGGTGCGATACTTGGATTCCGGGACTAATCCATACATCGGCATCCCAGAAGATCAAGCCACCGTAACAATCCGACCCAAGCCCGCAGACTGGTACGCTGTAGATATCCAGCCTCGTGTTGTTACCGGCTGCGGCTACAGCATTTGGCCCGACCATGTTCGATAAGAGATAGAACGGGTTCGTATGGGCTAGGATATGCAGTTCCTTCACTTCGGGATCGTTCGGAAGGGAGCCATTCGGTAAACGATAATCGTCAACCGAGTCTGGCGTTAGGATAGAGGCCCACTCTTCAATGTGAGAATGTATAAGCTTGGAGTAACCCTCCTCAGCACCAGACAGGGAAGCATCCCGTGCTACCTTCTGGGGATCTGGGAAGGAATCAGTTGATGCGATTCCGATAAATTTCGTAATCTCAGTAGGGCGGAATGCGACGAGTTCGACAGGGACAGACTGCGCGATAGTTGAGCCGTTGCCGCTGCTAAATATTCCGTCTCCTACTTCGCTACGGGCGGCGAGGTCGACCCAGTCGTTACCTGACAGAGTTGAGTAAACATACGCCGTGACGTTAGTGATATTGCCCGGACTAACGGCAGACCAGATGGTTGGCGTATCCTCTTCATACTTTTTGTCGACGAATTCGGAACGAACAGCACAATCTCCATCGAGGACATCGTACACGGTAACATTTACATGACGGGTTGCCGTAAGTCGTAGCCTGGTTGCAGCTTTGTTGACGTAAAGCTTGTGGATAAACAACTGGTAGTCCACGTCGATGAGTGCGTCGCCAGAACCCCCTGGCCTCCAGTTGTATCGCCAACTAGCAATTCCGGCTTTCACGTCCAGACTCGACACAAAGTCGGAGATGTGATCTGGATTGACCGATGCGTTCAGAAACTCGCCGTTTGCCTCAACAATAAGCCCACTCGAATGTGGTATACCAGCAGTGAAACTCTCCCATCCATACTGATAAAGCCAGGGGTAATTCGACCCCTTTGTTCTGGGTTGACTGTTCCAGAAGCCTGCGATGGTCGAATAGGCTTGTCGCCTGCTAAACAAGGGCCATCCGCTTATGATATCGCCATCAACTGGTTTATCGACTTCGAAGAAGGGTCCTGCAGATGCGACATTGATTCCAAAATACCCGTTTGCGAGGGTCAAGCGAGATTGATAGTGGCCTTGGTCCAAAGCATGCGTCGAGATGACCCAATCTTCATCATTCCACGTCACGTGCTTGAACTGCTCCTGCTCGCTGCTGGTGGAGCCTGAAACTATGCGTGTCGATGCTAAAAGGGCGACTGTAGCTCGTAGGAAGCTCGTCGATATCATGTCTCGCGAACAGAGAGTAGGAATTGAGGAATGACACAGTGCAAGACGCGCACAAGGCACGCCGGCCTTAAAGCAAAGGACAGATACATGCCGATCATTCACGAAGCTGACTCAGGCTACGGTGCCACCCGTACCTTTTCCCACGCCGCTAGACATGGGCCGGCTGATGGTTGTCATGTGCGTCTTCGGCAGCGCTACACATTCGCGTCTTCCGGTCGCGGGAAAACGTATGGTGCAGATTGCACACACGTCGCGGCTCATGATCTAGCGGAGCGCGTCGATGGCCATGGCAACAAGCGACGTGTGCAGAGACGTCCAGATCGTCGGCTTAACTTATGGCGTCATGGCCGAACGCTATCTTTCCGAGCTATCGACTGATCAACCATCGAACCTCAACCGGCCTCGATCACGTGAATCATCGGGGCATCAATGTATTCCCCTACATGTCTCTGCGAAACATGGAGCAGGCAACATCTTGGGGCTGAAACCAAGTTATCGCTACGCCTTTAGGCAGTCAGCTGCCTTCGCAGCCCTTGCTGACTCACCAATCATCATGACACAACCAAACAACTGTGGCTTCCCCAGCCTTTGCCACTATCATGGCCCACAACATTGTTTCCAGAGTCGCAAAGGTATTCAGGGTCGCTACACCGGACCTCTACGCGCCACTCAGTACAGGCTCTCATGCTTTCCGCCTGCTGCACCTTCTGCCTGGAGCCTGCGAGGACGACCTTTCCGCGGAGCTGTACGAATGCTCTATGATTGAATGCCGGAACCGCTACATCACCATTTCCTACACATGGGGCCAACTGAATGAGGTACCTAGAGTTCCTATAACGTGTAACGGAAAGACTGTGCTCATCTTCGAAAATCTTTGTGCTGCTCTCCGCAGGTTGCGACGGCCCAACCACGTGTTACTGATTTGGGTGGATGCACTGTGTATCAACCAAGATGATACTTTGGAGCGGACGCATCAGGTTGGTCTGATGGGAGAGGTTTACAGTAATAGTCAAGAGACTGTTATATGGCTGGGCGAACCAGGAAGTAATGAGTATGACGGTCGTGACTTCTTAAAGGCAGATGCAAAGCCATCGCGGATAATGTGGAACGGCGATGAGAGAGATAACCCATTGAGAGATGCATACTTCGCCGATATCGAGCGTTCGCATTTGTTCCGAGTAGCAGCAGTGGATCGACCCTGGACTGAGAATGGACCTGATATATTCGGAGCATTGTGTCTAATCCACAGCTTCGCCGAAGATGCTTCGCACCCTGCGCTCAACATTCTAGATAAAGAAAAGGTTGCCGCTATGCGACGATACGGGTTTGGCAGCATCTGGCAAGGCCTGGTACTTGCAAAAGCTTGTGTACGCGGCTCTCGGTCTTCTAGAGTATGGGAGGGTCTTGCAAGGCTGATGAGTAGACCGTGGTGGCAACGTGTTTGGATTGTCCAAGAGACAGTCCTATCCCGGAGAGCAACCATTCACTACGGTATGCTTTCCGCGCCCTGGTCGATGTTTACCCGTGCAGCGCAAAACTACAAACAACAACGCCATGCCTTATGCTTGGATTTAGCTGGCACTCTTCAAGGACAGGATATTCTGGACCAATTCAGTGATCTGGTTCTTCGCATTGAGCACACTAGACTCCAAAACAGCATATCCTCGAATACCGCAACAATGCTGTCGTTACTCTGGAAATTCAGGCCCCTCGAAGCCACTGATAAGAGGGACAAAGTTTTTGCCCTTCTTGGACTGACGACCAACTGGCAAGGCCGTCCACCTTTCCTACCGGATTACTCGTCCAGCGCTGCTACCATTTTCACACAGACAACAGTGGGCAATGTACGAAGGGCAGCCTCATTACTACCTCTAGCGGGAGATCTCGAGGCAGTCCTAAGCCGAAAACGGCTTCAGGATATTCCTTCTTGGGTCATGGACTGGTCATTACCTTGTCTCCCAACTGAAATTGAACGGGTTACAAGCTTGCATGCATACGATGCTAGCGGCAGCCGCAAAGGATCTGTACGTTTCCAGCCATCGAGTCAGCTCCTAGAGGTAGAAGCCATATGTATCGACCATGTCGTCACTGTTGGAGATGTTAGCCGACATACACAAATCAACGATACGTACGCAGCTCTACGTGAGTGGAGATCTCTCACAAGGACTTTCGAGAAAACAAACACGCACTATCCGTCTGGTGGGACTTACGAGGGTGCCTTTTGGCGAACACTGATTGCTGATCTGATACACACCGGTACGACTCCCGCTACGCGAGGAAGCCATGGTGTGTACCGTCGGGCGACGGCCGATGACTTCCAGGCCCTGAGAGCGTGGAGCATGTGGGCACGCTGCATATCCCGCGATTCATTCAGCCGTACTGCAATCTTCACACAACGCGATCTCGAAGAAGGGATAGCTGCCATCGACCACACTCTCAAGACCGCTACGGCCTCTCGACGTTTCTTCTTTACAAGTAATGGGTATATGGGCATGGGCCCAAAGACGACTATGGCGGGTGACCAGGTATTTTGTCTTCAAGGGCAGCAAAGTACCTTTTATGGTGAGGCAAGATCGATCAGTGATTGTCGAGGGCGATAACTGGATATCTCTAATTGCTGGTGATGATTGCGATGAACACACTTCTCCAGCCACGACACAGTTGAAAACTTCTTTCCAGTTGGTTGGCGATTGTTTTACTCACGGTTTGATGGACGGCGAAGCGTTCAAGCAAGCTGATGCTCAGGTCGAAAAGGTTTACTTGGCTTGAGCGTCTCACGATGTATAGTATTTCCACTTCTTCTCTTTTCCTAGATACCCCTTCTCTCAAGGCATTGACTGTCATTCAGAGATTCATGAATTGAGCACACATGTACATGGTAATGGCCCCTTTATTAATGAGCCTATTCTCTGTAATACTTCCAGCCATCCTATATCTCTAGGCCTATAGTTTCTTAACACCTAGGCTGGCAGTGAAAAGGCGAAGAGCACAAAGTTGAGATCTTGAGTAGTATCGAATTAGGGACTAGCACCGGAATTTATGAAGCAAACGCCGATGGACGCATCTGACAGAGCAAGCACCTCCACGACAAGCCATCTTTCACATGTATCTTTCTCCCCCTCTTCACCCATCTTGTCACTACAGAGCTTCTTGGGCTTGCATCAGGCATCGAACTCGCCCACAGGCAATTCTGGTGATGCCATCTCTACTCTCATATTTATAGCGCCTACATGAAAAAGACGGGAAGTCGCGGCGATCGTCCCTCTCCTTGTTGTCAAACGGAATCAATGAACAGTTGTCATATAGTAACTCTCCGACGCTCTAAGGAGACTTCATGGATTATATATAAGTCTAAGTGTGCCAGGAGACTACTATGGTAACTTCTAAAAATGTTACAAGTACTTCAAACATGATATATTGACTGCGTATCATTACGACAGTATCTGGGGTATCACAAAACGCAAATCCGTAAAAGAGAAATTGAACAAAACTTCCGCTAAAAAAACCCCCAAGTCGACAGAACCGCCCGTCTACCTCATCCCGGAGAAGAAATTCGATCTAGCCATGGCTGAAACCTTCGACTTGCGCTTAGACTTGTAAGCTAGTTCATCCACGACGAAATCATCCTCATCAGAATCCTCTTCCATTTCCTCGTCGTCGGAGTCCAAGCGGGTACGACGAGTAAGCCGTGAAGGCTTGGGGGCAGATTCCTTTTTTCGCTTGATCTTTACTGCCACACCATTGACAGGCTCTGCGATTGTGGGTTCTTCCGAGTCCGTCATCTTGGTATCTTCCCTTTTGACGGATGGTGTCTTGTTCATGTGAGCTTGCATAGCTCGAGGAAGAGCGGTCGGTGGGCCGTTGGCCTTGGCAACCCGAGAGAGCTTCATCATCTTCACAGGCTTCTCATCCTTGGCCACGGGCGTATCATTCTTGGTGGTGCTCTTAGGTGCAGAAGATCTGGCCTTCTTCTTGGGTACAAACTTTTCGTGTCCGTCGTCACTTGGACGAGCACGCTTGTTGCCCTTGGGCTGCTTTTCAGCACTGCTATCACCAGCAGCGGGTAGGTTGTTAAGCCCGGAACCGTTACCGGAATCCTGGCTCTCTCGGATCTTCTCCTGTTCTTGTGCCTCAACGGTGGGCTTCTGCTCTTCCACCTTCTCAGAGGCCGTCTGTTCAGCATCGGCGCGCACCTGCTGCTGCTTCCCATTTGACTCGCGCATGACTTGCTCTTTCGCTGCCCCTGCGACAGCTCGCTTACGCCTCAACTCTTGGTTGTAGTACGCGACTTCACCCTGGGCATACTCTATCGCCTCCTGCTTGTTACCGAGCTTGGCCATCAACTCGGCGTAGGCCTCATCGTCGATCAGGAGCACGTCCGCGAGATAGGATCGCTCCTGACTGACTAGCTCAAGATCACGGAACTTTGCCTCGTCTATGAGATTAGCACACCTCATGGTCTCGTACTCCGCCTTGATCAAGCAGCGTTTTGGCTTCCGCTCCGGTTTGCGTACAAAAGGCATAGGGACTTCATAGCGAGTTAACTGTCTTCCCTGTTTGGGCACGACAGGCGCAGAAGGTTGGTAATGGTTGCAATGTCGACGCCGGCTTGGTTGCTGTGTACAAGTCTGATGCTGAGCAGCAGCTTCACAGGCTCTCCTAGCGCTACCATGGGCTTTCAACTTGGGTTGGGGCGCCAACGCTCCAGCGATGGTCTTGTTCATATCCTTTTGGGGGTTGATTGGGTCTTTTCGGGGATGACACAATGTAGCCTTGTCTTTGATCTGATTGCCCCTTCTTGAATTTGGTTGGCGGGTTGGGAATGGACGGGTGACAGAAGCGGTACCGTTGACAGGTGTATTGGCTCGTTGTTTTCCGATCGGCGACCGCTCGACTACGGGGTTCGTTACTCGAGAAATTGTCCGATCGGTCGCGTCAGGCTTGGCTTGGGCGATATAAGTCGAGGTACTCGCCAGCTTCTTTGGGACCGGCTTGGATGTTTTTGGCGACTTGGACGTAGTGGAAGCGCTGGTCGCAACCTTTATAGAAACAGGAGCGGGCTTCGGGGCAGTCAAAGGCTTAGGAGTGGACTTGAACTTGATGGAAGGGGTGTTGCCTTTGGCCTCGGCGAGAATATTGAGGAAAGACATTTCCTCGAACGAAGAAGTGCTTAGGGGTGTTTGTGGGAAGACTTTGTTGCTATTTGATAGTAATGTAAGGCCCAAGGTTGAGGTGAACCGGTTATGTCGCAAGTTGCGTATTGCGATTGGGTTGGTTCAGTCGCGTAGTGTGGAGCGGAAAGGCAAGCAAACGATGGGAAGCTTTTGGCCGTGTGGTTTACTAGTGGCAGGCGCGTGGAAGCGGTGCTTGGAAAAGACTGGGAGAAAATTACGTCAAAGGCGCGAAAGGAACAATGTGAGTGAGAGAAAGTGCGCACAGTGCACGTTGCGCAATCAAAGGAACATGCACCCGATCATGCAGAAGTTTCACTATACAATGTATTTGGTAGGTATCGGTTGCATTGTTTACGTCCTCCAGAGAGCAAATACCTGCCTGCAGAAACATTAGAAGCTCAGACATGAGTTGAGTTGTCATGCGCTCTCAATTTGGATACCATCGTACGGTTCTTCTGGTTCATGATACACCTTCTATAATGCTATCACATCTTGAGTTTTCCCTCTTCGCATCCCTATTCTCTGACCTATTCTCATTCTTCTCCCTTGATATCGCTCCTGCCAGCATGACTCCTGGCTTGAGCTTGCCTTCGTTCTCTAGCCTCTTCTCTTCCCTCTCCTTCAGCATTGCTCCTGCCAGCATTGCTCTTAGCCTGAACTCGCTGTTCTCCACCTCAAGCTCGTCCACCATGCCCTTTTTGAGCACCTCATTCTCCAGCTGCAATCTTGTCATCTCGTTCCACCGTTCCTGGCGGCAGAGACGCGCACCCTTGTTGTAGTACACACTCTCTGCCAGCCTGAGGAACAGTTTTGTTGTGTTCTTCGTTGTTGATGTGAGAGCCACACGCTTGAGGCGGTATTCGTCGATGACTTGGGTGCCGAATAGTGCTTTTAGACTTGAATGTGAGAGTAGGCGGAATGCCATCCTTATGATATCTTTGCGGGGAAGGTGTTGCATTGCTGTCAACTGTGGGCATGGTGAGCCTCTGGTGGTGCTTTTGGTTGCCATTGTTTAATTTGTAGTGTTTGTGTTTTGTGTGGGCTTTGAACACGGTTTGTAGAGTTCTTGCTTTTCGATTTGGGCTCGAGAAGTAAGGTGGAGAAGAGATGCAGAAGAGATGGAGGGGCATGAAATTTTATATTACAAACAAACAGTAGCCCAGGTACCCAGATTCGCTTGCGTGTGAACTATGGTTCGCAGAACACGAGGTACCATAGATGAGACGCCAAAAATCTCATCATTTGGCCAGTCGTGCGCGACTTACATTATACACATGCCCCACAATATACGTTTTAGCGGTAGAATGTAAGGCCTGGAGTGGCATAGATTGTCTCTGATTGGCGCGAGGTCGCGAAGCGAACGATTGTACCAGAGTTGCTATTGTCTAATGATGTAATGGGTCGTATTTGACATAGCCTGAGTGGTCGCATGAGACGTGACACATCGACAAAGCCTAGTGTACCACTCGTGACGTAAAATGACCAGACTCTCCTCAGTCGTAATGTTGGAACTGACTCCTTTTCTTGATATTCGTGACGCCCAGTTGTTGTGACCTACCCATGTGCGCCTGCAGGAAAAAAATTGGCAAAATTTCTGTCTCAGAAAACAGAGATGCCGCAAGTGTCAAACGGGTGCCATGTAGTTGGGATATGTTGTTTATACTTGTTGCTATCAGATTGAGCTGAGGGCTTTTATCTCTGAAATAAAAAAACAACAACAAAGGTTGAACAGTCTGGCGAAATAAGTCGGTGCTCAAGAATGTTGATAGTGATTGGGTAGCTGTGAAGAGCAAGAAGTAAATTGGGAACAGTGGAAGACGTGTTATGGAATGGTCATGATGCAATCCAAATTTATACACCGATCCTGTATGGCTATATCTGACTGCAATATATGTAGCAAGGCGTGCAGAAGCAATGTACCATATTGTTCGAGTCGTGAATGTCAGGTTGCGCGCTCGCTCTGTCTCCAACTCTTAACACTTATGTGACATATTAAAGTCTTGCACATGGATAGTACCAGCCCCCCTGATCTCAACGACTGCTGCATACAGGTGGGTCAGTATGGGGAAAATAGCGTGGGTGACATTTGAACTTTGGAAGAGAGCAAGTGGAGCAAATAAGCTCTAGGGCTGAGACGGAGGGCCGAACGGCAAAACTTTGCGCCGAAGCCTCGGTGTTTGCCCTGTTTGCATCGCGTTCCATGAGCGCCGCCTAACTTTCTGGCCAGACAGCAACCCTGAGACACGCCACGATACACTGAACACCTCTCTCAAGACATTGCACACATCTGCGTTACTTGCAAGAACATCACCAGGCACATTTCCTATCGTCGAATCGTCCAAACACACGTCGAAGCCCGTCTTTACCCTTGCGGCCAAGCCATCTCCCACCAGCGGCAACATCCGCGTCCAGACAGATTCCGAAAGCGGCGGGTCTGACATAAGAAGAGCAAACATGGGTGGCTACCTATCCACATTTACAAAGCTCATATGGGCGAAGAAGGAAATTCGGATACTGATTCTGGGACTTGTGAGACTGCGACGCTCGACTAGGGACAATGGGATCGGGAGTGCTGATTACAAATGCAGGATAACGCTGGCAAAACGACACTGCTGTACAGACTAAAGGTACGTTTGTAGCCCTGGTATACTAGAGGAAGTAGGAAGGATGACCGAACACTTGGCTACGTTATGGAGATGGTGGTATGCTAACATCCTTGGACAGATTGGCGAAGTAGTCACAACGATACCTACAATAGGTTTCAATGTTGAGTCAGTAACATACAAGAACCTCAATTTCAACGTCTGGGTAAGCTTTGCTCTCCCCTCTCCTCACAACTCCCTTCTTACCTGCCCGTCGTCCCTTCAATCCGCCAACACACACCTAACACCACCCCTCTAGGACCTCGGAGGCCAAACATCCATCCGCCCCTACTGGCGCTGCTACTACGCCAACACCGCCGCCGTAATATTCGTCATTGACAGCACCGACATCGAGCGTCTGACGACGGCCTCGGAGGAGCTCCGCGCCATGCTCAACGAAGAAGAACTCCGCGACGCCGCGCTCCTCGTTTTCGCAAACAAGCAGGACCAGCCTGGTGCAAAGGGTGCAGGCGAAATCAGCGAGGCGTTACGGTTGGGCGAGCTCAAGGATCGGAATTGGAGTATCGTTGCTTGTAGCGCTGTCGATGGCAGTGGTGTTCAGGAGGGCATGGATTGGCTGGTGAGTAATGTTGGTGAGGGCCAGAACTGAGCTTGTTGCGTGGAGCGGGGAAAGGGAGGTTATCATACAACGAGGGAAATGAGCATGGGGGTGGAGAGTGCAGGCAGCGAGCATTACGCGGCGCACACGCGTCTGGATGGGGGGTTTATACTAGCATAGTGGGCGTTGGGGCGCAACCGGGGTCGTGGAAGACGGGAATCTAGCGCCAGTCACCGTTACAGTCCTCTTCTTTCGAGTTGATATAATGCAATTTCATTGTTCTTTTCGAAAAGCTTTGTCGGGTACACATTTCGCGTCGAGGCTTGCAAGAAACCTGAATTGATCGGCATCGATCACAGAAAAGCCCTAGACTCCGTGGCAACGTCTAATAATGCTCCCACATGCTTTCTCTGCCGGGCCTCAACCGCCCCGAAGTCCAGTCCTTCCCGTACACATACGCACTAGTAATCTCCTCCTCATCAATCCCCAAATGGTCATCACCATCTCTGCCCCTAAACCAACCCAGCGCATACGTCTTCCCGCTCTTCTCCAAATGCCGTGTCATTTCACTCGACGTAAACTTCTCCGTATCGATGAAACTAAGCAGCATCTTGGACTGGTGGATAAATGCCAGCACAGAGGCCATTGTGCCAATCTGGCGAGGCAAGAATTTCTGGCTACGCTTCCTGTACGTCAGGAGAGCGATGCCGATGAGGTAGAGTAGGATGAGCATGGTGAGTGTAAAGGAAGTCCAGAAAGAACGGAATGTTTGCTCCGTGTTGTAGCGATCTGTTGGATCACTCGTCTTGCCGTCATGGTTGTCGTCCCAGCCCTCGCCGCCGAGCCCGGGGATAAACTTTTTGCCGTCGACGTTGATGGAGGATACGCAGACGGTGAGGATTTCGCCAAGGACGGAGCCGAAGGCAACTAGCATGACAAGGTAGTGGCCGTTGAGGAAAGCCTCAAAAGGAAGCCAGAGGGGGTTTGTGCCGGCGTAGTCTAGGGTGAGTGTTTTGGCGGGGGCATGTCGGAGCGAGAGCATGTAAAAGGGTTGTAGCATGCGGACATCAGCATTCATGGTGTTCCAAGTGATACGGATGATGGTTGCTAGACCGGTCATGATCCAGGGAAGTTCCTTGGTGAAAGCGCCTGCTACTTCGACAAACGTGACGATGGGTACTATTATGGTAAAGGCGATTAGAAATCCGACAAAGGAGACACCGACACGCAGCCGAAGCATAAGTGGTCTAGGATCGGTGTCTTGTTCGTAGATCTTTTCTTTGCTGTTGCTGATGTATTCGCCTTGCCACAGCGAGCTCTTGTGTAGAATGTACCTTCGCTGGCGGAGTTGCTTATGGATCTTATTCAAGGGCGCTTGGTCTAGTCCTTTGAAATCTGCAAGGATATGGCTCTTGGTAGCCATGGCTGCGATCCCTGCAATGCCCTTGGGGTCTGACTGCAGGCCACTTTTTCGCTGCATAGCATATAGCAATGCTCCGCCGCAGCAAGCGACAATAACGAGACACGATGATAGGGCCCGAGACCATGCGGGCCGCACCCGAATAGATTTCCAGCCTTCATTCTCGCGATTGTCCTCTGGTGGCCACATAGTGATCGAGGCGGACTGAAGAACAGGTACGAGGCTGCTAGCGATCAACGTACCTAGAGAACTGTAAATTACAGCAAATTGTTTGTGACGGAGTGCCCTGAGTGGCACCAACCAACTCATGAACGTCAGATAATCCATGTTGAGCGACTCGCCTGCAGTTGCTCCAGTCTTCTTGGATAGCTGGTAAAACGGTTCTAGGCGTTTCACTTCGAAATCTGACATCTGCCAGAGTACGCCGTAAAATACGAACATCATGATTGGCGCATATTGCCAGGCAAAGTATAATGTGATGGGCAATTCGCCTACTCTTTGAAAATTGCTGAGCCCGCCTTTTATGGGATCTTTCTCAACGCTTCTCAACGAGATCTGACAAAGATATTCCTGAACACCAGCAAGGGCTAGGGCGATTATTATCAGCATAGATATCCACCACCAGCTCATAGTTGTGGGTCGCCATGCGGGCATCTGGGGGTCTGCGTCGATGTTAGATCAAGCGTTCGTGGGATTTCATCGGAAGTGTCACCTTTTGGGAAGAAATAACTAGTTTCTGCATCCTTCTTGACGAGACCAGCTGAAAGACTGCTCATCGAGTCGAAGTCACGAGTGACTGCGGTAAAGTCGCTGATGTCGACAGGGATCTCTGTGGCAACGGCAACAACTTGACCAGTCTTTTCAGCTTCGACCTGTGCATTCTTGGCCTCGGCGTTCGCAATATCCGATGCGGACAGTATTCTGCGATGGCCTGGAAAGAAGCCTGGCACGGGTCCTGAAGGCGTATGCGTAAACGGCTTGTGGAGTATCGATGTCATGCCAGCCCCCAATTGTGATTCGAGTTTCTCAAATTCGGCGGCATGGCTAGCCTCATTCATATCTCTAATTCGTTCTCTGGATCTGTCCCTATCTTCTGTTCTCGACTGCGCCTCGAACCCCTTCAAATGCAATCCGCCGAGCGAACTCAAATCGTACCCAACTGCTTCATCGTCTTCTTCCACATCCTTCAGTCCAGCCCTGCGGGTTCCCGACTCTTCATCATCGAGCCGATTATAGCCTCCTCCGCTGGATGCTCCTCCATGTAGAGATGCGATTCGATGAAGGGCACGCTTAGTCCGGCTCCTTTTCTTGTCCAATGACGGTGAAGCACGAGGTTGAGCAAATACGCTTGCAACTGGATTGTAAGATGTTTCCTCGGCGAACGAAGGTGGCGGCGGCGCGCGAGGTATGCGATACGAGGGGTCAGAATTTCGGTCGAGAGGTGAAGGGAACGATTGTCTTCTTGATGCAGGGGTACCAGTGGGGGACACGATTGAAGCTACTGAGGATGGACGGGACGGAAATAGTTGTGAGAGTCTGTCTGAGGTGCCAGACGTGCTTTTGCGCTCGGGTGATGGTCGAACCTCAAACGGCGGGTTATCGCCTGTTGTTGGGGTGCCGATGCGCAGAGCAGAGGGAACAGCGTTCTCAGAGGGTCTTCTGTTCGGATTAGGAGAGCCTGTCTGGAGAGGCGGCGTCACTCCTTCCATGTACCGCGTTCGCGAGCCAGGATACATGACGGCGGCTCGTAGTATGCGTCGACCGTTGGATTTTGCCAGTTAGGCTTGGAAGCGACCGTGATTCAGAGCAAACCATACGCAAACAGAGAAACAAGACTTTAAGGGATGGAGTAAGACGGGAAATCGCACGAATTACACAAATGAGGGCGGCTGAGGGTGCCTTGCAGCCAGCCGGTACAGCCCCGTCCGGCCATAACAGACCGGGCTTCCACATGCTGTAATAGGTCGTTAGGCAAGCAGGAACCGCGCGCAATCTACTTCATCAGGCAGCTCAGGCTAGGCGTACTATGCATGTATTCTTTGTTCGCGTGGCAGAAGATTCAATGCATGTTCAACCTCGTGTTGTTCAGCCCGTGTGACTCTGGATGCTTGTGAGGCGGTAGCTGGACGGTCGCGCTGGAAAGACTCATCGCTCGAACAATGCGCTAGCAGCGGATAGTCAAACTATCCAGAGGGCTGAAAGCGAATTGGGTGGTTCGATAGAGCTAGCGAGCGCTTCCGATCTCCTCTTGTCTACGCATCGCGAGCAGGCCAAGCTAAAATACGGCGCTGCGGCGGCAGGGCTTTCGATGCTCGGCTGCTATTTCCGTGTTCGGCATGGCGATGGCTTGCAATTTGGGGGCCAACACATCGCATGAACACCGGTGAGCGATTTCGGTCATGCTGGTGCTGGTGATGAAGAGGAGGTGGGAAGAAGAAGAAGAAGAAGTGGGAGGAGGTTGAACGACGATGTAATCGCTGACCCGCTAATGACGACTGATGCAAGGACCTTCACGCTGACAGCCCACCAGTCCGTCCTCCAGCACCACCATAGGCTGCCTCATGGTTGCACCAAGTACGAAGGACCATGTCGGACTTTTTTTTTTTAGTGGCGCGCGCATGTGGGAATTACTAGCAACGGTACTTCCAAGATTACGGTACAATAGGTACATTGGTATACAGACTAAGCCCCTCTCCCTGCAGATACCCCCCCACCTAGCTCAACTCAGTGCTGTCTCTTCCTGATTTGCACGATCGGACCCTTCCTGTTAGCCACAAACATATCGTAGATCTGATACTGATCCTCGACCTGCCGTCCAGGCTTGCCATTGCGGTCACCACCGCCGAGATTCACACCTGCAACACCCTGCATTTCATACATCCACAACATCTTGGCCATGACGAGTCGCATCTCGAGCCAGGCAAGGTTCTTTCCGACACAACCACGTGTTCCAAATGAGAAGGCGCAGAAACCACTTTCAGCCAGTGCAACACTTTGGGCCGAAGAGCCCTCCTTTCCAGATTCGTCGACAATCCAGCGCTCAGGTCGGAACTTGAAGGGCTCAGGGTAAACGTTCGAGTTGTAGCTGAGACAGTACAGGCCTGTACTCAAATGGACACCAGCGGGGAAGTAGCGGTCCTCCACACTTGTGCCTCCTGGAAGCACCTCACGGCTTGGCTCTGCGGCAACCGGTGGCGTCATCCTCATGGCTTCCATGAGAAAGGCAGTGAGGTACTTGCAGGACATGAGCTTGCTGCCAGACTTGATCTCGTCGTAGCTAGAAAAAGTAGAGCGGATTTCTTGCGCAAGCTTTGCTTGTACCTCCGGGTTCTTTACAAGGTAGAAGAAAGCAGCAGACATGACGACAGAGGTTGTGTCGGAGCCGGCAATGATGAGCAACTCGCACTCAGCATACAGCTCGTCCAAGTCGTAGCCGCGCTCGCCTGTCTCGGGGTCGACAGCCTTGAAGAGCCAGTGGAAAAAGTCTCTGCGGATCTCACCTTCTGGCTTAGGATTTGTTTCCAATTCTTTTTCGATTTTGGATCGGTTCTCGAGAGATGAGGCCACGAAGTTCTGCCACTCCACCACCGCCGGTGGCGATGCTATCGACAAGAGCCAGTCGAGACCGCGAGGTTTCAGCCACATCCAAATGTTAGCCACAGGGCTGAATCCAACCTTCCAGACGTTAGCACGTTTTCTAAAGACACGTAAAGCATAATTACTGGGTGCAGGAGCTCCAAGAAAGTGGCCATGACCTCGGGAATGTGGCGCAACTTGCTGGTAGATTCCTTCATGTTGAAGTTTGTGCCAAAGCACAAGTCACCGAGGATATCGAATACGAGCCAGTTGACCCAGTCACTCATGTTGACAGGAGTGGTCCATCCGCCATCCTTCGAGACCTGCTCGCCGAGCAGCTCCAACCATCGGTCAATGTTTGAGTGCAAGAACGTCTCAGCATCTCGTAGTGCAGCTTCAGAGAAGGCATAGTTCAACACACGACGTTTACGAGCGTGAACACTGACGGCAGTGCTGTTCCATGTGTTGATGGTATTGACATTACGGGGCCATATCTGGTAGTAGTCGCCCTTCCTAACATTTCCCTTTGGTCCAAAAATCTTCTTGAATGCGGAGGGTGTGTTAAGGACAACGCTGTCAGGGCGATAGCGAAATTCAGGACCTGCTTGTCATCAGCACGCAAGCCTCGACCGGGAAAGGCACTCGCATACCGTATTGCTCCTGCAGATTATGCAGCCAGATGTGTCTGTCACCTGTACGCGTGTGCCACCACGAGGGAATCACCGTCAGTCGGGCCCAGAACGGACCCGGGTACGAGGCCAGTGGATGGAAATAGAGCCGATAAACTGCAGTGACAAATACATAGGCCAATGACAATGAGGAGCATAGTATAAAGAGACTCGGGTAAGACGACGCCCCGCCTAGAGCATCTTGAGAGGACATTATGCACGATGCAATCAATCAGAGGCAGAAGCAAAGCAGTTGGGGATGCGAAAGCGAAACTCTGAGCGTGGGGACTCTTGTACGCCCCTCATGCTCGCCGACAATCCATTACGGGCCTGTCTTGCGTGCCCCTATCCAGCTCGCACAGTAGCTATTAGCGGCCGTTTGATTGGACTCTGGCGACCTTGGTAGTACTAATATCGGGGTTGATTGTCTAAGACGACTTGGTATGTGGAGGTTTGCTTCTCGGTTGGGCTAGAGGTAGGCCCGAACGAGCCGCTCCCGATGGCACCACCTCCCGCACCAGACATGCTCGTATCAAATCTACAGAGCGACTCTCCACTCCGCACCTCAGCAACTCACTAACTCACTAACACTAACCCGTGATTCACGTTTTACTTTTTCGATCTGTGCAGGCATGGAGGCGATATATTTCCATGACAAACACAGGCGAGTCGCTTGCGTGTGCGGGTGGGGCGATCGGTGAGCCCATTGGGAATTTCTTGCATTTTTTCCTGGTCGTTTTCGAAACAGTAAGCTCAGAAGTATTTTCCGACGAGGAGTCGTGGGATTCTGGAATCATTGCGACTCTCGGCTTAATGGTGGTGGGTGCAAGACTAAAGGTACCAAGACTATGGCGTGTGTGGCTTTCCAATCCCATCGGCTGTCAGTATGCAGCACATCTGCCGCTTCCGCGACCCTAGTCATGGCCTCTCGCCTCTCTCGCCGGCCTGATTCGCCTCGGATGCAGCGTCCGAGGAGAGAACGTCTGGCTCCTACCGGTACACCACCATCACCGCAACTGGCACATACGAGTACTTGCTTTTCTTCCACACAATACCCCCAAACATGCGAGTTGTGTTGCAAAAGTGCATCATGGACAATATGCTAATTAGCACTTCGCCGTCTTGACTGCGATAGACCCCTGAGAGGTGGTGGCGTGGCACTGACCACGATTGGCCCGTCTTCTTCGCCAGACTTGTCCACTTTCTGACTCGTCACCCGGTAGGCGAAATTCACAAGCAAAAGCCGAACAAACGGCATGCCATCTCGAGAATACCGAAATGGGAACTGATTCACCTTTGCCTGCCAGACGAGGCGAAGGATTCGGGAATTTGTGGACAACGTCTTTCACTGGAGTCAGGCACATGGTTTTTAGTCAACGCTTGCCCATGGACCTGCTTTGTAAGGCTTAGGTGTCTCTTCCGTGCTCAACTCCGCCCACGACGGCAAAACCAGCAGGCTGGGAACATGACCCTCGATGTTGCATTGCTCAGACACACGACCCCATAGCTACCATTTCCCCTGTGCAGCTCATCAATCACATGTGCTTTTTCCCCGCGGGCAAATGCACTATGGCAGTTGTCTGACTTCAGCCCAAGCCACGGAGATGACTGAGATGGTGTCAAAGAGGCATGATCGGTGTGTGAAGTAGCTCATTTCGCTCGCAAAGACATGGAGAAGGCACTTCGCCATCTAAGGGACTAGCTCCGACAAGTGCCCGTCAGCCGGTACCCGACTTACATGGCCATCCACTCACATGTGAAAGACACGGCTGTATCCTTCGCACGAGCCGGTCCCTCAAACACGATCCACATCCCAGGTAGCCCCCCGTGTCAAGGCCCGGCCTACAGGGATTTGATTTTGTTTTACTGCTCAACAGGTTCGGATATGCTGCCATCTCCTACCGCTTTCTGTGTTCGCATTGGTCGATCATGAATCCAACAAGCAAAAGTCTTTGGGGCGGAACTGCATCCAAGGGGTCCGCGTCGGGAGTGGCTGTAGCAGCACGGGATGCGAATATCTGGGGATGGTTTAGGGCAAGTTTTCTTCTCGGTGCTTGCAAGGAGTATTTGATGATGAAAGGGCCCGCTTTCGTGGACGAGATTTCGGGAGGGATCATTTGTATCGTTGTTACGACAGAAGACGACTTGTTTTTGTTTCGGCCTATTGTTCAGTCTACAACGGATAGACTGGGGCGTACAACTGTGTGAGCGATGGCGCCTATCATCAATCCCCAGGAAAGCATGTAAGTTGTACCTAAAGATCTGGTTACCTATCCTCCCTACTCACATCACGGCTCTGTGATGTCGGGTACGCTATTCCCCTTTATGGCAATCCCTCGCAATACATCGACCAGAAACCATAGCCTTGGGGTACGACACTGACAAAATATACAGCCAGGCTTACCGCCATCGTCTGGATGGAGTCGCTATCTCAACCTACGTCCTCATCATGCTGCTCGTCCCCCTAAAGATCTTCTGCCGACAACACCAGGGGGGATGGCACAACGTGCGAATGGATGATTACATGTCCATGTTTGCATTGGCATGTGCGAACGGCTTCTTTTATGTTTGCATTATTGGTACGCTTACACTCTTATGCTATCTCTACGGGACTCGAACTAATTTTTCATAGGCATGCGGCCATCGTTAGGACTACACATCATCGACATTACTGACGTACATCAAATCGTGGACTTTTTGCAGAACATCTATATTGGGCAGATCCTGTATACATTGAGCATAACATCGATCAAGCTCTCCGTTCTGGCTTTCTACTGGCGGTTATTTGAGATCAAGGCTCGTTTCACTATCATTGTGGTTACTGCTTGCTCGATCGCGTGGTGTATCGCTATTGTAAGTCGATACCTGAAGATCGCAAACTTCAAATACTAACAGCGGTGTGTTATCAGCTGCTTTGCGTCATTTTCAACTGCATTCCTGTCCACGCCGCATGGGACGTCACCGTCACTGGCGCAAAATGCATACCGATCCGCTCCATCTACCTCGGCGGCTCCGTACCCAACGTCGCTCTCGACCTCTTCATCGTCATGTTGCCTATCCCGCACGTCTGGCGCCTGCACGCGCCGCTGGCTCAGCGCATCGTCCTAGCAGGCATGTTTGCTCTCGGTACCTTCATCGCCGTTGTCTCCCTTGTGCGCCTCATCATATTTCTGCAAATCCCCATTGGCACCCAAGGCGACGTCACCTACAACTTCCGCGAGATCATCGTCTGGTCCATTGTCGAGATCAATATCGGTCTCACGTGTGCGTGCTTACCAAGTCTGAAGCCGGCATTCCAGATGGTTGGGCTTAACAAGTTGTTCTCCTTTTCGTCTTCGAAGCCCTCGGAAATGCGTACACCGGGTGCCAGCGGTGTATCAGGTGGATTGGACGACGTTTCAAATCCCAAGATGGGGTCTGGGCGGCCGCGCAAGAAGGGCGCCACAGGGGGTCTGTTTTCCACCCTGGCGGGTATGAGTCGTTTGGATGACGAGGAAGAGTGCAAGTTTGTGGATGACAACATGGGGAAGAACAATGTGGAGATTGAGATGGGCAGGGTTAGTGGTGATAGCGGGCAGAGGACGCAGAGTGGTGGTATCAGTGTACAAAAGAACTGGAGCGTCTTGGTAGACGAGAGAAACACTGGACACTCGTGATATGGGACGACGAATAATGGCTGGAACCACAAAAATAACCAAAAAGGCGTATAGTGACGACCATATTCACGATGACGATAAAAATACACTACATAATTTAGTATAGTAATTATTCTCCTCTTCTGTTTAAGACATTTCGCTACATGCGACCTTAGTGCTACTAGTCGAAGACCAGCGTGTCGTTGACTGGATTCTTGAAAAGATGGATGAATGCACGCAAAGAATGACTATGTTTAGGTATAATGGAGTAGTCTAGGTGGGCGAACCTCTATAGTAGGTTCACGATTCTAATCGGTATTATAGCTAATCTCGACTTCAATGGATTAATGTAGGGGGACCTCTAGGGAACCTCCTTGCTCTCTAAAGGGTACCGCGAACGTAGTAAGAGGTCGTTTCAGATACGCTAAATTCCTAGTTGATGCACACTAGATTCTGCATAGATATGGCTTTGGAGAGTTGGAAGACGATGAAGTTGTACTTGGTCTTGGCTTCTTCGCAGATACGATTAAATCAGGCTTCGCAAGTACTGGTATTCTCTGTAAGAATTAGGGATCTACGAAACCAAGCGGAGTCTGGGATAGTTGGTGTTGGTTGCCCCCCCTCTTACAGTATAGTTTTAGCTCCGTTCCAAAATGGGTCTTTGGGAGATATGCGTTCTTTTTGCGAGCCTACCGGCGTGTCTTTGCACCCAGGACAGAATCTTCGAATTCTAAAGGTTCGTTGATGGTACTTTCAACCGGGTTGGCAGTTGTGTCACCTGAAACGCCTCAAACAATATTGTACACAACTGAAATTCCAAATCTAGTATTGAGCAGCCCCAAGGACGAAGGCCCTAGCCAGCAACCAAAAACGATGATACCTGGAGCCTTTAAACGAACAATTTAAACCACCAAGGCTCCGATTCCTGTGCGGAGCAAACTATTGGGTATCATCGACGAACAGCCCGAGTGCGTTTATCTGGTCTAGACTGTCGAGGACAAAGACATGGCGGATGACTTTTCGTCTCGATGATAGCACCAACAAAGCTATTGTCGCTCACAAAGGTGTAGAAGCTGCCTTCAACCGACTTCAAATCACACTTGCTCAAGCTCCTATTTGGATTGGCAGACCAAATTCCACATTGGATGTCGAACTCAAGTCGCTTAGTTGATCCGATTCGACGAGTGCTGCATTTAATCAAAAAACATTTATTAGTGCAGTATAAGATGACATGATGTCAAGCTGCAGTCACCTCGTCACTACATATACGACTGTTGAATTTTCGGTGTTGTCTGCCTGGGTACTACCGAGTTTGATGGCGTTATCGGATATTGAACCTTATATACCCCCTGTTTCATTATCTTTTTTAGCTGGATTCGATGGATTCAATGGACGGAGGAGGGTAGGCACGCGGCTGGATATTGTAAGCATTGCTCAAGGTCCATGTATGTATATTATGTATGGTCACCATATCAGGGGCATCTGTGTAGTAGACTCGAGTACGCTGTCGCTGTCATGGAACGTTCTAGCCACATGTGACGCTACACATGATTGATGCGCTATTCCTGGCTCGTATGCATGAAACCGAAAAGGGTGGTGACGGCAGTGGTTGCTTCTGCAAGCTGCTTATTCTCCCGTGAGGACGCTGGGCATCAACTGGTTGGCTTTTGTGGTTTTGGAGCGTCATAAGCTGCCAGCGGTGGAATAATGCATCGTCATAAACTAATTGAAAATAGCAACCTGCACAATGTCTTTGTCTTGTGTAAGTTTGTCAAGGATCGTCGTGCTAATGCTGAGGTGCAGCCAATCGGCTGGTACTGCCATCGAGTTCCGCCTGCTATTCTAGGCTGGCGCTATTGGCCCTGTCAATGATCCTGCCGTATGCAACGCTACAGTTTCTTCACCTGTACAGTACCATCTCTTCGTGTCTATTTTACCGCCTACAGACCCTTCACTTGTCTGCCCCACGTAAAGGTTCGTATCCATATAATCACTCCGCGGCGCCGCTGAGGGTCTGTGAGGGTCTGTATCGCCCATTGGGACTGCACGCATTAGAGTAATATTACCGAAGACAATCAGCACTACCAATCACGCTTTGCTTGCATATACGCAACCCCGCAACATCTAGCATCCGAACGCCCGGTTCGAGAACCCATAAGGTCCTATACTCGATTGACCTGGCGACACTTCGGCAATACATGCACCAACATAGACGCCATGGACGGGTCGTCAATCAACTACGCGACATCCAAGGATTGGGTCGATATCATGAAGAATCGATCAAAAGTGCGCATGCATGAGCTTATAGAACGCCTAGGGTTGCGCGCCAAATGGTCATCTAACAAACGTGGCAAGACCAACTTTGAATCGGCTCTGGTGCGCGAGCTGGTTGCGGATATGGGTGATGTGGTCTCTACGCTACCGAAAGAGCCGGACGAGCTTATGAAGTTCCTGAGTGCTGAAAGAAGTCTGAAGGAAGAGGTGGATGGTTTACTTGAGAAACATGGCACCAAGGTCTGGGGAAGAGTAGGGGATCGCGAGCATCTTATCACAGCGAATGAAGCCGGCGTTGAAGAGGGGGTATATCCCAGGGATCTGTATTTTGAGAATGACCAAGACCGAGCATTGTAAGTGCGCTTGTAGTTTTGGACTTGACGGAATATCACGACTTGCAAATTGACTCGATGGCTACTGATGCACTCATAGAATCCATAAGCTCCTCCACTGGTGGATAGGACTGAAAGCCTGCAACGTCATCCTTGCACGCGAACGTCTTGATCGCGAGAGGAGAAAGAAGGCCGAGAATCGACAAGCACGAGCAGAGGCGGAGTTCTCTGCTCAACCAGAAGGTGGCACACCAGCGTCGTTTGTTGCACTTGCGCCCAACTCAGTCTTGCATGACGGCGACACGGGTTCACGGGGCAGTCCCATGTCATCAAGCGCAATGCTCACCCCCCCGGAATCTGGTGAAAGTCCCACGATACCATCACGAGATGGAATTGGTTTCATGTCGGTCAATGGTGGCGGGCATGCGACAAACGGCAATGCCGCTTTTTCCAATGCAAACACCAATCAACCACAAGCCTCACGACAGCCACAAAATCTTGTCGAGGGTATCTGGAGCAAATTCGTCCCCGAAGCCAACAGGTCACCTAATCAGCCTTTGGCTTCTATTTACCCGATTGATAGCAAAGCAGCAGCACAACAGCAGATTGCAAGCGCGAACCAAGCAGCTGTCGATCGGCAAATCAGCGTCGACGTCGCGAAGCTGGTGGCAAGCTTCCGGACGGACGACGCAACATCAGAAGAGAGACCACAACCGAGCAACAGCGTGCCTTATCGTGGGCTCGACCATGAAGGTTTGTGCGCGCTACGGCAATACATCTACGGAGAGGATCGTGGCACGTCCATGGAAGAGGAAACCCTGCTGAACCAACTGGAGAGAACATGGCGGGAAGGGGTGCGGGCAGACTACAACAAAATGGTTGAGAACATTCCTGTGTTCATCGCACGAGAACGAGCATTCCTGACGTGGGTGGAGCTAAAGCGACATATGGCAGCTCTTCAACGGGCAAACGAACGTAGGTGCAATTTGGCCATCTATTTCTGTATCTACACACTAACCTCGATTTGTAGGCTGGTCGGCAGAAGGCGGGTCGCGCGCCGAAATTGAACGTCGCATCCAACAACACAAGACGCTTATGGGTTGCACTCAGACCATTATCGCGAACTTTGAAGACGTTGGCCAAGGTTTCGGCCTCGGCCCTAATGTGGCCGTTGATCGCGACGAGTTGCTGCGACAAGCATTGGTGGTGTTGGCTGGGGAAAAGTATGCCGTCGAGATGCAGTGGAAGGCGGTCGAGTTCACAGCGACCATGGCATGGCTGCATGAACACCTGGAGTTGTTCCGTAAGGACGAGGATGAGGAGGGTAAGAGTATGCTATGGTACGCTGGGTAGTTTGCGGCATTAGTAACGACGCAGATGCTAGCGGGCATATTAAATGCGTCTGGGTTGTTCTAGTCATGGAGGTGGTATACGCTCATCTTTACAGGCGTTCCGGTGGTCAGGGGGTTGATCCCATGGCCAGGGTTTGGGGGCCCACGCGCGATCCAATTCGGGAAAATAGTCTATTCGGGTAGGTCAGCCGTAGAGTCAGTTTCAGCTACTCCATCATGTAACAGGACGGTGTAGGATTAGACTAGCTCAGCTGTCCCACGGCTCCTGTATTGCATCGAGTGCCATCAGTGTCGAGGGAAACACGTAGTAGGGTACCAAGCTTGGGAGGGGGAGGGGGGATAGTGCTGATTACGATCGTCTCGACAACAGCTGATGGTGAGCGTATTGTCGATAGCTCGGCACCTAGTATCCGAACGAATACGGGGGGCTTGGTCGGCAGCACTTCGCATACCCTCTCTCGCTTAATGTAACCTGCAGCCAAGGGGCGTTGTTCAGGCTCCGCACTGGGCCGTAAATCCAATGCCACGTTCCTATTATAGTAGAGTGATGGCGCCGCATGCTCGTCACAGCGCCTCACATTTGCCCCAAGGCGTATGGCGCCACATTGCCGTTGCCCGTCTAGGAGATGGTCTATTGAAAGAAAAAAAATATGCCGTCGCTGATGAGAGCAGACGCCGGCATGCAGATAAGAGCAAATGGCACAGGGTGGTAGTACAAATCTATGGACAGGGCCAGAAGGAGAAGAGGGACGAGCGCGTCATAGACGCATACCCTTCTGCTATCCGCTCAGTGCTCAGTGCTCAGTGCTCAGTGCTCGGTGCTCAGGGCTCACGACGATAGCAACGGGTCTACTTACCTAGGTACCCCCTCGCCCCTCGTCCGCCTCCCCGGCTATACGAGGCGGTGATAGTGTCGCTTACTTTGCTGATTGCATGTGGCGGCTAATGATGGGTGATTGAGTAAGAGGGAGTCTCGAGTCGAGCATATCGAGTCCCAAGGACACGCGGGACGTTTTGGCCTATTGCGAGTAAGAGTTGTGCTGCTAGCCCATGTAATTTTTCCTTCATTTGTACCCCCGTGTATTCACATGCCCAACAGAAGATGTGATTAGCATAACCCAGCTACTCATAGTGCAAGCGTCGTACTATGAACAAGCAAGGGCGAACGGACCCGCCGTGCTTGAACGAATGAGGGTCGGGCGGTACTATGATTACACCCAACGGGGAATTATTAGCGTTGCGAGTCATTAACTTCGGGATGCGGACGCGTATTACCTATGCACATGTTGTGTTGGGGCCCCTGCCGGATCATTGTCTCGCTACTGGATCACGCACGTCTTTCTGGGTATCTTTTGGACGCGGCCTACCGTCTGTCGCATGCTTCTTACACGTCACCGACATCATCCATCATCAAGTCATCCTTTTACTGCCCTCTGTCCTTACCCCGCCTCTGCCTCCGTCACCGTTTCGACCGACCCCGATCCACTGCTGCGGCGCTGCCCAAGTCTGCGGTTGGTTGTGTGTGTGTGTGTGTGTGTGTGTGTGTGTGTGTGCAGTGTGTGCAGTGTGTGTGTGTGCAGGGGGTCTGGGTTCTTTGTTTGGTAAGGTAGCACGATCGGCGTCTGAGACTTGGACAAAGTTTTTGGAAGCAGCTGGCAATAAGAAAAACTTTGTTCCAAGTCGGCCTAGTGGAACGTACTCCTTTTACCTTGCCAAGCTACCATCACCCCAACCCATCGGTTCCATCACATTTTGGCGCGCGCGCCATTGATTGTCATCTCCATCCGCTTACGTTCCATCATCGTTCCTACTTTCCTCCATTCTGCATTACACCTTTCTTGTCGTCACCCATGCAGCCGCCATGAGCTCAAAGGACAACCTGGCCCTGGATTTGGAGCACGGCGTGCGACGCTGGGACCGCGCGCGATGGATTTCCGTCTTCAGTTCGCATAACCCGACTATACGCGAAGTGACCGAGTGTCTTGGGCTCGGCCTGTCTGCCTCTTCCTCGACTACCAACCGCGGAATCCCGAAATTCGACAATCCCGACTACCGGAAGCTGTCCAGTGAAGTCACCAAGCTGTCCAAGGAACTACCAAAAGAAAGAGACGCATTGTTGGATTTTGCAGCGGATCCGCAATCCCTGGACGAGGAGCTGGAAGAGTTGCTAGCGAGCTATGGACCCGCTATTTGGGGCAGGGATGCGGATCGGAGCTGCTTACTGACGCCGGATCCAACCAAGAAGACGTACAACAAGAATTTGTTTTACGAGGAGCCCGAGCACAAGGAAACGTAAGTTTGGTCCATGTGGAGGGGTGGGGGCGCACGCTAAGCTTGTTGCAGATTAAAGATACATCTGCATCGCTGGATCATCATCAAGGCATGCTACTATATCCGCAACATGAAGCTCAAAAGGCCGTCGGGTGCGAATGAATACGATCAGCTTGCCGATATCGATGGGGATGGCGTGGTAAGTTTCACACAGTTCCATCAAGAATTGATACCGTGTCTCACAGTGTGCTGATGAAACAACAGTCACCCCGTGGCACTCCGCAGTCGCTTACTCCACCGGATCCAGACACTGCTACCAGCGCTGATCTTGAAGTAAAGCCCATCAATCTGAAGAAGCGGAAGAGTAATGTCCACTTGACCATATCTGATGACGAAGAGATGGACGCCACCCCTGTCAAGCGGCCGTACAGCACCATGCCAATCAGCCGAAAGAGTAGTCCTAGGAAGTCTCTAAAGTCACTCTACCCCGCCGGTCCAGGTAGTATGGAGAATGCACCGCCGCTACCAACTCACGTCCATCGCTTTTCACCCGCACCAGGAGCAGGGCCTGAGACTGCGAGAATACAACTGAGTGCTCTGTCAAACAGCGAACTGAACGGGGGCAACAGGCTCCCCAGTATCACACAAAGCCCAGTGCCCAGTGGCTTTACCGCAGTAAATACCGGAAGCTTTACTCCGGTCAACACGACGCCTCCTGTAAAGGAGCCATCACGAGAGCCAGTAGTACGGGATGGCACACGGGAAGCCTCGAAAGAGGTACAGCGACATTCCCCTACACTGGGACACCGTCACAGCAGCAGTTATACTAGCCCGTACGAACCATCTGCGCATGGTGCTGCGACGGCTCGACCTGCCACTGACCCCCCTCGCTCTGCACCTCTAGCCGCATCCACGCCAGCTCTCAGCCATGGATTGCAGCCGGCGACTGCACCTGTAGCGGTCAATGGAGCTAATGGGCAATCTAAGGACTCCCCTGCTGCCCAGCATGCTCACATTGCACCGCAACCCCAACAGCCTCAAGGCCTGCAACGGTCACCACCTCAACCAACGCACCAGCCTCAACACACCCAACACTCTCATCTTCCTTCTCATCCACACGCCCCGGCTCAACAGCAGCCTCCTCGACCGCCCAGTCGAGGTAATACACCAGGCATTTTAACACGTTCCCTTGCACCTCATCCTCGCAGTAGATCTAGTACACCACATGCGCTGGTCGCACCTCTCCAGCCGACTACGGCTCTTAATAAGCAAGTCACATCCGCACCTGCCTTGCAAAGCGCGCCTGCATATGGAATGCACATAGTCCCAATGTCGGACGCTCCTTCTGTAAGCAATCATCGAGCGCCTTCCAGTCATGCACCGCCTACTGCCCCCCAGCATGCTTCACACCAAACTGTGCTGAAAAGCCAATATCCCGACACTGCACCCGTCACTCATTCTCATTCTCACGTCCATGGTCATGCTCATGCCCACCCTCACCCCCATCCTCGTATCGCTCATGTCCCTCAGGCGGTGAGCAGGCCAGCAGTGCCAACGACAGACCTTCGCCTCCTTCAATGCGAAGTGACGGCCGGGCTCTTTACATTCTTTTTCCCACGGGCCACAATGCCCCCGGACGAAGCTGCGCTCCTCCAACGGTTGCACACGCTCTGGTTCCATGGTGAAGCTCTCTTCCGGGCTGAACTTCCCACTCATTACGATCTCGTTTCCAAAATCTTGACGGCGTGGCTTCACGAACGTCAAGCTATTGCTGCGTTGCGTCACTCGATGGCTTCTAGCCCGGGGGCGACGCATGCGGGGCTTGTCGATCGGTTGCTAGCGATGAACGACCTCAGGGCCATGCGGCTCAAATGGAAGAACATGAGTCCAGTCGATGGGCTCAGCCCGGAAGACCTACTCTGCATGGCTTTCAGGGCGATGACGAATACCGAGGGTAGCGAGTATCTGTTCAAGGATGGGTTAGCACGACTAGAGCTTGGAGTGTTTGAGTTTCTCCGCAGTGAGGACTCGAGGATCGTTCTGCAAAGACGCGATGCCAAGGCTGTGTGAAGCAGCACGTTGGGCACTTTGTGCCAGTCACCTTCTCTGTCAATGTTTCTTTGTCATTTCCTGTCTTAATCTTTTACTGCCTAGAGCGTGGGCGGTTTCCTTTGGCCTGCGAGGCGACATCTGGCCATCTGCTTAGCGATGGAGTTGTTGGAGTATCTCTGATTTGGGGGAAGCTCAGACTTGGGGTGGGGCGTAAGCTGTATCTTTTCGGACAGCGTGTGTTACTACTAGACCGGTACTACTCTTGTAATGATGGGGGGGCATGAGACAGTGGTAATAGTACTGTAGCATTAAGATACAGCAATCAATACTAAAGTGAAATCTCACCAATGGCATGGCAGAGGAGAGGTCTGGGCAGGATTGTATCCTTGTTGAGGGTGTGGCTACTCAGTCGTCGTCTGACCATGTATACGTTCTCACGTGTACAGGGTGAAAGTGGTTGGCGCCCGCCCGCCCGTCGCCCGTCGCTTCAACTGTGAATCTTCACACCATCTCCGCCCGTCGGTGGCTTGCTCTATCCACTCCCCCCCTTTCGCTTAGGCCATGCATGCAGGCAGGATCAACGATGGCTGCGACGCGTCTTCCCGAAGGCGGGCGCCCGTGGTGGCTGCCCGTGTAACAAGGATTCCAGGTCAGCCTCATGACTCTTGCCTAAGCCTCGCTCATCCACCAGCAACGCCCACGCACCCTCGCCGCTATGGACGGCCTCGTGAATACCTCACGCGCGCGCCCCCGGCTACACACCCTCCTGTGCTGGTTATCGCTATCGCTGCATATGAGGCCTTGAACTATCGCTAGCCGTTTGCGCAGCGCAATCATCCGCTTGGAAACAATGGTTTTGAGGCTTTTTGCACCGCCTGGTAGGAACCCACATGTGGAGGAGAGATGATTGGGAGCATCAGCTGACACGGACATGTAGGGGAAGGCCAGCACAGGCTCGTTCCAAGACGCCCGGATCCCATCGGTGCAAATGCGACGCTCCAGTATGCGGTAATCTCCTCGACCGTCCTCGCCGCCGCATACACGTCACTTGGTTCAAGATTCAGCCAGAGAGCCACCTCCGCGCAGGCGCTATCACGAACGGCGCTATTTATACGCTCGTCGGCACGCTTTGGTGCTGCGGTTGGCGCGGTAGGAGCCCTCGCGAACTGGTATTACTACTCGGCGTTTGCAAACGTAGTTGTGTCGCAGAAGCTACCAAACGCCAAGACTTGGAGGCTCTACAAGTCGACTAAGAAACTCACGGTCGAAGATGGCGCTTTGGTCGGTGCGGCGCTCGGACTGGCTGTTTCGATACCTACGCTCTTTGCGCGCCGGCTCCCCATACCACGCTGGTCGCAATGTTTCGGCTTGGTGAACACTGGCGCATGCACGGGCGTATTGGGTGCCCATGCTTACTTTCAGTATACCGGAGACCGACAGAGGGCTTACAAGCGCCTTGATCGGCGATTGCGGCGAAGGTCACTCGAGTTCTGGGCCATTTTCTGGGACAAGGAGCTCATGGCAAGGCTGGATCCGCTCATGCAACACTATGTACGCCATCAGGGCATTTGGTATACCCAGCTTCTACCAGATGACGTCTTTCAAGAAGCTGGGGAGCTGGACAAAGGTAGAATCAAGAGCAAGAGGCCCGGGTGCAATCGGCCAAACTCTTGCCACACAGCAGCCTGAGCCGCCGTTTTATACCCCAACCCTTTGATTATGCCGAAGATCTCAAACAGATTACTGTAGACAGTACCCTTGAGGGAATAAAGGAGATGGAAGCCGAGAAGAAGGAGCTGCTTGATGAAGCGGACTACCTCTTGTTCTTCAATGCACAGCAGAAGTATGACTATTGTCACCACGTCGGCCCTATGGACCAGGACGAACGCCGCAGACGTTTAAATGAAATCCTACTCGTTGACATTGCATGGAACCGTCTTCGTCACGCCGCAGATGCGATTACCCTGCGTCTCACACAGTGGCGCATATCTCTTCAGCACAAAGCTGCCTGGGAAGCATCCAATTCAGGCGACGATCATGTCGATGAGTGGCTACCAAAGCCCGACAGGATTGACTTTGTCTCTCATAAGCCTACGCTCTCGGTGCAAGAGGTAGCCAAAATGCAAGGTGAAATCGACCTTGAAGTGAGGACATTTGAACGGCTGTGTACAGATCAGATGCTACCAAAGGAGAGGATGGAGCAGCGGAGACAGGATGCCGAGGATGGACGAGTGATACTGAGAGCTGCAGATCACGTTCTTTTCAAGCTTGAAAAGGCAAGAAATTCCGTTGAGTCTTTCGAGAAGAACGCAGGCGGGAGAGAGTCTGATGCTGCTGCGAGTCCGAGCGCAATCGAGCCAACGGCAACCGGCACAACAGGTCCAATGGCTGAAGCTGCCATCCAGGCCATGGAGAAGTTTGAAAAGTCACAGGTCAATGGAGAGAAGGTCACGGATCCGCCTGATAGCAGATTGAAGCCGAACCAGCCATGATCAATCGTCTGGAACTATGTTTGCTCCTCTTCAGCCGGTTTTCACAGGCGTTTTAATTGGAAGGGAAAGTCATGTCGATAGTTTTCTTCCGTCTGGATATCGGAACTCTAATACGCATCCTTCTCTCTGTCATTCTCTTGTGGCAACCATTACCAGCTATTTGCTTGTTTGGTAAAGCACTCGATGGCCTTGGTTACGCGGAAATAAAAGCTTGTGTTTCATTCTCTCCGTCTACCTCAATCCAAACGTAGTTTTCATGCTAAGCAGTTCAGATACCGTTTCCTCTACCCATCCATTCACTCCATTTCCATGCGCAAAGTTGTATTCGAGTGGTTGCTGTCATACATAGAATATCACGGATGTTCTGTGCGAGGGTGTCGATACTCTGTTGGTGACAGACAAGGGAAAGGGAGTCAAGGGAGTCAAGGGGAAGGTGGCGAAACAGGTGCGAGAAGGGTTGCAGAAACAAGAGCAGGATTTGGTGGCTGTCGGTCATGAGCTTGACAGGAATAACTGGCGGTGGCTTGTCATGGGCCAAGCCGAGTGAGCGAGTAGATGGTGCTTCAGATTCACAGATTGAACCATAGGCGTCTGTTCATGATAACTTTCCATCGTTACGTATCGCTTGTAATATAAACCTAATCTCATCATTGATAAATACGGATATGCAATAAACATCAAAGATTGGACAGCATGGTGTCATCGTATTTTTCATTCCAAGTGCATGCTAGCTACGTGAGACGCCTTCCTTCCCAATTCTGAAGGAATAAAGAAACCCGGGGCCCTCCGAAAGCCTAGCTGGAGGTCGCAGAGGGGATATCGTATGATGCTATTAGTACAGAGGTCCATTCCTAGCTCGTTCATTTTCCGCCTATCCATACGTAGATCGTAAGGTCGTGAAAGAATACGTGGGGCAGTCTTGTCAGGAAACAATGTGACTGGACGTAGCTTGTCGGGTGATTAGGGCAAAAGATGCTTACAACTCCTGCTTGGCAGAGCTGGCGCTGGAGGCAGCAGCATCGTATCCGCTCTTCGCAGACTTAGAGGCAACTGAAGAAGCGCTAGAGGCAGAGTTGGCGGCAGCAGAGTTAGCGCTAGCAGCAGCCTTGGAGATGGAAGACGAGGATGCGGAAGCAGACTTGGCGGCAGCACCGCTGAGAGAGCTGGCGCTGGCTCCAGCGGCAGAAGTAGCGGAGGTGGCGCTGGCTTGAGCAAGACCAATTTGCTGCTTGACCAAATCGGTGTAGTAGGCGAAGCCACCGGTAGCGGCAGCGTACTGGCTTCCAACGTTGGAAGTGGCGGCACCGTAAGCGGAAGCACCAGAGGCGGAGAGAGATCCGGCAGAGGCAGAGGCGCTGTCACCATAGAGACGGGCACGGTGCTTGCGGGCAAGAGCAAGGAGTTCGTTACGCTTGGAACCCTGGGGGACCTTGATGCCGTTCTTGTCAGCCCACTCCTTGATCTGGCTATCAGACCAAGAGTCGAGGAGAGCGTCGCTGAGGCTCTGCTGAGCGTTGGCAGCAGCAGAAGAGACTGAGGCGTAAGCACCCTGAGACTGCTGGCTAGCAAGACGAGACTGGCGGCGGATAGCAGCAATCATAGCGTCACGGGTGTTGGGCTGGGGGACATTGTAGCCACGCTCGTCAAACCAGGCCTTGAGGTCAGAGTCAGACCAAGAAGCATAAAGCCAGTCGCCAGGGTAGTTTGCGGTTTCCTTGGCCTTCTCAGCAACGGACTGGTAGTTGTCACGGACAGCTGCAAGAAGGGAGTCACGCTGGCGGGGCTGGGGAACGGGGATGCCGTGCTTGTCGGCAAAAGCCTTGAGCTGAGAGTCGGACCAGCTGCGAGTTGTCAGTTTACATGTCAATCGTAGTTTGCTTAATCACGTACCTATCGAAGATCCAGTCCTTAACACTACCATAGGCCTGGTTTGCAGAGTCCTCAGTCTCGGTCCAGTAGACCTTGACCTGTTCGGCGAGGCTCTTAGCATCCTTCTCGGTGCCCTTCTTGGCCTGTTGGCCCTTGAGGCTCAGGTAGTTGGTGAGCGTGGGAACATCCCAGCTGGTGTAGGGGGAGACGACCTTGTCGTTCCAGTTGGCCTTGACGGTCGATTGGAGGTTCTTGCGGTCAGAGGGGCTGGGGTGAGGGACGCCATGGTCGCTGAGCCAGCGCTCTAGCTCAGTCTCATGCCATTTGTCGTAGACTGTTTGCTTGCGTCAGTACACTGCTGCATGACGCCATGTTCCAAAATCAATATCTGGGAGGGGGTATGTACTATACGCACCAGCGCCTCCAAACCAGCTGTTAGCCGTCGCCGAAGCAGCAAGCGTCACCACAAGGGTGGAGGTAAGGGAGAACCTCATGATGCGTTGATGCCGATGTGGTGGTTGAGTGTAATATGGATGAATCAATCAATCAGAGAGAAAGGGTTTGGGTATTAGGCAAACTCGGCAAAGGGTGTGAAGTTTAGAGGATGACAGGTGTAAAGGCAGCTTATGAGGGGGAGGGACAGACAATGGCGACTAGAATGTGTGCGTGGGAGTGACGTAGGAGTACACGTTGGGAGCTTGGACAAACAAGATGCACATGGCGCCTGCCTGGCGTCGGTAGCCAATGGGAAGCCCTACCCATATGCGACCACTCTTTTGGTTGTGCGCAATTGTGAGGGATCGACTTCACAAACGCGGTCTGGGCCCTGTGCATGTTTGGCAGGGAGCTACACCGGAACAGCCCGCGCTATGTCAACATGTTTTCACAACTGCGCAAATCATCGGCATGACGACAATGACAGAGATATTTTCACTTCCTTGACTCCACTGGGTAAGACGTGGGTCGCTATGGCATTTCAAAAATTCCCATCACAATATTGCGGGGTCTACTAGCGCGCCCAGCCCCTTACGTCATTTCCAAACAGGCACAAAACTAACTTGTGAAGCTCAACGCGTTTCTGAACCTCTTTGACATGGGAACTGGTGTGCTGAGTAGTTGAAGTCTACGATATCTTGTAGAACTTGTATCATTCACTAACTACCAAGACTCGTTTCGTGGCTAGTTGTGCATCCGCTGTCCTTCACGCTGGCTCTGCTCGTGCTCATGACTTGACGCCCTCGGAGCCACCTCGTCCGCCTTCACCTGTGAATGTGTTAGTAGACACCCAATGTGACCTCCATGGAGTGGCATACCTTTCCAGAAGCTACTCGGGACTTTGTCCTTCTCAGCATCCTCGTTGCTGACCCGCTCATGCGCCTGTTCCGCCCTGTTACTCATGTCCCTGTTGTGGTCCTTTACATCCTGGCTCTCCTCTCCTGCGGAAGGAGGGTTCTCGTTCAGTATCTTGGGTTGCGCACCTTTGACTTCGTTGGGGCTAGGCTCGTTGTGTTTACCCTGGGCGACGGTTGGCTCTTTGTTGTCTTTCATCTGGCGTGCAAATGTCGAGAATTCGCGCTTGCCTGAAGAGCCCTTGTTTGTCGAAGGAGCCGGGGACTCTGAAGTTGGCTTAGGAGAGTCATTCTGGTGGGAGTTGCTGTCCTTGTTCGGAGATGAAGAAGACTGGCCCTGGGCCACCTTGGGGGGTGGAGGTCCGGGGTGCTCGAGGTTCTCGCTGGGGTTCTCGCCCTGCTTCTGTGGTGACTCTCCAGCTGGGTTGCCCTCGCCAGAACCGTAATCTTGAGTTGCAAAACGAACTTGTACGCGGGCTCGAGGAGCGGCTGAAAGCACGACAGGACGCGTTGCTGCAGAGCGCAGCATCGACATGGGGCGGAGGAAGCTCATGATTTGTATTTTGGTACGAGATTGTGCAATTGAACAAAAAGATTGATTGAATTGTAGGTGTCAGTTCTGTAGAATTGAGGCGACCAGAGGTGTTGCAGTTCGTCTAAGCTCTTTGACGTCATGGCTTCCTCACGCACGTCACTCGCGTTTCGCGTCCTTAGACTGCAGCGACAATCACAAAAATGCGTGCATCGGTCCAGCAGTTTACATGTGAAACCTGTTTGCAAGAGAGCAGAGAGTGATTACTTTGCGCCATGGCTTTATCGACGCGTAGTCTGGGTCGTTCTTGTGTGTGTACGAAGAGTAAAGAAGCATGAACTGTGATATACCTCGATAAATGCCAAGCAGCTGTTAGAAATTGATTCGGAAAATTGATTAAGAAGATGTATTCACGGGGTATTCCAAGGCTGGATCAAGTGGTTGAGCTACTGCTGAACAACTTGTGGGATGAGTACTTGGGTAGTTTCTCAGCATGCATCGAGAGTCAGGAAAGAATCTCGGTGAGATATTGATGATATGTACTAAGCCAAAGCCGTTGAACTGTACGGGTACCGCAATTTTTTTCCGTGGCACAACATGAAAACCAAGGTTAAGACAGCTCGAGCTACATGCTCAAATCTAAACCCACGCCACACTTCCAGTCCAAAATACTGGCTCCATCTCAAGACAACAGTTCCTCCCATCCCCTACTCCCAATCCATCTCATTCCCACGATCTTCGGGCAACTTACGCTTCACACCAACCACCTCAGGTGCAATCCCAACCTCCAAACCCGGTCCCTTCCCCAAAGCCGTCTCAAACCGCCAGGGAGCAAGATTCTCCACAACCTGCTCATCGTAATAATCCGTGTTCTTAGCCTCTGGCCACCCATCTCGCTCCTCCGTCTCTGTAGTCACCAAACATTCCTCCATCAGCTTCGTCATACCACGCTCCCACCGGCCAACCGTCGCCGCATAAACCTGCGTGCCCCGGGCTTCCATGTCATTGACAATGTTTTGGTAGGCGGCCAAGTCGGTTTCTATTCTTCCAAGCCAGGGGTCGTCGTATTCGCACCAGTAGCTAGGGTATTCTTTATCGGTGGGGCGGAGGAGGGAGCACGTAGGGTCGCAGTGACCCGTCACGCCGAGGGGAGTGCAGTGGGGGCAGTATGAGCCGTTGTTTTGGACAAGTTGTTGGAGGTAGAGGCGCTTGTCGATGGTGGTCTTGATGTAGGCTAGTTTCGAGCGGATGGTTTGCATGCGAGTTACCATATGAGGGGTTGCTTGTGGGATACGGCGTCCGTAGCATGTGCGGGCTATACGGTGTGACGAAGAAGGGCGTCGGTTAGGTGGGATCATGTCTGTCCATGATGCGTTGGGTCCAGATGGAAGGTCGGTCTCGTTACGTGCCATGGTTGTGAGTTGAGTTGAGCTCAGGAGTTGCACTTGGATCTACATCGAATGGGTGGATGTCTGGGTGAGATTTTGTATGCATTGGCACGGCTGGCTTGGTCTGAATGCACAGAGTGGCAGAAGCGCTGCGTGAATGAGGTGCTGTGGGAGCACAATGCGTTGTTTACAGTCAATATTGTCTTAGTCAAGAGAAGCGGTCTTACGGCTGGTGCAACATCAACAATGACGAAATGGAGAGAGTGAACGATGTGATCGAGGGGCGCTACTCTGTGAAATTATGGCTGTTCCAAGTTAGCATTGGCAGAAGACATGTCTTCGAGTCGGTTACAACGCAGAAAATCTGTAGAGGAACTGATATCTGCTGAGCTGTCATAAAAATTCATCTCGTACTGGTATACATATGCCTGTTCCCTCACCACCGGCTATAACAGCGCAGTAGGTATATTCCGCTTTCCCAATATATCGTCAAAGGTCGTAGGAATACGCTTTTGCTTCACCTCAACGTCTTGAGCCACAGTCTGCAATCCGGCCTTAGTCTGCAATCCGGCCTTCTTCTCAACTACCTCTTGCGACAAATCTGATGAAGATAAGTCGATACATACGAAATCGTGATAGCGTGTAGCTGAACCTGACGATAATATATCATGCTGCTCCTTGCTCGGAGGAAGTGGCAAGCTCAAGAAGCGCGCGATGGACGCTGACTCCTTGTAAAGTTGGACAGTAGAGGTACGAATCGAAGTTCTTGTGGGAAAGTCCCCGCGGATATTCGATAACCATACCATCTGTTGTCGATGAACAGCGCTGAATGCAAGCTCAGAATCCCCATCAAAGCTGAAACGGCGAGGGGCCAACGGTGATACCGGAGTGGACCGTGTAGTTGTCTTTTGGGGTGAGTTTTTCGCAAGAGAGCATGTACTTGACATTCCCTTGCTGCGTTTCTCTGTAATGGTATTGTTTCCTCGCGTACTCATCCGCTTGACAGCTGTTTTATGGCTTAATCGTACCCGATCGTTTCTACTGCCTACGTCGCTCGTGGTTGGGTGTGGATTGGTCATAGTATGCGTATTTGTACTGGTACCAGACCCATGCTTTTCTGTCAACTGTAAAGGTGCCAGTGCTGTATCTTTAAAGCGCATACGTGAGAACTCATTCGCGGATATGTGTGAATGAATGACAGTATCGGGCGTAGTTTTATTACTACCACCTCCATACTTGTGAACAAGCTGCAAAGGTGCCGGTTGCAGCCCTCCAAACCGAGTACGTGAAGAACCTACCTCTTTAACGAGCACATTAGGCTGTAAAATACGAGTCATGCGCCGCCCGTACTGGTCCTTCACAAAACGTGCATTCCGGATTTCCATACCGCGATCGGTGGTTTGTGTCCCGGTTCTAGCGTACCAGGCTTCAGCTTCTGACATAGACACGTCTGCTGGCTCTTTATGCTCCTCGTGCACCTTCTTCGGAGAACTTGAAAAAATATTAAAGATCCTATGCATAGCTACGTAGCTTCGGTATCTTTAGTACAAACGAGGACTTCTGTATCGTGCAGAAGCGAAGTTTTTGAAGCCATGTGTGATTGCTTTGTAAAAACATTGTGAAAATGTGGAATGTCCAAGAAGGGTCGTATGCTATCGTGGACATTGTTTGTTCATCAACGTCCATCACGTAGGATTGCCATGATTGGTCATGGCTCTATCGATGTGAGACATACCCAGAGTGACTCCCGATATACCAATAGATGGTTTAGATTGGGACACTTCCAAGACAAGATGATATAAGCACTGTGCCACAGCTAGTGCCTTCGTCAACCTTCTTGAGATCAGCCATCCACCTCCTCTTTCCTTCTCTTCATCTCTCTTTCGACACCGTCGACACTCATGGGTGCCTTTCGGCCGTCCCATCTCTTCTTCTCCTCCGCTGCAAATCCCCCCAAACTCAACATGCCTACACACAAGAATCCCAACACCTCTCTATCTGTATCAAAGACTTCCCACCACTCGCACTCTGGCATTTTGATCCCTGTTTCTCTCGCTGCAAGATACATGCTTGCCGTCGCCAGTACGGGTGGTTGATGTGTCAGGTAAAGGCATTGCGGACTTAGAAGCGCAGTGTTTAGGTGTGCGATTGCACGTTTGGCGAGCTCAGAGGCGCGGGGGTGCGTGAAGACGTCGAGAGCTTGCAGGTATGTTATGCAGAGCGTATACGGGAGTTGTACTTGTACGTTGAAGCCGAGGGTACGGAGGATGCGTTGTTCAGTGGTGAAGAGGGATGTGCGGCGGCGCTCGTATGTGCCTTCTGTCACAAAGTACTCCAGTGGGTCTTGCTTCTGCTGGAGCTGCTCCTGATCGAAGAAGGTTGTAGGAAGTGAATCGAGGTATGCGTATACGTTGACGAGACTGCGTGCTGACTTGGGATAGGCGGAGAGCTTGGTTGTGAGGTAGAGCGACGCTGCTGAGACCTGCTCTGCGCCAAACTCGGCAAGACTCCCGCCCTCAGGTCCAAGCCAAAACCGCATGAACACAACAATCGCCTGCGCAATGACTTCTTGTGGCAGCCTCAGCAAGATTCCCGCAGCTTGTGTGAGCCTGGCGCCGGCAAAGCGTATCGAGTCTTCAAGATCAGGTGGAATGCCATCAAGCTGAGAACCGGAAGTCTCTAGTTGGGCGACGGTGGCCAATGGATTAGTAAGAGGTGAAGGCTGCATTTCGGGAGGGCTGTGTCGGTGTCAAAGCTCTCACTGGTTGGTATGGGAGCTTTGCGAGCTTGAAGAAGAAGTTGGGTATGGAGGAGCTGCGGAGCTCCCAGACCCCCGGCGTGCCTCGGTACACTAACCTCCATCCTCCCTAGTCAACGACATCCCCTCCACACATTGACAGTGCTGGTCATAAATTACAAAATTGCGGCTTACAAGGACTTTTCTGTTGGGCAAGGCTGTCGAAAATACAATTTCCATTAGAATATATTGCTACAAGTTCAACAAGTAACCAATAAGAAACCGTCTCCTTAGCTCAATTGGGAGAGCGCCAGACTGAAGTCTCAGTCACTAAATCTGGAGGTATCGTGTTCGATCCACGAAGGGGACATCACCGTGCTTGAGCTTGCTCAAGACCATTCGAACTATTCTTTTTGCTATTCTATTGTCATTTTCAGTGTCATGAGGAGTAACAAACAGGCTATGTTTTTTGTCTTTGCCCATAACCTGTCGGCGTAGATCCGGTGACCCTTTTTTTTTAAAGCTCTTTACCGTAAGGATGCGACGAGCCATGATCTAGGAACCATGCTTCACAAGCAAGCATATGTAAGATTGTGGTTGAAGAAAAGAAACCTTTCTATAAAATTATTATGCAAAACTACTAAAGACGAAGTGGGTATCTTGCCGGCTAAATGCTATCCAAAACCGCTACGACTGTACAAGTACATGCATACAACAGATGAGCATAAAAAATCAAAATCCAAACGCCGAATTTCATCCGTTTTCCTTTAGTCAATGCCAATCATGGTGCCATCGCACCTCCAGTCATCGACTTCGACATCCCTCGCCGCAGTAGTGGTGGCTTCGGGGTCGATCTGGACATGGCTCAGCCATGTCCCAACTCGGTTTGCACCAACTTTTCTTCCATCTTTTGAGAGTCCGGCCATGGTCGAAGAAGTGACCACTGGCGAGGGAGCAGAACGCATAGGAACGGGGGCAGCAACGGGGGCAGAACGCATAGGAACAGGGGCGGCAACGGGTGCGGCAACGCGGCGGCTACTGCTGCTGCTAAAAAACGAAGCTCTAGGGGTTGAGGTACGGGGGGTTGATGTACGGGGAGTAGATATACGGGCGGCGGTGCGGGCGGCTGAGGTAGGCATAGAGCGGATAGCGTACGACTCATTCATGTGGTGGGCGCCGGCGTTGCCTAGGGCGTAGAGGCGGATATCGGGCTCTGTGCGGCGCGATTCAGAGATTGCTGGAGTAGGGTTGCGAACGTGGAGAGAATCGCGAAGGTGTGCAGACATGACTCGTTCACCGCGGTCGAACTCGCGGTCTCGCTCGACACGTTCGCGGGCTCGGGTGCTTGGGCGGCGAGCCAGAGGGGGTTCCTCGGCAATTTCGATGACTTCAATATCGGGGTATCGGGGTTGGGGTACACGCATATCGTTCAATCGATCGTCGTCGGGAATGTGTTCGTAGTTGAACCAGGGGCAGCTGCATGTCTTCCAGGGCGCGGCGCAGACCATGCAAAATTGCGCTGTACAGCGGCTGAAACCAGTTAGTTTATTGTTGGATGCAGGCTGAAATATGGCACTTACCAGGTCATGTGATTGCAACCCTCCTTGAGCTCGACGACAGCCTTGCAGCTGTAGCATCGCTGCCAACCCTGTTCCTTGGCCATCTCGACGACGCGGTTGGTCTCCTCATCCTTTGGACATTCCCGCTTAGTGTGGAATTTACTGTTGCACAGTACACAGATCTTGGTGCTGCATGCGCTGCATCGTGCGTACTTTCGGCCGTAGGTGGGATCCATTTTGATCTTTGATGGCTTGACCCATTGGCCGCATCCTTTGGAGGGGCAGTATAGGCGGTTGGCCGTGGTGTACTCTTGGAACTTCTTGTTCCAAAGTGTCTTGAACTTGTCATCGAAGAGACGATCCGCATATTTGAGGGGGATGTGCTCTGAAGTACAGCATCGCGGTGGCATGTGGGCCGGGTCCTTGACTGAGAGGGAGAATTGACGCTTGAGACATGAGTAGCACATGCGATGGCCACATGCAAGCTTGACCGTTTTGTTGAGAGGGAGGTCATCGTTCATGCATACTAGACAGTCGACTCTGCAAGAAGGGTTAGTAGGGGTTTGGGGACAAACAGGTCATGGGTTGGTACTAACCTCCTCTCCTCCTTGTGAGTTCCAGCGGACGGGGTGCGTGATGTTGACGGCTTGAAGAAACTTGACAGTATGCCCCCGGTACTCCGACGGGCAGCTTCCTTGACAGACTGAGTCCTGGTGAGAGGCGGTGGTTGAGTAGGCGGCTTGATGGTGCCTGTGCGTCGCACAGACGGTCTGGCCGACGCATGTGCTTTTGACGATTCTCTTGGTTCTCTGGTCTCACGTGCCTCGCGTATCGATGTAGTCCTTGGCCTAATTAGTCCAGCTACGTGTACAAGTGGAGACCAAACCGACCTGGTCACTGGCGGAATTTCGACCCTACGGACAGAAGCTGATCCAGAACCTGACAGCGGAGTATAAGCTGTCCTGCTCGATGACCCGCCCTCCTCACTGCGCTTGCGGGTTGAGGGCCGCCTCACAGGGACCTCCTCAGCAATGCGGCCTCTAGACTTTGATTTTCCGTAGACAAAATCATCCCGGTCATCAGCAACAACGTCCCTCTTCTTTGTGCGCTTTGAGCTATCCCGTCGCACTTCCTTGTCCTTGCTACTCCGCGACGACTTGTCCTTGACGGGCTCTCGTTTGGTCGACTCCCGCTCCCGCCGCGACTCTGGCCGTGATGTATAGTACGACTCTCTGCGCGCACGCAGCTCATTAATGTCCATGTCTGCCTCCCGCCGTGCCTCTTCTGCCCGTCTGCGCTCCCGTCGTTCTCTTGTGGCGGCCGAGGGTTCATCGTCGTATCCGCGGTCCTTGTGTCGGCTGCTGCTGTGGCGATGTCGCCGCTCCCGGTCGTCCATGTAATCGCCGCCGTCGCGGTATCGTGTGCTGCTGCCTCGCTCATCGCGAGGCCTCGCCATGCCCGGAGACGTGCAGGCAATATACTGGTTGCCGACTACCAGCCTTGGAGGTCACATAGGGTCTCGCACGCTCTCGCAAGCAACTCAAGCAGCTGTGCAGGCGGCGCACAAAAGCTAAACGGGTGTGTGGAGAGTTGCGGTGGGCGTGACGAGCGAACAGCGAGCACCTGCAGGCAGCCCAACCCTGATCAGACCAAGCCTGACCACTCGCACGGGGCAAGCCCGTCGGCGGTGAGCGCGCACAGAGTACACGCTGATCCGACCTTTCACAGGGCTTTTCGCTAACGTTCTTGGACGTTGCAGGGGGTGGCGTCAGCCCGAGATGGTCTGGTTGCCAGCTGTTCGCGCATGCGGATGATGTAGTTTCTGCCTGGGTCGCCGTGGGCAAACGGATGGGCCGGCTGTGTGCCGCCGCTTTCTACCAGTGCCAGTACACTTTCTACAGTACTTTCCCACCACACTACTTACGTCGACTGCATACGTCCATGTGTAGGTAGATGCGATAACGGCAAAACAAATTTTCTGCCAGCGCTGAGACCTGACCAGATGGTGATGGTTCGCGAAACGGCCGTTGCACAGCCGTCGGGGCCACCTTCGGGCTGCCATCCGCCAATACGCTGATTTGCGCTGATTTGCACTTTTGTCCTCCTGAGAGATGACTCGCCCCACGGGCGGGAGAAGGCTTTATTGCACAACCTGGAACCTACCTAAGCGTACATGCACTGCCGCCCAGCCACTTGCACTTCAATCCTTCTCCAGCGTAATTTGGGTCGACACCTCCCATTTCTGCCCTCCGCTGCCGTATCCGCCGCCCAAGCGGTTGCGCACCATGCTGCCAACGCGGTCCCGCAGCCGCCCAATCTCGTCCAGATTCCGTACCCGTAGCTTTAGGTTTGCCTGGCACAGTCCGTAGTGCACCTGCCAAAATTTCGCCTCCTCCACCGTTCGCACTGCTGGGTCCGTCTCCAGGTCGTACATGACGTCCGCCACGCCCGGTCCCGAATAAGACATGAGCAGCATCTTGCCCAATGTCCATCCCTGAATCCACCCTAGCGCAACCATTGAAAATGCAACCGAAAAAGAAAGTGTCCGGTCTAGCCACACATACATGTGAATGCTCAACAATGGCAAGACAAGGAGCAGCGCCGAGCACGACAGCGTGAGAAAGTGCGACGGGTTGCTTAGCACCGACGGCAGGTTGGCAATGGCACTCAGCCTCATTACCTTTCCTATGCGCGCGTGGTTCTTGAGCAAAAAGGCAGAGACTAGCGTCGATATGATCCCGCTCAGCGCAGCCACGTCAATGCTTCCGGGCGAGACCCTCTCGTGGGCCGTCCCGTGATGTGCCTGGTGTCCGCCTGTGTTCTCAAGTGCATGCGTCAAGCCGTGAGATATGAGATCCAGCCCCATGAACAACAGGCCAACAGACATGCCCAGTCCGGCAATGACCTCTAGCCGCTCGAAGCCAAAGGGATGGCGTATGCTCGACCGCTTCCATACTTCAAAGTTGGCCCCGACGTCTACCGCGACGCAGAGAAAAGCTCCGAGAGCATCGTAGAAGATGAGGCGTGACAATACGGTAAGAGCCAATGACTCGTGCGCGCCCCATTGCACGAGCCCCGCTACTACCAAGTGGCAGAAGCACCATGCTAAGCGTAACTTTTGGTCCTTGGACATGGACGAACGGTATTCTTTGAATGTGGGGATGGGCAGCGAGGCGGGGAGCTGCAGCGGCGCGCGCGGTGCGGGTTCTAGGAAGATCTGATGTGACACGCTACTGTGCTTGTATTTGTGACCTCGACGTCGTCCGATATCCTGCTAGTATTATGTTAACAAGGGCCCATTATCAACAGAGCTTGGGCGGGGGACGCGCGCACGTTGTTCTTGGCCTGCAGTCCGCCGGGCTGGTAGGCGACCGTTTGGAAGTTGAACGGGTTGGGGTTCTGTGAGGCGCTCATCGAGGTGGCTTCGCTGTCCATGGTGCCGCTGGCTGCGCTCGCTGGCGTATAAGGAAAGGTGGCGCTCGCGGGGGTATATAGCGAGGCGGGCGAGGCTCTCTGGGAGACGGAGTCGCTAGGACCCAGTGTCGCATACTGCTTCGAGGGAAACGTCGCAGACATGGGCGAGAGAAGTGCGTTGGAACTGAAGGCCATGGGTCGTCCAGGCAGGCCGCCGTCGAACCCCAGTCCAACCGACTGGGGCGCGGGCGCGGGCGCGTCCTCGTCCTCGTCCTCGTCAGGAGGCGGCGTAGGGGTACGCGGTGGAGCAGGCAGAGGCATTTGTGAAGCCATGACTGCGCGCAAATGAGGGACGGCAGTGAGAGACAGTTAGCGGAAGGCGCATAGCACGGCAAGATGAGATAAGAGGCCAGAGTGGACGGCCTAGGCAAGACGTGGAGGGTGTGGAGGGCGTGGAGGGGAAATTGAGGGAGGCCTTCCCTATGCAGCATGGCCCCATCGCGCCCGCCCCCCCCTGCAGCCAATCTGCCCGTGGCCCTGTTCAACAGGCACCATGCAGGGGCCACCTGTGAGCGCGACGACGTACGTAGGTGGGAGAAGACAGCTTGGCTTAACTTAGCTCCGACACATGACATGCCATGCCATGGACGCACGCAAAAAGAATGAAAGACGGCCTTGACGCGGATGCGCGCAGTAGTGAGCCCAGCCCCGAAACACTCGACGCTGCTGCCGGCCATGGACGCAGCAGGTCCGGCGGCATTCTAGCCAGTTTCCTCAGGAGTTCCAAGGATGACGGTACAGGGAAGGCGCCAGCGCTTCTCCACGCCAGCGACGACACACACCATGTTCAGGAGGTGGAAAGCCCAAGGAAGGCCTCGTCCATGGCGACTGTCCTGCGCCAGAGCCAGGGACAGGCTGTAGGAAGGCAGCGGAAGGGCTCTCTGAGAAAGGCTGCCATGGCGAAGATGCGCGAACGAAGCAGCTCTCTGCGCAAACCCAAAACGCCAACCATCACCACCACCACCACCCCGGGCCCTACGGACAAAGCCGCACCCCCAGCCCGCTTTGGTTACGAGAACGCGCCCCTCAACTCGTCCTCGGACAGTGGGTGGCTGCCCGCCGTCAGTCTGCTTGCGTCTCCTACCCTGGCCACCCACCCCACACGTGACCATGGTCGAAACTCTCCTCCGCTCTTGCTTGCCTCACCCATGACAATGACGGCAGCCTACGCTTCGACTACCGACGACGACGACGTCACGTCCTTTTACCGTCCGTCTGTTACGAGCAATGACTTCTCCTTCGCGGGCCCTTCTCAGGGGCTTGGCACATCACTCGCTCACCGCCGCTCGACTCGCAGCAGCCGGCGCACCTCAGTTCCGACAATCGCGACACCTGCCGAGATTGACCCCGCCGAGGAGTGGGATTACAGTGAGACCGAATGGTGGGGCTGGGTCGTGCTTATAGCCACCTGGATTGTCTTTGTCGTGGGAATGGGCTCTTGTCTCGGAGTATGGAGCTGGGCGTGGGACGTGGGCGAGACACCGTACGCACCACCCGACCTCGAGGACGACGCAACCCTTCCCATCACCGGATACTACCCGGCCTTGATCGTCTGCACTGCCGTCACCAGCTGGGTGTGGGTAGTGGTTGCCTGGGTGGGCATGAAGTACTTCCGCCACGCCAAAGTAGGTGTCGACGGTTGACCGCAATACGGCCATGAAAACGACACATTGATTACCCGTCACGATTGCATGAATGAAACCAAGGTACTGGGAACGAACCTCTTCCTTAGTGCACTCGCTTAGCAGTTCTACGTGCGCAATATCTTCTTGGGCTGAAACACTAAGCTATAATACGTCTATTAAGACCACCTTGGACCCTCGCTATCCCATGTTCATCACGATAATACTGTACTTGCTTCTGCTAACCTTTTCTTACCTCTTCTTACTCGCCCTCAAACCTTGAGCTGAGCTCATCTGTCTCCACTGCAGATCATCTCGGCCGAATACAATAGATGTACAGATGCTCACAATCTCCTCAGTCATCCGCTTTGATCCAGAGCCCTTGATTTCAATTTCCGCGCTTGGCTCTTCCCCACTTCGATCCTCTGACCCTGTCACTCGGGACATAAGCCCTACTGAACATGGTGCGAACACCTCCAGGACATCGCGTCACCCTGCAACCTCCGATCCCACTGCGGTACGGGAACCAGGGTATCACGAGGTGTCCCGATTCAGACAATGTAAGATGAAGGCAATTTCCCCATTCCCGTAGCTTCTTAAAGAAAATGGTCGCCAACATGTGGCTGATAGGAGCAGGTTGTATCATACAATTGCATCGTTATGGCAATGCGTCGAGGTCAACAAAGGAGCTCTAAGCTCGAAGAGCTACTACCAATACTTCTAACCATCAAAGGCCTAGACCCCAACTTTAGCAGCACGCGGGCCCCTGGAAAGCCGGGACATGCCGACCCAGTACGGTGCGAACGACGGACGAAGATTCCATCGGCACGGAGACAACAACCCCTTTCGACCACGCACCACGTGGGCCATCGGAGGAGCACCAACACACCATTCCAGTTTTTCGAGCTACCTCAAGAGATTCGTGACGAGGTATACTCGTACCTAGTCGTCCATCAAAGCAGCCCACGCTCGCCGCCCATTCTCGACGCCACAACAATCTTGAAGAACCGAAAGAAGCGATTGGCTGCCCGCAAAACACGGGACCGAATGAATCTCCAACGCCTCTCGGATGGAAAGCGGCCCATATGTCCCCGCACCACAAATACGGAACCAATCCTACACATGGACCTCGTCCGCACATCGCAAAGACTAGCCCACGAAGCTACAGATTGCATGTACACGAAGAACTGGTTCGCAATTTCGCTCAGCAAACTCCCACAGCCCACATTCGAAGTACCCCAGGGTTGGGATACCTCGCGCATCAAACGACTGCAAGTCGAAGTCCAATTAAAAGACGCGATACGCATGAACCGCTACATTGACTGGGCGTCCTTCTTTACTGCTTTCCCCTCGCTCCAATTCCTGCGCATAGTACCTACGCTGCATCCGCGGTATTACGAATGGGCGCGCTTGGAGTTTTGCGATTGGGCGTCTATCCCGTTTGTCCACAAGGCTTTTTTCAGAGAACTTCTTGCGGCCATTCCAAGACATATTGATCTTACGATCGGAATGCCTGTTGATGCGAATCTGCAGATTCAGGGAAAGGTGGCGCTTGAGGAGAAGTTGCTGTGGGATATGTATATTGAGTTGGGCAATAGGGTTGATGGCGCGGGCAAGCTGATTCCTGTTAGTCGGGTGCTTGTTTAGGACGATGGAACGGATGAACGAGCTAATGAACGGCTAATTGGGAAAGAAGAGAGCAATGGCAGTGTTGGTGGGTGGGTTAGTTGTTTACGTTTTACTCTCGTCACGCATGCTCGTTTGTTTGGTTTCTCTTTGCAAAACAAACAACACACTTTCTGCAATCTCCATCTCACGAATGACGTCTTCTCTTGTCAAATATTGCATCGGCTTTCTGGTCACATGGGATTTCCTTACTTTCTTTTACTTTTTCTTTTCTCTCTTGATCAATCGCAGCAATCTTTCCACTTGTCTAATCTATCTCCGCATGCATGAACACCATATTCTTTCCTTCTCCCTTGCCTCACGTTCGTCTTCCGTCAACCCTACCGGATTTGTTTAGTTTCCCCCAACTAGCTGCTGTCCGCAATGCGTTGGGATCAACAACGTCACTCGGCTGTCCAACACCTTGGCGGCCAAGGCATAAATACTCCGGGTTCCATTCGGCATGGGAGTGAAACCCCGAAACTCCGACGCGGGCAAAGGCCAAGACGGACAAAGAAGAGGGGAAAAAGTAAACATGGAATGCGTGGTTCCAAGTATTCCTACATATAGCATGGCGCACGGAAATTTTTCTTATTTTGTTTTTTCTTGCTGCGGGAGGAGACCAGGACGGAGTGGCGTGATGGGGAAAGAGAATAAAAAAAAGGAAATTTAGTTTGCGCTTGCGATAACTTGCGATAACAAGTCATCTTGAACGAATTTTAATCATGGGGTTTGAGGTGTTGCTTTACGACTCTTGTGCTTTATTTTGTTTTTTCTCCCTCTTTTCGCATGATCCCTACTCCTGTAAATTGTTCAATCCGACGTTACTACTGCATGTCTCTATTGATTTCAATACGTCGCCTTGCGTCTATAGGGACGACTCAAATTAGGGCAAAGGAGTGAGATGTATTGCAATCATCAGCGAGATTTCGAGACGAGAAAGGAATCCACCATTGTACGTGTATACACACACAAAAAAAGTTGGAAGACGATGATGCTAAATCATGATAGTATAATATAATATAATGGGTGAACTGATTCTTTTAAACACCTTTCCCAGCCCAATCTAGAGACTTGCAAGCAAGCACGCCGTTGAGCAGATTTGCACAAAATATACAGATGAAGATCGAAGTAAAAAGAAGAAGAAAAGTTACGCCAAATGGGTGTGATAGACATCTCGGCTTGTCTCAAGGACAGAAGAAACATTTCACCCGTAACAACCATACCATGCCATGCTAAATTAACCCCACACACCAGAATAAACAAAACGCATCACATCAACGACTCTCACACACAGATCGCTCAATCTGTTCGTAGATGGCAAAGGAAAAAATAATCGTGTTGCGTCGTTGCATCACTCATCTCACTTTCTTTCATCCTTGCTTCTACTCTCGCTTGTAGGGGTTGTTGTTCATCGGTTGACCCCAATGTCTCTCGCCCTCATCCTCTTCTGCCTCTGTTGCGCGGGGGCGACTGCGTGATCGAGGAGGTGGGACCATGGTCTGGTACGTGTAGTCTTCGACTTGACCAGTGGATATTGAGTTGGGAGATCCGGGTGCAGTGCTGCGGGGTGGTTGCAGAGGCGGTGATGCGTATGCGTTGCTGGTGGACGGTACTACGTGAAGTGGTAGAGGTGGCGGCGGGTTCTGGCGAGGAGTATCGACCGAAATGCGGGAGCCAAAAGGCGATAACGTGGAGCCGCCCTTTCGCTTGCCGACGGAACTGGCCTTGCGCAGCAAGCCACGCACTTCGTCAAGGTCTGGTCTTTGATCTGTGCTAGGTCTGCCAATAGTGCTGCGGTCATCGCCACGCGCATCCCATGTATCGTCGCGGATCGTGTCCAAGCCTGGCTTGCGGTTGTTGAGTGCGCTAATAGCGTTGTCTTCGCCAATACCTAGGTAGTCGGTTCCTGTAGACTTGCCGGTATTTTCTTCGGTAGACTTGTTGAGCGGGTTCAAACGACCGGCGTCCGTCTTTTCCTTGTAACTCTGGTACGCAGCAATGGCATCAGCTGGTGGAACCGCAACAGACCAAGTAGGCTTGTCTTGTGAACCCAGAGCAGCATCTCCACCAGCAGGACCGTTGATCGGGACCTTGCGCAATGCAAGAACGAGCGCACACATGAATTTGGATCGGCGAGACGCGCGGAGAGATTCGTTGGACCAGTTGCTCTTGTGTCTAATTTCGACGTGGAGTTCCAGCTTGTTCATCTCGGCAATGCTGAAAACCTCGACATCAATGTCAGGGTGGAACTCACGGCTGTTGATAGGATCGCGGACAAAGTTGAGCATCTCCTGCTTGAGCAGGTTGATGTCCTCAAAGGACGTTCCAAAATCGCAGAAGACGGATACTTGCTCACGCATAGCTTTGCTTCGTGTGACGTTCTCTACCCAGAGAGAGTTCAGTACAATGTTGGGAATCTGTACTGTTTTGCCATTGGTAACACGCTTGAAGACAGTGTAGAGCAGAGCAATGTGTTCGACAGTGAGCGGATCCGAGGCGATGTCGACCCGATCGCCGATATCGTATGGGTGCTTGACGAAAAGAAAGATGCAAGAACCGAGAACTTCTTGTGCAGTCGTCGCGAATACAAAGGACAGCGATAGGAGAGCGGTTGCGGACGTGGCCAAGGTGGCGCGGAACTCGGGAGCAAGGAAAGCAACGAAGACGAATATGCAGACGATGATAGCAATGGTCATGATAAGGCCGTCCAGAGCGTTAATAGCTTGGTCCACGTCGTGCATGCTAGAGTTGATCGACTTGCGCTGCCTGGCGTAATCAGTCACAGTAAGAATCATCTCTTCCAGACTGATGTCGCCGTTTCCGTCTCGGTCAATGGCAGCAAAACATTCCTCGGCTTCTTCTTGGCGACCAGGACCCATGACTTCAACAAGATCTTCCAGGTAAAGCTCATTCCGGCCTTCTACGACGAAGGACATCCAGATACGCTTGGCAAGAGCCTCGGCACTCTTGTTCCTCTCCAAAGCGGTAATAACGACGGAATGGGCGGAGTTGGGGTCGAAGACTTTCTTGCCGGTGATTTCGGAAGCAATGGTGCCAAAGACGGACGTGATCTTATCACCGATACGGCCAGCATCTCGACCAACCTCCTGGATGAGACGCATAGGGGTTCGGCTGCCAGAGCGACCATGCTTTGTCGTGCCCTTTTTGCTGCCAAAACCAAGGTCGAGAATGGTGTCCTGGATAATGTAGTCTTCTTCGGAGAATTCGTTGCAGTAGGCAGGGAAGAGGGCTCGTGACGTGTCGTAAAGGACACCAAGGAGGTAGATGTTACGCTTTGACTCTTTGATCTTATCATCAAACTGCTTGCGGTGGTAGCTGATACTGATGAGCTGGATCAGGACGCGTTCGGCGAGGATGATGATTGTGCAGACGAGGAGAGCGAGCAGGACAGACTGCATTGTGTTGATCCATCCTGGGGTGTTGGCACCAGTTCTTGTGGGGATAGGTCTGACAAGCTGTAGAGTGTTAGTGGCCTTGTCATGCTATTGGTGAGGGCAGTACTTACAGCAGGAAAGGTAGCTTGGTTGACGATCATCCAGAGCACAAAAGAGAGCGGCTTCTCTACGGCCTGCAGTAGAAGAGCGTACTTTTTCACACCAGGACTAACGACGCCGATGAGAAATTCGAAAATCCTGGGAATGAAGTGTGCCACAATCTTCATGGTCCAGAAACTAAGCCAGATGATCTCGATCCAGATCCAAAACTTCTTCTGGTTTGTACCGCTAATGGAGCCAGTGATGGTGCCAGTCTGCGAGAGAATAATGGGAATAGCCAGCAGAAGCGCAACAGGGGCAACGTAGATCATGTAGCGGGTGACGATGCTCCAGTTCAGGATCTTGTTGTAGATCCTGCCCATGTGGTTGAGGGCCGTCTTTTCCTCATTGTCGCGGGGAGGGAGCGGCGCGCCCGTCCTGGAGTCTATGGCTGCCAGCTTCCTGCGGCCGCGCGAGAACATGTGTGACCTTTCCATCTTCTCATTATGGTCTATGGGTGAGCCCTGCGTGGGGGTGTGACTGACGACAGTCTGGAGGGGTATGTTGTTCGTCTGGTTGTCCATGTTGCCACCGGCGAGAGGCTGAAAGCCTTGATTAGAGAGTCGAAAAGACCTCTGGGAGGAGGCTCGTTTGTTGGACATGTGAGGAAAGTGTCTAGTAGGTATGCGTCGGCGCCTTGGTGGTTACTGTAAACGCACCGGGCGGGAAATTGCAAGTGGAATGCAGCGTTTGAGGGCGTGTGAGAGAAAGAATGGACAAGAAAGCTTAGGAAAGAATGTGCGTCGAGCACTTTTTAGTTGTTGGCCGTGGCGTGGTCTAAAGAGAAGGCGTGAAATGACGGCACTTGAACGAAGGCCTGCCGTCGGTTCTCTAAGTGGGTCAAGGAAACAAGGAGACAGAGGAACGAGCGAAGAAGACCCTCGGGGACTCAATGCAGAGAAGTAGGGGTGAGGGCTCTTGTGAGTGCAAAAGTAGATTCTGCAAGGAGGCACATTTGACGACGGAGTCCCAGACCATGCAGGCAGGGATCTGCTAGTGCAGAAGCCACTGCGAGTACCGCAGGGATGTGAAACTCCGCTAGCTACCGCCACAACGAATCACCGAAACCATCTCTCAACATGCCTGGCCGTACTGGTACACATCAAACTGCCCGGCCGGCTCTCCAAGTTGGCATGATTCTGTGCACTTGACTGCAATCTGCAAACGGGGTCCTGGGGTAGCCACGAGCATGGGCATCACACGTGGCTGTACCGTATATCGGCGTTTGCCTTTTCGATCCCACATATATTCCCATGGTTCAACCGATCCAGCATCCCTGACGTGGATCAGATCTAGCCAAAGGTGCCGGCACTGGGCAGACAGGCGTATCGATAGGGCTTAATATGGCCAAAAGATGGGACAGCCCAGCTCGTAAAAGAAGTCGATCAGAGATGATTTGCATTGCTATGATATCACCGCTCCAGTCTGCCAGTCCACATAGCCACACTTTCACTGTGTGGACGCTTTCGTGTACCTATAGCGGCCCACACTATGGCATGACGGGCTGAAACATCGAGCCTGCGCGATATGAGGCCGCGGACCCCTTCAGTATAAACTCACCAGGTATTTGCTGCAATTGCGCCGGTACTCGGTGCCTCATGCCTGTCCTGTGTGCAAATTCGTGGATCCACGGCCTCGCGCATCCCGTCCACGGTCCCAATCGAGACCTGTCCACGTAATCGCTACCCCTGTGTTGAGCCGCCTCTGTGCCTGTTTTCAGCCACACGTGCATCTCAGCCGCTCACCTCTCCCGTTGCAACAGCGCTGCGAACCCTGTGGCTTTTCCCACTGTACTTAAACTTTCCTTCGTTTTCAACCGTTGCTGCCCGTTGCTGCCTCTCGCCGTTGACGCACGCGCGATGTTTTTGAGGGATAAACTGGGAGCCCGGAGCAAACTACCGGTACTTCTTCTATTCTTAGCATCGCGCATCCCGACGACTCGGCGCCGGCGATCAACCGCTACATGTACCCACCAGCCACCATTGTTGCGCCAAACTTCGTACCTAGCCTCCAACCTTCAACACTTATGACGCACTGGAGTGCTGCGCGTCATTGCTCTGCACATCGCAACTGTGAAACCGGAGTCTGCGGGACCCTGACACAAGCGTTTTAGTGCCATGGACATACTGGTACTTCATAAATTCGTGATATAATACAACATTCAACTGTTCCCGCAAAGCGCCATGCCAGCAACAACACACCAGCCCCAATTCCACCTCGATGCACTGACAAGGTCATCGACATTCAGCATTCCCACTCCAGCATCTATCAGCTTCTTCCACACCTCATCTCGCCTGCCAATCGGCCAGCCGGGCGTGTCCCAATATCTGCTGTTCAGTCCCTTGTCCTGAGCTGCTTTTACTTGTGCTTTGATCTGATCGTTTTGGGACGACGATAGAGTCTTGAACCATAGGCTGCCCACTGCCGCCTTGAGGGAGCTAGACGCGTAGTACGAGTTTGTAGTGTTGTATTTGCCGTCGGAGATGGTGACGAGAGGAGCGTCGAAGAAGACGTAGCGGTTGGTTGAGTTGGCTTGGACGAGATCAAAGGGCGTGTTCCCTGTGCCGACAATGGTAAGGGGCCCTTGGTGAAGCGTTTCGCCGTCGTAGTATGTCAACCACTTCTTCTTGCGAAAGGGTTCGAGCTGAGAAAGCAATACAGGCCACGTTGCTGCACCGTCGGATTTGAAGTCTATCAGCAACACAGTGGACGCGCTTGGGTCCATGTCAAAGACCCCAGTATCCTTGACCGGCTCGCTTGCTGTCGTTACATTTCTATTTTCGAAAATGTTCATCAGCGGATCCAAGTACAGGCTCCTCAGAGTCCGAGTCTTTTTGGTAGACTTCCAGTCATGGCTGACTAGTAGCTCATCGTCATCAGTCAACCAGATGTCGGCCTCGAAGCTAACGCAGCCTGCTGTAAGGGCTGCATACAAGGGAACGTGACGCCAGTAGTCGTTGTGCGAGTGGCAGTTCTTGGGCTCAATGTCGCGGCTAAAGTCGTCTCTCCATTCATACTTGAAGGCGCCATTGGAGTCTGGTTCTTGCCAAGTGTCCATGATGTAATGCAGACCGCTATGATCTGGTCGAGGAGCGAGACGCCGTAGTAGTATTGTCACCAAGGTCACGTATACCCTGTAGTTTATTAGCCTAAAGCCCCTCAGAGTCGAGGTTGAGTGAGTCTTACCCTCCAGCAATAACTCCAAACATGGTCAGAATAACAGCCACAATTCCAACCCATCGCCAACCCTCTCTTCTTCTTGCTCTTCTTTGGCTTTCTGACTCTCCATTGCGCCCTGACCCTCGTCCACCCAGACTGAACCTGCTTCGCCAGGATTTCTGTAGTGTGGGCTGAGACCAGTCTCTTCGAGCCCCACCTTCTTCTAGGCCCATAGCGCTGGACGAATGGCTCGAAAGCTCTTCGTCTTCGTCCCGCCTTGGGTCTTTGATGTCGCCGAGCATATTTGTGTAGAGTGGCTGATACTCAATTAAGGAGTCTGATTTGGTGAAACCTAATAGATGGGCCATGGTCAGTACTTGAGCTGAAAGGAAGGACTTGGACAGCAACAAAGGTGCGCCACAACGTGGCGGGGGATGAGCTGAAGATGTCCTTCTCCGGAGATAGAAGGTGGGCGCGTCTGGACCACTATGTGTGACGGGGCTAGCCAAACTGGGCAGGACACGATACCTAGGTAGACCTGGAAACTCTACGGCCTGGATCAGTGAAACAAATACTGATACGTATCTATCAATCCCGCTTCTTCGCTGCACAAATTGTTTCACAGAACACCTGACAGACGTTATATCCATCGTCTTTTCCATTTTTTCATTTTTTTCCATCTGTCTGCTTTGTACGCAGCTCCGACTCCTATGCCCCCGCCTGGTGTTCGAGACAGGTGCCTACGCCGCATATGCCGTCCAATACGACTATTAGAGCCGAGTAATACCCCATCTAGTCAAGATCCGGCACCAAGTTGCGACAGACTTCCAACGGCCCCGGTCTCTTACTCTGTCTTACTGTGGTTCATGAGGTGAACCGGCGAATTGCTTGCTCATCGTGGCTAGCCGTGAACCTCCGATACCTATCAGCGTCGTGGCAGAGATGAGGCGTCGTCACTTGTGGCTGTGATGCAACCAGTGCGTGATTAAGCACATACCGACACCTGTCGACAGGCTTGTCAAAGCTTGTCATCAACGGTAAAACTTGCGAGAGAATGCGGAGTAAGCATTGTACTTGGATTCGTTCGCGTTTCGGTGGGCCGAATGTCCGCAGGACCGCAGCTTTCCATGCCCAGATTTCCGCTTCCGTGACCGTTGACATTCGCTCGGTCTGACAGTGACAGCGCGCACCTACGTAAGTGCAGGATAAAATGCCTAGTATTCCCATCTCTTTGTCTTTACGCCTGACTTTTGTGTTACAATGATGTTGCGGCAGAGTGCTCGGCTATAGATGCGGGATTGCCCCACGTGCATGTCCAACCACAGTCTCGCGGGTAACGTGGGTCGATGCACATGTCAACGCAAGCGGCTACGCCCAAGGTGGCTTTGAAGGAAGCAGGCTACGCACACCCGAGCACATCTGGACACACCGACATTCACGCACAATTTTGGCTCTCCCGCACTGCTTGAATCATGAGGATTTCAAGCCACGCCGCTGTCACTTTTGCGCAATATATCTGACTATGCGCTTCGTCTATACCCAAAACGAGGTGTGACCATAGCGCCATGGTAAGATGTCACTCACACAAAGGCCACTTTGTCCTCTTTTTCTTCTTCTTCTTATCACACATGCTTCACGTATTGCCTAAGACAACAATAGGCATAGTTTCACGCTCATGTGCCAACAAGGCGCCTCACCGACTCTTCACCTACACATTGACAGAAAGCATAATAGCCACTCGCCTCCCCAATTCTCCCCGCACATAAAACACACCGTGGATATCGCATTTACTGCTCTTGTCTAGAAATACCCATACAATACGATCCCCCTTCCGTTTTCTCGTTGCTTCGAAACAGCAAACAAAGCTCCATCGGAACGCTAGCCACCGCTACTCAGACATCGACATATCGGTTCCCCACACGACCCCGCATCACCAAACATCCAGCGAAAAATGGCCAAAGAAACCTCCTTCCGCGTCTGCATCGCCTTCCTGCTCATTGTGCAAATCGCCTGCTGGAGTCTTACCCTTCTCGATCTACTACACCCGGGAAAGCCACACGCCGTCATGCGCACTACCATGGACCTCGTCTCGATATACTTCTCAAGGCAGTCCAGCGCTTTGCTGTCATGCCGCGACATGAAGAGCTTGGTGTACTGAATGAGCAGACGATGAAGGAATGCGACTACATGCTTGAGAACGCGAGATACGACATGGATGACACCAACGCAATCACGAAACACCATATTTCAAGAAGCAACCAAATGACACCGTCAAGTGCGGTAGAGGCCGCTATACCATACGTCAGACGACGCGCTACGCCAAGAACGAAGCAGGTGACCGAGGAGCGGTGTATGAAGACACCAAGCGCAGGAGCCGAGCCAAGCAGTTGGATAGCGGTAAAATTGGAGGAGAGAACTAGCGGGGTTGCCGCGTATAGAGTAGCCGAAGCGATTCAGGTCGATCATTACTAGGCGTGTTGAAGCTTTTTGCTAATTGAGCGCCATATCAATCTACAACCACATTTGTCTTTCTGTATAAGCTGCATGTGATGCCTAAGGCCCCAACATTTAATACCATTGGACGTGTCGCGCTTAAATGAGTTGTCTCAGCATCGACCACAATTTCGTCGTCCCACGATGTTCGACTTCCGTGAGCGGACCTATACCCATTGAACGAAATCGACCCAAACCAAAGAATCCATAGCGATTGTTTAAAAGTGAATAATGAAACTCCAGTCCATGACATACACCACGGCTCCCTTGCGCCGTGTGAACACCGAATGAATGCAATTGATAGGAGTGAAGTGGAATGGTAAATAGAAGAGATGTGTTCCATGTCCGTGGGGTCACTATTGCGTAGCCTCATGGTTTAGGCCATGGACCATGCTCACTTCTCCAACATGCTTTTGGTCGAGATGCGAGTGTCCGCCAGGAACGTATTGGACAGGTGGCGCCGGACTGATATCGTCTGCTTGGTATGCATCAGAATTCTTCGGTGCGTCTTCGCTTGGCTTGAGCGTCATTGTGCTATCAGCTAACGTCTCCGATGGCTTAGTCTTTGTATCTGCTGAAGCCTCGGGCGCTTTGCCGTTTACTTGGTTCGTTTTCGGCTCTGTAGCCGCCTCTCCAACATCCTCAATATACTGAGGCTTGTTTTCATTTTTGTGTTCTCCCTCTGGATCCAGAGCCTTGGTAAGACTCTGGAAATTAAACATTGACTCCGTGCCGGTCGTGTCCTGTGGTGGAGTCTCGCCTTGGCTCAAATTCACGCCCGAAGCATTCGGACTGGGCGCATAAGATGAGCCATGTGCGAGACTGTTCTGGCCCTCTTGTCGTGACGAATTTTGACAGGAATCTGCAAACGATGACTCGGACGAGGAGGCGTTGGATAGGTTGCGCAAGACTGAGCGATGCTGTGACTGCTCATTGAATGGATCGAAAGATGACGTGTTGCCTGGGTCGGAGGTTTCTCGTTGGATCTGCGCGCGGCTGACCTCAAGATGCTTTTGCGAATCATCCTTGGAAGATTGACTATTGAGCGTTGACGTCGGCTCCGGCATTGGGTTGAATCCCCCGGCGCCACCAGAACGGTCAACACCTTTGCCTTTGCCCGCCGCTGCTGAACTGCCTGCTTCCGCGTCGTCCGCGTCGTCAATCTCGATAGGGTGGAAGCCACTTCCGATGTTGCGTTGGGCCTTTGCAACTTTCTTGATTTCCTTTGCCTTCTTCTTCCCTTCCTTCTTGGCCTCTCTAGCGGTATCTTTTTCTTCCTTCTTCTTCCGCTCCTCTTCAGCTGCCAGGCTAAGGCGGATAGCCTCCATCATCATGAGATCTTCGAGATCGTCAAGTCTGTTAGCTCTCCTTGAGCTGAGACGAGTGGGAAACAGGTCAGTCGAGCCTCCTGGCTGGCCTGAAGAGTTTTCGCCTTCACGCCGTGGAGTTCCATGTCCACTACTACCGGGACTGTCGCTCGCAAACATTCGCCTTCGTCTGCCAAGACCGAAACGGCTTTCTCCCTGTGGGAGATTACCCATCATGTAAGCTGCATTATGCAGTGCAGTGGCAGCAGCGGCCCTCCGCAGAGCGTGAGATTTCGCGTCGGCAAGCTTCTTGGCCCAATCTGGCCGCACCATGTCGGTTGTAATCACAGTCTTATCAGTGACTGCAAGTAACGTGACCCTTCTTCGCCCCGGCCCGCCTGATGTTGGTGAGTTCAACGAAGATGTAGATGACATTGCCGATGTTGCATTAGTCATAGTAGTCTGGCCAGCATAGGCGAGTCCCCGTCTGAACGGTGGCGGTTCATACGTCACTCCAAACTCGGTTTGTGTGCAATATGGGCATGCAGCCGGCTCCGAGACCAATTGGATCTCTTCATCTGGCTCAGTGTTTGAGGAAGCATCGGCGCCAGCGTCTCCATGGTGCTCTGGGGGGTGTGGGTCCGGTCGCTTGATCTGAACGAAGCACTCGGAGCAAATGGGCTGGTCGCAGCACCGCGTCCTATTTAGATATGGCGGGTAGTACATGAAACAGATGGGGCACTCGCTGGCGTTTTTGTACAGGAAAGCCTCCACTCGTTGGCCATTGACATACGGGTCTTTAGGAAGTTGTATCTCTTGCGGGGCCATTTCGGTCTGCGAAGCATTACGGGAACCGGTGGCGAGAGATGCGAGGGTCTTTGCGCGTCCACGAAAAAATGGGGTTGAGGAGGAGCTCTGTTCCATTGGTGACGTAGACGACGAGAAAGTGGATTGCGACGGTGAAAGGCCGCCCGTACGCTGCGGTTCTTGAGACATGGACCGGGAGCCCATGGGGACCGTGAGCTTGTTAAGATTGGGCTCGGAGCCGCGGGGGTTCCACGATGTGCTGAGACTGGCATTCACTCGAGGCGGCTCTTCGGGAGGAATAGCATCTGCGGCGGGCAACGGGCGGCCGTTGACAACTTCGACTAGTTGGTGTTCGGTCCATGTGTCTTCGTGGTCATCGAGGCCCCTCCAGAATGGAGCAAGCCGGCGTTCAATCTAGCACAAGTCAGTAAGTGTGGTGATGGCGCCGGTGCTGGTTGGCCGTCCATACCTGTAATTGGCGAACCGTTGGTTTGCTGAAGTCTTCGGGACCTGTGTATACGCCGAGGGTGACCAAATATCCGCCGTCGACGCCCTCTTCTTTCAAGCTCCTCTCCCGCTCCTGGGCCCGGAGAATTCGCTCTCGCTCCAGCTTACGGGCCTCCCGTTCGGCCTTGGTCTCTCGCCGCGGCTCCAGAGCGGGATCGCGTTCGGCAGTGTCACCCGTGCGAATGCCCAGGAAAGACAGGTCCGGCCTGCTGCCTCTGTCCCTTCTCGAGTTGCCGTAGGGATTGTTCCCCGACCGGTCGTGTGTAGAGGTGCCAGGGCCGGCTGTAGTTGGAGAGGTGACGTGGTGTGCACTAGAACGCCGGCCATGGCCTCTCCGCTCTGGTTGCGACTCTTTCCCCTGCGAGTTGCCCATGATGGGGACCGAGGGACGGAGGAATAGGGATGTCGATGTCTAGACGGATCGCGCCGTTGTTGTTGCGAGGCGGGCCGTCGATGATGCCCAAGTCTGGTGGCCCCGTCGGCTCAGACAGGGTCAAGGTCGTTATCGCGATGACTAGCGAGCGGAGGGTAGTGAGGTGTCTGGTGGGAGATAGCGAGTGTCACAAGGACATGGATGCTGGGGAACCTGGCCGTCCGTCAATGGCCCTCGCCAGTATTCGCGCCTCAGGAAACGCGACCAAAATGTACGGGCAGTCGCGATCGACCAAGGATGCACATGAGCAGCGATTTAGGACAGGTACAATCGTCGGACGCAGCGTTGGCGACGAAGTGGTGGTGGTGATGAGGGAATCCGGGATGATGTCGTTTGCTTGGCGGCAACAAGGCAGGTGTGGATCGCGAATCAAGGCTGGTAGGGCCGAATCGGGGCTCAGATCAGGCTTCAGGCGCAGCTGTCAGTCATCTCAGCCCAGCACTTGATTCACTACTTCACACGGCACTGCGACTTCGGGTCCGTGGTGCACGATAGCTGGAGGGTGAGACACAAGGCAACAAGCAGGCTGGCGGCGCCATGCAACTAGCCACCGGAGCTTGTGCCGCATAGCCACTCGATGCCAGGAACAGCCTTTCCTCCCTCCCCCACATGCGCAATCGCCGCCTTTCAAACATGGCCGCTTCACTTGCGCAACTATGCGTCAGGGCAAAAATTTCTTTTCTTTTCTTTTTTGCTTGTGCCCGACGGCGCTTCTGGGTCTCTACTACGTTGGCACGTTGGCGACTACAGCACACAGCACAGTTGGGCGGCTTGCGAGCACAACCACCCCGCCCGAGTGCGGGGCTCCAGATACAACAAGTTGGTCAAGATGGGGCTGCATAACATTCTGCTTACTACTTTCGGCCTTATGCTGCCCACTGCTAGCCCCATCAATTTCCTCCCTCCCAAATGCCCACCTCGACCTGATTTCACACTGTCCCAAATTCCCACGATGACTCCCAGTGGTACTTGTCTCCAGGCCCCGAAAGCTGCTTGCTGAGGCGACCCCACTCTGGACTGTTCAACACTATTAGCCTGGCTCATCCACGACGTCACCGTGTACTCACTGATTAATCCCGTTCACGTAGTCTTGAGCCTCAATGGCAATGCACCCGTCACGCGGGATGAACTTGTCCTGACCCGCAACACCTTGAGTCTTCTTGAACTCGCTCTTTCCGTCGTTCCAGTTGCAAGTGTATAGCACGACAGCATCTTGGTTGGTCCTCAGCTTGGCCTGGATACCGCTAAACTTGCTCGCCAGTGTCAGCACCGTTGCGCTCTTGTTCCTGTTCTCGTTGAAAGCCCAGGCGCCGTTGTAGCCGTGGCATCCATTGCCGCAGTGGTTTTCAAACTCGGCATTGCCAGATGCAAACCCAAGCTCGTGTGGCGCAGACCAGAAGTCATCAATGCCTCCAGCGGGGATCTGGGCAATCTCGCCTGTAGGGAGCGCATTTGCATCAGCTACCAGTACACGTTTCGCCTCAGGCATGTACACGGTGTGGTTCCACACTGTTCGGTTGTCGGGTCGCTTGAAGGCATCAAGCTGGAAGTAGGTATGCTGCGTCAGCATAAGAGGCGTCTTATTGTCTAGAGACCGAGCATCCATGGAGATGTGCCACTTCTTTTTCGAGACAGAGTACGTGACGCTCGCATCGACCCGGCCTATCATGCCGAGCGACGAGTTGGAAGCATCCTTGATAGAGAAGGTGATGGAGTTCTTGGTCACGGCACTGACGTTCCAAAACCTGTAAGACCAGTTGTTGGTACCGCTGTGCAGAGTGTTCGGTCCATCGTTCTTCTCAGTGTTGTAGGTGACGTTGTCGATTGTATACTCTCCATTACCAATGCGATTGACGTATCGCCCAGGAATTGCATTGTACACGGGATGTCCAGGATCAACAGCTGGGCTATGTTAGACCGTGTTGGCTCAATCATGTGGCTTGTCAGCTTACGGTAGTACGACGTGTTGTCGTACCCTAGGACAATGTCCAACTCCTTGCCGGCCGCATCTGCAATGTAATTAGAACTCATTAAATTACACTTGTCATTTCCGTCTTACTTTTGACAAAGAGGTTGGTAAGCGTAGCACCATAGGGAATGAACTGCGCCTTGATCCCTTCGGCTTCAATCGTGTATCTTCCTTGCGCATCTGGACGTGCAAGCGCACCTCTTACAGCCGACGCGGCAAAAAGAACGGGGAGATACCGCATGGTTGGTGAGATGGGGCGGGGAGGAAGAAGAGTGACCGTACAGGCAGACAAGCCACCTGCGACACCTACTCAACTTTATACATTACGAGTCCGAGATGGTACACCTCGACTCGGGAATAAATGCACGCTCATTTCTGGAATGTTGCCCTCATATATAATTCCGGATGAATCCGGGGTTATACGGCGCCTTGGCCATATAAAGCAATCTGTATGAAAATTACCCCAGAGCTCCTACAGGTACTAGATGCCTCAACTGGGCAGTTCTATGCTCCGAACAGGACACGTGAGTACATTTGTGTTTAAATCTAGCTCTAATGAGTACTTGGTATATAACAAGTTGTGGACGACAAGGCGCGAGGGAACATGTTTCCTGGCCATGTGGGGCAACCCAGCCGGATGTTCGTTCCTCAACCCTTGCGCTGTCTCTTACCTGCATCCGCAAGCTCTCGTAAGTTTGGCCAACACCTTTTCGAGTCGCGTCTAATCTCCCATAATCACACTGCGTCTTCAGGCTCACCACTTACTCCGGTTTGTTCGTCACATGCCTTGCACTCTGCTCTCATGCATGTCACCAACGTTTGTACATCTAACCAAAGCTCTTCTCGAATCTTAATCCACTTGTGTAACCGACTAGAATTGTTGATTTATTCTTGGGCAATAATCTCAATGACTTTGTAGGTGCGATAAAGTCAATTCGCAGGAACCTTACGTCGAAGCCAATAGTGCCCGTCCTGCAATAAGCCGTGGTTGCCTTGTATGCTTGGCATAGGTACGCTCAAAGCTGAGGAACCTTGAGAATACTGGTGGAACCATCCTACACGTCACAATTCATCTCTACCATATTCCTCTTATCTTCCAGGATGGGGGCACTAGAGTTTATCTGTGACCGAAAGTTCCACAAGAGCTTTGTTCTTCCTCCGAATATCGACACCAGCAGAAGCAAGCCTTACCGTGTATCTTTCTCCGATTTTGGAGATGTCAACAGCGATGCTGTCGTATTGTTCTGTGGAGCCCTCTTTGGCACGCGCTTATCCTATTCTCCCCTCGACCAGTTGGCCAAGACTCATCATGTCAGAATTATCCATCCAGATCGGCCTGGCGTGGGTGGTAGTGAATCAGTTGAACCCGATAAGAGGATACAGACTTGGCTTGGTCAGTGCAAACACGTTCTATGTAGAGACTCATTGCTCACTCTTACAGAAATGATTCCCCAGCTTCTGGCTCACTTGAACGTCTCCCATGTTTCAATCGCCAGCCATAGTGGAGGCGACATCTACCTCATGAACTTCCTTCTCACGTACCCCCATCTATTACATCCCGTGCAGCCCTACATCTGCTTCTTCGCTCCATGGGTTCATCCCACACACTCAAGGATGTCGGGTTTGTTGGCCACCCAGCTACTTCCCGCTTCATTAATCGGAAAGTTCGGGTCACTTGTCAAATTCGTGAATCAGGAAGTCGTTCCGTTGGTCGGTCTCAGTGGCACAATGATAAACAACATCAGCTCTTCATTGACGCATGGAGATCGCGCTGCGGGCCCCGTTGCACTCACCATGCCTTCTGGTAGTGACCCAGAGGATCCCACGAATAGCTCCCATGAGAGCTCACACGACCTTGCGTTGGACGATCCTCAGGTCATAGACGAGTTGCGAAAGCACATCGCCAAGTTCATGTTTGCTGAAGGTGTAGAGGGCTTCTCCATGGATACACAGCTGTTTCTGAAGCGTTCTGTCCCATGGTGTTCATCAAAAACTGCTTGGAATGACTTTGACGACGCTGTACAGCTTCTTTCCAAAACAATCATGGATGAGAATCGATTAACAGGAAGCAACAAGGTGTGGATTGTTGACTGCTTCCCTGCAGAGAGTGACCAGCTCGTGGGCGAGAAGGGAAAGGAATGGTTTAAAGGCATATGGACGCCAAGTCAAAGCTACAAGTATCGCACTGAGGATGTGAAAGGCACGGATCATGATTTCTTGCTGGATCCAAAATTTGGCGGGAGCAATAAATGGCTTCAGCGAGTCAGCGAAGCGTGGAAGACTTCAGATCCTGTTGCTGCCACTCCGTAATTATCGACTGATTTCAACTGAAGCTTTTACTGCAAAATAATGAAGTATGCGATTGATAGGCCAGTTGAAGTTGTGTTTTCCGGCACCCGGGCAACACAGAGTACTTGACATACTAGTGTATAAGTATAAGAGTCGCTGTAGGCGCCAGACATGCCTATTAGGTGCTTATGCTGTTAGGTATTTTATGTCATCCAGGTGCCGGCGCTCTCTGCTCTCATGCTGAACGGAGATAACCTCTTATCCCCGAACTGACGTATTGATCCAAGCGAGTCGCAGGGTCAGACGCGCGAACAACTCCATAAGTCTACGTCAACAATGGCCGAAGACATGCAGATAAACTCCCAACGCGCAAAGCAGCTTGCAGAGAATATCGCGACGATATCCTCGCGTATCAAGGCGGTCAGCAAAGACGGCAAGCAGGTTAGTACTGCACATCTACTTCCTACCACTTACCAAACCGCCAACAAAATACTAATTAACACATTAGGTGCGCCTCATAGCAGTATCCAAACTTAAGCCCGCAAACGACATCCTCGCCCTACATCAAAGGCCCGATCCCATACACACGCACTTTGGAGAGAACTACGTCCAAGAACTCATCGAGAAGTCCAAACTCCTGCCCCGCACAATACGATGGCACATGATCGGCGGCCTCCAATCGAATAAATGCAAGCAACTCGCTGAGCAAATACCAAACCTATGGTGCGTAAGCAGCGTAGATAGCGAGAAGAAGGCAAACGAGCTAGAAAAGGGACGCAAGGCCCTCTCAGAAAAGGACAACAGCGAAGAAAAGCTCAGAGTAAAAGTTCAAGTCAACACTTCTGGCGAGAAAGAAAAATCAGGCGTAGAACCTTCAGATGCGATCACGCTATGCAGACACATTATCGAAAAGTGCCCGCATCTCCAGCTCTCGGGTCTGATGACTATTGGCGCGATTGCGAGGAGTAAAGCAACAACGCCGGAGAATGAGAATGAGGACTTTGTGGCGCTGCGAGAGACGAGGGATAAAAGTTGCCAAGGAGCTGGGGTGGGAGGAAGGGCAGTTGGAATTGAGTATGGGTATGAGTGCGGATTTTGAGGGCGCGATTCGCATGGGGAGTGATGAGGTTAGGGTGGGGAGCGAGATCTTTGGGGAGAGGCCGCAGAAGAAGGATGCTGTTGTTAAGGAGAAGGCGGCTGAGGAGAAGAGCTGAGGTTGGTGTTGCGGGTACATTGATGTGTAGATGTATGTGTGTGGCAAATGTAGACATACTCATGCTTTTCTCTGATGGTAGTAGTATGCCAATTACTTCATCAGATTTATCTCTGCATGCCGCTTCTGTGTTTGCCGATGCACTTTCTTCATCCCTCGCCTTACCTTACCTCACCTCATCCTATCTCACCTTAGTTTCGTACACCACCTTGACTCAAGCCACAACCATCAAGTGTGAGCTCAGTGATACTTGAGTCGACCGATATACCTGTAGGTACTGTGGGACAGCACCAGCGAATGTATATGCTGCAATTTTCACGTCACTCACATGGGTCGATTACACAGGTAGCTCAATGTATCTACAAGCTCAAACATAGATGAATAGTATTTTCATTTCATGAACCACTTGCACAAACTAACATCCCCTCCATCGTCTATTGCGCAAACAACAGCGCCACCATAATCCTCGTTGCCCCAAACGCCCCTTTCGTACGCAGCAGCGACACAAACGTCTCCGGTACCTTTTTAAGACTAGCACCCGTATCCGTCTCCGACCAAACTTTAGGAAAAGCAGTCTCAACAGTGACATCCGACTCGGCCTCGCCCGTCCAATCGAAGCCAATCCGCCAATTCAGCTTCAGCAAAACATGCTCGTCTTGCAGAACTAATGTATCGCGACCTAGATTGCGATTCAGATCCTTACGCGATATAGCAGTCTTTGCCGTTGCCTTTGGTACATCGTCATTCTCCGCATCCTCGTTACCACTTCCAGCGAGCAAATGCGCAAACGCCGTCTCGCATTTCCGCCAATGCTGCGCCCGCTTCTTTGCAAGTTCCCAATACGAATCCACAGCCCACGCCGCATTACCGATATCTTTCTCCTGTGCTCTCGCCCGGACGAAAGAACCTAGTTCGCGCTCTGCCCACGGTGAGAGGCGAAGGACCTGCATATCGGCAACCTCGTGTGCGAGGCCATCGATGGTGATGGCGATCTGGGCTGTGAGAAGTTTCTGGGGACCGGTGATGTCGATTGTGTGTTTTTGGTGAACGCGTTTTGATGTAGGGAGGATCTTGCTACGAGGGAGGCTGAGCTGCGAGGAGAAGTTTAGGGAGGTGAACATTTCGAGGTAGGGTAAGGGGTCAGCGAGGTCTAGGGGCCGGTGGGATGGGATTGGTTTGGCTGGTTGTTTAGGACGTGGCTGGGGGACTCGGAGTGCGGCGAAGGGGAGGAATGAACAAAGTAGCGTGGATGTAGGTGCTGGTTTCTCGGATTCTGTATCTGACCCGACGAGTTTTGAAATAAAGGCGCTGGTCACGAGTTAGTAAATGCTACAGTGCGATGGGTTTGTGTACCGACGTTAAATCATCGCGCTCCTTTGACGACAAAGCCTCGTCTGGCGCGCGCCGCTGCTCTTTACCAATTTCCTCCGCGCATCTCGATATCTCAGCCTCCAAATCTTCTACCTGGCGCTGTAATCGTGCTTTTTCCTGCTTTCTCCGTTCGATTGCCGGGTCTGGAGGCTGTGTTTGCTGAGTCGCTAGCTGTGTATCTCCCTGTATATTTTCTTGTGTAGGCCCGTCTTCAACAGTTCTTGTGATGTCATCTGATTGCACCGCTGGCGCTTTCTGTCGCAGTGGAGGTTGTTGCTTCACGATTCCCTTGGCGCGTGGAGCTCGCTTGCTTGGGGAAGAAAAGAGAACGTCTTCGCGCTGCTGATGTTGTCCCTCGAAGCTCTCCTGGGAAGGTGGTGTTCCTGGTAGTTCTGACTCATCGTCGTCGCCTGCCTCTAACGGTGTTCCGAATGACCCGTTCTCTTGCTCTCTGGCAGACTCTCGAGCACCAAGAGTCGCATCGCTCCCTTTCTCTTTTTGAAGACCATTTTGTCCGGCAGCGGGGCGTGGGCGCCTGGGGGATGCGCTGAGGGTGGATCTTCTGGAGGGCAAAAGGTTCGGATAGTTGCGGGCAAGTTGGGATTTTGTAGGCGATGCATATGACGGTCTTCGCGGAGGCTTCCTGAGAGGGCTCGATGCTCGGTCATCGGGTGAGTCCGTCCTCCTCCGCTTCGATGGTGGCTCGTTCATGGTGTTGTGTGTCGGATTAAGATGATATGGATGGATTCTTAGTATATGTGCGTAGGGACTTATTCTGTCATGCTATAAATATATTTTGGTATGGCAATGCGCGCTGGGTGGGGCTATGCGACACAACAGTGAATACCGACGCGTCGGCCGGCGCGTGTTTTGGTGTTGATACCCTGTCGGCGTTCGCTGTAGCTTTTGCCGACGCTCGGAGAGGCAGCGCAAAATGACGTCGAATCGTCAAGTCGCTACTCTCACTAAGCTCGCGAAGAGAGTGGTGACCTTTAACCAGTCGCGTCGAGATATTTCCTAGTTCCACACCTCTGAATCGTGGTGTTTCTCGATGGACACATGGAACACCTTGTATACTCGGGAGCAATGGCACTGCGCCAGAGACTATGCGCTTCTTGCTTGAAGTTAGGGCGCAGGTCGCATGCTTCAATTGGAACGGGAAGAATTGGGCTACAGAATAGCAATCGGCTGCAACGTCGGTTCAAGGGCTATATTGCACCCGAAGGCGAACAGGCCAGGCCGCTCACTGGTTACTATGAAGGTTGGACCCTCATTCACATTGTCTAATGCTTGATCTGACCGGGCGTAGACATGTTGAAGAAACCTCTCGCCGAAGTCCAGCCATTATCCCACACAACCCCCGAACCACCTCAAGAAGCGCCTAAGACGCAGAAGGAGGAGACGTTTGCCAAAGCACGTATAATCTTCGGTTCAACAACCGCTCTTGAGGAACGTAAACAAGAAATTATGAAGTCGTCCCAAAACGTTGCTGGGATCCTCGTCCCCCCACGCCCAGAGGAACCAGACAATTGCTGCATGTCTGGCTGCGTGAACTGTGTCTGGGATATGTACCGGGACGAGATGGAAGAGTGGGCAGAGAAGAGCGCCCAGGCGAGAGCAGCAATGCAAGCACAGCGGCAGGAGGGCAAGGGCACTAGAAGCATGGTAGCGGGGGAAGCTATGCCGAGTCATGTTGCTACCAGTATGGATGACGATGGAGGTGGTAGCGAGACGAACTGGGACGGCGGTCTGGACAACGTGGACAGAGACAAGCTGTTCGAGGATATACCCGTGGGAATCCGAGAGTTTATGAGAACAGAAAAGAAGTTGAAGCAGGCGCAGAAGCAAGCCGAGACCACCACCGCTGCGTGAGCAGTGACGTTGATCCGATACGAACTTGCTGTCTCCGTAGCGTTTGTAGATTGTGTTCAAATACCCCACCATTATATCCCCTGCCAAAGCCCTACCACAGGTCCCGACAACGCCCAAATCATGCAACTCCCAGCACCTCTAGCCCATCTAGTCCTCGCCAACATCGACCCCCTTTGCGCTGAGGTCTTTCCGTGCCTCTGCTATCTGTTGCATAATCTCCGCGTGCGCCTCTGGTACGTCGTTGAAGGTGAAGACACCCCAACCGAGCTTGAAGAGAAGGTATGAGCCGAAGGAGATGAGAGCCCAGAAAGGAAGCTACGTGTGGTTAGCTAAGCACAGAAGTGGTAGTGGTGCGGGTGCGGGTGAAGAGAATCGAGGACACGGCATTGGGGGATAGCGTAAACTTACAACTGGAACAACTTCGGCCTGGATCTTCTCAGGCAATGGGATGACCTGCAGGAACAAAGCAAGGTAAATCTAGCATGAATTAGGACACAAACTTCATGACTTCACACTAAGGGGGTATCATACCGAGGTCAGGAGCATCGCAATGCTGATAGTTTGCTGAGCGCGTGTCATCTTGGTGGTATTGTAGCGGTAGCTGAATCGAATGAGTGTCTGTGGTCGGGAGGTTCAGGATAGCGTCAAGTTTGGCGTCGTGTGGTGTTGAGAGTTCAGTGCCAGATCGCTGAAATGTTGCCAAGGGATCTGATGCTAGGGGTCCAGCGGATCCAAACAGGGCAAGGCGGCTACGCCAACCTGCGGGCAGGTGGTGGGTCGAGGCTGGCGCAGGAACTCACCGTCTTTGCGTCTGAAAAAAACAAGCGGCTGATCCATTGCAGCCTTTCTAGAGTTTCCAGTGCTTCTATCGGTCCATTGTTGCGCGTACGGCGGCTGCAGGTGACTGGAACTGTTCGCTATCATTGTCCCGCGTTGTACCGCCACTATGAACACCTGAGCATTGTCAACAACTTTTGCGGCAATTGCGTTTCTTCATCATCACTTTTCTACGACATGCCATTATCCAATGAGGAGCCTGGCGAACATATAGCGTCATTAGAGCGCCTACTCCAAGGGAACCCTGCAGGCCAGACCGCTGCTCTCACAGGCTACGTGCATAAGCTCGAGGCTTTGACACGTAGTGGGGACCATGAGCCAGCAGAGAAGACGCTACAACTTCTTGGGACGGCTGTTGGAGGCCGAAGTATGTTCAATGCCCTCGCCAAACTAACGCTGCTGACGGCGGATAGAACGGTGGCAGACACCATTCCGAGACAGTGGCATCCTAGCATACGCTCTTCGCGGCTTGTCTACTGTTCGCCATGAGGACCCCATAGCAAAACAATACTTGAGGGTCATCGGCAACTCAGTTGCTGACAATGGTACCGTATGCCGACCTTGTTACGATGCAAATAGTCTGACTGGGGTCAAGATACCAACAGAGAGATCGCCGTAAGGGACATGCAAAGCATTGCTGGCTGTCTTACATCACCAGAACTCCGTCTAACTGCATTGGCTGTGCTTTTCAATCTTTGCAACGACTTTGGTAAGCAGCAACACCAACACTTCGAGGAAGGCTGCTCACGCAGATAGAACCTGCCAAAGCTGCCGCTGCCGCCCTTAGATTGGATGCCACAATAACCACATACCTTGTTCTTGACAGGATACCCGAATCGGGACTCGACTATGCTACGGATCTGCTTAGCTGGACTACTAGCAACCTGAATGATGCGCAGTTCAAAGACGAAGTGTCGCTTGAAACGTTCAAGAGCTTGCTGAATGTGGCACTCCAATACGATGAAGATCATCATCTGGAGTACGTGGCTATCCTGGTACATTACCTTCAAGATATGGAATTTCAGCAGAGAATTGCAACACCAAAACTGCTGGACGATCTTGTCACCCTCATGCTGGAGTTTGAGGCACGTCTTCAGCCTGACGAGATTGAGGCTGTGTTCCAGGAGCTTGCAACAAGCAAGAATGCCGACACCGTCACCTCAGACGAGGCTCAGGTGCTCTTACTAGCTCAGCTGATCGGTTTGCTGTCTGCAGCTTCATCGACGGATGTTTTTGCACGGAACTTCAACATCAGAAGCCCAGTCATTGAAAGACTAGAAGCAAAGCTTCGAGCACCATGGGAAAGTGCACATCCGTCAACGATATGCGCATGTGTCATGGTTGGAAACTTGGCCATGTCTGATGAGGTTTGCATCGACATGGTCAAAATCATGGAGCTTCATCTTCGGTTGATTACAATTCTCAAGAAGAGCGATAAGCCAGCACTTCTATATGCTGCGGCTGGTTTCATGCGACATCTTACCTTTCCAGAAGCTAACAGGGCTGTGCTTGCAGATGCCGGCCTCATGGAAGCATGCTGTCGTATGCTCGTACTCGAAGACCCGTCGGTTCGTGGTGAAGCAGCAGCTATGCTTTGTAAGCTCGTTACCGGCAACTTCTACAACATCGAAAAAGTCATGTACGAGACGGTCGGCCCCGATACCGAAGCGGCAGACTCAGAGATCTCAGCCGAAACCGTAATCTTCTCACACATTGTCGAGCAAGCCCTTGCCCCATCTGCACCACTCCCCAGCACCACGATGAAAAATCCCATGATCGAGCTCGGCCGTACCATCGTTGCCATGCTTCGCTACCTCGGGCGACCGAATGCTGAAAAGGACGTTGAGGCAGTGCAAATACAAATTTTGCAAATACCCCAGATTGCCAAACCGATCGCCCAACTCGTGCGTCAGCGTTTCTATCCTGAAGCCAGATCCGAAGGGCTACTCGGCCTGGGCTTGCTGGCCCAGACCATGGAAGGCGCAGCATCTATCGCTGAAGAAATCAAGGAAGACGCTGGCCTCCTTGAAACTATCAAAGAGCATGCAAATGCAACAGAAGCAGGTCTTGCGCAGCAAGCGCCCACAACAGCTAGCAGAGACCATCAAAACGCGATTGTGCTGCTTCAAGCGCTGCAGAACAATGCGGTAAGAGAACTCCAAGAAGCCGTCGGGGAAGTACTAAGGACTTCCAGGCTGACCAAATGGACGCAATACTCTCGCATTAGACAGTCACTGTCTAAGCACCAGCGGGACAACAGCACGTGGCGTAGATCCTCGGGTGATAACAGTGTGGTGAGCAGTCCTGGACGAGACTCGCCAGGGAGAGTGCGAGACTTGACGAGGAGGGCTACAGAAGCTGCAATAACGACGCCTGGCCGAGCCAGGACTTCTACATATGTGGGAGATCCTAATGATAACCGGCCAAGAACACCGGTGAGGGTGAGAGAGGTTATGGACAACTTTGAGCAAGTCTCTCCTCGGACGGTGAAGGAATCCCCAGCGAGGGAACGGTTGAAGGGGAAAGGCATGAAGCGGACCAGCACAGCTCCCGCATGATGACTCTAACGTTCTGAATGTCTTTTTCACATACATCTTCTTAATAAAGCACTCTCCACTTGATCAACTCCAGATTATTTTTCACGCATGATGACTCGTTGATTGGTGTTATCCGTCTACATGCTCGAAGCTTCCATCGATTGACCGACACTCATAGTTCGGCAGTATACCGCCGCATACCAGCCGAAGGTTTATCAATCAGATAGAAGTATCATAAGATCTATAGCAAATAGCACGCATGCGAAAGGGGGTTGGGTAATCACCTTGGCGTTCGCCGCCTCGAGTGATGCCAGCGGCGTAATCAAGTGCGCCCTGATTGGCCCAGGGCCAGCGGTCACGCGATTCCACCGCTAGCCACGGACGATTCCATGACAACTACGTAGCGGCATTCTGGTATTGAGGGGAATATATAAGGAAGAGTAGTGCTCTCACTATTTACTGCAATACAATCAACTCACCAAATTTACCTTGACCGATCACTACATTCAAACTTGCAAACCAACGGCCACACATCTATCCACTACCTACCTCATCCACCAAACATTCAAAGATGGTCTGCTGCGGACGTAACAACGGCACCTGCGTGTGCGCCCAGGAGGCTACTTGCTCTTGCGGAAAGCAGCCCGCGCTCCAGTGCAGTAGGTTCTCCCTCTCCCTTTTCCATGTTACTGTATAGTTCATTATACTGACCCAGCACTTTAGCCTGCGACAAGGCCGCCGTCGAGAACAAACTTCCCTCTTCAGCATGTGCCTGTGGAAAGCGCGCTGAAGGTAAGTCTTAGCCACATGTTTATCCATGTGTTATGTTTCAGTTGAGCTAACAATGTATATAGACGCATGCAACTGCAGCCGCTCCGAGACCGGCGGCTCTTCAAACCTCGAGACCGACTTCACCACCAAGAAATAGATGTTTCGGTGAGATGAGAGCTGTATGTCTGTATATTTGAAGCAAGAGAGTGTGGCATGGGAAGGGTGTTTTGGCGTTAGAGCGGATCCAGGCCGCGGAATGAAGATGATACCTAGCTTGAGTGGCTGTCGAATGAAATAAACAACATTTTGTCCATGTATATCGTGTGCTCCAGATGTGTTGTGGACTAATTTTGGGGCGTAGAAGTGTTGCCGGGTATGCCTTTCGTGGTATGTCTTTGCTCGATTAGAGGTAGAATGCTGGGTGTAACTGCGTATTCCCGCATCTCAGCTGCTAAGTAGTCATGGACCAACATCAGGTTTCAGGACGACTGCAGAGCTTGTGTGAATGGGGGCCCAAGATTGCATAGTCCATCTGCGCGGGTGTTTGTGCAAATGGTACTCGAGAGTGTGTCTGACATTGGGCGCAGAGAAGTGACATTGCACGTCGTTGGGGTGTCAGACTCGTGCTCTGCTCGCACGGTGCAGAAAGAGCTACCCACGCTAGACCCTGTCAGTCTTGGCAATTCCGTGTAGAAGATGCATATACATGCAGTCGTCCTTTTTCTGCCAGACGGACATCGCAGTGTTTAGGCGTGCAAAAGATGATGAGCAATGTTTGCATGATTCAATCTACAGTCCTGCCTCTGACTGCGTCCTAATTCCGCAAGCCGCCCCTGGAATCCGCTGACAGCCGCCCCTTTCGCGAACTATCCACCTCCGCTCCGCAGGCGCGCACGCCGGCATAACCCTGCCTCGAGGGCCGTACCGCTACTCTCGATAGCGCACCACCAACACCGCCGCATTGTCGGGCTATCTACCAGGTGGGAACCGCCCACCCACCTCAACTACCACCAGCATGGCGGCCTCGGTCACTTCCAAGATGGCAGCGAGGGCTGGTGGAGGGCTGTTCAGTCGCGAGCAGTCAGGCAACGTGCCGACGATGCGAGGTACGGGAATCCACGCACACACATGGCGGCAATGCATCATGGCTTATACACGTGCGCAGGTCTGGTTTCCTTCATTGCTGATTTGCGGAATGCTCGCGCCCGTGAGCTGGAAGAGAAGCGCATCAACAAGGAGCTGGCCAACATTCGGTGCGTACACGATACCGAGACGCAGGGAAGACCGGAAGGCTAACTAGACTGCAGACAAAAGTTCAGAGGTACTTTTCAGACTCGCTTCCCCATGACCTGCCCTGACTTAGCTCCCTCCAGATGCCGGCCTGAACGGTTACCAGAAGAAGAAATACGTCTGCAAGGTACACACACACACACACACACACACCAATGCCTTTTCACACGCATCCGTACTGATGCGAACAGCTCCTGTACATATACATTCTCGGATGGAACGTCGATTTCGGACATCTCGAAGCTGTCAACCTCATCTCGGCCACCAAATACTCGGAAAAACAGATTGGATATCTTGCTGTTACCCTTTTCCTCCACGAGGAGCACGAACTGCTGCACCTGGTTGTTAACAGCATCAGGAAGGACCTGCTGGACCACAATGAGCTCAACAACTGCCTCGCGCTGCATGCGATTGCAAACGTCGGCGGCAAGGAGTTGGGAGAGGCATTGAGTGCAGAGGTCCACCGCCTCCTCATCTCACCGTACGTCACCTGAGAACACATGCGCGGCCAAGCTGACATTGGACAGGGCCTCCAAAGCCTTTGTCAAGAAGAAGGCTGCTCTCACCCTACTGCGTCTCTACCGGAAACACCCTGCCATCGTACAGCACGAATGGGCTGAACGGATAATATCGCTCATGGATGATCCCGATATGGGTGTGGCCCTCTCCGTCACCTCATTGGTCACAGCACTGGTCCAGGACAACACCGAACAATACAAGGGAAGCTACGTAAAGGCCGCGAACAGGTTGAAGCGCATAGTCGTCGACAACGAGTGTGCCGAGGGCTACTTCTACTACAAGGTCCCTTGTCCATGGATATTAGTCAAGCTGCTAAAACTCCTGCAATACTACCCACCACCAGGTCAGTGGATTTCCAACATAGTAATCTTGCAACTAACACAAAACAGAGGACTCGCATATTCGGCAGCTCATTCGCGAAGCTCTCCAGAAGATCATGGACTCGGCCCTGGAGATGCCCAAGAACGTACAACAAAACAATGCGCAGAACGCTGTCCTCTTTGAAGCAATCAACCTTGTCATCCACCTCGATACGGAACAAGACCTCATGGTGCAAATCTCACAGCGACTCGGAAAATTCATTGCATCCCGAGAAACCAATGTGCGATATCTGGGACTGGAGGCGATGACACATCTGGCTGCTCGATCCGAAAACCTCGACCCTATCAAGAAGCACCAGGCAATCATCATCGGATCGCTAAGAGACAGGGATATTAGTGTGCGAAGACAAGGTCTAGATCTGCTCTACAGCATGTGCGATCCGACAAATGCGCAAGCAATCGTGGGCGAACTCCTCCGGTACCTACAATCGGCCGACTATGCGATACGAGAAGAGATGGTACTGAAGATTGCCATCCTAACTGAGAAGTACGCCACGGATGTCCAATGGTATGTCGACATATCGTTGCGCCTGCTTGCCATGGCCGGAGACCATGTCAGCGACGAAGTATGGCAGCGAGTTATCCAGATAACGACCAACAACGAGGAGCTACAAGTGTACGCCGCACAGACTATCCTACAGTACATTAAATCAGATTGTCACGAGACGCTGGTAAAGATTGGAGGATACCTACTCGGAGAGTTTGGGCACTTGATCGCCGACAGCAAAGGGTGCAGTCCGATCGAGCAGTTTCTAGCGTTGAGCGCAAAGATGCGAGGATGTTCGTCAAGTACGCGAGCAATACTCCTCTCGTGCTATGTCAAGTACGTGAATCTCTTCCCAGAGATCAAGCCACAGCTCCTGCAAGCGTTCCGCGCGTATAGCCATTCTCTCGACTCCGAACTCCAGCAGAGAGCATGCGAATACCTCACCCTCGCCACTATGCCGACCGACGACCTGTTACGGACCGTATGCGACGAGATGCCTCCCTACCCCGAACGAACATCAGCATTACTCTCACGATTACACCAGAAGCACGCCACGACTAGCGACAAGCGGACATGGGTGGTTGGTGGTAAAGATGCAAATGCGGATCTCAAGGAGTTTGGTCTTGCCCGGCAAAAGTCATCTGCTGGTGTGAAGCGAAGTTTTACAGAGCCGGTTCCGAAGGATGCAAAGACTGGCGCAGCAAATGGCACAAACGGCGCAGCCGCTATATCGAGCGACCTGGAGGGTCTGGATCTGAACATGGACGTCAATGCTCTCAAGGCACCGAACCTCGCAAGCGCCGCGCATCTAAGTCCAGACTGGGAAATCGGCTACACCCGTCTGCTGCTCCGACCTGAAGGTGTACTGTACGAGGACCAACAAATACAAGTTGGTCTTCGCACAGAGTACAGAGGGCAGTTGGGCGCTCTCATCTTCTACTTCACAAACAAGTCAAAGTTTGCAATGGGTTCTTTTACCACAACGCTGGACAACAGGTCTTCAGAAACGCTAAAGACTGACATCAAGGGCCTTCCCGACACCACAATCCCGCCAGAAGGTCAAACGCAGCAAACGATCATGTTCGAGTGCAAGAACGTCTTCATCGACCCACCTACCATCCGCATATCCTACCTTGCAGGTGCTCTACAAGGCCTGACCCTACAACTCCCAGTGCTCCTCCACAAATACATGGAGGGTGCAGAACTGAGCGCAGAAGACTTCTTCAAGCGCTGGAAGCAGATTGGCGGTGCACCTCGCGAGGCACAAAGCATCTTCGGTCTCGTCAGTAAAAACCGAACGATGAACACGGACTTCGTACAAAAGGTGGTAAAGGGCTTCAAGTGGGGCATCGTCACCGGTGTGGACCCTAATGTGAAGAATGTCGTGGGTGCAACAGTACTACATTCAAGTGAGGGCAAGTTTGGTTGTCTGCTAAGACTGGAACCCAACTTTGAGACTCAGGTATGTGAGTCTGAGAAACCACAAGGGTGGTGAACTAACATTGCACAGATGTACCGCATTACTATCCGCGCCACTGACGAATCTGTACCTCCTGTCTTGGTCAAGGCCATGGAAGACCGACTCTCACAGGGCATTGAGGGAATGGCCTAGATGTCAAATCCATGCCTTCGCAGTAACAATATTTCTCGGCCGCGACCGCCCGGTCAAAGCCCATTTCAGGCGAGGATCTGAATGTTCATAACCTAATTGTATCGCCGGGGAAAAGCGAGCGTGCTTCTTACTTTCCAAGGTATTGATTGTAACATGTCACGAGAGGAGGATCATTGAGATGGCGCATACCCTTTATTCATTCACATAGCGTGGGCAAGCACAAGTTGGAGCGTTCTTTTTTTGTTTTGCAATGGAGATTGGGACAGATTTTTGCGTTGAAACTATGTGCCGTTTTTTGAAAAGTGATGATTACCTATACGCTGCGAATCTTGAGTTGACTCGTTGGTTGAGCGGCAGTTTCGCATGGAGAAGGGCGCAACCTCTTACCTAATGCCGGACATGGCTAAGCAGTCGCGGTCATAGTACCTACCCATCTTCAGTGGAAGCCGCGATGGAGAAGTTGCTCCTTCGATATGCTATTCTGCCATCTGTCGAATACTGTCCAGGGTTTCCCTACTACCTAGAGCCGAGTGAGGTGGTAGTAGAGGGAAAGGGCGCAACCGCGACTCGACCATTCATGACTCGCTTTTGTAATGAAAGCAACACACCTTCCGTCTAAGCAAGGTCACCATACATTTACACAGATCTCGAGATCCATCGCTACAAAATGTACACACCCACCACCTTGAACATCCCAATCCTCGTAATGCTCATCAACACCATCAGGTCAATCCGCACCGTTGCTGGATTTTAAGATTGATGATTATACAATTAGATCAATGGTGTGCTCGAGCTCAGACTACAACTCGGGCAGAATGTCCTTGTACAGCGCGATTTGAGATGCACTCTCGCGATTCGCCTGTATACACCGTTTGCTGTCTTGTTGGTAGACACGTGGAACCGGTGCTGCTTCCACTTAAGGTACTCTATATAATGCTATTATATAGCTCAAAAGGGAAGGTACGGATAGGGCCATGCGGAGTATTCGTCGGCGTAGACGCGGGCAGAATTCCGGTGTTGCGCATTCGAGGTCAGCGACAACGGACTTCGTCTCGTTATGGATCACGCCAATCCTATAGTTAGAGCGGATGAGAGGAAGCCGCGGCCTAGTCAACCGTGTTTATGCGCCCTCATTAAATGCAGGTTTGGCGTTCACATGTAAAGTAGAGTGTAAAGTGACCAAATGAGAGTGGGCGCGGTCGAGCCAGGCCGTCAACCAATCGAGTCGGCCCCAAGTGCCGACCGCAAATGCGGAGGCGGAAAGTATCACGTGTTGGCAACACAGGTTCCCAGGAAGCTCGCACCCGCAACTCGTGTCCATGAGTACAACGTCTCTAGACTTACTACACACAAGCTGTTATTGCGCGTCTGTTACTGAGCGCGTCTCAGCTGCCGACCACCCGCAATGTCGACCATGATCACTTTTGCCGCCAACAACGAGTTTTTCAGGAAGCGCAAGCGTATGTACAGACTGCGTCAGTGCGCCAAACCACACGCAACTAACAACGAGCAGGCGTCCACCGCGCTTGCGAATCATGCAAGAGGCGGAGAGTAAGTACCTGAATATTGTCATCCTATCACAAGCAGAAAAGACCCAGCTCCATCCTTGCACTAGGTGTGTGTGCGTGTGTACTACTACAATTGCGAGCGTAGACTGTGGAAAGACTACAGATACACAGGGCTTGTACTTTGCTACGATAGGATATGTAAGCTTTTGACGATCTGCTAACGGTCCACAGAAGCGTTGTAGCCATACCTTCGACGACGAGGCAGAACAGGCAAACAGCGGGAGGAATACCCAAAGTGGACATTCACCCTCGGAACCTGCGAACGGCCACTATCATCCTCATGATCCAAGAGGGCCCCGTGGGGACTCGCATCCTCACAGCCATGCACACTCCACAATGCCGCCGTCGCAAAGTCCCGCCTCGGATCACACGGCTCAAACACCACCAAACTTCCTAGGCTACTTGAATCCGGAAGCTGTCTTACGAGAGCAAGTTCATTCCGACCGTGGAAAGACCGTTCAGTCACCCAGTCATCCTCCCATCGGACAGTGGATCCCAGAGCGGGACCAGCGACCGACGTCGACACAATCTGGGCCGAGTACGTCACGTATTGTTGAGACTGGCCCGCATTCTAACCAGGAGACTCAAATCTCACGCGCTCTCCAAACCTACCTGAATGCTGTCGGTGTTAATATTTTGCCGTCACGAGAAAACCAGGCCGTACTTCTCGAAATCTACTTCAACTATGTGCATCCATTGCTGCCACTCGTCGACAAGGAACTCTTCTACGAACAATATCATCATGGTAGAGAATCGCGGGTCCTGATGCAATCGATATGTATCGTAGCATCGAAACACGCTTCGGCTGCGAAGCATCTGTATCTAGACAACGACACAACCACCCTGCCACTGAGTCCACGCGAGTTTTCTCAGAGACTGTATAATGCCGTTATTATCGGTATCGAGGCAAAGCTGGAGAAGAATCGTGTCGTTTTGATTCAAGTACTTGCTCTGATTTCCCTACATTGCGAGGGTCCAGATGGCGCCGAGCAAGCATCAATGCACCTAGCCCAAGCCATTCATCACGCGCATACATTCGGCCTGCAATTCGGACATCAATGGAAGAACCAGAGTTCGGAATCACAAGGTAACTTGGAAGATGTCTTCTGGTGTCTATGGAGTCTTGACAAGATCAATGCTTGTATGAATGGGCGACCATTGCTTATGCACGACCGGGATAACAGCTTGAGGCAGTTACCGTCGGATCCAGAGAAGCGGTCCAGTCCGTTCGGTATTTGGCTGCAGATATCTGAGATGCTGGACAAGGTCATAGATTACTACCGGCCTGGAAGGGCTGTAGAAGAGACTGGTTGGGAAGGCGATGACTTCTTGGGTTTCGAAGAGATGGTTGGTGATGGCGAAGATAAGTTGGACGGCCCCATTATGAGTAGGTATTGTCGTGTGATGGTTAGCGTGTCACTAATGTCTTACAGGTCTCCTCTCACTCTTCCACCACACCATGTGCATGGCCTCACACAAGTCCCTCTCCATTAACGCCCCTGTCAAATCATCACCGTCCTACGTCCGCCAAAGTCTGTCAGCAACACGAGTCATCCACCTCCTCAATGCAGAACCACCAGAAATGCTCCCACCGCTCCCCATCGTACCCTATGCGCTGGGTGTAGCTTTGAGCGTGGTGTATCGTCACTTCCGGTCTCGCCGCTTAAAGGTCCACGTCAATCGTGCAACAGAGGAGCTGAAGCAATGTGTTCGACTTCTCGACCGCCTACGCAATGCATGGTGGTCCGCCGGCACAACAGCAGATCTCGGCCGCGCAGTGCTCAGCAACGCCGCAGGACGCAACACCAACGCTGTCAACACACCCATACCCGTCCCAGCAGAACCCCGTCACACCGAGCCAAAAACCGAGCCGCCAACCCCACAAAGCATGCACAGCGGACAACTACCACCAACAAACCACCCACAGCATTGGCCGCAAGACATTGAAACAAGAATCGACCCCCGTCTCCAACAGCACCAACCTCATCCCCACGCCAACTCCCCCATGACTAGCCTCCTCAACCCCATCTCCACACCCAACCCCGGCCAACATCCTACAAGCAGCGAGCGCGCAGACCGAGCACCCATGGCCGCCGGCCCCCCTGCTGGCTTCAGTTTCGCCGAGCAAAGCCCAGACTGGCTCAACTTTGATGCAGCGTTTGAAAATTTCGAGGGCTTGTTAGGAAGTAGTGGTGCGGATTTAAGTAATGAGCTCTTTAGGCCGTTGAATTATGAGACACTGGAAGGGTTCTTGGATCCGGCTGCTTAGTGTGGATTGGGTTGGGACGTGTTGTGTATATACTAGGGGTTTTACTTAATCTTGGACATGATGGATATATATGGGATTTTGGATAGCCAGGAGGGGAGTTTCCGTCCTCAGCAGGGTTCTGTATGGGTGGAATTGTGGATTAGGTTTTGTGTGCATAGATGTAATGTACAATTTAATGGTGTTTAGGGGGGTATATAGTGGACGTGGAAGATGGGCCATCTTCGCTTTCTCAAACTGTGCATACATGCTCCTTCTATTTTATCTCCAGCCATTGCGTAAGACCATGGCCCCTTATCTCCTTCACTGACCTTGCTCCTAGCGAAGACCGCTTGACATCACGTCGCGCTGTCACCGCTTTGATATGCTTCGGTGCGCATTTCCAACGCGTCTTAGTACTTGCCCCGTGGTTTCCCGTACACCCTGCGTTACGCGTCTGGTTCGTTACAAGGAAACAGATGGGGTTGTGCTTGCAAGTGGGAGTTATAGGCGAAGCTTGAAGTGGTGCCATGGGACGAGAGGCAGGTGGGAGGACGCTCGGGGACGAATGATGGAAGAAGGAGTGTCGTCTTGTGTTAGAGAGGATTGTAGTTAGCCATGGGTAAAGGTGGTAGTTTAGCACTACAAAGTAGCGTATAGATGTAAAAAGCATGGTTCCATAAACTCTTTAGTATTGTACATGTTTTCCGGCGGTGCTTGGTCTCAATCGAGCGCAAGTAAGAGGGTTGGTAGTGAGTACGCGTAGACAGGCGGTTTCATTATAATACAATGCTATCAGGTCGTTGACACAGTTGCATCAAACGATGAACGAATGGAGCAGTCGTGCTCGTGGAAGACAGTAAGCAGAAGCTGCACAGACAACGAGATGATGTTTACGGTCTCATGATACGAGTAAGTACACGGCAAGACCCCTCAGCAAAGACATGCTCCACACAAAACTATCATGATTACAGTAGATCCCTGAGCACCATGACATCTGCAAGTATCTAATTTCCCATTCTCCCCAACTACCCAAAAAAAGAACCAACCCATACATAAGTACAATCCTTCAATACAAAGACCATGTTGCGTTCAGTTCCCCACTCCTAAGTATAAGTACTCGTGCCTACTTACCTACTACATCTATCTAAACATAACACCCATCCATGTCCACCCGTCGGACGCTATGATACCGACCAAAAGTAGCAGTCACTAAAAGTAGTAATCGTGACCCCGGACAATACAACCCTGCATGCATGCATCCGCACGATGCCCATGTCGTAATCAGAAAAGCCAAACGGGGGGTTTTTCTTCAGAAGGGTCCTTTTGCTGCCACCAGCGGCAACGTGTCCCCCCCTTTTTTTTCTGTTCCCCACACAAAAGCCCATGAGCACGTACATACGCACACGCATGTTTTCTCCACACACACACAATCTGCGTCAACGGTGTTCATTGTCCAGATTTGATTTTTCACGTGCGTGGAGGGGGGACAAGGGTGTGGTACGGGAAACGGGGGGAGATTGTAGGTTGATGAATGGAAGGCAATAGACGCCAGAACTACAGAGCTGTCTGCCTGGCTGTCGTTGTTGCCGTCGTCAGGCGTCTAACTTGACTTGCTCGACTCGACGGAGGCATCTCCGATCGCAGCCGCCCCGATGAACCGTTGACGCCAACACAACACCTCAGCAAGACGTAGGCAACTGGCATGCCATCTTCTGTCTCAGAAAAAAACATGCACAAGGTGGTTGTGTGATAAGATGGTGGTCGCCTGGCCTGCCTTTCCTCACCACATACACACACGCATCTGCCCATTAGCGCCTACTTACAGACCAGACCACGTCCTTCCTGCAGCCATCAGCACCAGCATCAGCGGCTGAGAAACCGCCTACACCACACCCATATCCTCATCTCGCATGCATGCATCGGCGGTGGCGGCGCTCTACCGTATTCATGGCTGACTGCCTGGCCATGGGACGGAAGGAAGGAATCAATCGGCTGGTCGAGAGGCCATCAAACCAGCTGCAGAAAAGGCTGATTTCAGGTCGCGCAACCGCCGACCCCAAAGGAACCGCTCGCTTTCCCAAGAAGATAATAAATGACCTTTTCTTAGGCCCCAGCGCCCCCGCCCAACGCCACACAGGTGCATTTCAAGACCTGCAGGGTTCCTGGATTGTGCCGCGGGGCCCAGAAAGTTTGAGAGAAACGAGAAATGGAGAATGGAAAATAAGGTCACACTTTGGATTTGCAAGACATGATGTGATGATGGTCATGGATGGTGGATGACTCGGTACAAGGATACAGACTTCTGCACACTCTTAGGCGCAAGTATGGCTCTGCGCCACTTCCTCCTCTGTCAGCACTTGATGCTGGTGCTGGGATCAAGGGCTCTCGATTACCGCCGTGGTATGCGGTCAGTCAGTCATGCACCAAAACCACAACGTGCGTCCGACTCATGCCCACCACTGTCGTCAGCTGATGATGAAATGGATGACTGTACGGCCGGAGGATCATCTTTATTGATAGATGAGGCTGTTTCATGTTTGGTTTTGGGCTGAGCTAACTCGTGTACAGTTGGAGAGTCTTGTTGTTGGTCGGAGCGAAGGAGCGCCGTTGTGCGGTGAGGCGGACCGGGTTATCGTCTGTTGACGAGGCGGTTGGTGGGGATTCCGTGGCTATGTATATATCACACCCGGCCCAAGGTTTTAGGCGCGAAGAGGGGTCCTCCCTCCCCGTGCGTGAGCTTAGCGGGGTGTGGTAAGTAAGTTGTGAGGCTGCAGGTTGCATGGTAACCGCTGTACGAGGTGCGAAACATTGCTGGCAGCAGCGCTGCTTTCTGGCGCAGGTTTCGGGCTACAAACCACGGGGTGCTGTTGTTGGGTCAAAGGCAGAGTGCGCGGTAGGGCGTTTACCGCGCGGCATTTGGGCATGCATAGTACCCGGCTGGGCCTGTGTCGCAGAGAGACGAAGGCGACAGTTGCTGATGCTGTAAAGCAAAAAGAAAAGATATTGGAATGACGTAAATGCGTCACGTGGCAAAGGCATGTGATCGGAATCTCAGGGTACACACCATTCCATTGTTTCGTATCTATTCGTGTCGGTCGCAATCACGAATAATACACGCATTGCTCAACATACGGTGTTTTCATCATTTGGACGTGCATTGCGATAGTTTGGACAGGAGCACTGGCCCTTTGAGACGTGACTTCGGAAACGTGCGAAGCGACGCCGGGAGATTTCCTACGACGGGAAAAACCAGAGTGCAAATTTCAACATGGCATTCTTGATCAGTGCTACCATGAATGTCACTGGAGACGTGGCAGAGCTCCACTGTAAACCTTAGTTTTCTCGTGTGGTGAGACGCGAGCTCGGTCCTTGATCATCACTTTACCTGACTCCAAGCAAGGAGCAGATTCGCGAGGTTCAATACTTTGATCTTACCCACCCATAGTCATGCTGAGTCCCTGCCGGCGACCGCTTTCAGAAGCAAGCGGCCGTACTTCTGGAAGAATAGCCATGGAACAGTACTACGGTGCCGTAGAAGGTCCGAAGTTCCTGCCGATCCAATTTTTCACCTGAAGCTTACGGCTGAGAAAGTTTGGTACGGTGCTTAGCTGCCGCCCAGCAAGCGGCTACCTTACACGTGTGTCTCGTGAAAGTGGTAAAGAAGTCGATCTCGATGTCAACACCAGACTGGAGGGAACATGTCGCAAATGACGCGTTAAAGTTTGCGCTGCGCCATCAAGCTGGGTCCCAGGCGGAGATTGCAGCGTGCCGATCAAGTGAACCATTGTGGAGAGCACGGGTGGCGCAGAGCCAACCAGTGTGGTGACGCCGCTTGGTAAAGGTTCCATTCTGTCGTGACTCTTAGTCGGTCAGACTAGATAAATTGTTGGGTATAGTGAGTGTATTGGGTAAATTCCAATGAACATTCTTTAGTAGCTAAGAACAGGCCACTGCTGATGATATCTCCGACCCGTGTCCTATATGTGTTCCGCTAGCATAAATAATGACGTTTCGACCAGCACAGGGACATTGAGCGGCTACGTAGATGGTACAGCGTCTGTCTGGAGGTGGAATAATTTATTTAATCTCGCGCGTGGGTACCTCTTTTGCGGTTTGTTTAGAAGCGGGAATTTTGCATGTGTCTGATCTCAGCATTTTTGGGACATGATGTACAGGGTCTTGCATGATGACATGTTTGTGGCTGTTCGGCCTTACTTAGCAATCTCAAGCTAGGCCGAGAAATGTTCCGCTAGTCAGTCTTCGCAAAAAGCTTGCCAGTGGTGTAAAGGCTGTCAGATGGAATGATCAACGGGCGGGCGACTCGGCCGCCAAACTCGATGTGTCTGAGGAACCCGATGACGGTATTTTCATTCCAACGCATGGAAGAGACGGACAAGGAATGCTACCATGGTCGAGCAAAAAGCGAAACATTTCTGCCTGTGTGCTGTGATGACGGAGAGGGTGATGGTGGACTGAGGAGGATGAGGTTTAGATACTCGGACCGACGCTGAGCGGTGTAGTAGACTGTGTTTTGCTAGACGTCACACCTGACCAATGGCTGTCAGCTAGGCTCCAAGGCATAAAGTGTGGCGGGAGAGACGTCGTCGGCACTTTGCTAGTGCTAGTCACCAGAGCCAGCCGTTTCGAGGTGTAGGGGCATAGGTAGGCTACTGTACACGGCGGTCGACAACGTGATACGAACAAGGCAGCAGCAGTGCAGGTGTTCGCTCATGAGTGGTATACTAGATTGATGGGAAAAGGGTGGAAGAAGGTGTTGGGTGCGGACTGTGGGTAAGATCTACGACACACCTCTACGGCATCATCTGCTCTTGCGTCCCGGCGCACGCCACGTTGCAAGTTCTTCCAGCCATGTCGAGCATCGAGACTCTTGGGGTGGATACGCGGAAGGCTCGATTGGGTGTTCCCCTTGCTCACACGGCCGCCGTTAGAGTTTTGTCGGCACAAGGAGGTTGCGATGGCGGGGCAGTTTTAGTTTTGGAGGGGCAGCTAATCGATAAGGTCAAACGAGCTAGGCCGTTTGTGCGCAATCCTCCATCTGGCGGTGAAAGTGCGACTGTCGACAAGTCCAGTGAAACGCTCGAGCTTTGTGGAGAAGGCTTGTCTGGCAGGGAGAGCATGCACAGAGAGAATCCTTGAATGGGAGCGTGATTGCTGGAGCATTTTACGGCGGCTCAGACGGGTAGTAGCAGTACAGTAGACAGCAGACGCGGTGAATGGCAAGATGGTGGTGCACTATTTGCACTGCACCTTGTTGTGCATTTTGCTGGAGATTGACAATTTGGTCATCAACAGTTGGCCGTTGGTGGTGCTACGAGTGGTTCCACCTTGTGGGAACTTGTGGGAAATCAACAGAGTTCTCGCCATCGTGTTGGCCTGGGGTGGCGTGCAAAGGAGAGCAATTTGTCCCAACATGATCTTCGGTCCCTTCACTCACACAGACTCCCGCTCGTAAGTAGGTTTAGGCTACGGGAGGCGGACTTGGCTGGCATCTGTGCTTGAGCACGGATGAGGCCGGAGAGTGAGAGTGAGAGGGAAAAGAAAAGAAAGAATTGAAAGCTGCAGGTGCTGGCACGGCTACCTCGCTTAGACTGGGGCAGGCATCGCAATCTGGCCCCTCTACCCAGGAGCTGGCGGTTCATATGCGGTCGAGTCGTGTCGGCTATTCTGCGACAAGCATGGGTGTGGACACGAGATGAGATTCGAGCCGGTAGAAGGGCTCTGAGCTCGATCTGGAAGGCTTGGGAACTCCTTTTCCTTTTACCGATGCGTCGTCGTCGATGGACGGTGCGGGCGCGACAACTGGCAGCTCACGCAAGAAGACGCCACGACATGAAAGACACAGCGAATAGGCCGAGTAGGCAGGGCAGGCAGGGCAGGCAGAGGCCCATGGTGCCATGGTGCCATGGTTAGGCGGTGACGGCCATGTCACATCACAAGACCCATGGATGGATTGAAACACGTAGGTCTATCTGCGACTGTTGTGATGATTGGCAGGAAAGGGTGAAATGACGAGAGACGTTATTGGCCGTGGGGTGCAGTGGATGAAAATTCTGGTAGGCCTGGGGCGCCACTGGTGGGCTGGCTAGGCGTAATTGCGTGGGACTCAGCTGGACAGCAGTGCATGGCGAACGGCTGGGTTCCTTAGTCATCGTGGGCAGGCCAATATATTGAGTGGGCCAATGAGCAGACAGCATCGAGAGCCATCAGGCCTACTATGCTACGTCGGGCGCGACCCACACGCCCGGCCAATCGGGCAGCGGCTGCCATGTGTCATCGCCAACGCTCTTTTGGGCCCTCGATACCTCGACGGTTCGACTTGGGTCGGCCAGTGGGCGGTTTGCAACCATGGGCAATACGCTGGGCGGCACAGATTAGAGGATGCGAGAACAAAGCATGTTTGGGAAGCGCCGGCAGAAAGCAGGCTTGCGGGGGTCCACCGACGCGAAACCGAAGCGTGACGGCGGGCGTGCTGACAGCAACCAAGCCGTCTTTGCAGACACGCAACCGGGTTCAGGCAGACGACGGGATGACAGTCAGAGATGCAGCAGATGCAGCACAGTGCCGCAGCGTTGCGAGATGATGGTTTGGCTGGCCTGCATTCGTCATGGGCCGTCTGTGGCCTCGGAGCCAGCGAAAAGACTATCGAACGCCGGCCGTGCGTGGTCGACGTCGTAAGCCTGGGCACTAGAAGAGGCGCTAGGCAAGGAACGGCATGACGCCAATCCCCTCAGCCCTCTGTTTGGGGCCCGGCGCCGTGTCTCTCTTGTTTTTTTTGTTTTTTTTCGTCGCTTCTTCGTACCCTTTCAACCGTCTCATCGGCGGCCAGATGAGCGTGACAATGACAAAGCAGCAACCCATGAGTACGAGCTGCGAGCTGCGAGCTGCGAAGCTGACCACGATCACCAAGGCGTGTGAGTGAAGCGGCGCCGAGTGGAGCCACGGCCTTTTCGCGCCACAGCACCACCAGCACCACCTCCACCAGCACAAGATGACCCGCCTGCTGGCGTCGAGGCTGCTGCACTTGGCGCATCGAGCCCTGGGCGGGTGTGTCACCCCCTTCACTGCCTCCAGACCGGCAGCCAGGTGGCTGATTGGCTTGCAGGCCACAGCCGCCCGGTGAGCTGCGGACGGTGGGCGGCATGATTCAAGTGAATCAAGTGCCAGGACAGGCCCGGCCGGTCGGTAGCTGCATGAGGTCAAAGAGGCGGACGCCCAACTTGCGACGGCGCCCACTTTCGCCTCCCTTGCTGCGCGTTTGGGCCACCTTGCAGAAGCGTCAGGGTGTGGGCTGCATCGCTGTTAGTTACGAGTGGAGCCAGACGGTAGCGTCGCCCTCTGCGTGCCGGAGGTCATGGCACACATCGCTGATGGCCTGCACTCGCTCTGTAGCCCCATCCTTCTTCGTCATAGCGCCGCTCCTTCCCTATATTTACGAAAAAAACGGGGCTTCCCCAAACAGCCAATAGCACAGCCCGCCCCAAGCCTCGAGCCAGTCTTTATCACTGCTGCCCAGCCGTCCTCATACAACATACATCATATCCCGCCTCACCCAACAACACACTACTACTACTACTGCTACCCTCTCTCAATCTCCTCCACCAGCAGACTACTACTACTACTACTACCACTCCTACTACCACTACCTAGCCTCCCTCTACCACATTCCTTCGTCACCCAACTCCTACCTCTCAGCTCCCCTGTCCGCTGTCACTAAACGACCGGCTTACCTACCCTTCCGTCTCAACTACTCAAGTCACCTGACTTTTCCCGATCCGGTTGCTCTAACCACTTCATCCTTATAATACCTTGATCTCTTTTTTTGCGCCTCTTCCACAAGGATCTGTTTGCTGCTCCCGTTCGGACTAGGACCCCTTCCACTCCCGGACTACTTTGATCATCCCGTCCTTGAGGCCTTCACTGGACCTGCGAGGACTTCTTTACCCCCCTCACTCCTACAGCATGTACCCAACACCCCCAGCATCTCCCACCCAAAATGGATTTTGCGCGCCCGAGGACCGCTTAGGCCAGATTCTTGCCGGAAGGCTGCAGTTGACCGGCATTCTCGGTGTAGGAGCCTACGGCGTTGTCTACACTGCCGTGGACATCCAAACCAACATTCCCTATGCCGTAAAGGCACTAAACAAGGTCGGTCTTGAGCCTCGCCAGAGGAAGTTCCAGCAACGTGAGATCCAGCTGCACCACCAGGCCAGCGCTCACCCCAATGTTGTTTCTCTGGTCAAGATCATGGATGCCCCCGACTGCACATACGTTGTCATTGAATACTGCCCAGAAGGTGACCTGTTCTCAAACATCACCGAGCAGGGCAAGTACGTTGGAAACGATGCCATGGCCAAGCGCGCTTTTCTCCAGATTTTGGATGCTGTCGAGTACTGCCACTCTATTGGAATCTACCACCGGGACCTCAAGCCTGAGAACGTGCTAGTCACTGACCAAGGAATGACCTGCAAATTGGCCGACTTTGGACTTGCCACTACCGACCACGTCACCTCGGACTTTGGATGCGGCTCCACTTTCTACATGTCTCCAGGTATGTCAGGCCCAATTCGGCTTAGTAAGTCACGTGCTAACGTTGGGCAGAATGTCAGACATCAGCTCCCAAGGCCTACTCATGCTACGCTTCGGCGCCCAATGATGTCTGGAGCCTCGGCGTCATGCTAGTCAACCTCACATGTGGACGCAACCCATGGAAGCGTGCCTCTTTCGAAGATAGCACCTTCCGCGCCTTCATGAAGGACCCAAAGTTCCTTAGGACCATTCTTCCCGTTTCCACTGAACTCGATGCCATCCTCAGGCGCATGTTTGAGTACAACCCTGCCAAGCGGGCGACGATTCCTGAAATTCGTGAGATGATCCTCCGATGCTCAGCCTTCACAGCTACAAAGTCAGCCGTCTCAACCCCCTTGCCTTCTCCTCCTTTCAGCCCGGTCGACTACAACCAGGATCCGGCTTTCAACGCCTACTACCAGGCACCAGCTGTACCCCAGTTTGCTCCTCTTCCTGGCTCGGCTTACGCCCCATCTCCCTTCCAGCACTCTACTTCCTCTGGAAGCTCAAACTCGGACAATGACTCGGTCTTTTCCGCATGCTCATCGGCATCGTCGGCTTCTTCGACGTCTTCGTACCAGCACGTTTCTTCTTCGCAGCTTCCCAAGTTTTCGTCTCGCGTACCCCAACCTCAGCAATACGTTACCCCCCAGCAACCTTCCAACACTTGGTTCCAGCCTTTCATTCAGGCAGCCAACTTGGTCAAACATGTGTCCTTCCAGCCTTCGATGATGGCTGCCCCGGTTCATGTCTACTAGACCACTTTCCCCGGCCATTTACTCCGCGGACCCTTCTTCTCACGATACCGTTCTTCACGATGTGTTTATACTATTTTTTGAGAAAAAAAGTCATGATGACACGAACAGCGATTGATTCCTCGCTTGGTGTTGGTATGGTTTGTTTTTTTACCCTTGGCGTTTTTGAAAAAAACTAGACCAGTCCGGATGATATTCCGGCCTTGGACTTTAGAACTATTTGGCCTTCACGACGGCCTACTACGTTTAACTTGGGCAATTAGCCTTGATGGCATGGAGTTTTATTCTTGTGTGGATACTTTCAGAGTTTCTTCGCGACGTATATTAGGAGTAGGTCATTTGGCATTTCCCGGAGTTGTTCTTGCTGGACATGGGCCTACAAGGTCCATTGTCATCACATTCATTTTTCTTTCATATCTAAAGATACCAGAGCATTGGCTCAAACACTGTACGGTAGAAGGTCCCACAAGAAGGACGAGAATATTTGCCTCGAAGCAACAAACCCACCAATCAAAAACATACACTACGGTGCGTGCAACGATAGTTGCACGCAACCTCAACAAAGCCAACACGTCCGATCCATCACTTGACATGCACTGCCTTTCTAATGTTGCCCTTCTGGCCTCTTCGATGTCTTCTCCGCCGACCCACACAGCAAAGTCTCGCTCGAACATAGCCCACGTATCTGACCCACTCGGCACCCACTCAGCATGTGGTGGCACAACACATCAATCTGCGCTCTCCCCACCACCGACCTGCAGCCAGCCCAAAAGACAGCTAGACTTGCGCAAGAAATCAACCTCTCACCCAACCAGCATTTTAGCCACGCCACCCAAGCCCCACCGTCTGGGCAGCATCCATCTGCATCCGCAAAGTACCCATTGCCATGGACGCAATAAGCCTAGAGTCAGCAGCAAATCAGACGTTTCACCAAGGCCGATGTGTGCATGACCATCTGCGCGTGGAGCGTGTAAGTGTGCAGTAGCCTGCCTTGACATGCTGCCACTATTGAGCCGTGATTGCGCCCTGCCTCGTGAGCCTAACCCGTCCAGGCCTAAAGCAACAAGTAAGGTGGCTAGGGCAGAGCGCAAAAGGGAATCATACATGGACATTCACGGATGCCGGATGCATGTCTTGGACGGTTGATGACCAGCATGCAGCATCGAGACTGCCCCAAATGTTATTTCGCCGTCTTCCATCAACGCCCTAGAGCGCATCTTGTTGGGAGTAGCCGCCTTACCGGCCGTTCAGGGCCAACGCCGTTCTTGTCGTCTTCCACATGGAGCAAGGCGAGGCTACGAGGCTATGCTTATTGGCATGTCGTTGGACCTGCACGTCAGTCCTCCAACCTTGGATCCAGCCGTTGGAGGCATACCGCGAAATGACACGCAGCATGTCTCAGCCATACGAAGGGCGTTGCAAACCATCTTCCCTCGCTTGGTGGCTGGTCAGCTGTCGCCGGGGGAGAGGGCTGATTCCCTAGTCAACCATCCAACGTCCTCCAACTTTCCCTTGCCCTCGTGTCGCGCCGGCTCCAAATGCCTCCAAGCCGTCTAGCACATGGCGTACAGAATACGTCCGCTTACACCTGCAAACCAACCTCGAGAGCGTCACCGGAATTGTCATAGTCACCGTTGTAGAGAGTTTGTTTTTGCGGCAGCCAATCCACCGTCATCTGACCGAGTAATATGATGATGGCGGGAAAAAACAACAACAGCCGCCATTGCGTACCAGGTTCCCGAATCACCAGCTTCGCGAATCAACCATTACGTGCTTATGCCGTATGGCCGCGTACTGTCAATGGCGTCGTGCTTAGGCTCGTTTGACACAGCAAACTTGTGTAAGGATGACTTGGGCCAAGATGCGCGGCTGGAATGTGGCAATCCTCACCAGCCCGGCGCTAGTCTCTTAGCAAGAAATCCCTCAAAACCATCCTTTTGCATCATCGCATCCCGCCGCGGCGATTATCAGAAACTCGCCTGCAAGCCTTTTCGCATAGTACCTACACGATTGACTCAGCTGCGCAAGCGTGGCTATGACATTCGCGGATCACTATTGCTAAGCAAACTGGATTATTGCCGCGACAAAAGAGCCGTCGCCCATTCGCCGGCTGAAATGATGATTCAATAGGCACCCACTCTTGCTCTCAGCTAACGGCCAACGAGCAGGATGCCGCTCTGGAAATTTGGATGCGCGACGGATCGAGTGGCCTGGTCCCTCAACGGCTTCGGCATCTGCTCCAATGCTCGTATTGAAATCATATCCACGAAACCTACCCTGGAAGACGTTGACCCTCGCCTCCCGGCTGTCTCTACCGTAGCATCGTTTCTCTGCCCTGTACAGTGGCCGGTGTGTCAACACAAACACCCATGTGCCCATGTACCGGGCTTGCATCAGTTTGTGTCTTCCGATGCCCATGTGCGTTCATCACATCTCTCCGTATCCCCAGATATTTGCTTTTCTAAGCCACAAAGCGCTGTTTTGCTTCTGATCGGCGCGAAAACCAGCAAGGTTTGTCGCGTCCTTTGCTAGGATCCTCACCGAGTCCAATGAGTCGGTAAGCCACCGACCCAATACTGACTCCTGAGTAGGGATTACTTACTTTGGCCGATATGAAGGTCTTCAAGTAGAAAGTCAACCCTTGCACAGTAAGCTTCGTGGCTGATTCTTTAGCGTCATCCCACGGCCAGCCATCATCTAGACATGTGCCCATCTCATCGGGTGTATAGGCCGCAGTCCAGCTCTGCGGATAGCTGTCTGTGCGGTGCTCTGAACCTGATGTCCGGGAACTTATCCTTCCTTTATCCGTCTGAGGCCATAACAAGGTCTTGGACAAGTCTGACGCGTCGTTGATGACGCTGCAAGCTGCTGCTGTTGTGGAAACCCGTCACGGTAGTCACCAAAAACATCACCTTACGCCACCGAACACTTGACCTGACAATCATCAATGAAAGAACCACATTGGGCTCCGTCAAGGTGAGACTTGTTTTGCCAACACATTGTGGGAAGATACACATGTACCGCGAAACTCGGACATAACCACAGCTGTACCCAGATATCCATGAACGCGAGCTTCTCCGCACGCCTTGATGGTCTCGGGTGACCGAAGCTGGTTTGTTACTCCAAGGACCTGCACTGGTGCCTCCGTGTTACACAGACCGGCAAAGCACTTCGCTTCTGCCTCATCAGCCACTTTTGACCAACCTTTCACGACATGATCAAATCGTTGCTTGATCCTAGCACGATATCCCCACTCATGGTACAACATAGCGCCAACGGCCAACGTGTGTTGGCCTTCCTCAGCTACGGGTCGCTCCTTACTAGAACGGGCGCTTGTGAGGACCAAAGTAACACGACGATAAACCTCATCTAGCCTGCTGCATACGACCACCTACCTCCGTGCTCCACGAGCGTACCACTCAGTAGAGTTTGCTCTCTCCGCCACACTTACCATCTGGCGGATCGCCACTTTCGCTTCTCCGCGTTCGAGACACAGGCGGCTTGCCGTACATGTGCTACCGGTCCGACAAAGGAGTCGTAAGTCGGCAAAGAGCGGTTTATCCCTCACGGAAAGCTACAGGACATGATTTACGCTTGCTTTAGTGCACAAGGGGACAAAAGTGAGACTGACAGCGGGTCGGCGTTCCAAAGGGTATGCAATCAGGCAGTCTCCCAAAGTCGCTCAAACTCTCTGCTGCTCAGCCTCTTTGTGCGTTGTATGGTCAACAACGGCCTGACAGCCGGGTCCCACTCGGACGTACATTCACGGCCAACATCAACGTGATCATGGATGCCTTTGCTTGCTTCATGCAAGAGTTCGAGACTAGATCCCAAAGTGCTGGTTGAGCACGAGAAGTTGCATGAACAACTACGAGCACGGGGCATTGGGCATACGAAGAAGCGTCGGACCGACGTTCGCTCGTGGCAAGTGCATATCCTTCTGGCGACGATCTGTCTCTTCTTCACCAACACTTTCCATGCCCCCACGGACCCAACGTGCCATATGTAGTACGAGTCCCAGGCTCAAGACATCATTATCGTCTATTCCCGCCACCTGAACGACCTAGCAGATGCCTGTTCGGAATACCGCAGTTTACTGTACATGAGCGCTGCCGAAGCTGCGAGATGTCCGATGCGATAAAAAGAACCGACCAGGATCTACTGCAGACTGGTGGAAAAGTGTTCCTGAGCGCGAGAGCTCGCAGCCTCCCAGATGAAAGTTTCGCGGCAAGACGTATGCATCCGTGGCTGAAGAAGAAAGTTACCGGAGGAACCCGACCGCTCGCAGCAGCCCGACAGCCGGTCGGCAAGCTCTGGAATCCTGCTTTCCACTCTGGCCACACAATTTCTTCGCATGCGCACCCTTTTAATCAAAGGACTGGTCCTAGACGCAGTGTCGGCCGTTGAAACTCGCCACCGTTACCCATTTGCCCTCCAAGAGCGCGAACAGCCTAACCTTTACACAAGATCCCAGTCCAACACGCTCGATGCCCGGCAAATGCTTTTCTCGTACGATGATCAACGCTCGCGCGATGCCGCAGCTACCCATTGCCTAATTCCAAAAGCAAGTCATAGGTCCAGAGCGCAACCTTTTGCAAAGTTTGGCTCGGAAAGCATGCAAGAAACCCATGCTTCTGCAGGTATGGTCCCCCCCTCCTCCTCCCCGAACGGAACCAGTCATCTTAGCATCGGTAGGCGCATGTAGCTATCTCCGGACGCTCCGTTGGTGCGAGGGCTCTGCATGAGCTGCGTTCCATGGTTCTCGAGTCCGAGTCGTACAACACGAGGGCTGGCGTGTTCGGAGAATTCTTCTCTCTGGGCGCTAATGTAAGATGCAGAGCATGTGCAGTGGGCTTGCTTGGTAGCGATGTAGAATCACGTTTTTTGTACGTAAGGGGGGTTTGATGCTCGGCGCTTCTGGACTTGTAGGTTTATAGGATGATTCCTGGAGTTAGAAGACAGGGGGCCGGAGACATGTAGACGAAGATGTGGGCTTATGTGAAAGAATTTGCTGTACTGATGGCCATATCCGTGTCCCAATTCTGGATTTCCTGGTCCAGATGATGCTCAATCTCATCATCTTCGTCTATGATCGCCTCGTCGACTTTCGTGTCATGAACTGGGAAAACAACCGATGACCCCTTACTTCTCCTCCATCGTCCACTTCCCATCCAAGCTCCAGGTTCAATCGGAGTTATCGGTACTCGAGTTGCTGTCATTGTCTCTGCTAATTCATTCATTAGCTCTTCCTCGCCTTCATCTACCGCCTCCACTGCACTGCCATGCCATGCCCCCCCATGTTGACCATACCTATTCCCAGATGACAAATAACCCTCAGACCCACCCATGTCCTCCTTCCCCCAGCCTCTCTCCAAATAATGATTCACATCCTTCAAAATCCGCCCTCTCATCACATCCCCAACCATAGCCGTATGCTCTAAACGCCGCCGGAAATCTAGTACCTTACAATACAAATCCAGCCAGCCAGTCTCCTCATCTCCTTCCTCTTCATACTCTTCCTCAACCCCTTTGCTTCCCTCACCCTTCACCCCCTCATTCAGCCTCAAAACCAAACCCTGCGTACACTGCGCAGCCACCGCATCAAACAGAAGCCGCCTCAGTCCCCACACATACTCATCCGTATTCCGCACATTATCCGGGAGACGTCTCACGTCGGCTTGATCGCACACAAACTCCATGTCCTCTGGTGTAATCCGCGAGACACCTGTATTTCTATCCGCCCCCTGGCGTACAGACCTCGCAATGGCGGCGTGCAGAGCGCGGATGGCGGCGTCGCAGTATGCTGGAGCTCCCAAATGGGCGCCTAGGAGACAGGCTTCTACGTGTGTACCTAGAGCGTGGTATCCGGGTGTGTGGGTGGCGGGACTGTAGATGTTTGAGCGCATGTAGTGGATGTAGTTTGAGAAGTTGCGGGGGGTGAATTGGGGGAGGGGGATTTCGCTTGTGTTGGGTGAGGTGGAGATGAGGATGGCGAAGTAGGTCGAGTGATGGCTCAAAAGCGCTCTGGGGAGAGAGTAGCTTTGTTGGGGGGTAGGTGGCGCGCCGATGGTGAGGGTGAGGGTGCCGGGGATGGGTGTGGTTGGCGGGTTGGAAGGGGATGAGGCCGAGCGGTAACCCGGTGGGGGTTGCAGTGCTGTGTTGGGTATGGGGTCTACAAGGGTAGTTTCGCTGTTGGCTTCCGAGGGGGTGGAATCGTTGACGGTCTGTTCGGTGATGCCGGCTCTGTTTCCTTGAACAGTTGCTCCTTCATTGTTTCCCCCATCAATACCCGCGATAACTTCTGCAATGTGATCCCTAGTCAGTCCTTCGGTGACCTCTTCGAGGATTGCTCGAGTCTTGGGGTCCAACTCTTCACCATCACTTAACTCCTCAGCACTCGTCATGATGGACAATGGCGACTTCTCACCGACAGGAGGTCGGCATGGCATATCGCCTGTCAGAGCGCCACTAGGCTGAATAAAGGATCGTTTCGTTGTTTCGTATCCGCTTTGTAAATAGAAGACGACACGTCTGCACGCTGTAACGGTGACGGTGACCTCCAACAGGTTGAGTGTGAGTTTTCCCAGACAACAGCCCTTATTCGGTAAATGTGGATTTCGCTACCGTATAACTCACGCCCGTACTGCAATGACCTCGAATCTTACCAAGTAAGTGGAACTATAAACACGCCTAATATACAGTGAGTTTTTTGGGGGGTATGTGTATCTCAAAAAGCTATTGTGAACGATGGTATGAGATGGGAGAACAGACGATGTGAAGAAGTGAGCTTCATGTTCAATAATACAAACAGGGTCCGCGTCAAATGGAGCAACGGCAGGCACGCGTCACGAGGAAGTGAGGAACAAAGAATTAGAAGTTGCACTTGTATAGAAAATTGGGATCTGCCAACAACATATAGCTTTACCCTGTGATCGTGCTTTGCTAATTAGCTGCCTACTACATACACAGTAACTCATAATGAATATCTTGTTCACACTCTCACTGCACCTTCGCATATCCGAATCTAGTTCTCCCTACAGGCTCAGACAGTTGCTTTACTTACAACTCGTCCACCGTAGCGCTCCTGCCCCCGCCACTTCTCACCGAACTTATAGAACACCAACGGCACAGGTGCGAATGCAAGAGCGATGAAAGCAAGTAGCGAGAACGACCAGCCAACCCCCAGATTCTGATACATCTTATGCGAGAACAGAGGCGCCAGACCACCGATAAGTGATCGCATGACTGAGGAAGCAGCCATGCCAGAGGCAGAGTGAAGAGGATAGGCGTCGAGGATGTAAGTGCCCGTGAAGAACTGTATCGCGTTAGCTGATGAAGTTTCAACATGCGGAGTCATTCAACTTGCAATAGCACTCATGGCACCCATGCCAAAAAGCGTAGTTCCAATCAACGGGGCGATCCAATGCACAGCATGCTGAGCTGTCCATGCGTACATAAACAACCCGACACTCACGAGCGGCCACCAGAAGATCATGGGAAGCAGTCGAATTTCAGGCCGTGTGTGGCCTTTAAGTGCTTTACGCTTGACGAGGCCGTCGCTTACTACACTAGCTCCGACCATGCCAATGAGGTTTCCGACAGCAGTGCCCAGGTATGCCAGGCCAAGTTTCTTTGGGGCCCAATGGTACGTCCCTGAGAACGTACTGGGAAGGGTAGTGTACAGAATGTAAACGTACCCGTACCCGACGGCTGTGAGCAGCGAGGTGAAGAAGATTGGGCGCGAGAAGAACAGCATGGCGAAGGGCATGACCATGGCTTCGCGGAAAGCTTTGATCTTGTTCGCTCCAGCTCCAGCGTCTGACTTGGCTCGCAACATCTTGTCGCCCGTCTGTTTACGGAGATGTGCCGCTTTACGCCGAAGGATGACTGGTTCGTACGTCTCTGACATACAGACCATGCTGAGTAGTGTACCTGCTCCGCCGAGGATTCCGGTAAGGTAGAATACCCATCGCCATCCTTGGGCTGCGTTGAGGTAGCTGCCTGCTGTAGGACTAATGGCAGGACCGAGATTGTATGCCATGCCTACCAGTGCCATTGCTCGGCCGCGCTCTTCCTTTGCTACGAGATCGGCAAGGCTGGATGGTGCCAGGGCAAATACGTTACTTGCGCCTGCGCCTGCAAGGAAACGCATGACGGCTAGCATACCGAGCGAGTTTGCGCGTCCACAGGCCAGTGTGCATATTGTGAAGAGAAGATTGCCTGCATGGTATAGTGGTAGTCGACCGTACTGTTCCGAAAGAGGGCTGATGAGCAGTGGGCCAAAAGCGTAGCCCAAGACGTAGACGCTGAGTACGAAGGCAGAAAGATAGGCATCTGTGGAGGCAAAATTGGCCATGATATCCGGGATAGCTGGTGCAACTACAGAGGAGGTAAAAGGTCTGTCATGTGTTAGTAAACAATAACCATAATCTGGGGCGAGGCGTGATGCGTACGATACAAGACACAAGTAGAAGATGCACGCGATGTTGATCGTCTTCTTCCATGAAGGGAAGTTCCTTGGATTTGCCGCATCGTTCTCGCCCTGCCAGGCGACTATGTTGGAGTCATTCTCGTTCAAGAAGCTTTTAACGACCTGGGTTGCACTGGAAGCGACGCTCGAATCAGGGTGGCTATAGACACTTGGTAGCTCTTCATTCTGGTACATTTGTGCCTCTACCCATGTGGTAGGCAATGTGCTGCTCGAACCTGTGGTTGGATCCATGTCCAATGGCAGACTCGGGTGTAGGCGAAGGCAAGTGTTTGAGTGCTAGTGGAGACGAAGGCGCAGTACTATTTGTATTCTCCGTACCTCGGTGTGAGTGAAGACGCGAACAGCAAGTGATCAAAGTGATGTGACTCGTTCGTTTCACACAAATGCTCAGAGTTGGACGATGCAACGCCAAGGTGGCGCGACGTGTTGTATCACGTGTTAGCCATTTGGCCACCTGCAGTCTGGCTGTGCACCAATACGCGGTGGAGCAGTATATGTGAAGGAAGTGACGATTCGGAGTGTGCTGCATCTCTGCTAAGATTGGGAAGCCGCGAACGAATCTAAATGAGCAACAACAACCGAAGCCCTACCACTACGATTGCTCCTTCCTCGTATGCACATGTACCACTTCACTACCGGCATTCAAGCATCTGTCAGCTTCCACGGGGAACTTCTCAAGGCTCTCGTACCACTGTAGTGCACTGCCGATTAAGAAGACCCAACTGCCCCAGAAGGTACTGAGAGCTGCCTGGTACTGCGTCCAGCTACTACTGTCATATCCAAATGCTGGACACATGGTGAAACCTATCCCGCCTACCAAGTCCCAAGCCCCTATCCACCAGCCTAGTGTCCGTGGTGCAGGCTTCCACCACTTGGACTGTGTCTCGAGCATGAAGAGGCAACCAGAGATGATGAATCCTAGACCACCGACAACTTGCCGTGTCCAGTAGAAGATGACTGTAATAGGTTTCGACATCCTGTTGTAAGTTCCAGGCAATGCAGTAAGACCGGCTACCCAGAAGATTGATGCGCCAAGCAGCTGCGACAAGGAAGCTAGGAAACTGAAATTGTGAATGTAGTGGGTCTGGAGTTCCTCGTTCGTCGGCCACCAAATCCACGAATGTTGCTGTGCCCGCTGTTCGTGCTTTGAAGCGTCTGTATATCGAGTCCGGTCGCCATATTGTTTGGTATGAGCATATATACAGTGCGACTTGGATGGCCGTATCATCATGCCGCCCACCTCTTCCTGATGCGATATGGCCTGCTCTACCACCCACCCAAAGCAACCAGATCTACCCTCATTCACAGCCTCTGCTATCAGCAGGAGCGATCCGATTTCAAACACAGTCGTTCCAATCAACGCAGTTGTACCCCCACCATACAGCTCCTCGGTGTCGAACTCGGTACTTGGCTGTACCAATGGCAGATAGACGAACAAGGCGTTCATCACCCATATTACGCTGCCTATTGTAAAGACAAATGCGACTTCGTAGGAAATGTCCCATATGGGGTAGTATGTGAACATACGCCACATGTTGCGAGCGACGGTGCGAATCCATCATGTTGGGCGTGGCGTGGTATGCTTTGATGTGGCCGAGGCTTGCTTTGGATCGATAGCTATTGCATGCCGTCCTTTGCGGTCGTTGCGTGAGGTCCACTTGAATCGAACATCAGGCCGCGCCCCGTGGCGATAGTGCGCTCGGGTTGGGTCGAGGAACGGAAGAGGGCCGGTGGCACCATCGTGTTCGAGCTGCAGGCGTGCCTCATGTCTCCCCGGTCCGTGGGCGGGATGGAACGTTTTACTGCGTCTAGCTCTGCGCGCGGCGCCTGGTCTATGGGGCGGCTTCATTGACACTTGAGCTACCGTGTTCAACGGCGTTGATGCGCTACCTCGTGACGAGCGTCTTGTCAGCTGAGGTGGCTACGGCGCCAGTATAGATCAAACGACACTGCACTCTTGCGACAACAAAGCCAACACGGCGCTATATTGTATTAATACTCATGTGTAGACGCGCATGAAGATAGCGCTTGCGTCATTGAAGCGGAATGTCTTGTTCCAAGGCATCTCCCGAGGTCGCTAACGCTGAGTAAGCCCCTCCTCCAGCTCACCCAAATGGAAATACTACTCCTCTGCCCGAAAGATACAAACTTCCCCATGATGAGTTTACTTGGACGAAAGAATTTCCCGTGAGGGGGACTACCCATGTTTCTCGTGACTCGCGGCGAAGCAATTACGCCATGCCGCATAACCAAGCATCAAAATTGTAGCACCAGACAAACATTTCGGCAAACCCACTGGGAATTCGTGAAAGCCCTCTATGCTCGGCCCCTCCAATTCCTCGAACCCATGAGAGGACCTGGAACTTTCATCGTACCACTGTCTCCTTGATAATGCAAGTTTCGTGCGCAAATTCGCAGTTGCCATCTCATCCTGCATGAAAAAAATCTGACCCCTACACTGCAAGCCACGTATCTGGAAGCGCACGTTACAGGTTGCAGACCAGTCAACCAGAATCTTCCCAGATGTACGATTGATCCATGTCATACCCCCTCTCCCTCCACCAGAGCAGTCTCTTTTAAGACAGTCCGCCAAACTATCCATATGTCGAAGCGGAAGTTTAAAGCTACAAAGATGTCATTCGGACGTTTAGCATCAATGATGGGGATCCAACGCCCATACTACCTCAATTAGAGTCGGTGCCAATATGGAGGCCAAACCTATTCAGATTTGTTGACATACAACTAGCTATGGCATTGCGGAGCTTGTCAGAAGAGTCATTGCCGAAAAAAGAGAGACCGAGATAGTAAATGACATGCGTCAAGCATGTCAAAGAAATATGATTTACGAGTATTTTATGAAACCCGAAAAGTGACATATAACAGAAAGACCTCAAATCACTCACATTCGCTCCCACGAACCATAACCAAACGCCCTCGCTACGTTAATCATACACATATACAGTATAGTACAGGGCCAGCCCAATCACGTTGTCCTTTGCTTCTTCACTTTCTGCCTTTCATCAATCTTCAGCCCCCTTACAAGCTGCCGTGTCATCATCCTCGAAACCTCCTTTGCATAGTCCTTCATCCTCATGGTATTCTGTTCGTCTGGCGACTTTCCCTTGTACTGTTCTGCGCTGTACGGGGGCGGCGCATCCGTATATCGCGCATACTGTGCTTCGATGCGCTGAGTGTTGGAGTCGGTGGACGAACTCGAGTTGGAGCGGGACGAGGTGTGGTCCGAGACGTGTGTCGAGGGAGAGGGAAAGGAGTGATATGATAAGGATCTCTGAGATGCATTTTCCTTTGTCTGATTCTGTAACGGGTTTTCATGCGCAGCGGCTGCTTTGGCGACAGAGGACAAGGAGTCGTGACGAGAAGAAATTCTCGAGTCTGGACATTCGCGTTCATCGACGCTGACTTCGGGGTAGTGATCCATGCTTTTGTTGTAGTAATGGAACAAATTATGGATTTACGGTAGTTATTGATGGTATGTATGAAATAGATCGGGGAAAGAAAAGTCCTTTTTGAACACTTTACAAGCGCTTTGGTGACGATCAGTGTTATTGGCGCATTACGATGCAGGCTGAGGACATTAAGCGGCAGCCTACTCAACCAACGCACATGATGTGCCTGAAACAGACACACACATGCAAGCCATCCCGCGACCGGCGACGTCATTCTGTGACCTGCGACGTCATTGGGGCGGCATCATGACCCAGCCACGCTTTGTCCACCGCATTCCAAAAAATGGGCAAAGAATCGAGTGGCTGCAGGCCTTACCTGATACACCTGGAATGTTTTGTATATAATTTTTTCAAAGCCCCACCAGAGTTGAGGTACGATATCCCTTAGGTAATTATTGCTTGCTTTTCTGAGCGTTTGAGTTTCGTGTTCGGCACAATATTGTAAGCACGGAGTATGTAATACCGCAACCCGGTTCAAACTAAGCCCAAGTTAAACATACAGAGTGATCTGTCCCCTTGAGGAGACTGGAAAATACCGCAACCCGGTTCAAACTAAGCCCAAGTTAAACATACAGACTGATCTTTCCCCTTGAAGGGACTGGAAAGTAAAGCCCTTCTGTGCCAGTTTGAAGTGAATTCTACTTGGGCAAGTCAATATGTTCTGTTCAGTCAGGAGTCAACTACCCTCAGTTTAGCACGTTCATCACCTAATGCCGTGTATACTTACAGTCCTCCTTCATCAGACCGAATACTTAGGGGGGCGGGGTATAGAAACGAGACTGACCTGAGAGAAGGGCTAGAACAAATCTGCAAGTTCACTCACTCGCCTTGTTCGCTTCTGTTCGGTAAGCTTATGCCCCACACGGAGTATTACCGTAGAAGTACCATACAAGGATATATAAACGGGGGTTATTTTGAGTTCGCTTCTTTTCTTCGATTTTCTCTTTACATCCCCTTCGTTCTGGGCTATCACGTACCTGTTACCTAATACTACTAACGCGATGCAATTCAAGATACTCATTGTTTTACTCTCCGTAGGGTTTAGGAAAGCCTCGGGAGACCCATGCCCCGATCCCGATACTGCGATAATTCATACTGCAAACGGCATATGCTATAAAGGGACTCAAAGATGCGTCTACTCCGACCCAAGAAGATGGGGCTGCGAACGTAACTACAAAATCGGCCAAAAGTACCAATTTATTGCAGATGACAAACCATGTAATGTAGACGATCAATGTTACAGTCAGGTATGGATTCTATTACAAATAAGAATTTCAAAAGCTATTGTACTAACAATCTAATGAAGTGGGACTGCTGTCATATCGGACGATAGTTGTTGAAGATGCACGTTGGCGCAGAGATGGGAGGAAGCCAAGGACGGATGGTGGCGCGGAGTTGCGATGATGTCATCCGCGTGCCGTGTCACTCAAAACAGCCCTGGAAACTTGCCTAGATCATGTATTTTTGAAACAGGCAAACTTGGCAAGAACGTTGGGTATCTGAGTCCACGGTGCGAACAATGCGCAATATGACAGGTCACCGACCTAGATATTGCGTGAAGTAGGAGAGAAAAGCAGGTACTGAATAAATTACAAACCTCACGCATTGGCCAAACCCCTGATTGCCTTCTTCAGCTTTCGCATAGCACGCGCTCCTTTCTTGTGATCTTTGTGACGTTCCAGCTCAATATCTGTTGGAGCGTTGAAATTCCCACTTATTCGTCTGATCTCGCCTTGTTGGGTGTGGTGGGCTGACGAAGGCGTGTATTGGTGTTCAGTGGATGATAACCTGTTCGGACTTCGCGCATCATCGTCATTGTATGGAGATCTCAAATAGGCAGAAATGACGGCCTGGTGGCGTGAATCTGATGACTGTCGTGCGTGTAGTGGTGTCAACATGTGGGTCTGATGTGAATCTGCGCGCTTGCGAGATGATGGCATATCTTGAGGTGAAGATATGTTGCCCGTTGAGTGTCTCGCTATGTTGTGATTAGTGATGGGTTACCTAAGAATGGGAGATTTGACGTACTTTGATACTGAGAGACATTCCGTTGCTCTTGCCTGCTGGTTTTCTCCATCTCGGTGCAGCTTGGAATAACCGGTGTCAAATAGATAATGCTTAAAACTCATCACTCAATACAACAGCAAACTACCATGATTTTATGATGAAACGCCCTCTTTACTTACCAAACCAACTTACCCAGCAATTACCAGTTGAACGTAGAAATATGGTGAATACTAAAATCTAACGTCATCGACTTTCCTCCAACCAAGTCGTGAATGAGCTACCGCCCCGCGGAGACAAGACGGGTAACTGGGCAATCTAAGCCCTGCCCGCGATGCAGCTTGTAACCTTGGCTACGGTTGATGTTCACTTAAGGTTACCGTGCGTGGTATCGCAATCATAGTGCTGGCGTCATCCTGGAGGCCGCATCTGCAGGTCAAACGGGCGCTTGGTGATGTGAATGGCGGGGTTGCACCTGGACATGCAAGGTGGCATTAGCGATGCATCACAAACAGTATCAGAACGGTGTACCTATACGAAGTGATCTGCACAGGCAAGCCATGTGAGAGAATCTGGAGATGAAAACGCACGTCAGGCATACAGTATGCCAGATCATGACGAAATATCGATGGTGTTGTGAACTCGGGGTAGCCACAAGCCTTGGAACCGTGCATGTTTGGGGAGGACGTCGGAGATTACGACACGGTGTCTCGCAATACGATGAATCTGCACGCGATATGGGTGAATATTCATAAAATAATGCGATGAGTATTCACCTACCGTACAATTCGCGATACCCAGAATGACAGATCTAAAACGCACCGAGAAGTCAGACATCGAGACCACCCGGCTCGCCATCCGACCAGCACCCACTAATTCCCGAAGGGGTACCCACCAAACCACCGTAAAACACACAAGGCGATCCCCTCCTTCATCTCAAGAAACAAAACAACGCGCTCAAGTTGCCCTCACGCACGGCGCAAGAAAATGTCTCACCACCTGACAACCAGGGGTTTCCTCATCTCCCCCGCTTCGGACCCGTGGGCTTTGCTTTGCACTGCCCCAAGGTGGCGGAAAAGGTTGATCCGGACTTTTCGTATTGAGCCCTTAACACAAGCAAGCACCTGTCGTTTACAAGACCCTTTTCGGTCCTAACACTGTCCATCACCACGTATTTTGACGGCTTCTAAACAGTAGCGCAGCAGTACTTTGTCCGGTGTCTATACATAGTAGCGCACCACATGACCGCCAAACGAGCCTCTTGAGCCACGGTTGGACCACGGCGCAGCGGAAGGTCTCGGCTGGCCTAATCACCAGTTCCACAGTGGGCCTCCGAGATGACGATGCGAGCGCTGACGCGGTTGTCCTATAGAGCGTAGCCCACATGTGGATTTGTATATAGGAGGTAGTAATAACAGCTGGTGATTGAAAAAAAGGGTTTCCCGAACAGAAGCAAACTTCGGGTCATACAAAGAAATATATTTGAGCAACGTCGATCGGGATCCGGGATAGTTACTTATTTGCATCACATTTGTATTGATTACGAGAAAACTCCGACCGGGTACGAGGCCCAAAGTACGGACTGGAAAAGAGGAGAGACCGTGGGTATGTTGTTGGCAGCAACTCCGCCGGCGCGGGCCCAGACACATGTACCAAGCATGATCCCCAATGAAACAAACTGACAGGGCCTACGCAGCTTTCTCATCGTCCCGCACCGGCCCTAAAGTCTAAGTGCCCCGAGCAATCAATTCTGCCTTGCCTTGTCTTACGTCGCCCTCTTTTCCCTTGCGACCCTGACAACCAAACCCAATTAAAGCAACTACTCCACTCAACAAACCTAAACAAAATCACTTGGCCTCATCATTATCACCGTCAACAAGAAAACGTTTGAATTACAGTACCATATTCGAACCAAACTCTCAAGCCTCGCTGTGACACCAACCTACGGCCCGGCCCTCTCTCAACAACAAACGACAACGCGCGAGATCTGCATACAAAAAATACCCAAAATGGACGCACAACCACATGCTCAGCGCTGCGAGTCGCCACTCAACACGCCCACCTCGCCGACGTCGTCATCAGGATCATACTTTCATTCCTCATCCTCCTCCAGCTCCTCCACTATATCCTCGCCACAAGTCCCCTTCCAGATCATCGTCACCTTCGACGGCAAGGTGCGCGAGATGCTAAGGATAGAGCGCGAGGTAGATGGAATGAGCCAACAACGCCGACCAAGGATGAAGCCTAGACCGAGGTACTACTCCATGAGCGCGGAGCAGAGAGCGGCGGGCTTCTAAAAAAAAGGGCAACCCAAGATAAAGAAACAAACATGGAGGCACTCGGGTGATGTAAAATACTTGACATGCTAGTTTATAAAGGCCACTGTAATTGCCAGACACGCCTATTAGGTGCTTACCTACACAGTTAAGTATTTTACGTCACCCAGGTGGAACAACTGTGATTCAGGGTTGGTTCGATACGAGGCGAAAACAGCGTTTACGATCGGTAATGAAGTACACATGTTGGAATTAGGAGATGGAAAAGCGTCTATTGCTCAGGGCGTTATAGCGGATCTTTTGCGCGAAAGTGCCTGCACCAGGACTGTCAGTCAGGAGCACGGCCAGTAATTGGAGATGGGACGAGGACATGAACTTACTGGAAGCGTGCTGGACATGTTGCAAGACATCCATGCTGCCAGTTAGTCTGCCTTTAGTCCTGTTTCGGCTTCTTGAGATGAAGCGATTGTAGTACTAGCGGAAACCATTTCCTCTTCCTGTTTCGGGGCCGGGAGATGGTGAGAAATCAAGACCAGTTTCATCACCCCTATTGTCGGGATCAGAATCGTGAGGATCAGATGCGGTTTCGTCCAGAGGGTCAAGCCCTTTGGTCTGGTGATGAATGGTGACTGTCCACGTCGTCCGTCCCTGTCCTACAATCTGCTTCGAGACCATGACGGTATTGGAGAGCGTCTGGACGCAAAGAATGATGATCTTATCATTTTCGCCGCAAGCTCCTCGATTTGACGGGTGTTTCGATAGAAACTCATGAGTACTCGTACAGCTGATACGGAACTTGCGTAATTCTGTGGCAAGTGGAGTCCCCCCCTCCTGTTCAAGCAAATCGGCCGCAGCCTCCATCATTGCACTTAGAGTTGTATGATTAATGCCAGCCTGCGAGTTGTCTAGGCACCTGGCGACGATGAGCTCCTGGGAAGACTCATGGTGGCCTGTTGGAGACACGAGATGCCCAGTTGATCGATAGGGAACGAGGTGGAGGGAGAAGGAATAGGGTGATAGGATAGTCTCGCAGTTGCAAATCCCAGGCTGCAGTTGCATTGATGCTAGTTGCTGGATCATCTGATCAACTGTTGCAGACATATTCTGTTGCATTTTTGGCAAGCCGATTCGCTTCTTCATAGGTGCACTCGCTATCAAGTGTCGCTTTAAACAGGCAGTATAGGTCCTTGAGCTCACGAAGTTTGAACTCGAGTCGGCCTTGTTGTCCAAGCAGCGTCACTGTCGAGCAAGGACCTGAGGTCTTGCCGGCTTTGTTAAACAAGATCAAGGCGCGCTTGCTGATGTTGTTTTCGCTTCTTTCCTGGCCCCTATGAAGTAGTTAGAGTTTGAAGGGACGGTGATTTTCCCTTTCTGGAGGACATGCCTGCAGATACATGCTGCGAAAACCTCCACTGCATGTGATCGATATAAGCCAAGATTCTTCAGGCCAGAGGAACCTCGCAACAACTATGCCGGCTTCGAGATGACTCAGCATCAACAGTTGGGCACTCGCAATGAGCTCCGCGATGTGGCAATTATCGACTTCTAGATATCGAGGTCGTTGCAACTGCTGCAGCTTCTCCTCGAGAGATAAGGGATGAATATAGTTGCTCCCCATGATTGCGAATAGAGGTAGTATCGGCAGTGTGAGGATGGTTTACCAGAAGACCTCAATAATGAACGTAAGAAGAAAATGCTTCATCAGCTCCTAGAAGGAGCACTTGCTAGTCAGCACACGCTATGAATATTGCTATGCAATGTCTCTTACCTGTAATGATAATGTGCAACGTATCTACTCTTACTGACTTCTGGCGTCTCTATAGCCGTAGCTGTGACCGAGGAACTTCAGGCTCTAGAGCAAGCCAGAATCAATGGCAAGAGTAGAATCAAGAACTGGGTACAAGAAACATTCTGACAGAAAACAATTAAACCCTGCCACAAGACCTGTGTGCAGGAAGGATGGAGGGAGAGAGAGCGATGGAGGGAGGAAAAAAGGAAATGAATGGATTTTCCGCACTCGTTTGCTGTTGAGTACGTTTGTCTCGAACCAGATGGACATCACGCTGACGTATATTGCACACAACCGGTATTATCATGTTGCATGGGCCGCAATCCAGTCTTGAGGCCTCTAGAGTGGTGTATATGCCGTATCTTGACCTGATATGTTGCTTTTAGCGTATCCGAATTGAGTTACACACACGATCTTGGTCAGGCTAGGGTACGACGACGAAAAATCTGTCGAGTAACCGTAATTGTTACAATGAGTTATGTAAGGCAATTAATCGTTTCTTTAATACCTCATCCGCAGCTCTCAGAGCGACCACCATGCCTTTTGTCTGCATCGCCATCACCGATCGTCCAGAGTGGACATGTTGTTTGCGCTGCAGCAATTGTTTGTAGAAGTATGGCGTTGTCTAAGAATAGACTCCAGATAATTACCCTCAATAATAAGGCCGCAGTGATGTAAACGGATGTAGTTTCTTGCGACCGCGAAAGTTGTGCGTCGCTATCATCAGGAGCTTTGACGCAGTCCACGATGGGCCGCCACACTCGGAAGGAGACCCTGAGTTCATGACCGTTCCATTCGCGGAGTGAGAAATGATCAAATTGATGAAGACATGATATGGGGACGAGATCGTTGTACATATGTATATTGGAGTCGCACTCCGTATGCGTCCTCTGCAGCCGAAGATAGTCCATAGGTTCTGTCAGTCAGCCTTTTGACCTGCCATAGACGTCTTCTGCTCTTCATACAAGACATTCATGCACTAGCATCTTACTATTTTTTGGTTATTTGCTTCTAGCCGTATCAATTTCGGTGGTACAAAATAGCGCAGCTAATACCGCTTAATTGCAGCGACATGCATGTAATGATCATGATAAGAAACCCAGGCCGAATTTGATCAGGGTCAAGCCCCAGTAACGAGTACTCAGGGTCAAATACTGAGATGAGATCTTGTAAGAGAGGGTAAGTGTGGTGAGCAGACACCGCACGGGCGTAGGCAAAGCAAATGACGCTGTAATTAGTTCCAACATGACAGCAGACAATCAAATGGGAATAAGTAAGCAAATCTCATTGACGCGCCGCAGGATCTGCTGCAATCTGACCCGAAGGAAACTTTTTGGATTTACGCATAACCCAGTGACTACGAAAAACGGAAGCTGCCATGCCTCCCTCAAATGCGCACGTGCACTTGCATGCAGATGGTCCCCTCATATTCGACCCACCGTAGACCCTCCGAGAACCAAACAACTCATGTACCCTTTTTCCACAAATACCCTTGAAAAGCGAAAGCCGGCATCACGTTGTCAGACTAGCGAGCAGCCATGATGCTCAGGAGCTCTTCTTCGGAGTAGATTTGGAAGACAAGCCCTCGAACATGTCGACAAGGCTCCTGATGGAGCTTCCGGTCTTGCGGAACTTGACGTTGTTCGGGTGTGGAGCTTGCGGTAGTGACATGGTGGGACGGACGGGTGAAGTCGCCCGTTCTTTACGCCAGGGAATGGTAGGTGCCCACGACTTCTCCTTGGGAGTTGGGACATCTTTTTGATCATCCTTGTTGATGGTGGCTTCATCGGGCGTTCCCGCGGACAGAGTGCTCTCTGTTGGCATGATGTCAGTGCCTGGATCGATGTCCTCGGTGTCATCAGCTTCCTCGACAGCCACGGTATTCGCCAACACATTGGTATGCGGGCCGATTTGCTGGGGTTTGACGACTTTGTCGACATCCTCGGTGTCCTCAGACGTGCCTTCGGGGTCTTGGGTTTCCACCTCGTGTTCGGCAGAGGACTGGACAACCGCGGTGTCTGATGCGTCACCGACCTCGAGGAACTCCGGGCTCACCTTGTTCTCGTACACAAACGAAGCGGAAAGCGAGGGGGGCTGTTTCGAGTTCTCGCCAGCCATTGAGGTTGTGTCAGAGTCTCCGTTGTAGCCGGCTTGGTCATGGCCGCCTTCCTCCTTCCCTCCTGCGCCTTCAGCTTCCTCGTAGAAATCTCTCTCTCGCCAGCCAGCCTCATCAGCCTCCTCCTCTTCCTCCAAGTCTCCTTCTCCAGCAATCTCACTTGCCTGACTCAGCTCGTCTACCGCAGTCGATCCCCCAAACGAGCTCTCTGGAATAGACGCACTCCTCATGTGAATCCTGTCATCACCCTCGCCCTCCTCCATAAACACCCGCCCCACGATGGTTTTTGTCTTGCCCGCCTTACTCAACAAGCTGCTGCACGCCACCCTGATCTCGGTAGCCCTCAAGTCGCCAACATGTCCGGTGTACCGGATCAACTTTTCCTCATCCGCTGAACACGACGCAAAAAAGACAACACCGGAAACAGTCTCCTCTGCCCGCAACTCACCAAAGTTTGAGCCATCGTAGACGACTACGTTTGCGCCGCCGTCGCCCGTCGCCCGCTGGAAGCCTGTGATCTGTGCCGTCCGCAGCTTGGGCACCTTGTCCAGGCCCAAGAGGGCCTGGAGGACCTTACCCGTAAGCGCCACATCGCACAAAAAGTATGCGACGGGGTACCGCGAGGTGATGTTGGAACTGGAAGCCATAATTCCGGTGAAGGTGGCGATGTAGGTGTGGTAAAGGTAATGTGTGGTGGTCAAGTAAAGCTGCGACAAGATATCGTGGGAAGTTAAGCAAGAAAATTGACAGATGTAAAGGGTCGTTGAGCTCAGCGGCAGCAAGGCGGGCAGGTGAGAGAGAAGCCTGCAGCCTAGCCCCATTTTTCAACGTGGAGTGATGAAAGTGAAAGTAAAGGTATCTTGCGCGCGCATGTGCGTTCATCTCCAGGCGCTCCTCAAACTTCCCTCCTGGGACTTCCTCACTCTGCACACGAGACGAGAGAAACATCCATAGACAAAAACAAAACAAAAAATACCATTCATGATAATATCCTACACAGTATGCACGTGACGACGGTATGAGCGTTACCTACCCGTCTTGGAACCCACCAACCCAGTTATCATCCTCCCCCACGCGCCCAAGATAAAAAGTTGTTCGCCGAGCAAATGCTATTCTACAAGAATGCGCAGCAAGACATGTGACTAGTTAAACGCTCGTATCGCCGTTATGTAACAGACGGCTTAGTAATAATCCCCCAAGCTCCATATTCCGCCAAGAAAACTCCGTTGCTTTTATATCGTAGTCCCCGTTCCAGACCCAGACAGACAGACAGACGGAAGGAAAAATGACTACCAAGAAAATCCTGAATGAACATAATCATTTCCCTCCGACTCCATCCATGACCTTGTTTGGTTTTCTTCTCTCTGTTTCCACATACAGTCTCCCTTGTTGTGGTTTTTGCTGGCCAGCCCAAAGGAGTGCATGATTCCCACAAGCAGTCGTCGAGGAAAGCCAAACGATCAAGTAGAAAAGGGATTAGGTTGAGAAGGAAAAAATGACTGTCATGTGGTAGAGTCCAAAGAGTACCAGTGAGCTTAAATACCCAGGTTGGCAGTAGTGGAGAGTTGTTCGTCACTAGCACCTTAGGCTAGCGGTCGTGGGCTCTGCTGAGCGTGCGTAAAGAGGGCATTGAGAAGCCGTTCAACCTAGAAGACGGCAGATTAGCATTACTGGTCAGGTTGTTCATCGTGAGTATACGCACTTCAGGTGCCGCTTTGACAAATGGCAGGTCCCAGAACCCGTATGTACGGTTCTTGAGAATCTCCAGCAAGGTGATGATGAGGCCCCATGGGTGCGGGCGATGGACCAACAGGCGCTCCAACAGCACTCGGATGATTGTCTCTTGAATCTCCAGAGCCAACGAGTCGTCATTCGGAGGCCCGAAGAGGTGCAGCAGCGTGTAGCTGTAGAAATGAGTGTGTGTGTTGGGGAACCGCAGCTGGTTCGCAATTGCGCTTATAAAGTGGAACCTTGCTTCAGGGTGCAAGTCCTTTACAAGCCTTTCAATAGCCTTCGTAGCTGGGCTCTCGGCATCAAAGATAGGTGCACTGGCTGAACCAGCGCCTAAAGTTGAAATGCCAATGTACAGAGTGATTGCATGTATCAACTTCGGGTTCGCAGTCGTTGGGACGAGCTCGAAACCGGCAGACTTGGCCTCCGAATAGTAGACTGCTTGACGGACCTTGTCAACATCCTGGTTCTTCAGCTCTGAACCCTTGAGCAGGTTGTCGACGGCGCCTTTGATGCCTGCCTCTGAAAGGATACCTGCGATATCGGCACGGATGACTGGTGCCTGAAGATCATGCTCCAGACGGTCTGCCTTCAGTCCTGCGGTGAACGGATCTGGCATCTCAAGGATTGTTGAAGGATATGCGCTGACTATGAGGTTTCGAAGCTGTGTGCAGTGCATAGGGATGCTGTTGCAAAAGCGAAAGTGGTTCTCGACAAGAAACTCAGGAAAGTCATGGTGTATAACCAACAGAACTCGCAAGACACCACGGTAGAATTGTTGAGCCATAAGTGTTTCTCCCGTTGGCTTGATGAGCTTTCCAGTAAAAGTCAGAAGCGTCTCCACAAGCTGAGCGTACACATCCCACCGCTTGTCGTCTTGACCCTCTTCTAACATGGCAGGAATAAAGATGCGGTGTGCGACCAGTGAAAGCCACGCAAAGGTGAATCGCTGAACACGCAAAGGCTGGAGAGCTAGGAGAGCCCTGGCCACTGCAAGGAAAACGTCTGCCTTTTGGTCTTCTAAAGCTTCTTCCTTGACCGCATCATTGAGGTGGAACAGGATAGCAGAGAAGAGCCTGAAGAAGACCTTTTGACAGAAGGCGTCTCCTCGAATGTTGTGATGGTTGCAGAGAACGAGAACGACCACGACGAGTATCTGATCCAGGTATTTCGCTTTGTTCTCCTTGACGGCTCCGCCTTGCTCGCCCTGCTCACCTTGGTAGACAACAAGATCGACGATCAATCGTCCAAGCGCATCAATCTTGACAGTTGCAATGTCTTCATTGCCACTGCCAAACGGAAGCGAATGCTCCTGCTCGTACGCGACTACGGAGGCATCAATGCAGGTCCGAATGAATACTATAGAAGATTCTTGGGTCTCCATGACCTTCTGCTGATGGAGCTGGTAGATGAAAGCGCCCACTGTCTTCTTTGGCATGCTTTCCATTTGGAGATGTACCCACTCATCGAATACATACTCGAGCTGGTCCTTATGCCCGGTCCCTGGAGGGGTCAGTAACTGCTCGTTGGATGGTGCCTGCAGGTTTGCGAGAATGCGTTTGCCAAGTTCGAAGGTAGGCTCCTCTGCTAACCAGACGGTAAGAGCATCAATAGACATGGCAAAGTCCGCACGGAAGGCACTCGGGTGCTCGTTCAATATGAGCTCGTCCATCAGGCTAGAAAGCATCTCTACCGCAGCGACGCGGCGATCCTGAATGGCCTTTGCAATAGTCGTGTTCAGGCGATGCATATCCATGAGGTTGACTTCCATAAGAGCCACCATGACGGTAGACTTGAAGATACGGTCGTCTTCATGGAGGGTGGCCAACCACATCAGCACTTGACGGGAAGTCTGCACGGACAACTGGCACAGGTGGCTCAAAAGATGCGCCATAACCTCGACTTCCAAACGGCTCAATGAGTCGGAGAAAAGGTGGTTGGTCACTTGACCGGCAATACGGAATGCAAAACTTTCCTTGTTAGGTCCAGCATACTCAACGCTAGAAACAAGTTGATCGAAAACTTGGTGGACGTTGCTGCTTCCCGGCTGAAGGTCGCTTATGCGTTCCTCTGGTGCCTCCTTGACGACGCGGGTAAGCTCAATGAGAAGATCGTCCGTACCACGCTGGCCACGTTCCAGACCAGGAGCCTCCATGTAGCCATTTGGTTGTTGCTGTTGCGTTAAGGCTGTGTGGGGTGCCTGGAGGTTTTGAAGCCGAGGCTGTTGTGCTGGTTGTCGAGGCTCTGCTGGTGCAGCACCTGGAGTGGGAAGGTTTGGCACTGCCGCCGCAAACTGGTCTTGAAGTACGTCTGGAAGCTGCCGGCCCCCATCCTGTGATGGATTGGTAACGTGTGGAGCACCCCGCGACTGTCTACCAAACTCTTCATAAATGGACAGTTGTTCCCTGTTCAAGCCACCCGGCATCTGCCTGTACGGCTCAGGGATGTAAAAGGCCCAGGGGCTGATGTTGGCGTCCTTGAAAGCCTCATTGGGGCGGGAACTACGGAACATTCGCCGCATGCGAATTGCGTCCTCGATTTGCATATCGATTTCAGCGAGAGATGACATTTCGGCAGCCTGCTCTACAGTGTTGCAGACAAGGTCGAGGTTGTCGTTGACAAACATGAGGATATGGCCCTCGGGAAGTCCTTGGTCGGGCAGATCCCTTGCTGTTACGCGAATGTTGTTTTGAATGCTCATGCGTAGAGGCTCTTTGCAGGTGACGAGAGCTAGGGCACCAGATAGAGCCTTGACCACAGTGTGCGCCGCATTGCGGAGCTTCTCCTCGTCTGGTTCCATAGCAAAATCCTTGTTGATCAATTGCGACGTGGAGATAGCGGCAATAGTAACTGAGCGTTCCACTACTGGCGCAATGATCTCCTGTATGGCTTGGTTGACAGCAGTAAGGAAAATCTTCTTTAGTGCCGCTGGGGGAACTGCGCCATTTCCGGGTGGTGGGTATTGGAGCTGGTTGGTAAAGTCTGGCAGAGCTGCTGTGATTGCAGCTGACGAGAAGCGTTCGTTGGGGCCTCTTGCACCACGATTCAGGCTCATGATGGAGAGATCTCCAAACGCTTCCATGCCGTCAGTGACCATCGCACCCAAGAACTCCTCATCCGTTGGGGGCCGTCCTCGGATAGTGTTTGTCGGATCAATATCCTTGTGGTCGAGCTCCAAGCCTTTGCATAGAACTTCAATCTCAAACTTCTGATTGAGTTTCAGGTCGGCAAAGTGATAGAGTTCCATAAGCACCCCCAGCATCTCTGTCAGCCATGGATTAGGAGGCTTAAATATAGAGGACTTGGCAGCCTGCACCAGGACCTTGCAAGTGAAAGGTATCACGAGCAGCAGACGGTCTGTATCGTAGCCTTCGTGCAGCAGGTCTTTGAAAGAAATGTTTCGGAACTTGATCGGCTGGTCCCGGGCGATGGTCAGAGATCCGAGCCAAGAGCCCAAATTCTTCAGGTGACCACGTTCGGTAGAACCCAACGTAGAGTCAGTGTTGAGCATACGAATGACGCTTGCGTACGTCTCGCGAAGTACTTCTGCCCAGAGCATCTTGTCGTTGAATAGCTCGAGCATATCGAGATACAACTGCTGGAAGTTGGGCTGCATCTTGGCACGCTCCTCAACAAGGTAATTCGCGAACCACTGGTGATGCCTCTCCTCGACAGCTTCAGTGAGGTCGTTGATCTTGTCACGCAAGTTACGTTCGGACACGTTGTTCAGTACAAACAATACCTTGTCTTGAACTTCCTCGTCAGGGTCCTCGTACAGCTCTGGACGGAGTGGTGGATCAACATAGAGACATGTGAACTTGGGTACGGCGGGTTCCTGATGAATGGTATCCTCGATGCCATTGCCATTGGTTAGGCCTATGCCGTTATGTCCATCACCATTCACTTCTCCAACTTGTTGACCTACAACTTCTTCGGCCTTGACAAATATTTCAGTTCCTTGGAGTCCAGGGACAATGAGCAGCTGGTCGCAATAGTTGGGCCATTCCGATAGTCGGTTTGAGAAGTGAATGAGTGCCTGGAGCCCGAACTTATACATACTGTCTTCAGGCCGGAACTCCTGCACGGCTTCTAAAACCATCGCCAGTCCAACTTGAAGTGCAATTCGCGATAGAAGGTTGAAATTGATGATACCTCCGAAAAGCACAGCAGTGGTTGCTAGTGCTTCTAGCGGGTATTCGCCAAAACAGTTGTACTCGTCGAAGAGACCATGAATCATGCACGCAAAGAGGTCCTGATCAGCGGGATCGCGGGATTCTTTGTACTTTTTAAGTGCAGAGATGATGTCCCTGACATCGCTCTCACCACTGTACATGTTCTTGAAATGCTCTTGCATCTTTTTATCGGCGTCTTCTGGAAGCGCATTGCCGTTTTGGCCGTTCTCATCGATTACGTCATCCACGCCTTCGCCGTAGTTTATCAACCGAGGATAGGCTTGGATACAGTTTCGCTGCAAGGGCAGCAGCTCATGCTCAGGTAGGCCACATTCGGCAAGAAACCAAAGCAGTGGGTAGACTGTCTTCACAGCTAGAGGAAGACTGAGAGGCTGATGGTCGTCTCGTACACGCTGCATTTCTTCTTGGGCGCGTGCACTCAGGAAGTTGGTCAAGATGCGACGAAATAGCGGCCCAGCCTGGTCGAATGTTTGCTGTAACCAGGGCTCAACTTCAAACTTGCCACGCGCATGCGCCTGCGCAGCCAAGTCTAGGCTGATATCAGTATTGCTGCGAATCAGTGGCTCTAACCAGTGGTTAGCTTCGGCATGCTCAAGGACCAGGGTAAGAGTCATGGAGTCCGCGTTGTAGGCATCGACGAATCTATCAACGAGCCATTGCATATCCTGTTGCCAAAGCCCATAGAGCACGAAGTTGTAGATGGGAAGTTTCTTGTGGAAATAGGGGTCGAAAAGCTGCTTCAGCGCCTGTTCCTGCAAAGCACCCCATGGTTTTGGAACTGCTGCTGCCGCAACGAGGAACTCCGCCGTATGAGGGTTAATCACTTGTTCGGGTATGCTCATCAATTGTGCTGTATGATATGTCTCCGATGTCTGGAAGATCATGTTGAAAAGCGCGGCTGTTGCGTCCAAGGAAACAAACGGATGCTTAACCGCTTGTTCAGCAAAGGCTTTGGCGTCGTCTGAAGCATTCTCGAATGTCTTCATTGAGTACGAGGTGCGTAATCGGGGAATCTGCGTCACGTCTAGCTCTTGCGGTGTACTAGACAGAAAAGCCACGACAAAGTACAGCTGCGTCAGGTTGTGCTGCCATTGCCCTCCCCAAAGCGCCTGTATATCGAACTTCTCGGTGTCCTGAGCGACTGGGAGCAGTGCGTTGTAAATGGCGAGGAATTGATGCCGTTCGATGCGTAGATGGTCTCGATCGAAAGCAAGCACGACGTCTTGCCAGTCTATTCGCTGTCCGGCCCGGTGTTCGCGTAACGCTGCTACGAAGTTTTTCGCATTATAGCCAGTGGAGAGGGCCAGGTAGAGCAAAACGGCGGAAATCTGCTGATAACTGATGTCGCGCGTTTCGGCCGACGCAAGCACCTCTTTGCATGCCTCGACGGTCGCCGTGCCTTGTGGTCCTGCCTGCCTGACTAATTTGACAAGGGGGTTTCGCGAGCCGTCTGTGAGTTCGACGAGGATCAGCCTTGATTCGACCACGCCTGGAATTGCCTGCTGGAGTTGCTGGTAGTGCATCTGAACAGCGTATGCCAGGCTCATTTTCTTGTCCTCATCCCATCCTGGGGGTGGATCTTGGAGTAGACGTTCGACGAGAGTGGCGACGTATTCAGGGCTCATATCGTCTTCGGCCGGTTGCGCAATGGTCACGAGCAGGTCGTCGCCTACCGTGGACAGGACTGCGTCGGCTGTTGAGGGTTAGCGCAGAGCTCTATTAGGTGTTTAGGCAGAAACGCCTACCTTTGGAGCGCAGATCTGTCTTTCTGCATGCAAGTGCGAGCATCGTCTTTGAAATCAAGTCGAGCTTGAAGTGCGAGAGGAAGGCTGCTAAGTCGAAGTCGCGGAACAAGTCGCCCTCACTGGAGCTAATTGACTCTGCAATCTTGTCTGCCTGCTCAGGATCCTGCCGTATCTTGTGTACTTCTGTGAGAAGGATCTGATAGCTGCCATTGGGAGCATCGGGGCTGCGTGTGGCGGTACCGAAAATGGTGGCCGCATTGTTCTGCAGCACACGCCGAAAGTACTTTGAAAAGACCTCCATACCGTTTGAGTCGACGAGCTAGGGGGGTGTCAGTACATTTGATGGCAAAGAGGAGGGCGGACAATGGGGCAAACTCACCTTCCTGATCTGCTCGGTTTGCGTGTCCCACTTGGCGCGATCTTTGTCGTCCTTTACCGGGCCAAATTGACTCAGCAAGAGGAAGATTTGGGCAATGACAATGCGTGAAAGGTTCTGAGATGAAGCGCCAGAGGAATTGGCCGACGTGCTGGGCGAGCCCGTGGTGCTCGATATGGAGAGCGAGGGCGAGGCGCGGACAAGCTTGGAGGTTCCTCCGCCGCTGTTTGACTGTGCACCGGCGCCCTGAGTAGCGGCGGCGGCGGAGGAAGCCAGTTGCGAGGCAGCCTGGGGCGCTATGGTCCTGGTCCCTCTGGAGGACAGCAGCTGGCTGGCGGGGAGCTGCTGTCCTGCTGCGGGCGTATAGGGCGACGACGTCGACGAGGCAACCGACGACTTGCGGCTACCAACAAGGCGCGAAGATGCGGGCGGCAGAGCGGGGAATGACGAGGTTATGGGCGATTGGTTGGCGCGGGGGTGGTTGGGTGAGGGCGTGTTCGTGTTGCGCGGGTCGTGGGCAGAGGCAGTGGTTATGGGCGTGAGGCGTGTGCTTTGATTTTGTCTCGGGGCGCCCCAGGGGTGTTGCAGGCTCATCGAAAGAGCCTTTCCATGAGTAGCGCGTCGTGAGCGAGAGAGGGGGGGTGATGATGGCCGTGTGAGATTTTGGGTACGGGTGTGATAGCCATACGTCCAAGGTGATGCACGAAGAGAGAAGCGGGCTTGGCACCATTGGGTGGGCTTCCGAGTGAGGGACGGAGACGTGCCACGTTCCAAGGTTTTGGGCGTGCTTGCGATGTATTTGCTTTGCGCTGCAACTACCACGACCCGCATAGCAGCGCATTCATTCAATGCCATTCAATGCCATTCTAATCATCCAACACTAGATAACAACCGACTGCCATTGTCCATCGCAGCTGCCAGGCGTGGTGAGGCTGCTTTTGCCATCCACGGGTAGTACCCCACACTGCACCTTGGGCACCACAGGCATGACCATGGTAACGTCCCATGGTAGTCGCCATCCGCTCTTTCAGCATGCATAGGCTTGTATCGGAACCCAAGGCAAATTGTGCATGATCCAATACTCGCTCGCCGCGGCATCTTGTCCAAAGTGATGTCATGGGTATGAGAGAGAGAGAGAGAGAGAGTGTGTGTGTGTGTGTGTGTGTGTGTGTTCACTGTATATATGTGTGTTCCAAATGCGTACATGGCCTTCTTCCTGGACTGCACATGACACTAGAATGGGCACTGCGTCTTGTCCAACTCATATCTATACGTTCGTATGCTGACTGTTCAAGGCATGTAAACAACTGGCAGTGTTCACCGTCATGGTAACCAACAGCAACAACAACAACAACAACACGCCAACCTTGAGAAGCAAGGGGACCGGAATCAGCACCCGTAGAAAAGACATGTCCGAAATATCACCTATAGCCAAGATAGGGGTGTCATAGCCAACGACATCAGGTATCTAGGGTCCCGAGTTCGTCATAGGGCTGGCCACTTAGCGCTGCCCCTCTCGTCGCTATGGTGATTTTCGCGACCGTCAACAAAGAAAGCGGTACACCGTTGGCACCCTGGCCCGCTACCCCAAAACCTGGCTCGGTCCCCTTGAGCTGCATATCGAACAGCCCAACTGCTTCACTATTATTATTTTTTGGCTAGCCTTCACTTTCTCGCACAGCCTGCTAGCTGTCGCGATTAACCTTCGCTGAAACTGTAAAATCGTCCACAATGGGCGGTGCAGCGGCGATGGAGCCGCCGTCCGTCTCCATGTCGTGTAAGTTGACATGTGAATTCATGTACCGCATACACACAAAAGCTAACATCCTCAGTCGCCAATAACTTCTGGGGCAAAGATGACGCTGGTGTCGGGCCCATGCTCGACCGCATGCACGCAGCCAAAGTCACCAATGACGAACTCAAAAACTTCTACGCTGCTCGTGCTGCCATTGAAGAAGATTACTCGCGAAAGCTGCTGAGCCTGTCGCGGAAACAGCTCGGATCCTGCGAAACCGGTACTCTACGCCTGTCTTGCGATGTCATCCGGGCCGAGGTCGAATCCATGGGCAAGTCCCACCAGAGCATAGCACACCAAATGAAGACGGAGCTGGAGGAGCCACTTGCTGCGTTTGCCGGTGGAATGAAGGAGCGGAGAAAGATTGTACAGAATGGCATTGAGAAGCTGCTCAAGCTGAAGATGCAGCAGACGGCCACGGTCAACAAGGCCCGCGACCGATACGAGCAAGACTGCCTCAAGATCAAGGGCTTCCTCGCTCAGGCACATATGGTCATGGGTCACGAGGAGCGCAAGAACAAGGCAAAGCTAGAGAAGACACAGATCAACCTGACGACGACCAGCGCCGAATACGAGGCCGCAGTCAAGGTGCTCGAGGAGACGACAGGCAGGTGGAACAGAGACTGGAAAGCCGCGTGTGACAAGTTCCAGGATCTCGAAGAGGAGCGCATCGACTACACCAAGAGCAGCCTGTGGAACTTTGCCAACATCGCCTCGACGGTATGCGTCAGCGACGATGCCTCTTGCGAGAAGATGCGGCTATCACTCGAGGACTGCGACGTGGAAAAGGATATCTTTGGCTTTATCAAGGAGTCTGGAACAGGCCAGGAAATTCCCGACCCGCCAAAGTTCATCAACTTCTGTAGAGGAGACGCCGAGACCTCTTCGCAAGTCTCCGAGGATGAGAACTACTCAGTCGCACAGTTTGCGAGGACCTTGAATCCAGCCTACCGCGCTTCATCACCAGCGCCATCAACATTCTCATCACATCATGACCCCAAAAATCCGCTGGCACGAGAACTGGGCATCCCGCAGAACACGGCTCCGATAACACAGGACGAAATCAACGCGCGACCACGACCATCTGCAGATAGGTCGCGGAGATCCGTGGATTCGTTCCGGCAATCTGTAGACAAGCCCCGCCAGTCTATAGATTCGTTCCACCAGTCTGTCGACAAACCTCGGCATTCTACCGATTCGTTCCGCCAATCTGTCGACATGTCAAGACAATCTATGGACATGTCCCGGCAGCCAGTTGAGCCGCCACCACCACAAGCAGAGCCACTGAGACAATATGAGCAGCACCGACAATACATGGAAGAGCCACAACAATACATGGAAGAGCCTAGATATTATCCAGAAGAGCCACAACAGTATATGGATGAGCCACGGCAGTATGTGGAACCACCGCAACAATATATGGATGAGCCACGGCAGTATGTGGAACCACCGCAACAGTATATGGAGGAACCACGACAATACGTAGAGCCACCGCGACAACAGGTTGAATCCCCTCTACAACACGTGGAGCAACCGAGGAGATCTGTCGAACAAATGAGACAACACATCGAGCAACCAAGACAGCATGTACAGCCTTTGAGGCAACATGTGGAACCACAGCAACAACGTATTGAGCCTTTACGACAATATACAGAACCACCGAGGCAGCAGGTGGAGCCACTACGACAACAGCCAGAGCCACGAAGGCAGCGCATAGAACCCCTACGACAGCAATCAGAGCCACAAAGACAACCGGTGGAACCAGAACCAGTACAGCCAGTACAACCGCCTCAGGCCACACGCGCGATCCAACCCGACCCTCGACTTGTACAAGCCCAACAGGAAGCACGCCAGCAGTATCAGCAAAGTGAGGTCCCACACAATGACTACCCAGCAGATGGAATGACGCAATTCTGTCGCATTGGTCCCCCATCTGATCGAAGCTCAATCCCAAGTCCTGTTCGACCAGCTAGCCGGGATTCACAGAGTGAATATTCCAACCCTACGTCGTTCTCTAGTATTGAAGCGCCAAGTCCCGCGACCCCCAGCAAACCAGTGCCGCAAGAGATGCCGCCATCACCTGCTGAACCTACTCCACCAGAAGAGGGCTCAGTGGCGAAGAAGCGAGGCTTCTTCAATAGTCCGTTTGCACGCAGAAAGAGCAAGCACGAGATAGAACCTCCACCTCTTGCCTCCAGCAACCGGAACACATGGACATCCCCTTCACGTCGGAATACACAAGAAAACGTCAGCCCGGTCAAGAGCACTCCTAGTCCAACCAAGAGCGTTGCCACCCCAGCCAAACTCAACGCCACTCCAGCCAAGCTCAACACCAGCCCGAGCAAACTCAATGCCACTCCAGCCAAGCTCAACACCAGCCCGACTAAATTCAATGCTACTCCGGTCAAGCTCAATACCAGTCCAACCAAGTTCAATGCTACTCCGGCCAAGCTTAATACCAGCCCAACAAGAACCTATCCAAGTCCAGCAAGAACTTATATCGGCAGAACTCGTGCTATAGAAGGTGTGCCTCAATCTTCCGGTCCAGAACCAGAGGCGGCAGATCCACGAGCCAATTTCCAGCTGAATGTTGGTAACAATGTTTTCGACGTAGCTTCGCCAGACAAGAAGAAATCGGAAGAGCAGGCAGACCAACAAGAGGAGCTTGATCCTATTGCACAGGCTCTTGAAGAGCTGAGGGGGGTCACCAAACAGGCCTCTGTACGCCAGACCGTCGATGATCGCAAGCAAGCCTCTGTAAGACAGACTGCAGATCGCTACCATGGTCTTGCCACGCCCGCTCCTCCTGCTACGCCTGCAGTGGGCTCAAAATTGGCTGGTAGTACTCCAACACCCCTTTCAAATGTCGCTCTGAATGCTGCAAAACGAGGGACGCCGCCGCCCTCATACGAGACACCTCCCATGTCTCGTCTAGGTGCTCCCAAGCCAGCACACACGTCCCGTGCAATGCAAAAGACCACTCAGATGTATGTCAATCAGAAGGCAAACATGTTTAATACGACCGAGCCCGCTCGCGCTTCCAGCCGAAGCCCTACAAAGCAGGAAGCTCCACGGACAGCCTCCCCTGCGCCTGTTCGTGCTGCAAGTCCCCAACCCAGTCCTCTCACCACACAACAGGCGTCGCCTCAAAACTCCTACCGCACGGCACAACCTGCGTCGCCCTCTACCTACCAACCCGCGCAGCGACAGGCTCCATCACCTTCCACGTACCGGCCTGCGCAACAACAGGCTCCATCACCTTCCACGTACCGGCCTGCGCAACAACAGGCTCAATCGCCATCTACATTCCAGCCTGCGCAACGGCAGCAGCCACCCGCAGCTCAGCCTGCACAACGACAGCAGCCACCCGCAGCTCAGCCTGTCCAAAGGCCGCAGCCACCCGCAGCTCAGCCTGTTCAAAGGCCGCAGCCACCCGCAGCTCAGCCTGTTCAAAGGCCGCAGCCACCCGCAGCTCAGCCTGTCCAAAGGCCACAATCACGTGCAGCACAGCCTGTCCAAAGGCCGCAATCACGTGCAGCACAGCCGTCACCGCGTCCACAGTCTGTAGCCCAACCTGCGCCAAAGCCTGTAGCTCAGCCTGTAGCCCAACCTGTAGCCCAACCTGCAGCTCAACCTGCACCGCGTGCACAACCGCAAGCATCTCGGCCTGCATCTAGGCAGCAGCAACAACCTCCACCAGCCTCTCCTGCGGCCTCATTCAGTCGAACAGCATCGCCAAATCCCTATGCTCCCTCCAACGTAGGAGGCAGACCGCGGGCGCAAACTGCCACTTCGACAGCTCAAGCCTATGGTACACCCGTGGGACGCAATTCGTACTCATCCGCCCGTGGTTCATCGCCAAGTGTCAGTACCACGCCACGCACTGCATCACCTCTGCCACCACAGCAACCTCCACAGCAGCAACAGCCACCACAGCCTCAACAACCACAGCAGCCACCTCAACCAGCGTTTGCACAATCCCAGTCTCGTCCACAGTCTCGTGCAGCCCCTCTCTCTCGAACCGCGAGTCCCAACCCCAGTTCCGCCAATCCAACGATCGGCCACCCAGTTCTCATGGAAGCAACAGGACAGTTGCCCCTTCGATTGCGGGTAGCGTGCGCGGTGATGGTAGCGTTTATGGAGGAAGTCAGTTTGGAGGTAGTGTGCGTGGCAGACCGCCCAGCGCTCGACCGCAGAGCTCGTACATGAGCAGTGCAGGAAGTGAGCTTGGCTTCGACGCAGGGTCTGGAAGCTCGGTAAGGGCTGAGTCCAGGACCCGTAGTAAGAGTCTGGCCGAGCCCAAGAATTACAACAGCCAGGGCAGGTTGATCTTGAACTATTGTAAGTGGTCCCCTATGGACATTCCGTTTTTGACAGGTTTGCTAACGCCAGATACAGCTCGCGCAATGTACTCGTATGCAGCTCAGATTCCCGAAGAATTGGGTTTCCAAAAGGGCGATATTCTCGCTGTTTTGAGGTTGCAGGATGATGGATGGTGGGAGGCTGAGGCGGTTGGCAAGCAAGGTCGACCAGGTCTTGTGCCGTCAAACTACCTTCAGCCGTGCTAAGTCCTTGGAGTATGAAGGTATAATAGGAGCGGGGAAATTACCGGCGTGTTCCATCCACTCGGTTTTGTGATTAATGTGTTGTTTCTGATTTAGCGACTTGATTGCACATACCCTCGTTCGTTGTACGCTAGGTGTTGGGGTGTCTGACGTTTGGTTACGATGATGTTGGATGAAAACGAGGTTCATGTAGCGACTGAGAAATTGTACATAACGCCTACGTTGATACATGTCTCTATAATATCACATCTATCCATTTATCCCTCTTTATATATCGCACATCTTCACCTGACCATGGGCGCCCCCGGCTCCGGACATTCCGCACACTCACACTCCTTCACCTTTATCAACTCACCCCTGCCCAACCCGACCAAATCCCATTTTTCCACCTCCTCTCCCCTCCCCACAACCCTAGTGATCTCCCGCCGTAACCGCCTTTCCGCTTTTTCCCTTTCTAGCCCGCTAATCTCATCACACCACCCCTGCCCCTTCCGCCACAACCCTTCCAGCCTAACAAACCCTTCTCTCTCCTCCTTCTCAAACACAATCGTAGGATTCATACTAAGTAAACCAGCCTCCCAGTTCCCGGTACCGAAGCGCATCATACGCTGCACCATCTCTGCCTTCCACGCTAGAATAGCGAATTGTCGGCCAGGGCAATCACTCACCTTTTCCCCTTCCCGCTCCCGTGTACGGTCTTCTTCTTCATCGGCTATCACGCGAGCGATGGTTTCTCTTAGTGCTATTGCTGCACCTCCCTCCTCTACGCCATTACTCAAGTCAAAGAGGATGTACGCTTCGCTTGATTCTCTAGCCCGGTGGATACTTCCGTTGGAGGAAGAAGGCGGAAAATAAAGTTCCGCTCGATCCCCTAGTCCACAGAGAACAACGTGATGTACCAAGCGGCTTGTGTCTGCTGCGATAGGAGAAAAGGTAGTAGGAGCGAATGTAGAGGCGGGATGAATTTCTATTGAAAATCCGTGGTTCTTTGGGAAGCGTTCTTGTGGTTGGAAGGTTATTTCCGTGCTGTCTTCTGAGAGGTAAGGGCGAGCATGGGGGAGGCAGATGGGGTTAAGGAATGCGATGAGAGGGAGGAGGAGGCGGCGAGTTTGTCGGTTTATTAGAGACATTTTGGGTAGGTGGGTTTGGTTTTGCTTGATTTTCCTTCTTGTTTCTCGTCTGCTCCCGCTCGTATGATCTTGAGAGATGACGGAGTAGTGCAAGGGATTCTAAGATATATACTTACTGAAGTGTGGAGATATGATGCTAGAGGGTATACTTTAGAATCTCAACCATGGTTCGAAAACTTCGAAATGGCGGATACAAAGTGGGTTTGCGACCACTAGCAGCGCTTGAATATGAGGGCCAGGAGATATATAACACGATATACCAGTCTTTTGGTGGGCCAAAAATGTGCTCAAAGTCTTCACAGTGTAAGTATTCGTACCATGATATCTAAACCGGAAGACTAGTATAACACCCAGTTGCCATAACTTGGACTTGTCCTACTCGTATGTGTTCTCGTAAGGATCCGCATCATCAATGTCATCATCCTCGCCATTATCAAAATACTGCTCGGCGTTGTAATCATCGTCAGACTCCTCAGAGTCGGTCGATGCGGCGGACCAATTATCATCCTCGCCAACCGCTTCGGGCTTTTCCTCGTCTGCGTCTTCTTCTTCCTCTTCGAACTCTTCATCTCCTTCCTCCTCACCACGAGCTTCTGCTTCAGTGGTCTTATCCTGTTCTGACTTGATCAAGCGCTCGATTTGCGACGTGAAGTTGACTTGGGTAACGCCTAGTGTCCTACGCTTCTTATTCGGGTTACCGTCGACGTGTGTGCCGTCTAATACGGGTCGCAGCTCCGCAGGGAAAAGGTCGACAACTGTAGATTATGAGTCAAATGCCCGACCGTCCCTACTTAGAGGAACTCACCGTATGGCCGTGCATCTAGTTTCGGCAATCTCCTCCGCACCTTCAAGTACTTGGCAGAGTATGTCTGGTTGCCGGTGAAGGGATCGAACAAAGAAGCTTCGGTGGGTGCTCGCTCACTGGCCTTGCGCTTTAGGCCGTCCTTCATGCCATCGTTCAGGACTGTGTAGAATGGACCCTCGTGTATGCGATCGCGGATTGCAAGATAATGTTGGACCGTGCTTGCCTCGTCTTCGGTTGGCGGCGGCGCCTGGGGAGGTGGTCTGTTCTGTGCATGTCTTAGTGGCTGATCCGTGGGTGCATCATGATATATGCTATTAAGCTGCTGTAGATGCAACTACGACTGTGACTTGGAGAAGAGGCGACGCATAATGACGAGACAAGTTGGTCTGGATGGCGATGCTACGTAAAAAAGACAGGCAGATACTTACAGGAAAACGCTCGGCAGGGCCCTTCTGGATGTCGAGGCCACTCAGATCCCAGCTGAGCTCTGTGCCAGCAATGGTTACTGTCCCTCGCGCGGGATTGAATGCGCCCCCACGTCCACCGCCGCGACCACCTCCTCTTCCTCCTCTTGCCGGCGGCATGTTGGATTACGTCTCTCCTAAAATGTGCGTGGTCCTAATACTACCTTAGGTTAAAACCCGTCACTGGGGCGTTGTTATGCGAGAGTGTTGGGGATGTTGGGGATGTTGCGCAGTTAGAAATTATTTTGGGAGCAGCTGCAGCTCTTATTGCGGTTGACTAACTAGGGTGGGGCCCCAAAGACAAGCTTCCAAGGTTGCACCCCGCCTTGCGCTTCCCTTGATTGACACACACTCATCCGAACGGTCTGCACCTTAAGCGATTCTGATACAGACTCCCTTTTGAGGAACAAGGCATCTGCTCCGTCGATATCTTGTGGGAGTGGCCTGGACCGATTTGCAGGCATACACGTCGAGAAACCTCAGCCCCACCGTGCACTAGGCTGCTAGTGACGCGTCTACTCGATACTCTACGCGCTATCACATGAGCGGGGGCTAGAATCTTCCTTCACAGTCCATCCGCCACAGTAGACTAGGATTACCAAAAGCCTCAAGATCCTGACTTGATCCATCTCTACTATCAACGCGCACCAAGCAAACATTCAAAATGGCAGCACCCACCACTGTACTCGACGAGCTCTCGGAGCATCTGCAAGAGGTCGATCAAGATCCTACCACCGAGCTGGATGCAGATCTACTTGAGCGATGCGAGCTCCTCACAAACACCCCTGAATATCGGGCTCAGATATGGAAAGAGACAAGACCACTCTTCCTGCAGGTCGCCGCCTTGCTACCAAAACTACAGCAAGATCCATCACGACTGACACATTTCATCCTCAAGCTCGCTGAGCCATATCGCTTCGAGGATATCAAAGATGTCGAGTTCGAGATTGGCCTGGACCTTCAAGCAATTCCATTCCACAGTTTGATCCTCACATTACTCGAGAAGGCCACCACAAGTGGCACTAATGCCCAAGCGCTTGCAAATCGTCCGGCCGTCATGTTAGCCATCGTCCGGCTATGGCTATGCACTCAAGATGCTGGAGTAGCAAGCCAGGCCGAGAATCTTCTCACATCATTGCTCGAGATATCAAAGAACGAACCGGTTTCCATGGACGGCAAGTCAACATTGCACACTTATGGTACTGGCCCCATGTGGCGACGGCTGTTCAGTGACCGCGATATCAGCTCGTTGTACTACCATTACACTTCACTCAAACAGCTTACATCGCCGCCTCTACCACTTCTGAGCAAGCGAGACAAGACCATATCACAAGCTAGGTTATTGTCATGGTTACCACGCGTTGCCGCAATGGACTGGAATGCTGTTGTCTCTGCATACGGACTCGACGTTGAGCGAGAGGTGGGTATAAAGGAGGGCCAAGGCTTACTTCACTACGCTTCACTCAAGATGGTCGACACCCAGGACGATATGCTGATGCATATGACCCTTATCCAGTTCTACAGCGTTCTCATTACCAGGTCAAAGGCCACACCTCATCTATCACACTACAACTCGAGTCTCGCTCTGGACTTCTTGAAGGAGGAAGGCATTCACAAAGGCCTTGTCGATTTCCATACCTCGGAAAACCCTAGCATCGATCACTCGTTCTTGAGCAGCCGAACAGCACAGTACATAAGCGACTACGCTATACACTACCCTGAGAACTTCGAGAATAGCGAGGAGATGCCTGTAATTCGAAACTACGTCCACCGCAACATCCGAAAATGCGAGGCAAGCGATCTGAACATCATCGCTTCCGTGCCAAGGTCGACGCTGATACCACGACGGGCTTCAGGGCCAGCCTGGGATGATTGTGTGATTGCAGACATGCCAATCACAAGAACGAACCAGGATGCGCTGAAGACGCTTGCAACCGTCTTCCGTGGGCCGCCAAAGGAGGAAATCAGGTTCCCGCAGACAGAGACTATTGGCTCTGACTCCAAACGTACACAAACCGAAGCAACCTACGCGCGACTCCTCACTGCTCTCTTCTACAGCAAGAAACCCACCATGTTTGCTGACATTACCACACACATGGAAACCATTGCCATGCAAGAAAACGCTCTCGCTGCTCTCACTCTTATCAGCGCCCTGATTAACTCCTCATGGTCTACCGAGGTCCCACCAGATGTACCTTCCAACGACCTAACATACGCTCGGCTTAACGCCTTTCCGAAATCAGGTATTGATGTTATCCTGGATCCTAGTATCAGCGGCGGAGTTCTCCCCTCGTTGCTCAAACCCGCTACCACCTTCTCGAGCCTCGTAGGTGGACGCGGTGACCCTGAGAATGCTGCCTATGTTGTTGCGACGGCGAAATTCGAAGTCCTCAAATCGCTAGGAAGGAAACTTGAGGAGGAGGGTGGCAGACAGGATGTTCTTGCGATGGTCAGGAGGAGGGTAGGCGAGGGTGTTTGGGGGGAGAGCGGGACTGTAGGGAGCAGGATCGGCACACTGGAGATGTGATAGATTAAAATATGCTGGGGTAAGGGGACTGAGTGTCAACTTCACTGTCGCAGCGAAAGTTAGCATGAACATCAGCTAATTTTTTCGACTACAATGCAGCGACAGAGTAGAGCGCATCTGTTAAAATAAAAACACCATGCCTCTCCTACACCCATCTCACAATCAAGCAAAAGCTCTGAATGACATCATAAATAAATTTCGTAATTGCTACTCACTTACTTCTACCGCAGTCTCCATCGCCCCAAAAAAACGCCAAAAAAAGAACCTGGGATATCCGACTACCGCCGGACGAAAACAAGTGTTGATGAGAGTGGGACTCGACTGCAATGCACTTATTAGTAAACCATCCACTAACAATCTTGGCTAGAGTATAAGAACTTACACCCACGCCACTTTCGTGACCAGGAAATTGTGTTAAGAAGAAACCTTAACCTGGCGCCATAACCAACTCGGCCATCTCACCATTATGTGATTTTGATGACTAATTCTGGGGTTTAGAGGCATTTAATCACGCTGGTAAGAAGAACTTGTATGAATTCTGCGTGTTGGTTTGGGTGCAGGGTGCAGGGTATGAGAGGAATTTTTGGGTGGGGAGCATAGTTAGGTTGGTACGGGTGGGTCGGCTGCGGGTAGAAGCGATGCGGACTTTACGAAAACGTCTAGGAAGGGAAGAGAGAGAGAAGATGTAAGAATTAATATGTAGGATAGATATAGTACGAGTAGATTCTTAGGTATATTTCATAGCGAAAAAAAAAGATATGCGGAGGCAAGTAGGCAGGTGGTTACTCTATAGCTACCCACACTCAGCGTTGTCGCACTAAGTTTACACTAAGTACAGTCTACGAGGAAACCTTATCCCCCTCCTTTTCCTTCTTTCTCTTTCTCACACACACACACTCTCTCTCTCTTTCTTCGTATTTCTATTTCTATTCATCCTATCTCAGTGCAAAACAAGAATCGAACTTGCGTCTCCCGCTTCACTTCCACCCCTCGTCTCCTGGTGAGGTCCTCCAACACTAAAAGCCTAAACGTCTCCTGGTAGGGTCCCCTAACACTAAAAGCCTAAACGTCTTCGGGTAGAGTCCTCTAACACTGAAAGCCTAAACGTCTTCCTGAGCATGGTCTTCCAACGCTAAAAGCTTGAGATAGTGTGGGAGGTGGGAACAGTGTGCGGGCGTCTTACCACTAGACCACAGGCCCGATTTTATTTTTTTGATGGATAGATGAAGAGTTAGTGAAGATATATGACTGTGGGCTTTAAGAGAGAGGTTGCGGGCGCTGTGCGTAAGTAAGAGAGAGGGAGGGCGGTGAAGTTGCGCGAGAGCGTGGCATGCGAGATGAGATGGATTTCTTGTAGCATAGCTTAAACATACTATTTGTTTTCGCCAGACCTGTTATCTGTAGTTTGATGTGCTGAGTATACTTTGGAAAGCCAAACCTACAACTCTTGCAGTAAACGTACTAGCTAACTAGCTTTTCATGTTGGTGCCTCAACTAATATGCTGCAAGCTGCGAAGTAGATCTATTTTCATGAGGCCTGAGGATACAACAATAATCAAGACTCAAAGGTGTTACCTCCACACACGACTAGACGTCTATGACCTTAATATTTATACAACTTCAGGACAGTGTCTTTCTTAAGAAAAAAAAAGCTCTCCACAACTGTTCTAGATCTTTCCTTCGTATATCGAGCATATATATGCAAATTTTTTGCCCCCTTTCGCGAATCATGGTACACTCTATACACGATCCAAACCCAGCAACTCCTGCATACAACCACGCATCCACGCCTGCAGCCCACCCATCACCTGTAGCTTCCACTATATACAATCCTCCCGTCTAAACTTCTATCATACAACACCACACGCAAGACATATAGCCCAATGGTTAAGGCGCCCGTTAGATATTATCCCGTTATCAAAGGCAAAAAGCGTGATCACGATCTCTTCGGCCAAAAGATTCACACCACACGTCTCTCGGCTTTTTGCGACGGAATACCCTTAGATACGTAGTCTGAATCCTTGGAGTGATTTGAAGTAGCAAGGTTAGTTTCCTGCAAGTGCACTAGTACGGGAGATGGGAATTCGAGTCTTCCTGTGTCCAATATCTTTTTCTTTCTGGCCGGGGTTTTTGTAAGTTATGGATAAGGGACAGTGTAGGCTATAGTTATGACTTGCAAGTTTGAACGTGTAATAATACATTGTAAGGTCTCTATAGGTATCTGACCCGTCTGCGTATCTCTTACACATGTCAAGGATTTCTGATTGTCGCAACAGTCTACGTGACAAACTAAAAGCATTTTTTTGGTTTTGTTCTGCTTTATCTTTGATGTTCAGCTTCTTTATTACTATGGACCGGATTATGCCTGCAAAGGCAAGGATTACACATTACACATTACACATTGTGTCTAAAAGATAGTATCAACACCTCAGTGACTTCATCTAACCATCCCATTAAGCCATTACACCAAATTACAGCGCTGATTCTCATAGTTCCACTCAAAAGCAGTCATAAGACCGTAGAAATGAGCCAGCGCGCTCAAAACGATGAAGACGTGAAAGATCTGGTGCGAGGAACCCAAGATGTCGTATTTCTTGGGCTTTGAACACTCCGGGAAATGCATCTGTCATGCTTGTTAGCAACCTTGTTTCTACGTGTAGAAGGAGTAATCGCGATCTTAACAGCCATACCGCATAAAATGCCACACCAGCAAGTACAAGAACACCCTCGAGATAATAATAACGCAGCCCACTCTGCTGATCCATCTGACTGTAAGAGAATATGGTAGCGCCGTGAATAATCGGTGCAAAAGCAGAGAATCCAGTAGCAACGAAAGTGGACAAGCGTAGAGACCTCCACTTTGAACCCTGGAGACTGGGATGGATCACGGCAGTCACGGTCAGCGCTCCAAGAGTGATGATCTAAAAGAACAATCAGCAATCACACCACCCCTCTATTTCCCCCATACGTACCATAGTCCAATACAGCTTCTGAAGATGCGGTTCGCAGTAAAACCCAAAATACAGGCCCGGTACAAAAGAGCCTACAATCTGCATCACGATAGCCACAAAGTCCAGGCGAACGCACAGACTCTCATAGGCTTGAGAATGACACAGCAGCGTATGATATGCAGCTGAAGTACCAAAGCATATCACACAGACGGTGAGGTAGATGCGAAACACTATTTCATCGGCCCAGGACGCGTGCGGGAATTGCGAGTTGAAGAATTTCCCGAAGGAGTAGCTGCAGAGCAGCGCCGTGATTGCTGGGATCAGGTGCGTGTATATGTTGACAGTCTCATTATGGGGGTACGCCAGGCTGCGGAGGCATAGTGGTATCGATTTTGTTACGGGTCGGAATCCGGTGATGATGTAGGGATTTTGTGCGTACCATGACGGTACTTGGTCGCGGGTTAGGAGCTTGTATGACATCTCAGGGGGTGTCGAGGTTTTGGCCTCAGTGCGACGATCCGTACGGTCGTTTGCGCCTCGAGCCATTTCTGACAATATCTTGAGCGAGCTTAAGCAGCCTTGGAGGTGTGATTTTCAAGTAAAAGTTGTGTTTAATGGTTTGTTCATTGTTTATTTGCGGTGGCTGGGCGTGGGTCGCTGATCCCGTCTAGGCTGAGCGTACTACGGAATACGGTTGATGACCCTGTCGGGAAATGTCGGTGTCGACGAGAGGATAAATGACACAGCGACGATGAATAAAGCGACAAGAAAGTATGTTGCATAAAACTGTACGACTATATGGCTAATGTGCTCTGACAATCACCTGGAAATCGTTGTGTCAACCCACTGAGCCTGGATGCGGGGTATTCGGTTCATCTATCGCCTTACGAACCTGATGGTCATGAGACCCGATACGCAAAGCAAACGCCTGGGTGTGTTCACCAAACCCTTCCAACTCTTTCCAAGAATTTACTCGCGTAGTGAAGATCTCATCGCAAAGGGTGCGGTGTTGATGATACATGACGCAACACACCTGTGGGTCGGGAAACAACCTTTTCCATCTCCACCATGACATCACAAATAATGCGCGCCATCATGTCATCGCGATTATAACAATGCCATAGCCCACAAGAACTCTCTTACCCCTCTTCCATCAACAAGCCCCTCCTGCTCTTCATCAACACAATACAAACCTCAAATACTTCACTCACAAACTCCATTACCCATACTAAACCATCATGCCTCGCAACGGAGACGGATCCTCTGACAACGGCCCCATCGAGGGTCAGGACATCATCCATGGCAACTCTGGAGACGTACGTCACCCTTAAACATCCCTCTCTTTACTTTACCCCCTAACATGACCATAGACTACCCTGCAGCACGCGAAAAACAACGTCGCTCCCATGCCCGAGATTGAGAAGGGCGAGGGTACGTCAACTCCCCACCCCATCCTTACTCCAGACACACCAAAAAGAAAAGACAGAGACCAGAAAACGAAGGAAACATGAAGCTAACCGTAGCCTCCAGGAATCGAAGGCATGAACGCTTCAGGTGGTGGTGACATGCCGAAGAAAGGCCACACTGGCCAAGGCGCGCCAGCATCCGACTCGAATAAGCCTGCGCCTGTCGACCAGGTCACAAAGTAAACTCGCCCCTACCAGCAAGAGGCAGAGAGAGAGATAGCGAAAGGGATGTGCAGCGAATACAGCATTAGGCCATTGGGTGCGCAGACTACAAGACAACAAGCAAGGGAGTGATAATCCATCGCGGCCACCGAGTGACATCGGCCAGGCAGCGTGCATGCGAAGTCAAGTCGAGCCTAGCCTAGCCCCCCACAGATAACGGAATGAAAGCAAAAATGTAAAATCCGCATTAACAGATGCCCCTTCCAAGTGTCTTGTCCCTGCTCTAGATGTCCGTCGTGTGGGGCGGAAGCCAGAGGAGAAGAGAGAGCGGTGTAGATCTCATGTCGTGTTCGCTCTCTTTCCCACCCCCTCTCACATCAGCGTCCCCCTCGTTCGGAGTCCGGGAGTGTGGATTGGCATGGGCGTTGGCATGTGTAGTGAGTGGGTAAGCGAATACCAACATGCATGCTCCTCTCACCGCACACACACTAGGTACACCACTACACAGGGCGCGCACACACGCTTGCAAACACCAAAAACAAAGTTGACTTTCTAAAAAAACTACTCGTCATAGCAGTTGGGAAGGGGGGTTGCTGATCCCATCCATTAGGCCCCATCTGAGACAGACAGACAGAAGAGACGGATCGTGTGTTTGTTAGTTGGGGCTAAACGACGGTGGAGGTGCTATGCGGCGTCAGCCTGCATCTGCAAGGCGGTCTCGCCCCCAAGGTAGGTAGGGCGGAGACGTGGAAAAGTGGAGGATTAGGTTTCCTTAGCGTTGGAAGAGGGGAGAACCGTGGAGAATGAGTGACGATGGGCCGGGCGCGAACGAGCTCAACAAAAAAAAAGACGCGCATCTGTACAGACACACCGGAAGGCAGACATGGGAGAGAAGGCTAGAGGATTGGAAGGTCACAATAGTTGTGGAGAAGTCGCATGAATGAACAATAAAACTGTAGTATTTTGGCTAGACAATGGCACCAGCCCTTGGTGTATCTTGCATGCCATTTGTCCTATCCAGGAAGTGATATCCAGAAAGTTATACCGCCAGTCTGAAGAAAAATCTGTTGCTACATGATACACGATACACGCTCAAGACTCCGTCCTACTCCGGGTTGTGAGCCCACATGCCAGTTTTCCCACCCTAGTACCCTGTCTAACGTCAAAGATGCGTTGTTGCGCCCACCCATTTGTCTAGACTTGGAAGACCTCATCAGTCGTGATCCACAGTCGCCCTTGACTGACTCGGCTTGATCCTTCAACATCTCACTGAGTCTCGAGATGGCCTCGATGCTAAAGTTGTCCCGCTGCGAGGGCCTCGTCGCTAACCGAAGTTGCGCCAGAGGCACTCTGCAAGTCGTTGAACTTTGCATCAAAGCTGTCCAGAAGACCGTAAGAGTTTGAATGAAAGCTTTGTTCATACAAGTTTGAGTTGAAGAAATCGACTGAAGAAGGGTCCACCATAGTAAAAGCGGGCTCCACTGGAGAAGTGGTTGTTGAACAGCGCTTTGAGGCCTGGTCGAAGTCGAAGAGGTCTTCCATGGCGGGCTTCTCATCGACTGGGTCGTAAGATTGAAGAGTGAAAGGTAGGCAAAGATCGCCGGTAGTGAGGCCCCCGAATTCGACTGACACTGCAGGTCGCACAATACCGCGGCAGAGTATTGTGTCGAGTCGAATTCGGAAGTAAACTCAAAGCTTGAATTGGGCGTCTCTGGTTGGCAGGACGAGTCACGGGGTGAGTCCATCGAGTCCATAGATTCGGGGCTGGGGAAGGAGGTTGGGATCTGCGCGGGGCAGATGGTGTCTAAGGATTCTGTGGGTGGTGTGGCGAGGTCAAAGACTGGTTGGGGTGCCTCGCCGGGATACTTTGAGCGGTAGAAGTTGAGCTCGGCCTCCATCTGTGCCATCTTTTGTTTGTAGGCCTGCATGCTGGCCTCGAGCTCATCCTTCTCCGTCTGGAGCACCTCGTACTCTTGTCGCTTGCGTTCCCGCGAGTTGTGGGCGGCGAGGCGGTTGCGCTTTACACGTTCGATGCGACGTTGCTCCTTCTCGTCCTCGGTCTTGGCACGTTTGCGTGGGGGTAGGCTAGTCTTTGGTTCAGGGAGAACCTGGCCCCACGACTTGCGCTTCTTGACTGGTTTTGGGCCACTCTGGCTCTCGGGCGCCGGTGTGTGTGAGGGTTCCGACGAGCCGGGCGAGTCTTGTGCGGGCGAAGGGGAGTTGTCGTAGCCCTCGATCATCTCCAGCTTGATGGTGGTGGGCATCATGGCTTCTTGCGGTGGTGGGGGCAGGGGTGTCGAGATCATTGCTGGGTTGGTGATTGTTTGAGAGAATAGTGTAGAGTCGAAGGTGTGCTCTGCCATTGTGAAGTCAAAAGATAGTGGGGAGGGGTGGGCATAGTGCGTGATTATTACTATGGCCCGGGGCTGTGCTGAAGAGGACAGAGTGGCATTTCGGACCCTTTAATAGGCAGCTGCCAAGGGTACTCACTGCCCTGGTAAGCTAGGCCGCATGGGGGAGGCGCTAAATTGAGTGCAGGTCCGACCCCCTCGTACGCTAGGCACTCAGCCGCGGGCCGCCCACAGTTTCACTACCCAAGTCAGGGGAGGGGAGTGCAGCCCACCCTGTCTCGCCTGTCATTCTTCACCGGCTTCGCTTGGATACATACACAATGGCTGTAAGATACAAAAGAAAAGAAAGAAAGAACCCCATCCCTCGACATTCCTCGCCGTCCTGCGTGTGCTCTGGAACTCCTGGCTTGTCACCAAGCTTACGGTACTCGAGGCGTAGCACGAGTTGGAATTAGCTCTCCTCTTACTGACCCACCTGTATCACTCGCTGCACCTCAGTGGCGACACGAAACAAGTTCAATGTAGCATGTCGTAAGATGCCGTCAGCCAAACCCAATCTGCCCCCCCAGCGCCGCGCTGCGTCCTCGCCCCCCCTTGGGACCAGCTTTGCCCTCTGCAGTCACGCTCCCTCAGGGCATAATTGCTCTCAATTTGCTCGTATACTACAGGCAGGATTGTGTAGATGAAGTCCCTGCCGCCCTTCCTTCCTGGCCTTCTCGAAGCATCGGCACCCCATAATTGCAATCTATTCTATCCCATGGCTAGATAGACCACCAACCAGACCTCATATCCCCACACGACCGCTAATTAATCTCACCTTCTCTAGTGCCGCCTATTGCCGGAAGATTTGCTCGACCTGGGGTAAAGTTCCTTTGTTTGTGGGCACACCAGCGATAATGCATGGAAGCTTTGCCGTAGCCTCCCGCATTTTATTGCAGCAAAGAACCCATGCCTCGCACGAGACCAATTTGCAGCTGCCTCGTCTGCAGCACAGGGTTGTGGTGAAATCCCGACGGTTTCGTTCCAACCTCTATCATCCAAGAGACGGGGCGGTGCTATCCGGCAGGCAATCCACCAACACGGGCTCGTAATTACTCCTGCCTATCCGTATTCCCAACCTCCGCCGCCTTCCACCCAATGGACCGAATGCGCACAATTGTGGGTTTGAATAACGCCAACAGCCACCGCGTGCGTAATTCCATCACGCCTTCTTTGTCGTGAATTGTCACATCCCCTTTATCCTCGACTCGATACAGTTTCAGGCACCAGAATTCGGACCTATGGTATCGCGCAAAACGATGCTGCCTCGAATCAACCGTTCTAGAGCCTTCGGTCCGTCCATGATCTGCGTCCATGAGACTAAGTACCCTGGATCATCCTGATCCGCATCTCAATCACATGAAACCACTGCCCCATGCGACCCGCGATGCAATAACTGCCGCCTAGCACCCGTTGGAATCGCGCCCACAGGCCTCCAGCACCGTCACTGGCAGCCTACTCACGCCCATTGTACTGATCGATGGAAACAATCATCACGCATCTGCACAACATCTGCACAATGCAGCTGCTTACTCCCCACAGCGAGGATTTACAGGGGCAACTTGTCCGACAAAACCAACACCCATGGTACCGGCGATCCCTGGTTCCGATCTAGACGGCTCAGCAGCTCTTCGATCCCCAAACCCAAAATCATGCCTCTCTCCGCACCGTTTCCGACAAACTTGCTATTTCGATGGGACAATGTAGCGCTGCACCAAGTCTGCGCACTACGAAACTTACCTCTTCAGCTGACGTCGTCTAGTACCGCTCTACCTCCCTGAAACCACAAACGAATGAGTGAGCCTGACATACAGTAACCCGTCTGTCTATGGTGTCGCTTATTCAGTTTGAGCCTGAGGTACTTATCTTGAACCCTGCATCCATCTCAAAAATCGCAGTGGGCTAGTCTACCCCCTCTCCAAGATTATGGTGCAGGACTAGCCCTATCTCATACCGTCCTTCTTCACCTCCGCATCCATTGCATTGCGATTCCCCAGCATCATACGGGCGTATGATGTAGCCAAGCGACCATGCCATGCACTCGTTCCTGCCTACTTCGTCAACCTCACGTAATGCCCCAAGATCGAGAAATTATGACTCGATCTCGGCGCCTCCTTTGCTCTTGGCCGTCGAACAACACCGAAATACGAACGATACTTAGGATCTCACGACATAGTCATGATACGAGGCAGCTAGTCCAGATTACGAATTGTTAGAGCTGACGAAATAATTGTATTAGGAAACCACTAGTTCAAAAGTACGATCTACGATTGTTCTAAGTTTGGCAACGCGAAAGGAGGAGCCACACGAATGTCGCTGAGTCATTTTTAACGGACATTCCCACCAATCAATTAGTCCGGACATGAACTCTCTTATGTCAGACAGAAGCATCAGACGCTGATGCAGGCCGAAATTTCACAAAAGCGCCGTCAAGATGTTGAAAAGTTTCCGGTAGAGGGCCCGAGATACTGGCCTTTGTTATTGTGATGTGAAGATCGCCTTTTCTTACGACGCGCCGATGATCCCTATGAACCCCCACATCATCACCGTCAGCATCCTCTGCAATCGACACTCTACCCAAAGCGGATATTGTAGAATCACGCCAACTCCTCTCTGTCTCCTTGGTTGCCCAACTCGTCTTAGAGAAGATACTCGTTGGCGTGGATGGAGCGGATGAGCTGGTGAGACTGCAAGTTTTCACGCTACTTGTCCTCAGTGGCGGCATAGGCGCTGGACGTGTAGGGTGAAAGAGGCGCATTGGAGGTATGGAGGTGTGAGTATAGGGAGAGGTAGATGTGTTGAACTTCAAGGACGATGTTGTGGCGCCTGTGGGTGAGGTGATGTGGATTGCGGGTGGAGAGGAGAGGACGTTTGAGGATGCGAAACTAGCACTAGCTGTATTGCATGTTTCTGAGGCTGAGTTTGCAAGGACAGGTTGGTACGGTCTCACGGCTTTGGAATTTTCCCTTTGCAATGTTGGAACTGGGGGTGGGGGTGAGTCTGCCGGTGAATGGGGAGGAGGCGATCTGAGTGGTGGAGGAATCTGTTCCCGGGCTTCATGGCTTCCACTTGAAGAGGGAACTATCTCGAGACCTTCCACGAAGCGGGATCCATGGCGGCGCTCTGCAGGAGAGGGAAGACTGTACTTGTCTGGGTTTTCAAAGGTAGTAAGTTCCGGTGTTTGCGGGCGGCGACCCAGCGGCTGGTAGGCTTGGTAAAATGAGGGGAGGCGCTTGAATAGGTCCAGCCAGGCTTGTGCCATCGACCGGCGGAAGAGTAGAATGAAGATTTCTATGCCGACCAACTGTGCTTGCAATTAGCTTTTATGATAGAACACATCGTGAACGAAAATGGACTTACCGAAGCAAGAATCAACGCAACCAAAACATCCGCCTCTCTCACCGTGAACCCCTTGACATACTTCCTACACTCCCTCTTATCCCCACGACTCAGCGTCTGACAAATAATCCACGTCTTAACCTGCGTGATATCCCTACTATCATTCAACACCGATCCCAACTTCCTATCCTGCGTCCAAAACACCAAAAAGAACACCAGACTCCCAGCCAACACAAACACACTAACCAAGATATTCCTCCACTGCAGCAGAAACAGCTTCTTGACATTCCCCCACGTCTGCAAATCGCGCCTAAATCCCGGCGAATTCGGATTCGACCTCTCCCGCCTCAGCGTCTTGACGTAAACCCAAACACAATACCCCGTCGTAAAAACCTGCAGCACAAAGCCGAGGGCCGCAAAAAGCACCAACCACGTCCAAAACGTTACAATGGCATCTTCGTGGTTGGGCAAACATGTCTGCCCCATTCGATAGCTAAATCCCGTCCGCGTAAGCACCGCGACCAGAAAAATAACAGGCACACCAAGGCCCGTTGCGATACTGGCCCACATGAACCGCCGTCCGGGTGCAACATCAAACACAATCCTTACGAAAAGCCAGGCGCTCCGCAGAAAAACCCAAACTACACAGCCCAGACCGCCGAGCGTGATGAGCGAGCCTGTCCACGCGCACGACATGCTGGCGTACATGTCGGCGGGTGTGATGGCATTGTGGCAGTAATCCGGATTTGTAGTCACGGGGATGGAAAACGAGAGACTGATGAGCAGAACGGGGATGAGGAGTCCGACGGAGAGGTAGTGGCGGTGTGTCTTTGAGGGGGGTAGGGCGAGGAAGGAGAGGAGGAGGAAGGCGCAGAGGATAACGCTGAGGATGGAGAGGTAATTTGGGATACGGAGGCGGGTGCGCCAGTCTTTGGAGTTGTTAGTTGTGAGTTTGACGTGGTTGGGGGAAGGGGGCGGCGTACTGGGTGCGTAGATGTAGTCTTGGATCGGACAGGGGAAACAGCATGATGCTGTGCCAGCGTCGCTCTGGAAGGCGCCGAGGCCGCAATAGCGGCCTGGTAGATCTGGGGATAGCTGTTAATCTTTGGTTGCTGGCCAGTGGGTGGGGGACTTACATCCTCCCTTTTGGCGGAATAGTGATTCATCGAGGAGCGGCGCCGTGCAGGCCGAACTCGTCTCGTTTGCGGAAATGCCAGTCGACATGGTATTGTAGTCAGTTAGTTCATCAGTCCTGGATACGGAAAGACCTCACAGGAAGAAGAAAAGCAACGTGCAAAAGCGAGACAGTCTTGTAGACATATAAAAATACAACTATCATTTGATCCATAATGTCTAGGCCAGATCCTTTAGCTCGGCCTAGTTTAGAAGACGAGTACGCAACACAAGTCGGCGTCTTTGCCTTTGTCGACGCGTAAGTGGCGTTTAGTATCCTGGTAGTTCTTTATCTAGAGTATACACGCCGTCTGCCAGTGAAGTGGGTGTGGGCAAGACAAAGAAAGAGCTCGGACCTTGGTAACATGGACTACCTCCAACACGGGGCCAAAGACCGGGAAACTGAATTCCGTAATGAAGAGAGTTACACCCATAGACTGGAAAAGAACTTGTATATGTGTGAATCAAAGGTTGCCACCTCTGGTCATGGTCGGTCTTGCATCATCCAGCCAAGCGCCGGGCGCGAAAGGAACACCCCAGAAGAGAAAATATAAGCAGGTAGAAGCAGACCTGGGTGCTTAAAATCTCTCAAACGGGAACGCCTACGAAGCCTATCTTTGGTTTCGCCCGTGCACCATCTGTGTTCTCCCCACCCCATTGACTGCGCCATTCTTGCTCTTCCCGTTTGATTTGCGCAAACGCCTCTAGTTCCTCTGGCTTCATGTGTTTTTTGTCTTCATCGTCCAAAGTAGGTATACCATTGATGCCAACGTCGACAAAATCTCCATCAGGCCCAGGTAAACCGAGACCAGCAAAAGGAGGTTGTTGGAATACTGAGTCGACTACGAGGTACTTGCGACGAACTAGCGGAGGCACGTCGCTCTCTTCCACAGGAACTTCTTCCCATCGTGCGTGCGTTGGTTGTGTAATTTTTGGATAGCACATTAGATTGGTCTGTGGGTCGTAAACACCCGTGAGGTTTGCCCTGCGGAGCTTGGAGAGGTTTGAGTTGAATCGACTATAAGATGTTAGCTCTGACTGTTCCAGATATATTGGGCGCAACAAATAGCACATACCTAGCGGCTGAGCCGTGCTCAAACTGCCAATTAGCGGAAGTAATGTTAACCTTCCGCTTCCCCGGCACGGGCTTGCCGTTCGCGGTGGGCACACTAGGCACACCTGTATGGTATACGCTACTGGCACCATGCCACGCAACATATTGGTTCTTGTTGTATGGCTCTCCTGGGGGCGGTAGCCTGTCGTTCGGGTCTGCGAGCTCGCCCTCGACTGCACCGCTTTCCTTTGCTGCCGTAACGTAGTAGTCGTCGATAACCCGCTTTCCGCCAATAATGATGCGAGCGCCGAACTCGCGGAAGACGGATCGCGCAGTGACGACACCGATAGCACGACCCTTGTAAGAGTGTGGGATGATCTCGCGGTCAATCAGGTCCCTCTTCTCCGAGTCGTCGATGATGATCTTGTAGAGCTTCATGTGCTTTGTGAAGAATAGGTAACTGTCCCTGAAACCACAGCAACGGGCAGGCTCTGTTGATAACATGTATTGCCTATCCCCCCTGCCCTTGATGGTGAATATGCGCACTCGGTAGTCCCGACCGCCCATGAGGTTGCCCAACTTGTCAACCTTTTGTTCGCCCTCTTCGTCCTCAGGGAGGTCAACCTCGTCGTTTACAACGTCCATCATGTTGCCCTCCTTGTCGATGGGAACACGCGTCGTGTGCGATGGCCCTCCCTTCGGCGGTCGTCCTCGACCTCCACCGGACGGCCGCCCCCGCTTGCGCTTAATGGGTGTGCCACCCTCAGAGGTGTTGTCGGGTTCGATTACGTTCCAGTCCGGCGGCCTGTTCTTGGGAGGCCGACCGAGACGCTTTTTGCGCGGAAACGGCTGGATGACTGCTGGAGAAGGCGAGCGCTCAGAGGGCGCGGCTTCCTCCTCGCTACCATGGGCTGCTGATTCGGCATCTTCCTCTTCTTCCTTGGGTGTGTCGGCGCGCGATTCTGGGGCATCTACCATTTCATCGTCGCTGTCTTGCTGCGGCGTTTCGCTGCGGGCAGGCTCGCTGCGACGCGCTGCAGCTCGAGAAGGGCGTCCGCGCGCCATTGTGGCTGATTTGCGATATCCGTGTGGCGTGTGGAATTACAACTGATGAAAGTGAAATCCGGGTCGGCGACTTTAGTTTCGGTCGTCGGGACTACAATTGGTGCAGGGGAGTTGAGTTGGTGGATGAGGTGCAACTACTCAGAACTGCTGCCGACCGCGACGTGAAGAGCTAAGCAAGGGTCCGCGCACGGCTCATGCCCGTCACGTGCACCAACAAATCCCATGCAAGTCCGGCTTGTTATCGACTTCCTTTCTAGAACACTCAAGCACTCAAAGGTTTGTGCTCAGGCTTATATCTTCAGGCGCCTTGCAGGCCTGATAGAGCACCTGGTCGCATAGCTCGCCCGCTTGATTGCGCTATTCTACAGTACCAAGCATTACCACAATGCTTCTCACATCCCTACATTTACGTCCCTGATGTCTGGAGAGCTCTTATGTCTCGGCTTCGTATAAACATGCTTTCGAGTTGGATATACTGCTCCTGCTGCTTACCATGAGTACAATCGACCTTGCCACATTCACCTGTGAAGCTCTTACTAGAACTTACTATGCATCAACAAGTGGATAAGCAGGACCAGCCCTCATAGTCAACAGTTATGATGCAGCTGCAAAGAACCTTGGGTTTTCACATCCAAATCTCACGCTGTGATCTCATACTCTCCGCCTCGACAAGCACTCTCCCAGGCTTACGGTCCTTGATCAAGATAGCATCAAACATTCATGATGGCTCTCGATCGACTGACTATCAGAGCGAAAAAGAGCATCTCCGATCTCTTCTCTCTGATGAGCCTTCAAAAGTGGGTGTTCATATCTTTTACACATGTACCATACTAACGTACTCGATCAGTGAGCCGTCAATTCCGTCTGATCATCAGAAAGAGAATGAGATCCTTGATCCCAAGGGCCCCAGTATTTCTTCGATGAGTGTAGGCTCCGCAGCAGCAAGCATCGGCAACGAATCACCCAGCGAGGATAGTCCATCGAAACGTAAGGGTCTGATGGGGTCGCTGCGAAAACAAAAGCTGCGAAGCATTGGTTCTCTACGAAGTCTTCGCTCGCCTACCAAGACCAAGCAGACCGATATCGTTGTAAAACCTTCGGTTGATGTGGCTGCTACTGATCGCGAATTGGCACCCCCTCCTAACTGTCAGAATCTCCACACCCCGAATCATCCTCGCAATTCGTCCCTCGCATTGAACTTCCAAGAGTCCCCTCCAGGGCAGCCAATCTTCGATCTTAGTCATAAAGAATACCCCAGCTCCGGGTTCAGCATACGTCACTCATCACCCGTGCCTGTTCCTGCTTCAGACAAGCAGAGCCTACGATCGCCGGTCGAACTATCTGTCATACCTAATGGAACTGTTCCGTCCTCCCCAGCCCCAATTCGGAAGATCTTGGATCTGGATCATACTGAAGACAGCCCATCGAGGGTTTTCAGTTCCTGCCGTGTTCCCAGCATGATAATGTTGAAGGCAACAGCTCCCGTGGAAAAGCCTCTCTCTGACATGCTTCAAGCTGCTGCGGATTATTACCTTGTTCCGGCCACCGATGCGCAGGGGAAGCCGATGAGCTCGGAATCGATTGCGCAGACGGTTGAACTCAAACAAACAAATAGCAACACAGAGCCATGGAGTGCATGGCCCGAGTATCGCCGCGGCCTCCTTGACGAGTTTGATGAACAGAGCCCACCCAAAAGTGAGGTGTCCGTCAAGGCAGGCAATGAGAAAGTAGATAATGAACCTGGTAACATAATGGATAAGCAAGAAGATGGGGCTGATATAAGACCCAATGCGACGGCACTCGATCTTCTTCGTCAAAAACAGCGTGCGAACATCTACCGCCGAGCAGACGGAAAACGTCAAATGCAAGTCAGACTCACCGGCTCAGATGTCGAGGAGGCGGATGACCCTGACAGGCAGGACAAGAATGAAGTTGTTTCTGCGGGTCGGGATGAGGACTTTACTGCCGCCGAGAAGATAGTGTCGAACCTGGGTGTCTTCGTTCGGGACGATGAGATCTTAGTCAAGGCTGAAGGAATGGAGCTGACACCTGACGAAGCGCATGCAGCAGGCAGGATTCCAGCATATGTGGACATCGATCTGGAGCCGACCAGCCCCGAAGAGCTGGGGAAGCGCGGCAGCTCTTGGGGATCTCATACTGGACTTTACGACGGCACTGGCTACGGATCAGGATCCACTTCACGCCCTATGACTGCCATCAATGTAACGGAAGGTGACCGTGAGAGCTCGATGCTAGTCCGAACGCGGGCCAACAACCTTTCCACCGGTACAGCAAGCTCGGATACGCGAGAGTACAAGGACTATGCGGACTTTGAGGACTTCCTTGCCACCCGCCACGTCTCCTAGAACCGTTGCAATCGTACGTCGACACGCACGCAAGGCTTGAGAATACCCACCGGTGTACCGGTAAGTATAGCAGGCAAGCATGTGAGGATAAAGCGGAAAACAGACAAAAACACACTAGGGAAGATACATTCACCCCCATTCATAACAACACCCCCACTTTCCATGGCATAGATCGCACATACATAGTCATCAATGCAAATCCCTCCAAGATTTAAAACCCTCACTCCACAAAAACACTGCAGCATCATCGCAGTCGCCCCTCTTGGGGTGGCGCCACAGTACACCAATAGCAGCACCAATATTTGACGATGGAACCCACGTGAGGCAGTCGATCATCCGAGCCGTGCAGCCACTAGCATGACCCGTGAACAAGGTCCAAAGCAGTAAAGGTTGGGGGCGAGGGGGGGCGGCAAGGTCCCAGACTGCGCTGCAGCAGACGAGAATCAGGCCATGTCGGCTCATCACTCCTTAGGCGAGAGTTCAACGGCGGAGCCCACTTGGCGGCCTACGGTCCTTGTCGTACGATGTTACTTTTACCGTAGGATCGATGGGAAACGGTGGTCCAACGCGACTTGTTTACGCACTTGGATCCAAGGTACTGGTCCCAACGGGAGCTGAGGTCGGAGCCCACTTAAAGGATGGGTAGGGAGGCGCATTTTCTTTGATGCTGCTGTATAGCTTGCTTTGTTGCTGTTGTTGTCGTTGCCCCTCGATCTGCCCCACGTCACAGTACCCAGTAGTCTGGAGTTCATCATGGACCGACGCGAGGATAGCCCTGTTAATGCCGACGCCGACGCCAACAACACCGTCATCCTCGGCTGCGGTATCATAGGCTTGTGTACAGCATACTATCTAACAGAAAGCGGGAATACGGCGCCGAATAGTATTCACCTGGTCGACTCTAGTCCTGACCTGTTTCGGTGCGCGTCGGGTTTGGCTGCAGGCTTCTTAAGCGCAGACTGTACGTTTCTACCTGCCCCTTTTCTCGCGTCCTGCATTTGCATGGTACTATGCAGATCAACGGCGTTGACTTTTGACTATAGGGTTCGCGCCTTCAGTATCTTCTCTCGGCGCACTATCTTTCAAACTCCACGCCTCTCTCGCACAAACGTATTCTGGGCGCAAAACATGGGGCTACTCGCCTTCTACCGGCATCTCCCTCTCACAAGATAGTGAAAGTGAATCTGCAATCGGTGGTAGCGGCGAAGACTGGCTTGAGAATGGGACAAGTAGGGCACAGGTGGCGAACCACAACGCCCCATTAGAAGAGCAGGCTGCAGTACCACCATGGCTACGACGTACACAAGATGGCATCATGGAGGTAATAAGTAGGGAGGGAACGACTGCGCAAATCGATCCATTCAGGTTCTGCCAATGGATGGTCAAGGAGCTGAAGAGGAGGGGAGTCAATGTGCATCAGCCTGCAAGAGCGAGAGAGATTGTCAGAAACGAAGATGGCGTCTTGTGTGGTGTGAAGCTACAGAAAGGCGAAAGTGCAGAAGCAAACACAGAGTGTACGACTATACTTGCCCCCTCTCCTCAACCTATGCTAACACCTCACGAATAGTACCATGTACCCGCATCGTAATCGCATCCGGTGCCTGGTCCCCTCGCGTTTTCAACACCCTCTTCCCCAAATCCAAACTACGTATCCCCATCTCCCCGCTCGGCGGCCACTCGCTACTCGTCCGCAATCCGCAATCCAAGCCCGAGAAAGTCGATGAAGAGGTCTGTCACGCCGTTTTCGCGACCGATACACTAGGGTTCTCGCCAGAGTGGTTTGCAAGGCTAGGCGGAGAGTTATATCTAGCCGGGTTGAACAGTACTAGCATACCACTACCGGATATAGCGACGGATGTGAAAGCCAGTGAGAAGGCGATTGGCCAGCTGAAGCAATGTGCGAAGGTTATGATGATGAATGTGCCAGGGAGAGATGTGGAGGTTCTGAGGGAAGGACTGGTATGTCATTTCCTCTGGAATCGCTTTTCGTGCATATGTTAACAAACCGCAGTGTTTTCGCCCAGTCACATCTAGCGGCCGGCCCATCGTATCACGGATACCGGACGAGAAACTCGGTGGTGTCAAGACAAGAGACGGCGCCAATGGAGGTATATTCATAGCGGCGGGACACGGCGCATGGGGCATATCACATGCGCCTGGCACTGGGTTGGTACTCGCGGAGTTAATTGAAGGACGAAAGACAAGTGCAAAGATCGAGGCATTGCGGCTGCCGGTTTGAATTACCCATGTATACTAGCCTCGGAATTATTTACAATAATCAAGGAACCGGACTTGAGGTCCCCTTCTTGAAAGTTGGCCGTTTGAGAAGAGGTGACTGTGCCCTGTTGCTCCTTACCGGAATAGTCACCCGCTCCTCGAAATCCAATCCACCGTGAAACACGGCCATTTCGTCTCTGCTGACAAGAACTATGCTTCCGCGCTTGGTCACTCGCATCAGCAGGGTCTCCATGCCACTTCCCTGCCATTGTTGGGGTATGAAGAAGTGTTTTGTGTATGATTCCTCCTGGCGCAAGCTGTCAACGCTCAGCGAACATATCCAATCGTCGTGGTTCAGGAAGAGTACGGATGTTTTGTAGCATCCGATCATGCATTTTACGGCTCTTGCCACACTCGGATAGCTTGCGACCACAGCCACGGACTCATTATCACTAGAGAAACTCTTGCTAGGAAGCACGCAGAATGACGCGTCTCGTTCCTCGCATTTCGCAGCCATCGCAATGATACTTTGCCCCGCATGCGAAGGCGAAACCCAAGATCCTGGTGCGTTTATGACGAGTGATGGTTCATGGGTTACTCTGTGAGATATCCCCTGGGTTTCTAGAGTATCCCAAACATAAGTCTCCACGTGGCCATCGTCGAGCATGAGAAGCAGCTTGGTGGGCTCTAGTGGATGCGTAAACCAGTGGGCTGACGATGGTGTGCTCTCAATCTGGGTTGACTGTTTCAGCTCACGTTTTTCCAGGTCCCACAGCTCTATATCAAGCCCTCTTACTACAAGAAGACGTTTCCCTGTAGTATTGAACAAAATGCTTGAGATGGCAGTCGACGCGGCAATCTCTAGGACCTTTTCCAGGCATGCGAACGGCTCTTTTATACCGTTTGTCTTTCGGATTCTGTGAATGAGGACTCGTCCGGTTCGATCAACACTTGCTAGGATACTTCTTTGAGCATTCCATTCTAGAAAGAGAATTGCGATATTAGCCGGATGCTGCAGGATACTCTGTACTGCTTTCCCACGTGCCGTAGAGTAGATGCTGATATGGCCGTCTTCAAATCCGCAGAAAAGGTGTTCTCCTTCATGATGTTCCGCAATTGCTGTGATTTCTTGGTCGTCGTCGAAAGTGCGCGATACTGCAACGGTGGGGTCTTGCCCAACTCGATCACTTGGATCTACGCTTGACTCATCGCTGGAGTTTGTTCTTCGTATCAACACCGAGGGCTCCCAGACATTGCAGTGATCCCCCCGGATGTCATGAAATCTCATTCCGTCGGTGCTGAAGACTATTGAGCGAATGTTCTCCTCGTGAGAGTTGATTTGATAGAGTAGCCTCAAGGATTCGAAATCAAACAGCTTGATGACACCAAGGTTGCCACTGGCGAGAATCGTACCATTTGGCGAGGCTGCCAGGCAAGCCGAATCACAATGAACCATCGCTTGCGTGTTCTGAGACCAGGGGTCGAACACCGCTATGTCCCCATCCTGGAAAGCGACGGCGGCGAGACATATTTCTGGTATAGGGTTGAAGAGGAAAGCATGTATCAGAGGTTCAGGATATACCGCGCCCGTCTTATGGTACTGGCCAGCGTATGTGCCCGTTTCCAATTCCCAGAAATTGACCGGGCGTGAGCGGTAAGCTACACCGAGGAGACCCAACTCCGGTGAGAACGACGCATATATAGGTGGCCTGTGATAAACTGCCGCGGATCCCTCTTCTTCATCAAAATCAGAGAAAGCGAAGGACGTAGTGACTTCTCCCGTGGTGGTGTCCCAAGCCGTCATCCGGTTGTCTCGTGTAGCTGCCAGAAGCATATGATCGTCTTCGGAAAATTCGAACGCCAAAGGTAGGTCGCTAATGGATGCAGTCCACAAGCACTCCCCACTAGTAAGGTGCCAAAGCTTGACCCTTCTTCTTCCAGCGGATGCAAGCAGCCCTCCTACGTGTGTAAAGGCTAGCGAGCGCACAGGCTCCCCACTGGTAAGCTCCGTAGTCTTCTGAAAGGTTTTCTCATGGTACATCTTGATACTTCCCTGTTGCAGACCAAGCACTAGCTTGTTATCATGCGACGCGACGCAAAGAGGTTGCGAATCTGAGCACGAAATGCACGACAACCTGTCGTTCCAACCCGTTTGAGACAGCCCTACAAGCTTGAGCGGCCGCGGATAGTTGGAGAATGTTCTGAATATTATTGATTCAGGTGGACATACAGGAGGAACGAGGAAATGTATGGCCGACGGATTAGACACTAGCGCTCTTCCAAATTGGGCCACGAGACGTATGAGGTCGTCAGCCCATTCGAGCACATTTTGCACCTCTTTGCCAAGAGGTGACCGGTACTTAGCCCTTCTTTCCATAAAACCTTTGATATTCTTGGCTGTCTCTGTGAGAACGTTCAGATCGTTCTTTGCAGCCACCAACTCGATCCATGTCAACACATTTGTCAAAAAGAACTTGTTCAAAGCGATTAGATGACGGTCATCTGATGAAGTTGCCCTTGCTAGATGTGTTGAGAAGTGCGTAATCGCATAGTTTGTGAATGCGGCGTGGTGCGCTTTGCGAGCACTCATTGTGGAACGCCGATAACGTATGGTTTTCATGGAATCGCTACACAGAAAGTTCAGGCAAATCTCTGAAAGCCGAGCGTGCGCAGTGGCTCCATCCAGTGCGAATTCCTTGTCATCGGAAGAAGTGGGCCGGAAGAGATATTCTTTGACTGTTTGGTGGGCTGGATACACCTTGCCAGCATGGTCGACACGAACGAGGTTGCCGCATATGGCGCCAGCATGTTTCTCGAGCTGGGGAACAGTTTCATTGATGTCAAAGATGAGTGCATCCTTCAGCTCCTCAACGGTGAGGGGCCGAGCTGAACAAGCAATCCATCGTAGGATAGCTTTCGCAACCTCTGCGTTCCGGCCTGATGTGATGGCTTGGAGTATACGCGAATAAAGCTCATCAATACCGTTTGGCACTGACTCTAGAACTGGTCCAATACGCTCCCGACTGACCGTGTCTTCTAACTCTTTTACGACCAAGGTCGTCCACAGGAAGTTGCCATTAGACTTGTGCAGTATCTGGGCCAGTAGTTCAGCACGCTCTTCATCACTATCCACAGGTAGGTCGTTGGCATGTATGTCCAAGAATAACTGAATGTCTTGTAGGGATGTTTCGAGGGAGGTAGATTCGACCGTTGCTGTTATCTTTTCCTGGGAAAATGAACGTTCAATCGTTAAATCCGGTCGACTCGAGATGAACACCCGTAGCCTGATGTTTTTTTCGATCTTCCCCAATAACGAACACAAAGTAGCGCAATTTGCGCATTCGTCGAGTGCATCTATGATCCAGAAATGAGGCTGACGAAGTTCCGTCTGGAAGATCTGCGACCGAAATACTGTCCTCCAGACCAGGGATGCATCGTTGTGGTCCAGCGTTACACCATCCTCGTGCATTTTCAGTAACCTCTGGCGGATAGTAGAATTTGAATGAGCCATTTGCCATGCAAGAGACCAGAGCATATCTGCTATTGTGGACTTCCCTTTGATTCCATGCTTGAAGAAGAAGTAAGACGTTTCTGCGTTTGAATCTTCGAGATACCGTATCACATGGCCGGTAACGGTAGACTTGCCTGTTGCAGGTTCACCTCGCAGCCAAAAGATCTTCGGCGTCTCTTCCAGGCCTTCCCGCCAAGTATGGAATGAATGCTTCTCGGTGAGCCATGTACACGATCCATCGGTTTGACGATCGAGTACAGTCCCAAGGTCGCTTTCTGGTCTCTCCGGATGACCGAAGAAATTTGTTAATCTTCGCATCTCGCTTTGGTGCTCGTCTCGCCGTGTGGACAACCACGTGTTTTCTATAGAAGATATCGCAGAACCGAATGCGTTGCGCAAAGTACAGTAGTTACTGTCCGATGGATCTTCGAACTTGCAGATGTTCCGATGATCTGCATTCATAAGTTGAATTCGCTCGTTAGGGAGCCCCTACGAAGCCGCGCACAGGAAAGTTAGTGAAACCCAACAAAGAATCTACATGTACGTCTCTTCTATTTTAACACAAGATAGATAAAGAAATTGTCTCAGCATACCTGCAAGTGGTCAGTGAGCTGTCTGTGGTAGGGAGCTATACTAGGCCAGGACTCAGGCTACAGCAGTTGTAGAGCAAGAGAGGCATTCACTAATGAATCCAACCAGGCTCGCAAACCCCTCTGCCTTTTCCATAAGTTGCACAGCGCGACTTACCAGTATTGCCGAGTCCTTCTCTACTATCAGTCCTATTGTTGTCGCCATAGTCTCGAAGAAAGACCACAACTGAATATCTTGATTGACATGCCGAAATTGATCGTTGATGGTGTGAATGGCTTCGGAATTAGGCACCAGATTCTCAACATAGGACTTATTTCCATACAAACCAGAAGCCTGAAGTACGACACCAAGTAGATGGGCACTATCGGATCCGCGATGTGGAGTGGCCAGGAAGAACATGCTGTGAATTCGATCTGCCAAATCATGGTAGTATGGATCTTGCTTAGCCAAGATGAGTACTTTCTTGACTACAATACCGCCCATGCTGTGCGCAACGAATACGATGGGGGTCCCGATTCCTGGTCCGCCTACAGAGGGGGAATTATAAAGGTCGCCAAGCAGGGCTTGCCCAAAGTCATGCACTGTGACAATACTGCCTTTCTTCTCCATCCAATCCGAGTTGTACCCGAATGTATGTATCCGGACATGCTTGAAGTGAGGCTCGAGGGGCAACCACTCCTTGGGCCAGAAATGGGCCGGGTTGGCCGACTTGCTCCATGTCTTTCTGGATCCGCCTCTTAGACCATGCACAAAGACGAAGTCGATCAGAGGCTCTGCAGGTTCGTATAAGACAGTGAGACCTAATGGACCCCTCGTTTCCTCATTCGACTCGGAGTTTCTCGTGCGGCTAGAGAGGCTGAGGGAGGTAAATTGTCGGTGGAGGAACGAGGATTCTGCCGTTGATTGTCGCCGTAGCAACCCCTTCTTAGACGCCTGCAACCGTAAGTACGTGTGGGAACAGCTTCCTTCTAGCGAAAACAACTGACCATACGCGTCTCAAAATCTATGATGCAATCTCGAATTCAGGGCAGTTTAATGCGTTAGTCAAAGCAGCGCGATATGCGTCCAAGTTGGTGGGTGAACGCCCCGAGGAACGGGTCGGAAGGCGTCTATGACACAGGTATCGATGCGTTTGCCACGCGACTCAAGAAAGACCTCTGAAAGCAAAGCATCTGTCGTTTTGTGATGTACAGGACCCAGCCGTCTTGTCGGAAAACTAGGCTACGCAAATACTTTGATAGAGTAACTAGAACGATCAGGTCAAGATGACAGTGTCAACATCCGCAACCTGACAGACCACTCAAATCATGCTTCGCTTGACCGGAGACGTCCGCATGTGGAAGCTGTTTCGCAGCATAGCTCTTACATGAGCGGCCACAAGCCCCAGAAGGAAGCGCATGCATGTTGATCGATAGGGGACGTCACAGGGCTAGGCGCTAACGGGATCGTGGTGCCAGGCTGAAGCATCCATCGCGTTCTTGACACTTCGAAGTCTGTACGAGAAAACTACCAAATACTGCATTTTCGTAAGTTGAGAAGCATATGGTCGTCTTCGTTTAGATGCACGCAGTAAACCGTGTGGTCCGAAGGCGGGTGAATGCTCGGCAGTAGTGTTGCACAGACAGTGTTGTTTCTGGTGTTATTCGATAAGTGGGGCGGGGGCTAATTGGGGGCCTTGGGGCTAAACGATCCGCTTTTGCACGCGCCGGCCGTGGCATACTGACAGGCTTCAAACTCACCTAGTGTACCATGCAGCGGCTGAATAATCCATGAGCTGAGTGGCTGAAATCATCTCACCTGGGGCTATATGACTTCAACCAGGCTGCCTTTTGTTTTCGGATGGTTCTCTTCGATCAACTACAGTCAGAGAACACACCATATCCCGTTTTACAATGTCTTCAAATCCTGCTGATGAGGTGGCTGCCAGAAAGAAGCGTGAGCGGGAGGAGAACCCGATATACATCGATCGAGTCGATCCCAAAGTGCTCACCGGTATGCCTAATGGATATCTTACTAAATCTCTTATCATACTAAAGTTCAAAGCACTACCAAAGGACTTGGAAATCATATCGGTCATTCCATCAGGTGCAAGTGCCTGGTGTGAAACCTTTCGAATTGACGCAAAGCTGGCGGATGGCGCAGAGAAGCAGTTTTTTATCAAGGTTTGTCTGTTTAACTAATGGAGTAAGTCCACCGTCTAAAGGTTACGATAGACCAACCAAGGACATACAGGAAAACGAATGATGGAGGGTACATACGAATCTGAGCTGGTATACCACAGTTATTGTCCCAGTCACGTTCCAAGGCCCATTGCTTGGGGAGAGTATGAGGACGAGCCAGACACATGGTTTTACCTTTGCGAGTTTCACGACATGGTTGAAGAAGTGCCCCATCCCAGGACCTTCGTCAGTATCGTTGCTGGTGTGCACAAGGCAAGCATGGGAAAATCACCTAATGGGAGGTACGGATTCGGAGTACCAACTCATCTCGCGAACGTACCGAACAACAACACATGGCAAGATTCATGGGAGGCATGGTACACTGGGGCCATGGAAGCTATGTACAACTTCGAGAAAAGTACACATGGAGTAGACGAAGAGTTGGAGAGCATCTTCGAGGCCCTCCGCACAAAGGTCATACCCAGGTTACTGCGCCCTTTGGAAACCGGCGGTCGCTCAATTGAGCCATGCTTAGTCCATTCCGACTTATGGCCTGGAAATTGCATGCCAGATGCAGATACTGGAGAGATCATGATATTTGACTCGTGCTCGTTCTGGGGTCACAACGAATGCGATCTGGGAAGTTGGCGTGCTCCACGGTACAAGATGGGCAGACCGTTCTTCAAAGAGTATCAGAAAATTATGGGAATATCTGAACCACATGAGGACTGGGATGATCGTAATAGGCTTTATGCGATGTCAGTATGCCCATGCAGAGACCAAAGCGATTTACTTACTGTCTCTAGCCGCTACGATCTGCTCGTGTCCGGGCTCTATCCTAACGAAGATAAGTTTCATAATCTGTGCGTCTGCCACCCAGTACACGTATCGAACATTGCTAAATTCAGCTTAGCGCTAAACATGAGATGAAGGTTCTCGTCGACAAGTTTCCCGATGGTTTTGTGGACGAAGACACATCACGCGTTGATTCCCCGCTTATGGAATTTCGCAGCCGGTAGAGGACCTGAACCCGAGGTGTTATGTATACTGCGCTCGATCTTAACAGGCATAGGCAAAGCCGTGAGATGCAGTCTGAGATTTTAGCCGGTCTGAAATTGAAAATATCATCTGCCTTCCTACTGCATGTCGCTTTCCGTCTTGCGTCGGATGATTGATTCAGATCCCTGCTTCTCATACATATATGTCGCACTGCACGATTATGTTGTAGATCTTTCACGTAAACGTACATCTGTCATCATTCGGCTGAAAAACTGGTTTGCTGCATGTCAGTATTAGCCCCGATAGGCGTAGGTGACAAGCTTGCTGTGACGTCCTCCGCTTACTGCGTCACGATCTCACTAACGAGCTTACTTGGTGCTATAGGTACGAAGAAAAGGCTCTTTCCAATATTCTACCTGTTGCGTTACAATGTCGCCATGGCCTTACTTTTTATCAAGCTAGCTCTTGCTCCGTATATTCTGGGATGCTATTCGTGCCATGGAGTTTCGTAAAGAACAAATGCAAATGCTGTTGTTCTTACAGAATATCCTTGATGGCTCTCAAAATATCCTCCCAGTTGTTGAAAGGGATAAACGGCAGTTTTTCTCTCTCACAATACGTAATAAGGTCTTTACCCGCCTTTGCGAAGAGTACGTCGGCCGACCTTGCCGCAGACAAGTCGGACGGACACACCATCCCCAGCAAATAACAGAGTTGGGCGTTTGTTCTTTGGTACATGACCGAGCCTTTTGGCATAGGCTTGTATGTGTATTGACTTGTCCATGCCAAATTCTGTGCTGTCGTGCAGTTTTACCTGCCAATTGCGCCGGGTATTACCACAGGGGTCTTGCCAAGATACAGCCTCGTTTGAGATGATCTGAAGCTCTGCCGCTGCCTCCGTACCCAGCAAATGTCCTATCAAAGCTCTTATTAAGGGTTCTAGGCCTGCAGAGAGTACGATTACGCGGACACCAGATGCTTTGGCCCATTTGAAAAACTTGGCGAAACCTGGATCCAAATCGGCGTGCTTGCATTGGTATTCGGCGCATTCTTCCAGGGTACCGTCAATGCTATGCATCTGCTCGATGAAGGAGTCACTGAAAGCTTATGTTAGTAGTGCGAGAGCATTACATTCAATTTAGGGTATTGAGGATACCGGAACGACTTTCGTCCTTCTAGAACAGCAAGATCGGAGGCTTTCAACATCGCTTCGCCGAAACCAAGATTGGAACTCTAAAAAGTTCATTAAAATGACCTTTCGGTAGTACGCAATGCTTACAGGAAGATCATTACTGTCTTTTCGAGTGATGGTGCCATCGAAATCCGTGAAGAAGACCAACCTCGGTTGTAACTCAAAGTCACAGCCTTGCGACATGGTATATCAGTGAGAAATGGCCTGAGTTAAGCTCTGCAATGCTGTGGGTTTATGACGTAGGGAAGGAGTCTTGGAAGCATGGAGCTGCGTTTGAAACATGCACGCTAGTACCAAAGAGAAGGCGCCAGCCGAACCCGCCTTCTAACACAGCCTCGGAGATGCAGTGACGCCTTCTATCTTGCCCCGCCCACTGAATCAAGCAAGACTACGAACCGCAAGATGTTGAAGAGACAAATCAGCATACATACCGAAAACCCACCTGATACAATCGCCAATGCGTCAACAGAAGTGGAAAAGGCGAAGGCAGGTACGGACGATCCTGTTTACAGTACATTCACACCAGTCCAGAAGAGGTTGCTTCTCTACGCCTGTTCTACAGCAGCGGTATTTTCCACAATATCATCTTTTATCTATTTCCCTGCGATCACCGCCATAGCGACGTCACTGGGCGTTTCCGTTGAACAAGTCAACTGGACAATCACTTCCTATCTGATTGTGTCTGGTATCGCTCCTTCGATTTTCGGTAGTATGGCTGATGATATTGGCCGGCGACCTGTTCTCCTGCTAACTCTATGTCTGTACGTTGGGGCTAATGTGGGACTGGCATTGACCAACCACTATGTAACTCTTGTGGTGATGCGGTGTCTGCAAAGTGCAGGTGCCTCGAGCAGTATCGCAATCGCGTACGGTATTATTTCTGATATCTCGATACCGGCTGAGAGAGGATCGTATGTGGGTGTTTTGATGGGAGCTACGAACGCTGCCCCCAGTCTTGGGCCCGTCATTGGCGGTGTTTTATCGGAAGAGCTATCGTGGAAATGGATTTTCTGGCTTCTAGTCATAGTCGCTGGAACGCTTCTTGTTATTCTCACCCTATTTCTGCCCGAAACTTCAAGGAAGATTGTAGGAAATGGAAGCTTCCAGCCGCGGCGCATGGTCAACAGATCCATCTACTCATTGTTACATGGCCGACACTTAGTGCTTTTGGACACTCAATCATCAAGCAGCCGCTTCTCCACCTTTCTAGGACCTTTGAAATCTCTCTCAGCACTCTGGGATCAAGCAAACTTCGTGGTCATCTTAGCCGGTGGTATCACTTACACCATATACGGCTGTCTTGCAGCATCTCTCTCCGCCGCAGTCATACAAACCTACCACCTTAATTACCTCACCGCAGGGCTGACATACCTCCCCAATGGCATCGGCGGCGTCATAGCGTCCTATGCAACAGGAAAGTTACTCGATCACGACTACGCCGTGACAGCGCGCAGACTAGGGATCCCTCCACAAACCCAGGCTCCACGAGACTTCCCTTTTGCAAAATCCAGACTACGCTCTATATTCCCCGTTATCCTGATCAGTTCGCTTGCTACGGCAGGTTATGGCTGGATCATAAACGCCAGGGCGCATATTGCGCTTTTATTGGTCGTTCAGTTCTTCTCTGGTGCGGCACAGGTGTGCATCTTTGCGACATGTGGGACACTGCTTACGGATTTGAATCCCGGACGGAGTTCGACTGTGCAGGCGAGTTATAGTCTTGTGAGGTGTGCGCTGAGTGGTGGTGGAGTCGCCGCACTTGCGACAATGGAGCAAAGGTTGGGCTTTGGATGGACGTTCACAATTTTTGGGGCGGTAGGCCTGTTGTGTGTACCTCTACTGCTTTTTTTGAGAAGGAAGCGTGCGATAACATGAACAAGAATACTCACAGATAGGAAAAGTTTGTCCAGAGAAAATAGATATTGCTAAAGCTCTGTGAATACAGGCTTTCAGCACTCGACTTGGTTTTGTACTTTTGAAAATTTCTCGGCGTTGGGCCCAAGGACTTGTATAAATTTTACAGGGCTATTTCATTCGTATTTCCTTTCGCTATAAACGACCCCAACGACATGGATATATCTGTTCTTTCAAGCTGAGATGCAGAAAATAAAACTCTACTGTCCTTCCAGAGAGGATTAGGCCTACGTTTACATGTGTCTGTCGTCTATTCTCTTCGAGGTGAGTGTGAAATAAATCGCAAGCTATACCCGCGATGTGGCAGTATTGCGGAGAATAAGATCACATTCTCAAGTTTAGGCTCACAGGGAAGGGTAAAAACTGAGAATGCTACAAAAGGAAAGGCTCTACGGCCATGTTTCTTGTGTTGAGATACGGTAGTTGTGGCATGACGTTGACGGTACCTGCCCCTTGCCTCATCTTGAGCGGTGGGAGAAGAAGACGGGGATGTGTGCGCCTGCTTGCGGCTGGACGAGACAGATAGGTATTAGAAGCTTACAATATCACGGTCCTAAATTATTCTTTTACGGTAGTGTTCTCTGTTTTATATACAAAAAAACTTAGAAGTATTGAGAATAGCGTGACTAAAAAGCTATATGCAAACAGTGTAGAACTATAGAGAAACGATGTCCTTCAAACGTCACTATGATATATAATTTCCACTTTTTCTAGAGCTTATAGTCATGCTACAGGCTTTGTGGTTAGAAGTGCTGTAAATTCTACTATTGCACTGCTGTTATTGTCCTTTCTTTATTACTCATCTTCTTCGAACGCCTCGTGTTCCTAAGACGGGCGAATGAGTAAGCGTATAGGCTTTCCGAAAAAAATCTCGGCATTCTCCTCTTATGAGCGTTGTTATTGGCCATCGTATTAATCTCTAATTCTCTATTCTTAAACCCACATATTACTCCTTTTTGATCCTAACCTGAACCTAATATGGTATGGGGTGTCTACGAACTTGGCTGTGAATTTATTCAAAGCTGATCACTACTTGAACATGAGTCTAGCGACCTATTGCCTTATGAAATCTTAGTGTACAACCCTTCTCTCATTCTACTCCAGCTCGTCTATCTTTCTCTGCAAAACACATGCTAGATCATTTGATATTGAGACCAAAAATCGAATGTTACTCCCTATGGATGGAGTAAGCTGGCTATCTTAAGAGATTGAAAACTCCCAAAGCTTCAAGCCATGCCCTTGAAACCTGCAATTCAGCAATCAACGTCTAAAAAGTATGCAGAGTTCATAACATGTATTTCCTATCTTTCCCATACATTCTCATATTCAAAAAGCAACCCACCGCGCGCATGTCTTCGCCGAGTAACGCTGCAATGTAAAATTCTACCTTTCGTCGCCCTGTCTTCCTACCCAACAAACCCTTTCCAGATTCTCTTTTCAAATACACAAATAAGCTAGGAAAAGGATAAAAAGAGAAAGAAAAACTTGGCCTCATGACTGATGTTCTGGGCTGATATTCCTAAGATAAGTCAACATTCAATGTTATGGAGATACCAATACTATGGCTTTTGGAAATAAAGATATTGTGAGACAATTGCATGTTTTTGTACAATCCGAAATTCAGAAAAAAAATCTCTAGCTTACTAGGTCGAGCATACGAAGATTGCAGTCACAACTTTGTTTTGAAGTACAGCAGTATTGTATACACAAATACCAGCGCTGTAGGTAGGCCTTATACGATCGTACGGGGTGAATAACAAGCAAGGTTCTTCTAGTAACTAGTATTAGTATTATCTCTCTACAAACGGAGGTTTCTATAAAGATATATATAATTATCTACGCACTATAGGCTAAGGTTAAGCTAATATCTCTACTAATATTTATAGTTTAATACTAGAAGTCTTTTCTTTCTAGATAAGGAGTACTCCCGTATATATTAGTAGTAACTATATATAGTATTAAATATTACCGCCTATTAGCCTCTATACCTACCTATCTACTTATACTATTAACTTATTACTATTAATAAAGCGTTTTAGGGCGTAGTTTAGTAATATCTTTATAAAAGCGTCTATAGAATTATTATTACTATTTATTTAGTAATCTTTGTAATCTTATAATACTATATATAACGCAGCGCTATAATTTATTATAAAGCGCTTTTTCTTTATTATCCTAAGCTTAACTAGGTACTTATATAAGGAGTATAAGTCTATATAAATAACTAGTAAAATTTCTAGTATCTTAAGTTATTCTATAACTATTCTTAAGGTAGTAGTAATTATAATACTTATATTAAAGCTATTAACTATATTATAGATCTCTAATACTAATACGCTTTATATAACCTACTTATATTTAGTAGAGCTATAGTAGATTACGTTACCTTAGATTATAAAAGTATTAGTATTTATAAACTTATTAATAAGTATAAGAATAAAACTAAGCTATAAGCTAAAGTCCTTATTATTAGTAAAGAAGCTATTTATAAAAACTATAAGCTTAGCCTCTCTAAAGTTAACTATAATATAATAGAGGCTATAGTTAATATTCTCTATCTACTACTTTAATTACTTATTAAGTACCTTTATTCTTATCTAATAGTTACTACGCCTAAGTAGTAATAGATAGGTTAAATAATACTTCTAGTTAGTATATTAATATAATATACGCTTTATATATATTACTTTATATACTATTATACGCTATTATATACTTTTATATCTATAAGATTAATCTTTCTTTCTTACTTTTTTTATCTAAAGTCTAGAATTAGTTTATTAGCGTTAATTATAATATATATCTATTAAAGTCTAGTTAGATTTCTAGTATAAAGATAGACTTTAGCTTTAATCTAAACTTTACTTTTAAATCTTTTTCTCTTTAAATAATAAAAATACTTATATCTTTAGTATAATAGTATTATCTATTTATATACTTATAATACTAAAGACGTTAGTATTAGTATTTATAATTAATAAATATAAGTTATATATTAAGGTAGCTATATCTAGTTCTTATAATAGTATTTATAGTATATTATCTACTAGTAGACTTCTACCTCTATAATTCTATATAGTAGCTTAATTATATAGAGAAATATATCTCTTAGGTACTAATACTCTAACTTAGTAAAAAGGTATATAAGTATTATTCTCTTTAGTACTATTTAAGCCTATAGGTATACCTACGTAATATTATATAGCTTAACGCTTATCCTACTTTATATTAGTATAAGTACTAGTAATATAATTAGTTACTAGCTATATCGCTAGATAGTTAGAGACTATATTAAGATAGCCTCCTTACTATAGTCTTAGTAGCCTTAGATAACTAGATAGGATTTCTTATAGAGTTTAGTTATCTTTTCTTTAACCTTATATACTAAGTAAGACTTAAAGATCTAGATTTTACTATATAGCTTCTTATTATATTACTTAAATTTAAAGACTCTATAACTTATAAGGTTACTAATCTCTTAGTTATTAGACGCTTTAAAAGGTACGCTTAATATTATAATTACTCTATTATTTTATAGCTTAATAGCTAGCTTATAATTATTCTACTCTTTTTTAGTAATATATATGTATACCTTACGTTTATTCTTTAAGCCTAGAGAGCGTCCTCTCTTACGTAGTTACGCTACTATAAGTACTACTATTAGTTTCTATAGCTTATATATCTCTTTTAGTATATATAGCGTATTAGAATTACTCTAGAGATAATCTAGTCTATAGTATAGCTTAATAACTATTAACTTAAATATTACTAGACTATTTACTATATTAATAGTAATATTATAGCTATCTATACTAGTAATCTTATATAGTCTATTCTATCTATTACTCTCTCTCTATATAAGGACTTCGCTTTAGAGTAGAAGAGTAAGTATATCTATAGTAGCTAGTCTATTATAGGTATTTAATACGTCTATAACCTAACGTTCTACTATAAGCTTATATAATACTTTTATTACCTTTTAAATAGCCTTACTATACTTAACTATTAATAGTGCTAGCAGTAACTCTATAGTTATCTATAGATATACTCTAAAAACTAATAGAGTTAGAACTAGCCTATAGATCTAGTAGTATTATTAACTACTTTTATAGCTATTTAGAAGATTACTTTTTTAGATATAGTATCTTAGAGCTTATTATAGAGTATATTCTATACTTAATAAAGTAGTATATAGTATCTCTTAATTTTACCTATAGACTAGTAGGCCTCTATAGGTACCTACTTATATATACTCTTATAATCTTTACCTTAGTATAGAACTCTAAGCTTACGAAGTTAGTGCCTATATTATATATAATAATATCTAGTAGCTTTTAGTACGTATTAATTTATAATATCTATAGTGCTTACTATATCTTCTTAGCTAATATAGAGCTTAGAAACTTTATACTTTAAAAAGTAGTTAATAAGTTAACTACGTATAGTACTAGCTTACTACTAAGGTATATTATATCTATTAAAATCTTATAGTTAAAGTAGTAGTTATCTTTAAAAGTAAATTTAAAATAGCGCGGTATAGAGCTATAGAGCTAGTAGTAGTAGTAAAACTTAGTAACTTTTTTTAGTATTTTCTTCTTAAGTTATTATAGCTAGTATTCTTTAAGAGCTTAACTAGCTATATAATAGCTAAGTATCTAAACTAGTAGTAGAGCTATTTTAGTTCTATCTCTATAAGAAATACTATTACTCTCTCTCTCTTATTAAGATAGAACTATAGGTGTCCCTATTTATATAGAATAGAAATGCGTATTTTACCTTAAATAAGCTTATCTATAGTATTATTAAAGTATACTTTTAAGCGGTCTATATCTATAAGATATAGTAAGAATAGTATAGGCGCCTTAAGTACCTTAAGTTAATCTTTCTAATCTCTATAAAAACTTATATAGTTCTAATAAATACTATAGCTTTACCTTTTTTAAATTTAATTATACTTTCTCTACTATAGATATATCTAGCTTAACTATTAGATCTTCTTATATAAGTATAAGGTATTACTCTTTACTAACTATAGATACGCTGGCAAATAGGTTAGGGTTAGGTTAGGGTTAGGTTGCTAAGACTTAGGTTAGGGTTAGGTACGCTAGTAAATAGGTTAGGGTTAAGTTTAGGTTAGGTTGCCAAGACTTAGAACCCTAACTTAACTCTAACCCTAACCTAGATTTTAACGCTACTACTAGGTTAGGGTTAGATTAGGGTTGCATAGACTACGGGTTAGGGTTAGGTTAGGGTTAGATTAGGGTTAGGTTAGTTATTATAGTAATTATTTATAGTATATATATAATCTAGCCCTACTCTAAATAGTTAAACTCTAACCTAACCCTAACCTATTATCTATGCAGACCTAACCCTAACCCAACCTATAGTCTGTGCAGACTTAACCCTAACCTAACCTATAGTCTATACAGATCTAACCCTAACCTAACCTATAGTCTGTGCGACCCTAACCTAACCCTAACCCGTGGTCTATGCGACCCTAACCTAACTCTAACCCGCGCGCGGGTACCCTGCACCTATTCGCTAGCGTAACTATAGATACGTTAGTAGTACCTATATCTAGAAGAATTTCTTAGTATAGGGATTATATATAGTAGTCCTCTAGTAGAAATTATAATACTAGTACTAATAGTACTTCTTAGCTATATATATTATTACTAGAGATTTAATATAAGAATATTTAGTCTATAAAGTATTATTTCTTAAAAAACTAGTGTTTAACGTATTATTAGTTATTAGTACTATTACTATTATTACTATCTTTATAGTCTTCTTCTCTTTAGCCTCTTTAGTTATACTAGCTAGTATACTTACTACCTTTATATTCTATAAGGTATACTAAAAAGTTAATAAGTAGTTATCTACCTATAAAGTAGTATACTAAGAAGAACTATATATATAGCTTTACGCTCCTTATCTATATAGTTTATAGACTAGCATTCTTTCTTTTAGTAGATAAAGTACTTCTTTTTCTAGTATAGCTTAGATTTATAGCTACTATTAAAGTATTATTTACTTCTAAGAAATATACCTTTAGTTCTACCTCTTCTCTAAAATCTACCTCTATCTCTTTTATTACTATTATACCTCTAGTCTAAGTAATACTAGTTATTTTAGTCTCTCTTAGTAAAGTTAATAAAGATACTTATAGTAAGAGAGTTTTTAATTAATAAGCGTAGGTCTCTAAATAAGACCTTGTATTCTAAGAATAGTCTATATAATACTATTATAAACTCTTTAACGCCTTAGTATACTATAATAACTATTATATAGAGTGCGTATTCTTTTATATACTACTACCTAAGTACTCTTTAGTATAGCTAAAGCTTATCTAGTATAATATTAAAGACCTTATAGAGTATCTATTAAGATTCTCTCTATATACTTTAGTAAAGGATATTATTATCTAGTTTATATAGTAATAGCTATAGTTAATATCTATATTAAAGTAGTTCTTAAGCTTTAGATATATATTAAGAACGTATCTACTTACTAGTTAATAAAGTAAAGGTAGTAGTCTTACGTATAGCCTTCTAAGATCTATAGAAAGACTATATAAAATTATTCTAGCTAAATATCTACGTAGTAGTAAATACTATAAAAGATCTTTAATTTATTATTTAGTAGGTTATATAGCTTTTTTATATACTTCTTTTTATAGTTCTATATCTTTAAAAAGATATTAATCTTCTAAAGATTAAATTTTTTATTACTATACTTAATTAGAGGAATTACTTTATAAGAGTCTATATTATCTAAAAGTATAATTAGAGGAATACTTATTCTCTTTAAATATTATAGGTACGCTAGCGTATATTTATAGAATCTATTAAAGTTATTATATATTAACTATAGTTATTAACTTAGTTATCTTTAGTCTACTTAGTATTACTTATTTATCTATAGTATCTACTTAATTATCTCTATATAGAGATATTTATTATTACTGTCCGTACGAAGGATTTTGATATCACGTGACATGTTGTTAAACACAACATCACGTGACCCACTGCCGCACAAGTAGACTAGCTTATACAGAGCGGGGCCGTATATATACCCCTTTATATAATAGATAGAAAGAATTAACTTAATCTATAACTAATAAATATTACACTACGTTTACCTCTTATATAATTATACTACCGCTTTACCTAGCTAAAGTCCTACTAATACTAATTAGTAGGTAATTTACTTTATTAATAATTAGCAAGGTAAAGATAGAGTTACTTTCTAAAGAAGTTAGTCTCTGTTTTGTATATATTCTAAATAGAATTACTAAGGATAAGAAGATTTTTCTCTATATTATATAGTAACTTAAGCGCTAAAAGAACGTTTAAGCTTACTATACGAAATATTTAAAGATAGTGTGCGACTTATATAAACCTTATTAATTAATATTATACACGTATACTATACGAGACAGATCTAACGCTCTACTATATTAGAATAAGGCAGGGATATTGTAAGTAACCTTAGTAACTAGGACAGCTAGGACCTATACGAGAGATACGTAAGAGATAAATATCTCTATAGCTATATTATAGAGAGAGATAAAAGAGGAAGAATAGGTTAATAATATTAACTTAGTAACTATAATATAGTCCTAACTATTATTATACGTAGGCTACACTCTAGTAGAACTTTAATAAATAGACGTATAAAGAAGGGACTTTCTTAACTTCTTTTAGGAATACTTTATATAATAGATAGAGAGCTACTTTAATAAGCTAAACTACGTATTCTAGAGAGAGCTAGTACTTCTACTTAGTAATAGAGGTATCTACTTAGATAATAATAAAGATACTTAGTCTAGGAAGCTATATAATATTATATAAGATAAATATATTATACAAGATAATAAAGAAGAGGACTAAGTAGATACCTAATATTGCTAGCGTAGTTACTATAGCTAGACTAATAAAAGATGTCTCTATAATATTTATAGGCTACGTATAATAAGCTAAAAATAGAGGAGCTAATAGCTAAAGACTTACTCTATAAAGAAGGGCTAAAAGTAACGCTACTAACCTTTATATAGACCCTATATAATACTTATCTTAGGTTACTAGCTATATACTCTATAGACCTACTACGCTATATAGATAATATCCTATTATACTACTACTAGAATAAATACTAGATACTAGTATAAAGCTAGAACCTATATAAGCTACCTTTAACCTTAGAAATAACTAATAAGCGACTCCTACTAGAGAAGCTTATCTAATTCTAGAAAGTATAGAGGAAAGATAATAACTATATAGGTAAACTATATAATATACTCGCTAATAAATAAAGATCTTTATAGACCTATACTAAAGGCTAGAGATATATAAGTCTTAATTTACTAGTATATTCTTAGATATCCTAGAGAGTTGTACGAGCATATATTATATACATACTATTAGCCTTAGCTATAACTAGAAATAGTTATATAAATAACTAGATAACTACTTTAATACTAAAGTAAACTATAATTAGTACTAGATAGACTAGATAACTATATTATATATATAATATAAATAAAAGAACGCTAATAAAACCCTATATAAAGTGCTTAAAGTTATAATTAATAAGCTTATACTTGCGTAATAGACACTAAGATGTAACTTCTAAAGAGAAGTCCTACTCTATATAGTAGTTATATAAGTATACTAAAGGTAACCTAAGCTAGAGTAAGTAATATTCTTAATTAAGCCTACGTGCGAAGTACTATTTAGTAATCTAAGATCTACACTATAATTACTATAAATAGGTAGGCTAACTAATACTTATAAGCCCTACTTAAATTATACTATACTAATTAAAAGTATAATTTAACCTATTATATAGAGTAGAATACTAGAAGCTACTAAGGAGCTAGACTATCCTTATTTTTATATAGAGATATAAGGCTACTAGCAAGAGGATAGATATTCTAGAGAATACTAACTATAGCTAAGAAATGCTTTATATACTATAAAAGAATATTAGTTATTAAACTATCTTTATATAGATCTAATAAGAGCTAGAAAATAGTATATTATAGCGTATAAGAAATTTTATAAGAATATACCCTTCTAGAAAGTAGTAGCTTTATATATTATAAGCTTTAAAGGTATAGTAAGTAAAGCGGATAATAGTAATAATTTATATAATAAAGGATACCTTAAGGATAATACTTAGGAAGGCAACTAAGTAGTATAGTATCTTACTACCGCGGTATATTTATATCGCGCGATAGGCGAAGATATTTATAGAATAGATTTAGACTGCTAGGCTAACTAGTTCCTACTTAATAGAAGGTACTATATAATATACTAAGGCGAACTATAGAATACTAGCGTAGCTAAAGTATTAATAGTAAGTAAAGCCTAGCTAAAAGTATACCTGCGAGAGAATCTATGTATAAAAGTAGATTAGACTCTAAAAAATATAAATATTAGCTTTAGAGAGTAAGGCCCTATATAATTCTAAAGTACTATATAAATCTATAACCCTATTAGTATAGTTACGTATTATATACTAGATATAGATACTATTTCTACTATACCTAGTAGATGTAGATAAGCTTAGGGTATATTTTAATACATACTTAATATTATTATATAAAAAGATAGAACTACTATTCTTATTATATAGAAGTAGGGACACCTATTCTTTAATATTAGTATAATAGAAGTAGCTACTTTCTTTACTAAATCTAAACTACGCTAACTCTACCGCTAATTTAGACACCCTTATATAGAAAGACTATATAAGATACTTATAGCAGCTAGATATAACGTTAATACTATAATACTTAAATAAATCTAGAAGTTTTACTACTTCTACTAATTGCACGATAAAGCACTATAATATTAGAAATTCTTTATTAAAGATAATACGTACTTTAACTATAAGATTATTATTAATATTATATAAATTAGTAACTAAGATATACTACACGTTATTAACGCTAATACCTTATTCTAAGTAGTATTTCCTTAGATTAATATCTATATAAGACGTATAAGATGCCTTATATAAGTACTAGATTAATACTTATTAGAGACTACCTAATTATATTATATATAATCTAGAAATAACTTTATATTAGAGGAGTTTTAGAACTATATAAAGATTATAGGGATAAGATATTAATAGATACTAGTTAAGGTATACTAGGTAGTAGGAAAGATTAAATAAGTATATAGACTACTATTATACGTTTAATATACTACGTATAGAACTAATAGTACTACGCATAATAAGGATATACTATAGATAGTAGTAAAAGCGCTAAATAATATAGTAGGCTTTAATAGGCTTATACTAACCCTCTTTATTTTTAGTATATACCTACGTATTAACGCTAACTTACCTCTATTACTAAAGATAACACAACGTATAGAGGCTATATAAAAGTAATAAAGATATTAAGAGATAAGAGAGCTAAGCTTAATATTAACTAAGTAATAAATACCTAAAATAGACTAAGGTTGTATAACATTCTTAACCTCCTACTTAACTTAGAGATTATAGTATAGAGAGAGAAGAGAGGATAGTAAAAGTTATATAAGCTAAAGGGAGTATAAGACTAGAATATTATTATAGATATAGGGAATAGGCTAGTTACCTTTAGGTATACTTAGACTAAGCTATACTACTAGTTAGAGGAATCGCACGAACTAGAAATAATACTATTACTAGAAATAGAAGACGTTGCCCCTATATAAATTAAAGCCCTATAAGTAAGAAAGTAAGGTAGACTAAAGAAGATTATATAGAACTATATATAAGCATTCCTAATATAGAAAGAAAAGAACGACTACGCACTTATATAATAGCTATAATAAAATAAGATTATTATAATAGTAGGAGAACTCTTTAAAGAATTAGATTATATAGATAGATACCCTTATCGCTAATAGTATATTTAAGATTCTATAGTATAATCTAGATATAAAGTATAAAAGGATCTTTAACCTCTATCTTATATAAGAAGTTAAAAGTAAGACTATATAACTATATAAGAAATCTAGACTTATACTAGTAGGCTACTCTAATAAAGGTAAGAAGAAAATTCTTACTTAATTACTAATAATATAATATATAAGCTAATAGCTCCTACTATTACTTAGTATATTATTTATTATATTATATAGTATACACTGCGAGCTTAGGGATATTATATAGGCGTATATATAGTTAAAAGATAAGCTTCTAAAGATATTATACGCTAGACCTCTAAAGGAACTCTAGTACGTATTTCCCTCTAATACTATTTTCTACGTTATACGACTACTATATAGAGTAGCTAAGTTAGGCCTATACTAGTTTAAAATATACTATAACTACTATAAAGATAAGCTAAAGATAAAAATATTAACGTACGATCTATGCCTACTTATTATAGATAAGGGATAGGAAACGTTATAACTAGACTATAGATAGATAATACTCTATTAATCTTTATAGCCGCCTTTATATAATAGGAATAGGAGTAGCTAGAAGCTACTAACTTTTATATAAAACTAAAAACTATTTATTTAAGTATAACTTTATTAAGTTTAATAGAGGTAAGATATTAATTATATAAGAAAGATTACACTAGTGTAGAAAGGCTAAACTACCTACCTACGTATAATTAATACTATAAGGACGCTATATATTAATATATTATATAGAGGGTAAAGGAGTATATATTATATTAGTATGCTAGCTAGAAGTAGTATTTAATCTATTAACTACTACCTAGATAATAGCGCTAATAGAAGAGGACTATAAGAACCTTAATATATAAATCTAATAGCAAATTAATAACCTAGCGAGAGGCCTAACCTTTATACTACTCTAACTTAAGAAGGTAAAGCTATTTATCTTTACTAACGGCTTATTTATAAATAATAAAGACTTTAGCTTATAGCTAGGATTTATTATTATTATTATAACTAAGTATTATATAGAAGAAAGATATAACTTTAAATTTATAGAAATATTATATACTAGAATTTAATTAAGTATAAAAGGGTAATACGCAGCGTACTTACTAGTAAGCTATATAGTATAGTAAATAGATTTAATAGCGCTATTACTATAAGTATAATACTATAGTAGATTATATAAATCCTTAATATTCTATAAATTCTAGTTATAGTATATTTAGACTTAAAGTTATTATATAACTACCTTATTAAGTTAGGTATAATAATAAAAAGCGACTTATAATTAATATTATATTACTTAGAGAGTTATACGAAAACTAAGAAATTATAGAGGTCTACTAGATTAATAGTAAAAATAACCTTACTAATACTTATATAAAAAGATCTCTAAACTTAGCCTTAGAGAAATTAGTTTTATATATTAAGCTTAAATTAGAGTTAAAGCGTATATAGATAGACTTATATAAAAACTAAAAGCCTAATAAACCTTATATATATAAAGTTTACTAGTTACGCTAATATATTAATTATATAATTATATAAAATTATAAGAATATATTAAATAAGTATTATATAAATTAATTTAATCTAGGTATCTAGTAGTATAAAAAGGAAAAAGAACCCTCTCCCCCCCCTTATATACTAAAATACTTTAGATATAGTGCTTATAGCGGGCAGCGTAGCTCTACTAAATATAGGTAGTATATATACTACGTAAAGCACTAGGTATAGTATAGTAATTAAGGAAAAGTAGAGAGCTATTAGGCCTTATATAATAATACGCGTATATAGGAACTATAGTACTATAGCTATATATAAGAATAGTAAGGAAGTAGCCTTAATAATATATAACTTTAGTAATCTACTTACCTAAATTAATATTAGTAGCAAGAGAGATAGTAATATTATATAATATAGTAGCGACCTAGTCCTTTTTATCCTATATAAAAAGTTAGTATAGATAAAAATATAAAAGAAAGAACTATACGTTAATATAAAGGTTAGCTATAAGGCGGTAATAGCTAGGCTATCTAGTAAGTAAGATAATAAGGTGGTAACTACTAGTTTATTATATAACTAGAGGACTAAGGAATAATATAACTATAGTAGAGGCTTATATAAGACTTATTCTACTATATATTAGTAAAAAGAAAAAGAAAGTAAAAAGAAGATATTATACGTAATAGTAGTAGTAATAGTAGTAATAGTAATAGTAATAGTAGTAATAGTAGTACTACTAGTGCTGCTAGTAGTAGTGCTAGTAGTACTACTACTACTACTACTACTACTACTAATAATAATAATAGTAATAGTAATACTATTATATAAGAAATATTAGTATTAACTTAAGAAAAGAAAAGCTATAAAAGGTAGATATATATAGAGAAGGCTTAGTAATAGCTAAAGAGAAAGAAGAAGAGAAAAGAAGAGAGGGGAGGAGGCCTCTACTTATACCCTATAGATACTACTAAAAAGCGCTGCCTTTACCTATAGCTATAAATATAAAGCTACCTTTACCTATAGCTATAAATGTAAAAGTTACTACCTAATCTCTACTTAATAAATAGAGCTATATAATAAGCTTATAAGATAACTTATAAAATCTCTTTATAAATCTTATAACTTATATAATAATAGAAACTCTCCCTCTACCCTATAAAAAGAGGACCTAGTAAACTAGCTACTAATATAGATACTATAAGGCGTATAAAGGAATAGAACTATAATAGTAGAGAAGGTAACTTAAAAAAAGAAAAAGTTACTAGTATCTATATAAAGGATTTTAATATTACGTAATATATTTAAATATAATATTATATAACCTACTACTATATAAGTAGACTAGCTTATATAGAGCGGGGCTATATATATACCCCTTTATACGATAGATAGAAAGAATTAACTTAATCTATAACTAATAAATGTTTATACCGCGTTTACCCCTTATATAATTATACTACCGCTTTACCTAGCTAAAGTCCTACTAATAATTACCCTTTTTACGCTAGTTATTAGTTAACTTAGGTACTAGTTTAGTTCTTAATCTAAGTATTAGTTTATTACTTCTCTACGTCTTAGTCTCTTATTCTTATAGATATTTAGCTTTACGCTTAACTTATAGGTTATATTATTTCTATATTATATTACCCTTTTAGTCTATACTATTATAGTATATATATAGCTAACCTCTTATTAAAAGTAGTAGATTAGAACTAGTTATCTAGCTATTTTAGATACTCTTCTTTTTAGAGAAGTTTAGCTATAGCTTTACTTAGTAGTATATTAATATAGCTAGTAAATATACTCTTAAAGTAAAAGATTTACTTTAGCTCTTTTATATATATCGCGTTTACGCGTATAAATATAGCTTTAGTCTAGCCTTAAAAGTCTTAGAGAAACTTACTAAAGAGCTCTATATTTACTATAGGCTAGTCTATATAGTCTATAATTATACGCGTAATATATATTATTACTATAGTTTTATCTATCTTATTATTTAGGGCTTTAATATTATTATTTTAGATCTCTAGATTAATATAATACTATTCTTTTACTTTTAAGTTTATAGTCCTTAGTAGCTCCTCTTATATAAGAGTATAGCCTCTATTACTACTTACTATTTTAGTTACTATTTATTATTATTAATATATACTACGCTAGCTATAGTCGCTAAAGATATTAGTAGTTATAAGTTATTAATATATACTTTACTAGCTATATTTGCTAGTAACTTATTAGTAGTTATAAGTTATATATAGGTTAAGTAGCGACTAAGTAGAGGTTAGTACGTATATAGACTATATCTAGGAACGCTCTAATATAGCTAGAATAGTTAGTCTTAAGCTAAATAAGACGCTTAATATAGCTAATAGTAAGCTTAGTATAGATAACTCTACCGCTAATATAGGCGATCTAGGGAACGCGTAGAGTTATAGAATCTATCTTTTCTAACCTAACTATCTATAACTACCTTATAATTACTAATTAGTATAAATAGGCCTTATATAATTATATAGGGTAAATAATAAGTAAAGTTCTTTTAGTAACTAGTATTAGTATTATCTCTCTATAAACGGAGGTTTCTACAAAGATATACATAATTGTCCACGCACTGTGGGCCAAGGTCGGGCCGACGTCCCTACCGATACTCATGGTCCGACAAGCGCACAACTTAGCAATAACCTCGCGGACGTTGAAGAAAAGGTCTTCTCAGAGAGACGACCGCAGACATCGATACCGTTAGTTTGCATCTCGAAATCTCTTCCAGCCACACATAGAAGAAGATTAGAAAGCAAAGAAGCCAAAAGTTCAGAGACACGACTGCATGTATATATATAGTTTTCAGGCGCGCGCGCCAAGCATAGGAAGAATAATGGCGCTTTTGATACCAATATAGTTTTTTCGGACACAAATGCCACAGGAACATATAATGGCGGGCCGCTTCTTTTAGGATAATTATAACTAGGGGCTTTTGTGATGAGGAGGAAGAGCCGAGCCAAAGAGTCTTTATTTACACAACCTCCTTAGTCTCTTGCCAAGACGTAAGAACGTCACTCATGTATTCTTTCCCACGACCACTTTGGAGAAAGACAGCAGAACAGACATTCCTATGCGGTCTTCTGTTTTTGATATATATGACTAGTCACCTCTTTCCCATGAAATCTTCTGTCTTTCATTTCTGATCTAGAGAAGCAAGCAGGACACAAAAAGGGCAGAAAGCATGCCATTCTGGCCTATTCAGTTTTTTGGACACGGGAGGAGAAGTTGTAGAACGTAGAATCCTCGGCTCAAGGACAAGCCATGTCTATAATTCTGACTCTCTTGTATATTGCAGACAGGAGAAGCCAACAGAATTATGGGACTTGGTACACCTTTCTTTTAGAGTGTCAATGTCTCGGCTGTGTTTTCCAAAGTCTAGAGGAGCTGGACATGATCACGACCGATTTTTTAAGGAGAAAAAGGAGATGCGAGAAAAAAAACTCATAGATGTACACGAGTTGTTGTTGGAAAGTAGGGATTTTAGTAAAAGAGTAATGTAGGAAGGAAGCAAGCAACCAGAGGGAGCATGTGAGGTTTATATATCCATACTTAGACACGCAGACTCTACTCCATGTTCTTAGACATGTGCTGTTTAAACGGGAAAACCCCCCGAGGGCGCGGATACGAAGTTTTTCATACCCCATCTATTTCTCCAGACGTGTTTTCAGAAAGTCCAAACCGCTTCGTATACGCATGTATAGGCACTCGCACCGTCAATAATAACACTTCTGGGCCTTTCTTCTATCCCCAGCTCCATAAGCTGAGCCAAAAATCTTGCGCATGTTTGCCTACGCCTCATTTTTACCTTGTTTCAAGCAGCCAAACAGACCAATGGATATTCGTCTCCCTCAATCGATTTTTGAATAACTCTTATCAGCAGACCACACCATCCCATATCTTTACAATTGCCTGACGCTGATGATTTGAATATACAGCAACGAAATACACACAAATTCCGGACCGCACCCGTCATTTTAAGAAGGGGAAGAGCCAAGAAACCCATGTGTTGGCATTTTTTTCTGTTTTGGAGAGAAATACTCGGTACTTGTGTTTTTGGGTGTTGGAAGGAGAGGAGGGGATTGTATACATAAGTCCGAGACCGTCACGTGCAAGGTGCACGTCATAGAGCGGATGGGCTGTAAGTCGCCAGGCAGTAGAAACGCAGCACCGCGCACACTGACGAATCTTGTTCTGGTGAATGCGTGCGATCCGCAATGACTGCGAAATGTGATTATAGTGATTGCAGAAGCCGTTGGCTCGGTATCGTTTACGAGTGGTGAAAGAGTATCGCTAGGAGAGCATTGAAAAATGAGAAGGATGAAGGAGTCTGTATTACACCCATCGTAGTCCTACAGATACAGAATCGCTTGAGAAGTACAACATACAAGAAAAGAAAAAACGAAGAAGAGTAGAGAAAAGCTTATACCGTAAAATGGAAAGGAACTAGATCTCGTACACATATCCAATCATACACGCGTCACCATAAAAACGCCCAAGAAATGCCATCATCCCAAATCTATAACCCCATTTCTCCATTTAGTTGTACTGCCTCCCCCTCGCAGCCATTTCCTCCTCCTGCTTCTTCTTGGCCGCCTCCAGTTTCTTCAACTCTCTTGCGACACCCCCACTCGCCCTCCACCAGATATCTGTTCCACTCCTGATCAGCCTCTCAGCCGCACTCGTCGGCCCATCAACCGCCGGCCTAACGTCAAGGAAAAATACAGGCTCGCCTGTCGGCTCCTCAGGCCCCTCGTAGTAGTCAATCACATAGCGAATCTCCCTGCATCCCTTCTCATTGCACCGCTCAACGAACCAGTCGTGGCGGTCAAACGGCGGCGCGGTACCGTATTGTTCAGGAAACGCGCGGCCAAGCCATTGCAGGATCTGCGATTTCGGTGTTGGCTCCGTAGGGCGGCCGGTAAAGCGGAGAAGTTTTGGGGGTGGGATGTCTTTGTCGTCCCAGGTTGTGGTGTCAAAGGGGTTCTCGTCTGTGCCGAGCATGAAGTTTGCGACGTCCTCGCCCTTCTTGCAGATCTTGTAGCCTTCTACGAGACCGCGGGAGAAACGGCGCTCCCATCCCATGATTTCTGCCCAGGCGCCCTCATTGAGAAAATTGTGCACGCCGACCATGCTTTCTACGGCAGTAATGTCGGTATCGGTGTAGCCTTTGCGCAGCATGGCGTTGTACATTTGCTGGGGGGAGGGGTACTCCCATAGCGAACCGTCGCCCTTGGGTATCGTCGAGGTTTCGCGCTCGAGAGGGAGGTTTTGCGATTGCTTTTCTGCACGCTCGTTGGAGAGTTCGGAGAACATGTTGTTTAGAGGGTTCAGTCGGGCGAGGAGGCCGGTCCTTGGTGGAGGCTCCGATGCGCCTTTGGAGCCATTTTCAGGCGGTACATAGGGACAGGCGCCCTGGGGCGTCTTCTCGGCGACGACAGGTGCTGTGGGTTTCTTATGCATCGGGCATTCTGGCTAGGTACTGTTAGTGGCGCGTGTGAATGAAGGGTGAGGGTACATACGGGAGGCTCCATCTTGCCCTTTGGCATTGGGTGTGGCGCCATGCGTGCTGCTGGCGCTGCTGGCGCGGCATCTGCCCAAAACCAACCCATGCTGAATTATGATAGAAAAAGAAGAATCTCAGGAGAAAGATACGAGCAGGCGTATAAGGCTGAAGAAGATGCCACGGGTGGCGGAGATTATCGGGAGAAACAATTTCGTGCAGGGTCTCGTCCACATCGTCATCGCTCTAAGCAGATCTGGCGTACGCCGATTGGCTGCATTGCCTAGTTCAAGTGAACGACCAAACCAAGTGTTTTATTTGCATTTGTTCGGTATTATGATCATCCTATCATACGCTCAATCGCTCAGTGTCCACGCCCATGTCCATGTCCCCTAACTAATAACAACGTCTTTGATTTGGAGCGGGGTCCTTATGATCCCGCAGCCTTCGCCGCCAACTGACCGGTGCCGCGAGAGCTGAAGATGGCCATGATACCAAAACTGCCGTAGAAAAGAACCATAGGGTATGCTACCAACCCTCGCATCGATGTCATGCGTCCTGGTAGCCATTAGTCTCTACGAGTAGTGGGGTGATGCAGAATTGAACTTACCAACCACGGTGAACATTGAGCTGGAACTATATGCGCACCACGTGATGGCTAAGCTTGTCAAAAGATATCCAAACAGGCCGTCCAGAGGTATGATTATTCCTAGTATCGATACCAATACAAGGGGAAGTAGGCAATAGCCAAGGACCGACGCTGACCGTGGGAAAGTCAAGGAGGAACCGAGATGCGAGCCCTGTGGGTGACTGTGGTCGCCAGGGGTCGCTTCAACGGCGTTGATAGGCGGCGACATGAGCGAAAGGATTTGGTGAAGTAGAATGGTGCCCAGTAAGGCCAGTCCTGTATTCCATCAGCCATGATTTCAGCTGAAACGTGCTTAGACGTACCATAAATGTAGCCGAAATGAAGCTTGCCAGACAACTGAGAGACGTCAGTCTTTGTTCACCATGTAGATTCCGCTGACCATACCAGTAATGATGTGCCGAAGATCAAGAAGAACAGTATCGGGCCTGCTACGTCGCTGTCGTCCATAATGTGCTGATCAATTCGCCCGAATGGGTTCAAGACGGCCAATGTCTATACTGAATATCAGTTCCATTCCACCTGTCAATCCCATCCTTACTCACCTTCATCTGTATGTGTCTGAAGTTTACTCCCAATTCTTCCACTATGCATTGTCAGCTCGTCGAAGGTATTCGCGGGATCGATGCTGCATACGTAGCGGTGGCTCTCCAGGATATCTACTGCAAGTTAGCGATGCCCCATGAATGTGCCTTGTCCACATACCCTTCCGTGCCAAACGCTGCAAGCCATCCTGTCCGCAGCCCCTCAGCGCCCATGCCCATTTGCCCACTCACTCCCGGTGCTGAGAAACCGGCGCCATACTGTGCGGGATATGCTTGGCCCTGTGGTGCACCATAGTTTGCCTGGAACGGGGTCGAGTGTCCAGAAACTGGTTGGTTCGAGAACGAGGAAGAGTAGAATTGTAGGTTTTGCGCGTTTCCCCCGCCGTATTGGGGGTTCTGTCCGTAACCGTACTGTGCCATTGTCGTGTTTGCAATTTGGTATGAGTATCGCGATCGAAATTACGTGTCAAGGTGCAGTGACCTGGCGGGGGGAGTAACGTGGGAGCCTGGCGGATGGGTCGCGGAGGCGGTTCTGGCTGAAGCTGTTACGTGGACTTAGATGCGACGTCACCGGAACTTTGAGCGGAAAGGACAGGTTGGTGAAAGAAGTGAAAAAAGAATTGTCAATGAGTATCTTGCGCGCTGAAGTCCAGGAAAGCAGCAACTGTTTGTTTGCATTGATGATCTCAATATGGGTAGCCACATCCATGGATGCCATGGTGTGCATCGGCGCTTTCCCTTGATTCGCCGACGGCTTAGTCAGACCTGGTCGTGAGATGCGCAATCCCATCCACCACCATATCTCGTCTCAGTGTCGTAACATGTAGAGGTATTGAACACCACGCATATCACTTAGCCATCGCATGCATCCAGAAGGGTGAAAGAGTGAGTAGAGTATCTGATTGTGATACTAAGTGGAGAGTCATCATTCATAAGCCGTAATCCCATCAATTAACAAGTCTGTAGCCACAGAGGTATACCCAAGCCAGAAATCAAGTTCAATACATCTCCACAGTCCTCCGGGATGTATAATTGCACCAGTCACACTGCGCATGAATCAGCACATGGGTTTCCAGTTGCACAAAATGCACTTACCATTGTGTCGGAAGAGGAGTCGTTGTCTTCACGACAATACTCGTTCTTGCACTTTTTGCAAGTTCGAATAACGAGCTCTTTGCAGCTTATGCACTATCGGGAGTTAGCACAGTCAGGCCAGATGGAAGCGGACTACCATACTGTATGGCCGCAGCCGAAACAGTCACGTCTGACGCCAATGACCTGTGTTTGTTCATGTTAGCCTCTGTTCTGGCAAAAGATTGAGCACATACCTTGGCGCGCAAGTGCCAGTTTCCAGGTTGCAATTATCCAATAGCCAGGCTCCACGGCCAGTCTGGAAAGACTGGTTTTCGGAATCCAGACTACTTCGTAACGGCCACAAGGTCGCATCGCTCCTCACGCGCCAAGGTAGATTCATTATCCCCACATCCCGCCGGCGCCGGCTCCGGCCATTTCTTCTTCAGGGAGGCAGTGTTCCACGCAGAGGCCATTATATACCTTGATTTTTTGCTCTGGGAGCAGGAGGATCTTTCCATCGGGTCCGATGCTTTCTCCAAGTTCAATCTGTTGTATCTCCGTACGTTGGGCGGTAGTAGATCCTGTGTAGCAACCCTCGTCCCACCACTTGTGACATCTTTCGCACCAGCGGCCTTTGAGACAGTCCTCACAGCGCACTATGAGGGGTGGAGGGGCAGATCCGTCGAGAGTATGTGGCATCTGAGCCGCGCGGATAGAGCTTCCATGCAGCGGAACAGGGCTGAGTAGTGGAAGATGAGACGTGATAGACTGGCCGAACACTGCAGGTCCCTCTGGGGATGAATGGCAAGACTCACAGCCTGATGGTCCCAGGGCTACTGTGGCGACTGTAGGTCGAAGAAATGAGGCGGGGTGAGGGGCTCCATTGGCTGTGCTATCACTGACGTAGGCTTTGCTGGGATCATGTCGAGGACCCCTACAGAGAACGGCATCAAATGAGATGATGCCTTCACACGCTTGAAGGATTTCTGCCCACTCAGGGGTAGGCCTCTTCGATATCATCTTTCCAGACGACTGATACCACTTGTCCTCAGTCCGCGCCAGCGCAGCATCCAAGGCCTGTTGAGACTTTTCGTTCCATTTAGCGCCAATCTGCGCCCCTTGTGATGATAAGACGCCCCTGGCAATGGGCAAAGGCTTCCTGACGACAGGTGACGCAGAAGGCGGTAGTGGATCGCGGGCCCCAAACAGATAGATTCCCTTGACGCGAGGAGTGCCAGCAGGCCTTGACGGGCGAACAGCATATCGGAGGTATTGCTGAAGCTTTCTCTCGTTCAGATGTTTCACATGGCGAATAGAGAGTATGCGGACGTTGAATCTCTCTTCTGTGAGGAGCTCCTTGACAAGCTCCGCTGTCACGCTAAGCCCATCGAGTACCAGCGTGTGTACATTTCGAAGAACATGTGACTTTTCGAGTCTGTTGAAAATGTTCCGTAATGGACCACTGTAAAAGTCGTCTTCGGTAAGGGCTTCGTCCATGCGCTCTGCACGAAAGCTGATGCCTCCAACATCGAGAGGTCCATCGCATGGCAGAATGGCAGACTTGACTGGAGATAAATCGAGATAGCGGAATGCTTCGGGCGATTGTATGACGATCTGATGTAGAGCCTTGGAAGTTCGCGATAGATTACGGAGAGCCGATACCGGCAGGTAAGGGGCAGTCTGACGCAGAATCAAGGTATTGGAGAGAAGGTCCGCCAGGGAGGTAGGGAGGTCGTCACAAAAGGTAGATGGGCCCATGGTAGGCGTCCGAGGAATACAAGCAGAGAAGTTTGACAGCAGGTCGGACGGGTACTCACTGGGTCTATATTATATTCCAAGGCGGGACGGCAGCCCAGACGGGCACGTGCCAGTAGCTTGTCAAGACACTGCAGGTGTGTGCTGGAAGGAGAAAGGGAAGGGCTAGTCGAGGTTGAGACGCGGCGTAGATGGGGTTGCGCGCTGACGTGGGACTGGTCCCCCTGTGGCGATCGCAAGGACAAAGCCCTGCCAAGACGTTGACAGTGCGTATTTATGATTTCCGTAGAAGATCAGGCCGAGATGAAGCATGGATTGGAACACTTGTTGCAGCCAAGGCCGCAATCAACGGCTTGGTCTTCCAGTGAGGAAACAGACTAAAACGTCCGCTGCGAGATGTCCTGCAGAGGACGCGACGCACAGGCGCACAGGCAGGGTATCTCGCCCCACGCTGGCCGGTTACGACAATGAATCAACATATCGAAACTCAGTGTTGAGTGACGGGCCAAGGCCGGTTGCGGTGATAGATGGACTCCGCATCCGGTGAAACCGGGTGCTTTCGAGGTGCAGATGCAGCGGTAGGGGGTCCCGCATCCCTGGCTGCCTCCCACGCGAAGAAGCTTATCGATAAGCTTAACGGCCCGACGCGCGACCTATGACGCCAGCCATTCACCCAAGACCGAAGCTTCGAGCAGAGCCGCATATGTCAGCCAGCATTGCCAATCGCCATCTTCGCCCACGCCTAAAAGTCCCATCTCTACCGCTGCTCCTTGCTTCAACCCCGCATCCACCATGGGCTCGGAAGCAGAGCCCGCAGCGGAACTAAAATGGTCCACCCAGTACGAGCTGGCGCATGCAGGTGCGACTCGGAGTACGCTACCGGGCGATAAGCTTCTCCTCCCTCCCTCCGCATTAGAGCAACTACTCGCCGCAGCCCCAGTTGTGCATGTCGACGCGGATAGGCCGCATATCACCGCTTTCGATCCCTTCAATCCCTACACCTTCAATGCCGAGCGCCACGCGCGGGCACAGACACAGGACCGCTTCCAACAGTTGCCGCACCCGCTCACCTTTCGCTTGGTCAATCCGGATAATGGCCGCGTTGTACACGCTGGAATTCGCGAGTTCTCTGCAGAGGAGGGGCAAGTCGTGCTCAGCAGTTTCCTACAAGAGGCCTTGGGAATAGAGGCACAATCTACCGAGACCTCAAGAGGCGGAAGTCCGAATGGTCATATCAGTAACGAGGAGGGGACTGTGGATGGAGTAAACGCGTTGTCTGGAAATGGTGCTGCGGCTCCAAAGATCACGGTGCACGCCAAGCAGCTGCCCAAGGGCACTTTTGTAAAGCTACGACCGCTGGAAGCTGGCTACGACCCAGAAGACTGGAAGTCGCTCCTCGAGGAGCACTTGCGATCCAACTTCACAACACTAACTAATGGCGAGGTACTGGTCGTATATGGCGGTCGCGGGGTTGGTGGCAAGCGCGAAGAGTTCCGCTTTCTGGTCGATGGCTTCAAGCCAGAAGGAGACGGGATATGTGTGGTGGACACAGACCTCGAGGTCGACATAGAAGCGCTAAACGAAGAACAGGCACGTGAGACGTTGAAGAGGATAGCGGAGAAGAGGCATCGCGCGCCCGGCACATCGCAAGGCAGTTCAGCGGGCGGCACGATCGACATTTTCAAGGCCCAGTCTGGGCAGGTGCTGGAGGGAGAGTACGTCGACTTTGAGTTGCCATCATGGGATCGATCTCAAGGAATAGAGATAGTATTGGATGAGGTAGAAGATGAGGATGAGATTGACCTATTTGTCAGCCCGTTTTCAGCCCGCCAAAGGGTCCGCCCACGAGAAGATGAGCATGTTTTTGCGGATCTATCCAGTCAACACCCCAAACGCATCCGCTTGCAACCCACAAACGTCGAGCTTGACGAAGCAGAAGCAGTCTGGATCTCAATCCACGCTTATCCGTCCGAATCGCCCTCGAGAACCCCGAAACCGTTCCGTCTGAGGGTCTCCATATTTGATCCCAAGACAGAAGCGGTACATGAAGGGGGCGAAGTCGCGATACCGGGGCCGGATGAAGTACAATGCAAAAACTGCAAGCAAATCGTACCCAAGGCTTCTCTTTTCTTACACGAGAACTTTTGCTTGCGGAACAACATCTTATGTCCTCAGGGTTGCGGTCAAGTCTTTCAGAAACGGTCTCCGGCTTTCCAAAATCACTGGCATTGCGAGCACGACACCTTCAGCGGTAACACACCACTGAGCCGCCAAAAGCACGACGCTCTCTACCATACTCCACAAATCTGTTCGTCGTGTGGTCTAGATTTCCCCTCAATACCGACTCTCTCCCATCATAAGACTACGGTATGTCCTGGGAAACTAATCCTTTGTCGCTTTTGTCATCTCCAGGTACCGCAAGAAGGCGACCCCAACGACCAGTCCCCTGAACTTCTCCTTTCCGGTCTTACACCCCACGAACTAGCAGACGGCGGCCGCACAACCGAATGTCATCTCTGCAACAAGATCGTCCGGTTCCGAGACATGGACACGCATCTTCGCCATCACGACCTAGAACGCTTATCCCGCCCTCCACCACGCCTCTGTCGAAACATATACTGTGGCCGTACTCAAGACGGTGCCAACAAAGCTGGGGATACACGAGCCGGGACTCGTAAAGGCCAAGGACCTGGTAACGAAATCGGGCTATGCAGCGTCTGCTTCGGTCCCCTATACGTCTCCCTCCACGATCCAGAAGGCAAAGCGCTCCGCCGCCGCATCGAACGCCGGTACCTCTCCCAGCTTCTCACCGGTTGTGGAAAGTCGTGGTGTAAAAACGAATACTGTCGTACCGGCCGAAAGAATCTCGGGCAGGAAGACAAATCCGTCCCAACGAAAGACGCCATTCCCCTTGTGAAGCCCTTCCTCCAAGGCATGGATGGCAAGGGCTACGATACACCACTGCACTTTTGTGTTGACGAGCGCACCCAGAAGTGTAGGACGTTGGCGGATATGGTCGCAGCAGAGACGGGGATCGAAGGAAAAGGCGGATATGGGCTGGAGTGGTGTGTTGCAGCGCTGGAGGCTGAGGGCGGGGATCTAGATAAGGCTAGGAGTTGGCTCAAGGGGTGGGCACCTCAGAGAACGGAAGCTGGACAGTAAAGCAGTGCTGTATCGCACAACATTTAGCACAAGGGGGGTGTTATAGACGGGTGGAGATGGTGTAGTATATATAGACTTATGAGATACCCGATGATAATGCAGATGGAGACGATACATATGCAGGAAATCAGAATTTACCTCTAAAAACCTCCTTTAGAGTTCATCTACAATTTACTCGTCCTCTCCTTATCCGTCCCCTCCCTCTCCGTCTGCCTGTTCATGTCATTTGTCAAACTAGTTTCTGCTTTCAAACTCGCCGGATCACCCAACTGCGTCCTGTTCACCTTGTTTCCATCTTTATTCGCCAGTGTTCCCCGTACCGTCTTACTATGCGGCAGTTCCTCTTTCTTGTCTGAGCCTCCCTTCTGTGCGCTGCCCCCGTTGCCAATTGCCTTTTTATCCCCACCGCCCGCACTTGTACCGGCTACGCGGTAAGGGTCGGACACTACAGGCGCGGAGCTTGCGTAAGAGTACGAATGCGAGGAAGGTGTGTCGTTGTTTCCATGTGCTGGTGGTGCTGAGTCGTTTGAAGGCAGTGGTTTGTCATCCCGTTCGGGTTTTAGACTTGTAGAGTCGCCGAGGCCGGGGATGGGCTTGCTGGACTGTTTCGCTACTGTGGTCTTGGGGTTGGATAGAGTGCCGCGGACGGAGGTAGAATGGGTTGTGTTCACCATTGTTGCTGGTGTTGCTGGTTTGTAGTATATGGGTTGACTCGGGAGATGAGGTTTGACGATAGGAAATCCAGGGGAGACATCGCGGGCAACTGGACTACTAGTACCTTTGTAACTAACTACATCATCTACATACGTATACGTGCTTTTTGGGTTCCATGTTGTGACGGCGCACGCTTCACTGACGTATTGTTTAGTGTATTGAAATGACGTCTTGCATTCTCAGGTACCCGTGGGCGCGCATGCAATCACGTGTAAGTTCTGGGCATTGAACGCTGGATGTTCCTTGTGCGACAAACGTGGAATAACGAGCATATGTGTGCATGTGAAGTGTTGTGAGCATTGTGGTCGAACTGTCGCCGTACGGGTGTATTCGAACGTCGTTGTGCCTAGACTTCCGTCTTCCGACCGACTCACCGCCGAAGATACAGTACTCTGCTTACGACCTCGGCATCTTTCGGACCACCGTGCTTATAACTTGGCCAGACGCCATGAAGTTATTATCGCTGCACAAAAAATTCCCGACGCATGTTATCATGAGCATACAAGATACACGATAATGGAAGCTGCTATTGCTCACTTTTCCGCCGTGCCTTGGGCCGCCGAGCTAATAAAAGATACTGCCAACTGGACACCAATCCCCACCCGTGCCGTTGCAAAGAAGGCATCCGGAGAAGATGCGTTCTTCTCAGAAACCATCAGTACCGATCGAACAATACGGGCAATCTTGACACTCCGGTCCAAGGAAGAGGTGGGCGAAGAGATAGCATACAGAGAGATTAAAGAACTGGTGGACGTTGGCGACCGACTTGATGGCTATCCTCATGTAATGCATGGTGGCATTACCGCCACTTTACTCGACGAGGTGTGCGGCGCCCTGATAAACTGCAACGCAATGAAAAAGGTCGAACGGGCAGGAGAGGTCGGGCGCAGCATAGATCGACCGAAGTGGATGACAGCCTGTTCGTTGACGCACCGTACCAACACCAAGAGACGAGCTAAACATGGATAGATCTGAACACAACCTACAAGGCCCCGGTCCCAACTCCTGGGGTCCTCCTCTGTACTGCGACCATTGTGCGACAAGAAGGCGGTGATCGAAAAGTCTACATGCGTGCGACTGTCCAAGACGGCAACGGTACTGTCTGTACAGTTTGCGAGGCCTTGTTCATCAAGATCAAGTCGCAGCGGTTATAGCTGCAACTTTAAGGGTACCAGAGCTGGTCATGCGCTCGGGGCGTCAACGGCGGCGGCTGGGCGGTCGCAGATACCTCCACCCACCCTCTTGCTTCTTCCACGAAGTAACACAGTAACACAGCTCGCGTGGCGATCTGTCCACTATACTGGCTGCATGCAAATGGATATGGTGTTACGCCCACCGGTGGCTGGACCCATCTGCCCGCCCGACAGAACACCTAAGAGCTTGGCCCTTGGTTAAACTGCCATCGTAGTGCTTTTCCACATCTTATGACTACTATGGCGTCGGCTTCAGTATATGCGCCGCTACCGTCTGTCCTATTAGACTGCGATGTGGTGGTCCGACTTTGGCCGATGTCGCAAGCGTACATTCACTCGACAGCCCAGATTCGCCCAACTCCGTACCTGCTACATCGAGCTCTTTTCGCATTTGCGATTCATGAAGCCATGGATAATTCCATCTGTTGTTTTCTCTCATTGGCAGATACCTCCGAAATTGGAAGCAGGGTCGTAGCTTCTGAGTGGTTACAAGCAGATTTACTTAATCTATTTTATCCTGGTCCACATGATCTCCTTCTTGCATGACCTCGGCCTGCGCCTTGCGTTTAAAAAACATGGGGATTTCGATTCGATGAGGAAGTCCACATGTCGCAATCTGCCAGGCACGCACCAAGGCTTTTACTTTTCCCCAGGTTATGGCGCTCTCAGTCTAATCCGAATACACGCCTACAGTTGTTTTGACACAGGCAACCGTTCTCCACATACCGCTCTTTGCAAAAGTTTCCCTGCGCCTGACTCCGCCATCTGCAGCCTCCTGCTGGCGTGTACCAAAAAGCTCTCACTCCTAAGAGGCAGGTCCGAAGACCTGTCTTGGACTGCCGTTTACACCGGTCGTCTCGCGACAGTCTCACAAGACTCACAAGACTGACTACCACTGCCCCACCATTTCAACTCGACCTGTAAAGGGTGGCATTCTCTTACAGTCAAGGAACTAACATGAGCACGCGCTCATGAGGCTTATGCCGCAGCAAGAGATCATAGGGCAGCTTTTGCAGTGCGATGCATGGCTCTAATACACAAGACTACCCCACATCCGAATAGTCGCGCCCAAACTACTGTTGACGGTGCAAACTGGGGTATCAGAGGTTCATAGCAGTAGAACCAATAACAAGGCCAGTTGTTGTGTCTCAGGACTAATAGACGTCACATGCTTTTGTTGGTGTAGCAGCATCACTGGACAGCGCGCTTCGTGGAAATAACATGCGTAGGGCCGACCCGGTGACCAGTGCCACATGCAGGTTAGCTTCCTTGACCCCTAGAAATTATCACCACCTCTATTTTGCTTGTAACTTTACTTATTACGTATATCGAAAGGCGCGTAGAAGAAATACTGTCCGGAAATTAGGTACTTGGTCGAAAAGGCTGTAAAGCTATGCAAGTCAAGGAAGGTCACACCAAAAGAACGGGGATTCAATGTCACTCCCGGACTACCTCCAAGCAAATGTCGGAGGTCATGCTTGATGGGGCATGGGGAAGTTGGCACCCTTCCCCAGACTGTGTGACTTGTAATAGGTGGTTTCGACCCGTGGTCGAGTGTAAGCGATGGAACTATGCAAACGGCAACCTGCATAACCGCAGATCAAGGGAGTAATAGACAGGGCCGTATGACCTTCTGAGCGGCAAGCGGTAAGGCCTCATCACCGGATCGCTAGCTGCGAAGGGGTAGATCCCTGTGTGATCGCGTGATTGCGTGGTAGTCCTCCTATCACTATCGCCACCGGGGGGCTACAGTGAGGTATACTGGCGAGAATAAATATCACAGCAACGCTCACTTGAAACATTATCTCACTACCCACGGTCTACATTCCTTTGTACAGACTCCCAGTGTACATTTGCTCTTGTATATACGGATTACGGTTTTCTACTGGTACATACTTAGAAATATGCATCTTTCCTCCTTGATCGCCTGCCTGGGCGCAGTCGGTGCACAGGCTGCTGCCATAGGTAAGTCAATATCTTCATTCTGTCTTACTCCAGGAAACTGACAAGTTGTAGCACCTTGGGCTAGGCTCAGGTCTGTAAACGAGACTGATTTCGCCGATGCCGCTGCCGCTACTTTCCCCGATGGCTACTGGATGAATGACCTCTCCGGAAAAGGACGAGCAGCCTTCAACAGCAACCCGAACTACAAGATCTTCCGCAATGTCAAGGAATACGGTGCCAAGGGTAAGTAACTCAACACCAGAAGTTGCGAACTACACTAACATCCACAGGCGATGGTGTAACTGATGACTCTGATGCTATCAACCTTGCCATATCCGATGGCGCCCGCTGCGGTCCCTGGGTCTGCGATTCTTCGACTGATTCACCTGCCGTCGTCTATATTCCTTCTGGAACGTACCTCATCAGCAAGCCCATCATCTTCTACTACGAGACTCAGCTCATCGGTAACCCTCGTGCTCTCCCTGTTCTCAAGGCTTCCCCTTCGCTCCAGGCTCTTGCCCTCATCGACGCCAGCCCCTACAACAACCAGAACGGTCAGCCTGGATGGATCTCGACTAACCTCTTCGTCCGCCAAATCCGCAACTTGATCATCGATGGCACTGCTGTTCCACCGACCTCGGGTTTCCAGGGTATTCACTGGCCTGCCTCGCAAGCTACTACCATTCAAAACGTCAAGATCCGCATGACACAGGCATCTAACTCTGTCCATGCTGGTATCTTTGTCGAAAACGGATCTGGTGGTCACATGGCCGACCTCGACATCTCAGGTGGTCTGTACGGAATGAACATCGGCAACCAGCAGTTCACCATGCGCAACGTCAAGATCTCCAAGGCCGTCACCGGTATCTCTCAGATCTGGGACTGGGGCTGGTTGTACGCTGGTCTCTCCATCAGCGACTGCGGAACTGCCTTTTCCATGAGCAACGGTGGCTCTGCTGGAAAGCTCGAGGTCGGCTCCGTTGTCATCATCGACTCTGAGATCACCAACTGCAACAAGTTTGTCGACATGGCATGGTCAAAGACTACTATGCCCACCGGTGCTGGTCAACTGATTCTCGAGAACATTGTTCTGAACAACGTACCCAACGCTGTTGTTGGAAACGGCGCTACTGTTCTTGCTGGTGGTTCGCTCACAATCAAGGCTTGGGGTCAGGGTAACAAGTACGCTCCCAACGTCAACGGACCCGAGAAGTTCCAGGGACCCATTACCCCGGCTACCCGCCCCAGCAGTCTTTTGGACGGTGGCAAGTTCTACTCCAAGTCAAAGCCCACATACGAGACTCTCACTACTGGCGACTTCATCAGCGCTCGTGGTGCCGGTGCTACTGGTGATGGTCGTACCGATGATACCCAAGCCGTTCAGAACGCCATCAACTCAGCTGTTTCTCAGGGCAAGGTCGTCTACTTCGAGCACGGTACCTACAAGGTTACAAACACCATCTACGTTCCTGGTGGCGCCCGCATGGTCGGCGAGACTTTCTCCGTGATCATGGGTTCCGGCTCTGTATTCGGCAACAAGGATAGCCCAGTTCCCATTGTGCAGGTCGGAAAGTCTGGTGAGAGCGGTAGTGTCGAATGGTCTGACATGATTGTCGCTACCCAGGGCGCAACACCCGGTGCCATTGTCATCCAGTACAACCTCAACACCGCGCGTGGCTCAGGTCTCTGGGATGTCCACACCAGGATCGGTGGTGCAAAGGGTACCGAGCTGCAGGTTGCACAATGCCCCCCGATCGTCGGACAAGTCAAGCCCGAGTGCATGGCTGCACACACCAACGTCCACATCACCAAGGGTGCCAACGGAGCTTACTTTGAGAACAACTGGTTCTGGACTGCTGATCACGACCAAGACGACGCCAAGTCGACCCGTGTCAATGTCTACACTGGTCGTGGTCTCCATGTTGAGGCTCAGAATGTCTGGCTTTGGGCCAACGGTGTAGAGCACCATGCCATCTACCAATACCAAGTAAGTCTCAAACACATGAATACTCTCCACATGCACTAACAATCTCCACAGTTCAACGGTGCAAGCAACATCTTCGCCGGTTTCATCCAAACCGAAACCCCCTACTACCAGCCCTCACCCGACGCCTCTAACCAGCCCTACGGCAGCTCAGCCGCCTACTCTGACCCCACCTACCCCTCCGGTGCCTCAGCATGGGGTCTCCGCGTCCTCAACTCCAAGAACGTCATGATCTACGGTGGAGGTCTGTACTCCTTCTTCCGCAACATCGACGTCTCGTGCTCCTCTCCCGATGCGCCTGGTGGCAACCGCAACTGCCAGCAACGCATCTTTAGCATCGAGGGCTCTAGCAGCGTGCAGGCTTTCGCTCTTAGCGAGGTTGGCGTGCAGTCCATGATCACTGTTGATGGTGTTGACAAGGCGAACTGGAGCGACAACTTGAGCGTTTACCCGAACACCATTGGGTGGGTGTCCAACGGGTTTTAGAGTGGAAGAAGGCTTTGAACGCTCAACAGATTTGAGACCGCATAGGCTTGTGCGATCCTATTGTTGGGTCTTGGATAGGATCAAGATATAAGTAGATATAACAGCATCTGGGGATGACACTTTGTACATATAAGGCTGGTGCTGGCCTGGATGGGATAAGGGTAGCCGGGATTTCCTTCGTTTTGCATAGGCTTATGATTCATGATTGAGGGCCAAGGTTTGTCACCATAGCTATAGAGATTTAGGTATGCTTGTTGCCTGAATATATAAAGTTGACAATAATCTGCTTGCTTTGCATTGTGTTCACATTTGATGAATCCGGCCCTTTGCAACAGCATGGGTATAGCTGCCCGCGCTTGTAAAGGAAGTCTTCTCATGGCTATGGCGAAAGCGAGCAATGTCAGCACCTTCAAAGGATTGCCATTTCCCCACGTGGGAGGCATGTCATTACAAGGACCCTGCATGTCCGCATCGTCGTTGCCCCACCGCGGGGCACCAGTCCAAGCTAGGTAGCTCTGACGCTTCCCCAGAAATCAATCCAGCAAAACATTGTAGCTCCTCAAGCTTCTGATGTGAAAACCTATCGCCGCTCTCTGACCTTTGCTCTCTGAGATACCAAATCCCCTCAATTCGCCCAATATGGCCGACTCTAACCCCAACCTCCGCGAAATCCATGACTTCATGATCTCCATTGCCAAAAAAGCAGGCGAACGCATCGTCTCCGCCACACCCACAACCGCAGCTTCTGGCTCAAAGAAGAACTGTATGTACCCTCTGCCTACCTACCTCCCTATTCCATAGTATAACAGCTAACGCCCCCACCCCAGCCGTCGACCTAGTAACGCAAACCGACCGCGACGTCGAAGCCCTAATCTCGACCTCACTCACAAGCCAGTACCCTAGCTATGCCTTCATGGGCGAAGAAACGTACAAACCAGGCGATGTCCTAACAGCCACGCCGACATTCATCTGCGACCCCATCGACGGCACCACAAACTTTGTCCACCGCTACCCGTACGTGTGTATCTCGCTGGGGCTGGCCATTGACCGTGAGCCCGTCGTGGGCGTGGTGTATAACCCGTTTACCAAGACGCTATACTCGGCGATCAAGGGACAAGGTGCGTATCTCGATCAGACGCACAAGCTGCCGCTGCAGGAACCGACAAAGTTTGAGGGGCTAAGCAGTTGTCTTGTGGCGGTGGAGTGGGGGAGTGATAGGGGTGGGAATGATTTCAGGGTTAAGAGTGAGACGTTTAAGAAGTTGGCGGCGGAGAAGGATGTTGGGGGTGGCATGGTGCATGGGATTCGGTCGTTTGGTAGTGCGGCGCTGAATCTGTGTGGGGTGGCGAGTGGTGGGCTGGATGTTTATTGGGAGGCTGGATGTTGGGCGTGGGATGTTTGTGCTGGGTGGGTCATTCTCAAGGAGGCGGAAGGTATCATGGTAGATGCCAATCCTGGGAACTGGGAGCCCAAGGTTGAGGGACAGAGATATCTGGCTGTCCGAGGGGGAGAAGGGCAGAAGGATATTGTGGAGGAGTTTTGGGGTTTGGTGGAGGGGAAATTTGAGGTTGGGATGTAGGATGGGTAGGTGCCCATGGGCAGACACCAAACATCATAGACCAGATAAATCATCACAGCATAGAGAAAATACAGCATATTAGCGGCGGCCTAAAGGGTTTTCTCATTGCCACCACTACCGATAACCTCCACGCGCCAGTCTAGCCCCTTCAGAGCGGTCTCAGTCAATCAGGCCACCGCATCGGACACTTCAATCTCCACCAGAGAGCTTCATGTCCTCCAGCACGATGTCCAACGATCGACCCATCGCAACTCCTCCACAACAGGTTTTCTGAAAATGAATGTTTTTTTCCTTCTCTTTCATTCTTTGGCCAGATCCCTCTCTTGTTGACATCTCCCCAATAATAACTATACAATAGCGACGTTCATTTCATTCCATTAACAAAGACGACGTTAGACAAAGGAGAACACAGTTTACCAAGGGCTTATCGGCAATGTACTCCCTCTTTCCCTCCTTTCCGCAAGCAGAAGAGGAGGGTCAGAGGGGGGAAGGAGGGTTTCTTTCGTTACATGTTTCGTGATATTAGGGTGGAGAGAGGAGAAGAGAGGAGACTTGAGAGAGAAGAAGACAAAAAAACGCGATGGGGGTGAGCAAACAAATCCACTTCCACTCGCGAGAGATGGAAAGAGGTAAAGAGGAGAGATGATGATGCAGCCAACATCCTTGTACGCCGAGAAGAGGGAGGAGTAGATCCGGTATACTCCGAGGTCCTTGTTTTTGGGTTTTCACGTTTTGTTGTTCGCTGGGTCGGCCAATTTGGAATGCGCCCGGCGGAGTAGAATGTGTGGGGTTTCAACTTGATGGGTACTCCGCCGGGTTGTTGTGCGTGTGGTGTGTGTGTTTGTTTGCGGGTTGTCATGAGCCAAGTTCGGTAGGTAGTGTAACCTCATGTCTTTAGATGGTCCTGGGAGTGCCGCGGGCGCTGGCGCTGCGAGGACTGTTAGTTACGGTAATATTGGCATCACAACAAAACACGAATATCAAAAAAGGGAAGAATAATCAGATGAGGAGAAGCGCGAGGCGTACCTCGCATCCGCAAGATCATCGACATGGTTGCACATTGCCACGAACAGGTCAAAGAACAGTTTTCCCCCCATCTCCATTTCCATCTGCATGGTGCCACTACGCTTGAAGGTTTTCCGACTGCGGATGATCAGAGCGAGGTAATGAGCGCGCAGCCTTGAGTCGCTGTCCGGTGTGTTCTCGTATGCATAGCGTGCGCTACGCAAGATAGTACCAACCTCGATCCCGCTCTGCAGGCCCTGCTTGCGCAGAGAGAGCTTCTTGAGCTCTTCGAGGCCGTAACGATCAGCTGCACAGTACACGGCCGTGTCCCGGAGGACAACGTCTCCCACACCGGAGTGGAAAAAGGTTGGCTCGACGGCGGCTGCACGGTCGCCGGGTTTGTTTGGGTCGGGTGAGGAGATTGCACCTTCGAGCATCCAGGTCTGGCGGCGCTTGTCGTGAACAAGACGCGGGTAGTAGTCGCCCTTGTAGAGATACTCGAGGATGCAACTGAAGATTTCAGGCTCCTCAGTTGGCAGATGGATGCGGCGATTGCCGGATTCGAAGAACTGTCCCCGCAACAGCTCAGCAAAGTACGGGGAGTGGCAAAGCACGTCTTCGTGCGCAGCGAACAATCGCTGGTCGGAACCAACGATGACTGTCACGATGGCGGAGGTGAGTACTGGCGACTCGCCGGCCATGATTGGGCTGTCCTTGCGCGCATCCAGCTTCTCGGCCATGACCTTCTGCTTCGACGCATCGCGATGTGATCGCTTCGGCTGCTTGGTTATCTTGCCTGAACGGTCCTTGTCCTTTGAGCTAGTAAAAGAGCGTTTGCCGAACATTTTTGAAACCGAAACGAGCGATCCAAGTATAGCGAGCGACTTGTGTAAAGAGTGGACAGGTTAGTGTGACGCAACGTTCAAGTGAGAGAACAAGAGCTCCGGAAACTCTCAGATGTCGCAAACCTTTCGAGAGAGAAAAGTTGTTGAAAATCCGAAGAGCTTGGGCGTGTCTATCGACACTGGTGGTGAAGATAAGCACACTTGTTGTCGAACTCAGGCTTGTCGTGAGGCGTGCAGGCGGAGGATTGTGGGGAGCGGGCGATTAAATACAGGGCTTGCCAAGTGCCATCCCTGCAATATGGACAGCTAGCGCGGGCTGTGTCGCATGCAGATGTGTGGTTTTATTCGTTGATTGTGCCTGTGGGCTGCAAGACTGCATGCGGGAGATATCAGGCAGCGAGGCGTCATTGTTGCGGACTTGTCATTTGGTCCCGGCCCAGAAGCTGGAAGGCCATGGAACAGGCTTGGTGTACTGTACAATGAAGCGGCAGCCGTGGAGTAAGCGAGCCACGGGCAGCAGCGTGAGCCTTCATGCCAACTTTGTAACTTTTTGCACACGCTATTTGTTTTCTCACTGCGCGTCGCGTCTCTCTCGCGGTGTAACGTGACTGGCGAATACGACGTGCATCCAAGTAAGTTCTCAGCTTCTCAGGGTAAGCTCTGACTCAGATGAAAGTAAGCCAAAGGCCCGGCCCAGGCAAGCCTAGGATAGCGCCTAGTGCCTGCCCCAGATGATGACACAGAAGAAGGTTTGCTGCACACTTGCTGGAGACGAGGCGAAGAGACTTGTCAGGTTAGATGGAAGCTTGGAAACATGATGCTACCGCTTGTGTGGCAAGGTGAAGCACAATGCAAAGCTTGTGAGGGCTACGAGATGTTTCGTATTCCGCATGGCAAGCGACACCCTGGCATATCTTAGTAAGCAGCCGTATACGCCCAGCAGGGTGCAACAAAACATACTTCGCAGGCTGAGTGGGCGAGTGGGAAGCTCGCATCTGGTGAGTGCTAAGTGAGTCTAGTTGAGTCTGGCCAGAGGCGATGGGCAGAGAAGGATTGCGAGGTTGGCATTGGGATATGCTGGTGTTCGGTACAGGTGCAGCCGTTGAAGAAGCGGAAGTGCAGCCATCTCGGTACTGCAATTAATGACGTAGACATGAACACGGCATAGCCGACAGCACAGAAAGCAGAATGCATACAGTGAGAGACGGCGAGGGAATCTAACAAGGCGTGCATGCTAGCTACCTAGTGAAGTCCTGTCCTGCAGGAGGCATCCAGTGAAGGGTCGCTCACGACCGGTCCGCGTGCGGAGCTTGGGCTAAGCATCCAAGTCCTCGTCATTCATAGGCAACTTTCCCCACATCAACAACCCTCTTTTTCCAACCATCAACAGCCACTGTCACCCACGTATCCACGAGCGCAGTGACGTTTACCCATCTATTCGGCTTTGGCGCAACTCGTCTACCTAGATACACAAAGGCGTCCCGGATCCGTGTACGACAAGCGCTTGCTTGTAGTGGAAGCACACGGCCAGCCAAGGAGCCCCATTTAGAAGTCCAATCTCTACACGACACCAGACCAACGGCAACAATGAGCACCGGGGCCAAGAAGCGTATTATGAAGGCAAGCCTCTCGTGTTGTGCGGCCAAAAGCAAGCGTGCTAACTGCGCCACAGGAGTACACGGAGTGCATGAATGACACGCCGCCGGGCATGAAGATCAACTTTGACGAGCAGAACATGACCAAGTGGGAAGTGCTGATGGACGGGCCAGACCAGTCAGCGTATGCGGTATGTTTGTTTGCCATGTGCTATGCGAAGAGACAAGATCAGCGGGCAGCAAGCAACATGTACTAATGCGAGGGCAGGGCGGGCACTTCAAGCTCGAAATCACGTTCCCAACCGAATACCCATTCAAGCCACCCGTCGTCAGCTTCCGAACCAAGATCTACCATCCCAACGTGAGCAACGACGACAAGGGCTCCATGTGCCTGGGTCTGCTGCGCGCGGATGAGTGGAAGCCGCCCAACAAGGTGGTGTCGGTGCTCCGACTGATCCAGACGCTGCTGATTGAGCCCAACCCGGACGATGCGATTGAGCCATCCATCGCCAACGAGTACCGGGAAAACCGCAAGGAGTTTGAGAAGAACGCCAAGGACTGGGTCAAGCGCTACGCCAAGTAAGGGTTCAGCCAGCGGGCAGCGGCTGATGCCGGGTAGGGCATGTATTCGGGTAAGACAGTGACAGCGCATTGTCGGATACATATTGCATCTTTGGCGTTCGGCGAAATTTGCATGAGGATGGGGCAGGTGTTAGTCGGTGGGCAAAGAAGCAGCGTGTGTGTGTGTTGCAGATCGGATGTGAAAGCAAGCTGATGGCAGCGGTAGCACCGGACGATTATGCAGGGTAGGCTTTACTGGGTTGGCCAAATAAAATGAGTACAAACCGCAACATGTCGTCATGTGCAAATCTCCCTTGACAGCGCTCGGGCGAAGCGAGTCGGGAGGTGATGTGACCAGGGTAGGGGCGCGGAGAATTGCTTCTGGAAGCCAGCCATGAGGGATTCGGCGGGCCGTCACCCAAGGGTAGTTGAGCGTCCGAGATTGATGGGCCGGGTTGGGTCAGAACTAACAGCATGGTTGAGTGGTTGAGTGCAGTCGACGGCGAGATTGATAGACCAGAGCTTTGCCTGGTGCTGCTAAGTATGTACTGCACATGGTTGACAGGAAGCTCAGTGCTGGCGAGTCAGGCCCGGACGGTGCATTCAGCACGCGCTTCGGAAGTGTAGCAGCAAAGCAAATAACGTGCGTCCCCCTGAGGACCCGTCGTGGTGCCGTGGGAGCCGTGTCGAAGACGCCTTTCTCGCCGTGAAGCGATATACCTACTCGCGCTGGCCGTCGCTGGCAGTGTACCTACCGTAGATGAGGAGCAATCAGATGACGCGGACGAGGCGCCGCCGTGCAGCCCTCGACGCTCGAACGGCGGCGTTTCAATAGCTCGCGGACGGTGTGGGCGGTGATTGGGCCGGGGGGCGCGTCACAGTCGCGAGCCGTCAGTACATACATAGTATGTACATACGATACCAAGTCCAAGTGCCTACCTGGGGGGAGCTGGGGGGAGCTGGGGGGTCATGGTTATGCATTTGGCCCAAATTGTGCTGTCCGCTGCAGCTGAGGCCCTTTGCGCTCCTACCGGCACGCGCCCACTTCGCCGGTGCTCGTCGACTCCTACTATTAACTCGTAGCCATGCATCGCGGATGGGGGAGGGCGCCGCGTCTTGGCGGCTTTTGCACCAGAGTCAGTGGTAGCAACGCATCCAGCCCAGCTGGGCTCGTCCCAAACACGTTGGCTGCACTCCTCTCCTCACCACCGTCTGAATACCCCGGCGCCGGTGCGGCAACACGCTCCTTATCATTCACGTCTTTATTTTTTCCCTAGCCGTCCCTGTTGCACCACGCACTGCCGCATTGGGCCCCACGCACTACCCATCCCGCCGCCGTGCTTTTGTTGCTGCCGGACGCTGGCGCATCCGCCGAACAGTAGCAGCATTAGCAGCCTCTCGAGCAACCGCAAGCCGCACACCATAGCCATAGCCAACGACCGCCCACCGTCCACCGCCGCCCTTCCCATCCACTCATCCACTCACCCTTCCACATCCCTCCACCACACCAAACACACGTCCGGCCCGCACCCGAGAATGTCACGGCGAACCACGACTCCCGAGCTGTCCTGTATCCCGTCCGAATGAGCGCCTCTCCCGCCCAGCTCCACCCACTCCCCAACCTCGACACCTCGCAATGGGTGACGCCCTCTTGCGCCGACCTCCTGGCCTTTCCCACCCACAGGACGCCCGTCGCAGCCCTGCGCCTGCCGTGGCGGCGAGCAATCCCTCGTACGCCTCCTTCCGTGCAGTGGCCACCGAATACACTCCGCCCGCCTCGCCCCAACCACAGACACCATACGCCGCGAGGAAGGGGGGCTTCGGCTCACTACGGTCCAGGCATCCTGTGCAACTCCAAATGGACACGAGGCAAGAAGCCCCCCTGCGCGACCGCACCAGGCCCAGCCCGACTACGGGGGACAGCCCGACACTGCCTTCCCCAAAGTTTACCCAACGCAAGCGCACTCCTTCCCTCCTCCGCCATGCTGCTGTTCCGTCTCCCCTCCACGAATCTCACGCTACTCCGGCGCCCCAGCCAATGTCGCCGATAATGGCTCCAGCAATGGCCCGCCAGGACAGCAACGGCCCACGCTCGCCTGACCTACGCGCCATCTTCAACCCGCTGGCCAGCAATCCCATCGGTTCGCCCGGCCCCGCCTGGAACTCTCCCATCGAGGATATATCAGCGCTGCCCGCCTCGCCCCTTCGAGCCCGGGGCATGACCAGCTCATCACAGGGGCCTTTCCACCCTCCGCTCCGCTCGGTGACGTCAATTCCCGATTATGCCCAGTATCGCGGAAACGAGCGCACTAACCTCTCCGGCACCTACAAACCAAATCGGGGCGTGCCCAACTGGTCCCACAAAGACTATTACCCTCCACCACCGCGGCCCTTCCGCGGCGAAGAGCCACGTTCCAGCTTCAAATCCACATGGACAACAGCTTCCTCAAGTATTCTTGAGACTAGCGGTACAGAACGAAGCAGCATAGCCACCGCACGCAGTTCTCTTGCTAGCGACAGGCACCCCAGTATATACTCTCGAGATGAGTCCAGAGATCGTCTGCGGGAACGAGACGATTCTCCAGAGACGATTCTGACCTCGGAAGCGGCCGAGGACGAAGATAATCTCGATGCTGTCGGCGACGTATTAGATTCCTACTTTTACGACGAGGACGATGAAGAACGCAGCCCCATCGCCGAGCAACATGATCGCGACTTCCACAGCCCCTCACCACCAGCCCTAGATTCCGAACCTCCAGGCCTTTCTCAAACACCCTCTCGCGACTTCGATTCCTTGGATTCTTTCCAGTCGAGCGAGAGCCTCAAACGATGGGACGAACGGCCGAGCTCACGCGTCGACGACGACTCGACAGACATCAACGCCGAACCGAATGCAAACGCAAAGAAGCCTCTGACCATCCGACCTCCATCTGCGTCGGATTTTGACGACGAGGCACTAGAAACGGAGTCGACGAACCGGAAGGCCTTGCAGGTCGACTATATGCCCAAGGCCAGTCCTCTAAAGGCACCACGCACACCAAAGTCCAGCGCCGCCGCGCCGCCGCCGCCGCAACAGCAGCAGAAGAGGCAGTCGGTTGCGCTGCAGCGATCGAGCGAGGAAACTCCCCGCCGCAAGTCGATTGCCTTACAGGCCCTTGCACTTAGGACAATGAGTTCCTCGGACCGAGCTAATCGCACACCCGCCAAGGGTCACAACCTGAAACGATCCAATACAAGCCAGTCGCAATTCGATCATATTCGCCGTGATATATCCGCACTTCCACAGTTGCCCATGAGTCGCTCTCGTCTCTCGCGCCAGGATTGGGCAAACATCGAAGCTTATTCGAAAAGACACAGCAAGAGGAATAGTACGCGCAAAGGCTCCAATGACTCCGGAGTCAGTAGATCGGGACCGTTGTCTCCCCAGTCTCCACCTTTACAAAGGTCTGAGGCTCTTCCCGAGGTTGACGAAGACGAAGCCATTCCGAGGCGCGCTTCTACTAGCGTATTCGACCGAAAGAGCGCAATGTTCGATCTTGGCATGATGTCGCAGCTCAATGCAGTGAAAAGCAAGTCTGATTCAGTGCGAAGCCCAACCCTGGCTCCACCCGGCCAACAAATGCCCACTGTAACAGCACAAGGCCTATGGAAAATCGCGGCTCCTGCCGAGAGAGATCGGTACGGTTTCAAGAAGGCTTCCGATAAGATTAGCGTCCAGGAGTACAACGCGTGGTCCTCGAGATACGAAGAACACATTGGGCGACGAAGAGGCAAATGGATTTCCCTCATGACCAAGCAAGGCCTATCAACAACCGAGCCAACAAAGTTCCCAGACATGTGCGAGAAGGTCAAGAGGTACGCGCGCAAGGGATACCCTCCGGAGTGGCGAGGCGCCATGTGGTGGTACTACTCTGGTGGCCAGCACATGATTCAACAGAAGGAGATGGTTGGTCTTTACAAGTCGTTGGCAGCCCGCGTGAACCGTGGCGAGCTCAACAAGGACGACAAAGACGCGATCGAGCGCGATCTCGACAGGACATTTCCCGACAACATCCACTTCCGCCCAGAGGCCGCGACTGATCTGCTCGATGGCGAGTCCGACGATGAGCCAGCGTTGATTCGCGATCTTCGCGAGGTCTTGTCATGTTTCGCTCTGAACAATCCCCACATCGGATACTGCCAGTCTCTCAACTTCATTGCCGGTCTTCTTCTCCTCTTCCTTAAGCAAGACAAGGAGAAGGCCTTCATCCTTCTTACGATCATCACTCAAAACCATCTCCCAGGCGCCCACGCTCGCAGCCTTGCAAACACCGAAGTCAATGTCCTCATGATGTTGATCAAAGACTACCTGCCCAAGGTCTGGGCTTCGATCAACGATACCGACCTCATCAACAGCGGCGCCGGCTCAAACGCTCATCCCAACTCAAAGTTCCAACGCCAGCCTACAGTGGCTCTCTCGTGTACATCATGGTTCATGAGTATCTTCGTGGGCGTGCTACCCATTGAGACTGTTCTCCGTGTCTGGGACGCGTTTCTGTACGAGGGACCCCGTGCCCTGTACCGCTATGCGCTTGCCATCTTCAAGCTCGGCGAGCCGGAGATCCGAAAGTACCGTCCAGGTGATGGCGAGATCTTCATGGTAGTGCAGACGCTGCCCAGGCAGTGTCTGGACCCGAACATCCTGCACGATTTGGCGTTTGTAAAGAAGGGCTTCGGCAACATGTCACAGAACGTCATTGACCAAAAACGCATGTTCTGGCGCGAACAAACCATGATTGCGCATCAGGCTTCGGTCAAGAAAAGCTCGACTGGTCGTACCCAGCAGTCGACAGCGCAGACGCCGGAAGACGAGGACGGCGATAGGGATAGTCTCAGGAAGGCTATTGGCCATGGCCTGCGCCGTCGCGCGTCCCGCAAGTTCCGCAAAATGGGCATGAAGTGAAGCAAGCCTTCTACAGGTCCCTCGCCAACCACACAAGCCACATACATGTATGTACATATATACTAACGCCTTTTCTTCAACCCTCGCGCCCTCCCCAGTGGAGTCGTGCACACAGAGGTTTTCCAAACTACATACATACAAACTTCTCTTCATCTTTGACTGTCTTCTTGAGCATCACTTTCCGGCGTACAAAAAATGGGATTCAAATACAGGGTTATGGGCAATTTCGGGGCTACTCTAGGGGAACTTTTTTTTTCTTCAACTTCTTGTTCATCATCATCATCATCAACCATGGGGCTACAGCCTTTTCTTCCTTTTTTCTTTTCTTCACAATCAGTCGCGGAGCGAACGAAAGGAAGATATCCGGGACGAAAAGAGCAAGATGAGGATGCGGTTTTTCTTGTATAATAATTACGATATACCCTTTGGTGTTGTGGACAGGAACACACACAGATATGCACGTATGTACGTACGCGCGCGCGCAAGAGAGTCAACGAGAGGAGACAGAGAGGGGGAGAGTGGGGAATGGCAAAGTTTGGGCCAAAATGTCACAAAGTTCAATCATACAACAACAACAACAACAACAACAACAACAAGTGGACATGCTTTTTGACTGGAGCTGTCGGTGGTGGTAGTTCCCTACTTTGGTTTTTGTCTTCAAAACTCTAAAGCATTGTGTTATCTGGCGGGTCAGGCATTTTAGATATGTAGCATAGCGGCCTGTGTTTTTTTTTTGGTTTTTTTTTCACTGTTAGGTACAATGATGATGAAGTTATGACCGAGACTCTCAACCTTGTTTGGTGCCAACTTGTTGCTCTTGTTCAAATCCATCTGGTCGGTTAGTTTTGGCGAATGTGTGCAGCCAAGATTTGATAGACGCGGGATACGGCCTTCTCGGAGCGAAAACGAGGGAAAGGGGAAACGAGGGGATCAGCGGGCGTCAGTCAGTCGGGCGGGCGGTCGGTCGGTCGTCGGATACTTGGAAAAAAAACCCAGACGCTCCGCTCTTCACCCCCCCCAGAAAAACATGGTCAAAACGCAATACCATATACGAAAAGAAGGGGTTACATGGGGGTTACACTCCGGCCGTATTATTTCATCGGGTTGGTTTACTCGTTGCAGAGGGTAATGTCCGTGTTATACGAGGTCATGAGGTGCCTTTCCCTGTACGTGTTTGTTGTAAATTTTTTCTTCGGGGATCTGCAAAAGATTTGCAGACATATCCTCGTCTCTTCCCCCTGCCATCCCAAGACTTCCAATCCGAAGCGTCTTGCTTCGCTTCCATAGGGTTTCCTACCAAAAATAAACTCCAGGTGTATATCGTTACCCCGTAAATGCTCAACCCAATTGCCCGAATCCTTGGTCGTGGCTTGGTTCAAAGGGGTATTATCGTAATGTTGAATGGCGTCGCGAACCCCCCCTTTCTTTCCATCTATGATTTTGTCTCTTGTGCCTTGGACATGCGGTCGTGCTCATCGATGTCGCTGCCCGGGTTGTTAGCTGATATGTTTTCCTTTACTCTCAACTCCAGAAATACGTACGTGGCCTCCCATGGATAGTTAATCCATACATCGCCCACGGTCCTCGCGGCAATATACCGCCCCTTGAGAATCTCCTGGGGTAGTTGGCCCTTCTTCGCCTTGTCCTTGTTATGTAGGACAAAGATTGAAAAGTTTGTCTTCTCGCCCTCACGGCCGAGCTTCTTGACGGCGGCCTCAACGTCCTTTTCTAGTTCGCGCACGGCGTATTCAAGTGTTGTGCGCGTGTCATCTACCTCATCGACGATGAGGACATTCTTGCCAATCAGGTTGGCCATTTCAAGCGAAGATAGATCAAGCCATTGCGTGCGTGTTACTTTTGTGCCGGGGGTCTCGACGTCGGCGTCGGCGCCTGAGCCAAGCTGTTCATAGAGGGAGAGGCCGATGGCTTGGATGGGAATGTTGGGTGTGTCGGGCTTCTTGAGGAAAGAGCTGGGGAGTGTCAGTGCCCGTGGTGTCTGGATTCAGCTGGCGGTTGATACGTACCGCAGGATGCGCGCGGGGACGTAGCCGCCGCCGCCAATGGCGATCATGAGCGTGGGCTTGAACTCATTGAGAATCTGGTCTGCGGCTTCCTGGCAGAGCTTGTGCACCTGTAGAGGGAGTATGTGTCAGTCTTGTCTTGTCGGCTGTGCGACGTTTGTGCCATGACCAGGCTGCAGCGATAATAGTCTAGAGATGTGTTGCTATGTGCAGCAAAACGCCTAAGGAAAAACCTGTAAACCTTGCGCAACAGGACTAACGTCGGAAGGTTGCAAGCCATGGTTGCTATGCACCGAATGCGCGCGCGGGGTTCTCTGCATCATGGCATGTGTAACATGGTTGTATACATACCTGGTTGTACGTGACGTAGACTTTCTCAACCATTGTCGCGACTTATGAGATGTTTGTTTTGAAAAAGTTGAATTTGAGAGGATCTAAGAGAGTAAAAAATTGGTCGAGTGGGATTGTACAAAAAAAAGTCTGTTGCCGCGGGTAGTGTGGTAAGTGTTTCCAAGGTGACTTGCTTGAGTAGGCAAGGCCCCAGCGGCGTACTCCGAAATTCCATGGTGGGGTGTGCCCCGCGCCGGGCTGTCTGTGGTGAGCCAATCATGCGAGTCAGGGTCTGGACGCTTCACATGCACCTACTTGCTCACGTCACACGTCACGATCAGTTCGTGTGGTAGTTGTGTCTCTCTATCAGCCAAGTTTTCTTTGGACATGCACAGGCTAGGTATACATCAGATCCGAGTGAGCTGCCGTGTGACGAGATGCCTGTAGCTTCATATCTCTGCACAAAGCGCTTATCCAGTCTGCTTGAAACGTGCCGATATTAACGTCTATGCGACCGATTTAGTCATATGTAAAGCCATCTCTTACTTGTATCGCAGACGTATATTGAATAAGATGCTACTACCACTACTGCTGCTGCGTCAGTTCCGGGACGAGAAGAGTACTTCAAGCTCCCCGATGTCAAAGAACGAGTCGCTCTCTCTCGGTCGCCTGCCATTGTCGTCATCGTCAAAACACAGTATGAAGAAGCTCTCATTGCGTGTTCGGATAACGTATTCACCGTTCGCCATAATGGCGCTTTCGGTAGCAAGATAGCTACATCTCTGCTCGGAGACGATTGACCTGTAAGATTTGATGTCATGTGTTCCCATGTAAGCGACCAGGTCCTGGGCCTCTCCATCAGACGGTTGCGATTTAAATCCATAACAAGTGTCGTTCAACCAGGCCATCGCTCCGAACCCGTCGTCGAGGTAATTAGGGGGAAGCTCTGATCCTTCCCAAATTCTCAGGTCATTCGCCTTCTCATCAAATCGAAGCAGGAATGAGACGTCCATTCGGCTGGATCGCGAATATACGCGCATTGCGAGCAGAGAGCCATTGTAATTCACTGGAACGAAGCTATTCATAGTATCGAACAGCCGCATGTCTTCTAGTCCTGGGAAACAGGGACGGAATGTGCCAATACATCCCCCACTATATGTGTAACGATTGAATGCCAAGTGCTTCCCGCTTGTCGGATCGTTTGGGAAACATTCATGGAGGGAAAATAGTATGATCGTCTCCGCCTCTGGTTGGAGGAGAGGCGTTACGAATTTAGGGATAGGCGAGCTAGGGGCAAGTCAGCTTTGGGTTGAGACCCATCATGACAGCTCAGTTTGGTGAACCCAGCCCCTATAATAGCATTGGATGAGCTTTTGTGAAATACACTTACACCACATCCAGCTCAGGGAAGAGACTATCGGGGCCATGGCTGACGTCAAACGACCGTCCGCGCTGTGTATTGTACTCCCATATAAATACGGATGTATGTTTAGCAAAATGAGCAACACACGCAATGGTGCGACCACGACAAGCAACGTTTTTGAAGTACATCATGTTTGGCACGCTGAACTTCTTGGGCACTTGTCCACCCAGCAATTCGTAAACATAACATATGTTGGAGTATGTTGTCAATGCGATGATTTGATCGGAGACAAACACACCCGAAAGTTTCTCGCGTGCTTCTCCACACAAACTGCGGAGCTGCCATGAGTCCAGGTTGAGCACATGGACGTGACGTTCAAGCCTGCCCAAAACAAGATGGTTGCCAGCGAGTATGGGCTGGGCAGGCTGCTCATCTAGGCGTATCTTGATGATACTTGTCGGCTTACCTGTGCGGAAGGCATGGATTGCTCTCGCTTTTCTCTCGCACAAGGCATAGTCGGCATCTCCGAGGTCGGCCGTGGCTCGGTACCACTGATCCAGGCCTGTTTTGAGCATGTGCAGACTCCCGAGTATATGGTTCCAGTGTTTGGAGACGATGCGCAGGCGATAGGGCGCAGCAACGTCCAAGTGGGAGAAGACATGGGCCACCAGCTCAAGGGGTAGTCTGCTAATGAAGTCGCAGTAGAAGGTGCGACTGGAGGTGAGTGCTCTCCACTCGTGGGAAGTTAGTTCTGTGGCTAGAGCATCGAGCGCCTGCCTTCTCTCGTGTCTATGCAGCCGTCTAAACGCTGTGATGAAGTCTGTGGCCATGGGGGTAAAAGGTACAGCGGACGCGACACGCACCCAGTCGCAGAATTGACGGTAGAAGGGTAAGTAGGTAGCTGGTCTGGGGTAGTGCACGCTACGGAGAGGAAGGTTGGCCGAGCAAAGTAATGACTCGGCCAAGGTTCGCAGTTTGGTTGACGTTGGGAAAGAGCGTCTGTGCGTGTGACACGGTCGACCATTTCAGCGGACCGCTCCATGCGACTCTCGAGCTCGCCAGCCGTGCAGTAGGATTAGGAGGTGGAGGGAAGCCGGTTCCGCGAGCCGAATGATTGGGTTTGAGCAGTGGGTGAGGCGATATTGGGAGCAACTTTGGCGAAGACGCCACCTAAGGATTGGTGCCATTGTCTGCACCACGTCTGAACGCCTGTTCTAAGAGGGGGTGGGTCGCAGAAACGTCTTCACATCACCAAGGGCACATTTCCAAATCAGAACAGCCATATCGGCGGCAGCAGGCGGCAGCAGGCGGCATTATGCTCAGAAACAGTTGATGTTATAGTAGTGATATGAGCGGTGCTATGACAAGTCCAGCCATGTTTCACTTTGCAGGTCCCGTATCCCGCCGACGTCGCGACCGTGACAGGGGGGGGGGGACTGCAACCTCGAAGAGGGATGCCAGGATGCAGGATGCAGGATGGCAGTCTTCTGTGACGTGCATGCTCGCGGCCCTACAGCGGCAGCAGATGGGGGCAAGCCGGCGGCCATGGAAATGCTACCTGCGGACCGTCTCATGACAGTGGCGGAAGACGGCGACAGCGACAGCGACAGGACTCGACCTCGGGAGTGGTCGTCTACATGGTACGGTCTAGTGAGTAGATATGGATGACACTTGGCTTCGGCCATTTGGGGCGCACTGCTCTGCTCGTCTGCGCAGAGGCCCTTTGGATGCTCCCACTCCCGCATCCTGGCCACCATCGATCCCCCATAATTCTTCGGCAACGCTACCGTTCCGCGCCCTCGAGCTCCGTGCCTGGACCTCCTTTCCGTTGCAACACGACGGCATACTAGTATCTCGCCGCCGTGTGCCCAGTCCCACCCAACACCTTGCCTTGAACTTCTCCTCTTCTCCGCCAAGCCGTCACCCTCAGCTCTCGTCCCTCAGCCCGGCTCCGCTCACTCTCACCCTCTACATGCACGTGCTTCTGCGCCCCAGGGGAAGCGTGTCAAACGTCGCCCAAGAAGCTCCGATTCGCAACCTGTGCACCCCCGACGTCTCTGGGCCGAACATCTGGAGTTTCCACGGGTCGCGCCCACGCTAGAACGACTCGCCCCGTCTACGAAGCTTCCAGGGAACTTGCCCGCCGCAATCGAAGCTTCTACACACGTTCCGACCACACATATCGCATGCGAGTCGGCCTCTACTCCACCATCGCACCTTTGTCGCAACCCCAAATCCGGTCCCTGCAGACGAGTCTCGGCATTGCATTTTGCGAGACACACCTGAACCCACTCGTCCATTTTCTGGAATTGCCCAGTTTCAATCCCAGAGCGAGCGCCCACGTCCATCTCAAGTTACTCTAGACGCCGCCCTGCCCTAGCTACCCAGCACCCGTCTCTCCTCCACTCCTCCCCCTCCTCCTCTCTCGCCCCCCCCTCTCTCCTCCCCAAGCCATGGCTTCCGTCGCAGAGGCTCGTCGCAGTCCCTTCTCCGCCGATCCTCACAACCCAAACCTCCACAAGTCGATTCCCATCCTGCCCTCGTCCAGCTCCACCCTCGCCCCGCCCCGCGAGCGAGACCGGGACGCAATGGACATTACGCCCACGTCGGCATCGACCATGGGCCCGCCCACCGATCGCAATGGGTCCAGCGCCTTCCAATCCCACTCCCAACGGGAAGGCAACGGCGACTCGGGCAACACGTCCCCCAATGGCAACGCAGCGCCTGCCGTGGGCGCTGCCGCCGCCGCACAGCAGCCCAAGGTCGTCCAGACGGCCTTCATACACAAGCTCTACAAGTGGGTATGCCGCACCATAGGCACGCAATGCGACACTAACACGGCCACAGCATGCTCGAGGACCAGAGCATCCAGCACCTCATTTCCTGGGCGAGCACAAACGAGAGCTTTGTCATGTCGCCCTCGAGCGAGTTCTCCAAAGTCTTGTCGTACGTACCTCTGAAGCTATGGCCTTTTTAATCTATCTAACCATCCTAGCTCGTATTTTAAGCACACCAATATTTCCTCATTTGTCCGCCAATTGAACATGTATGGCTTTCACAAAGGTCAGTGCCAACGTGTCTTGTCGCGCACACCCATCACATGCTAATGCCCGTGCTCCAGTGAGTGACGTCTTTCACACCGGATCTCCAGACACCCCGTTGTGGGAATTCAAGCATGGCAATGGGAACTTCAAGCGCGGCGATCTGGTTGGTCTTCGCGAGATCAAGCGACGCGCCTCCAGACATGCCCTCATGCACCGTGACTCCTTTTCCACTCCCAAACTCCCCACCGGCCCACCAGCAGGCCAGCCGGTCGAACCAATGCCGGACCCCACCGAAGCACGCCTTCAGAATCTTGAGCACAGCCTGTATGACATGCATGCCAAAATGCAGCGGTCAGAAGACACATGTGCCTACCTCAATCAAAAGACCCTGGTTCTGGCCGAGGGCATGATGCGGTGCCATCAAGTAAGTTGACATGTCTGCGCTCTGGCCCACCCCCAGCTAATGTACCGCTTAGTGGAATCAGGAGCTTACAGGCTATATTATGGCCATGGTGCCGGACCCGGAAAATCCAATCCACAGGGATGGTGCGTATCTGCTGAAACCTTATCCGCGCGACACATTCACTGATCTGTTTAGTCGCCATGATGCAACGCGATATTAGTCGACAAACCGAGATGCTCCGAGCACTCGAGGCGCCAGAAGAACCCCTCTCGGCACGACAGCCCTACTTTATGCAGCTCGACAGCAACAACGGCGCTCCCATCTCACCTCGGCAAATGCCGCAGGATAATCTAGCAGAGTCACGCAGAGGGTCGCTGGCCAACATGTCGCGGCAAGCGCCATATAAACCTCCAGTCCCGGCACATCTTGCAATTTCTCCGCGACGGTACGGCTCAATAGGCACGGGTAATTACTCTCCGTCTTCAGCCAGAACCCCAATTTCACACCAGCCACCCCCACCCCCACCTCCACCTGTCCAGCAGCAGCAAGGAGCAACTCTGGGAAGCAATCTGCCGAGCAGTTCATCCCCACCATACAACTTGTACAGGCGACACACATCAGCAGATATACGCACTCATGGCTGGCAGCCGCAACCGCCCACCGGACCAATGCACTCACCCTATGCTTCTGGTCACAACTCTACACAGTGGCCTTCTTCACCACACCGGACACCTATCGGAGGCGGCGATCAGCAGCTCCGTGATGCTTTGGAATCTTACCAACTACCCCGCGGACCTCGGCAGGCGTCGTCAAGACATGGTACTCCGCCTCTATCCCACGACAACATGCCTTCGACATTGAGTGCAGACAGCGGATGGACGCTGCCGGGCGCTAGATACCCTTTCAAGGGCATTGATACACCTGGGCCACCTACCCGACGGTCGAGCATGGCGTCCAACGTGCATTCACTACTCAATCCTGCCGAGACTGCGGAGCGCACAGACGAAGATGAGCCAGATGACGCGCGCAAGCGAAAGCGCGTGCAGTAGTTGTGACACCCACTCCCTATTTGCACTACGCCTCTCTCGTTCCGCTACCATGATTCTTTGTCGCTCATTGTACTTGTTCGTACCGGCCTGGCGTTGATCGTGTCATCTTCTTCGTCGCATTTCGTTGAGAAATCACATTTTTTACTTTTATTTTTTGCCATTTAACCGTCGCATTCTGGCGAAGCTTGGAATATTCATGCATGGTCAATGTTCCTCTATTCTTCATCATCATCATGCCGGTAAAGACCCGCAGGCGTAACACGTGCATATACACGCATTGGTGAGGTAACGATACTTGCTTTTTTTCCTTCATCTTATCTGTTGACGTGTGGTTGTGTCGGATGTTTAAAAATGTGAATGCCTTGGTTGGACTTTGGTCGCCCTGCCTACAAACGCCTCTTTCTTTTGTTTTCCTTATCAAATACCAGTGGAATGGCCGTCTGCCATCATCCAATCTTCTGTGCATAGATAGTCTTTTTCTTTTTCCTTGCCATCCTACTACAGTACACACTTTCTTGGGTTATTTGTTTCCAAAGCAGGTTTTCCATCGTGCATGACCAAATCCTACAACCGTGTCTACCGCCGTCTTCGCTTGCTATAGTGCCAAGCTTGTCTGTTCATAAAAACCGAACGAGGGTTTCCACAACAAATACAACATCAGTGGAGTCCGTGGCAAGCTCATAACCCTTGATGCATGCTTCTCAGCGCTTTCGTCCTTGTTCCGTCCACGCTAAAGTTACAGCTTTGCCCTTGGCGCCGCATCATCTTCATCATGCTGCCACCCCGGCATATCCGCAAGATCCTTAGCGGGCGCCCCTCGTCTAGATCTGAGTGCATCGCCAGTTCCAGGCCGCCATCTCCATGCATGTGCTAAGTCTTCTGCTAGCGTACCTTCGAGCAGTTCTACAACATGCTTGCCAATGTTTGGGAGTAGTTTGAATGTATGTCTATGGGATACTGTCAGCTTTTTTTCCTTCTAACCAAATGAGTTTTGGACAGCCCAAGAAAAGGAAGAGAAGATGCATACCCACTATCCCCTGTTGCCAGCACAAAATTCTTCCACTGTGGGTGCTCACACATTAACAGCGCTGCATCAGCCGTATCCGTACACCAACACAAATGTCTGTTGAACAACTCCTTTTCCGTAAACTTGGGCAAGAAGGTTGCAATCGCTTTCCTGATACTGACTTCTGACGCATCTGGGTACGTGTCCATGGGGTGCTTCGCTGCTGATCGTGGCACAGAGATACGTTTCGGGCTTGTGGCGCCGTAGGGCGTGTGCTGCTTGAAGCGCGTATAGCCGGGGAATTCGTCACACACTTTGATGACGTTGTTTTCGTCGGGCTCGAAGAAGAAGCCAACGTCCGAGTTGTAGACTACAGGGCATGCAGTGTATTCGCGGGCTTCTTGGGGGGTGAGTCGAATGTGAGCGTAGACCCAGGCCTGGGATGTAGAGATCAGCTGTTTGGTTCTTTCCCTGAGGGGGCTCGTTTGTTGTTGTTTTGTCGTTTGTCCTTCGATAGATTTTCGAAGAGAAAGAATGATAGTGTACTGCGCTTGAGAGCTGTCAAGAAGGTCATTTTACTTACCTTGCTAACACACTGCTCCTCCAGATCCACCAACACCGGACTCCACGCCCCCGCCGCCAAAACTACTTTATCGGCATAATATCGCGTCCCATCCACCGTTTCTACGCCTACACAGACACCTTCTGCCAGCAGCGGTTGTTTGAACGAGCCTTTACCACCAAAGCCAAACTTCACGCCCCTATCGCGTAGAAATTCGCCGATGGCGTTGATGGCTTTCGCGGCAGCGAGCCAGCCACCGTCAGAGCTCCAGATAGCTTTCCAACCGCGGATCTGGTCGCGGGAGAGTAGGGGCGCTTTGGATAGGATTTCCTCTTCGGTGTCGAGCCAGGTAGTTGTGTCTTCTAGGCCGGCGTTGGCGGAGAGGAGGGATTTGTAGGTATTTTGAAGGGAAGAGAGAGAGGAAGGCGTGTGTGCACAATCGAGCTGTGAGTGTTGGACATCAGCGTTGAAGTCTTGTATATAGAAATCACACGTCATTGCGCTTGGTTCTAGGAAGGGGCCTTGTGGTTTCCACCCTTCCTTCCTCTTGTGTCGTGGGCTGATGTGCTGATTTCCAACACCGTTCTTATCACTACTTCAACAAAATTCGATATAAACTTACCCTTCCTGTATTATGGAAGAACGGCTTGAACAATTCGTCTTCTTTCCACATCTGCCTCGCTTCCAAACTAAGTTGCAAATCAATCTTGTTCTGCATACGGATGCCCATAATCTTGTTCAAGTCATTTCCGGCAGACTGGGCAGACGGGATGGGATACGTGTCGAGCACCGTGATGTTTGAGGGTGTGTAGCCTGAGCGGATGAGGTGTAAAGCTGTCGAGGACCCGATTGTGCCGCCGCCACCCACGACGATGACGGACGTATTGGCGCGCGAGGGAACCATGGTGAGTGTGGGATTACTTTTCGCCAGAGATGTGGTAAAGTTATCGGAGTCTTGCTGGACGGGCGTGCTGGAAGTTGTTATCATCAGAAGTAGTCCCGTGATATGTCATGCTAGGGCAAGAGCTCCAACCCACCGGTTAAGTATTCCCTCGCTCTTCCCAGTCTCCACTTCAAGCGCTCATGTCAAACATGTTTTGATTGTGTAATTGACGCTTCGCCGTTCGTCTCCAATGTATTGTCGACGAGGAGACGCTCGGACGACAACGCTTCGACGATCCTGACTGTTACAGTATCCAAATACCGTTAGTTCTGGTGGGGGACGTCAGCGAAGCGTCAATCGTCGCATCTCCGTGATCTTTTCGGTCACAACTCACTTGACTTGACAGACAGATGCCACTTTTCTTACATCTCCAAATCGCGATGACGCAAGAGCAAAATATTTGTTCGGGTTTGCACCACAGAGTACTATCTCGACTGATATCAACAATCCTCCTACCTACTCCATCGGAGATACCGAACCCACGCATCGTCGCCGCGGAGCAATCCTGACTCGCGACCATGCATCGCGAACCGCATCCCTGTATTAAGATGACCCCTGGAAGTAAGCTGACTATGCCTTGTTGGACTTAGCCAGGGACATCCACTTTTCCCGACTGTTCGCACTTCCGTTCACGGACTAGTTCCTGTTCTCTTGGCTAGAAAGCCGTTTCCTGGGAATGTCCCACCAAAGCTATCGAACCCCACAATGCCTATCAGTTGCCGTATCTTGGTATGGGAACGAACATGGGTTTACCCCAGCTTGGGGTAATCTAGTCCCGAGATCCACTGATAAGGCCGGTTACGGGCTGGGTTGAAGGCGGGATGTGTGGTGGGAGGAGGGATGGAAGGTTTGTGTATATAAAGGTCGCGTGCAACTCTTCTAAGTGCATATCAGATCGACGCTCAAGTTGCACTTGGTACCAGGCTTTTTGTTTCGGTTGGTTTGTGAGATGTCTCAGTTTGAAGCTGCTCCTCCCAACACCCATGCTGGTGGCGACGACGATGCTCTTCGCACCAAGGGTAACGAGCCACCGAATGCACCTCCGCAACATGAGATCACTGATGAGAGGATGAACATGGAAGAGTATGCCAGAACGGTGCCAAAATGGAAGAGGATTTGGCAGCACAGTTTGACACAGATGATGCTCCTCAGTGTCCAAGCCTTCTGCGGCCCTGCCATGGCTGATGCAATTGCGGGTGAGCAACCACCTACCACGACTAAAACTGGTATACAATGCTAACATATTTTCAGGTCTTGGTGGAGGTGGTCTTGCTACACCTCAAACCTCAAACATTGCCACCGCCATCAACTACACCATGCTCGCGATTTGCTGTGCTCTTGGAGGCCCCATCGTCAATAAACTCGGAACGAAATGGTCGTTGGTCATCGGTGCTTGCACTTTCCCTATCCGGGGCTCATCATACTATTGCAACTCCAAGTTCGGAAACCAATGGTACTTGATTTTGGGCGGCTTCATCACAGGTATCGGAACGGGTACATGGTATGTCGCTGAGTCGGGCACTATCATGTCACTTGCTCCGTCCAATTCACGTGGAAAGTATTTGGCACTTTGGATTGTTGCTCGGAATCTGGGGCAGCTGGTGGGTGGTGCTATTAAGTAAGTTCTCATATACCATATGTCCCTTGAAACGAACCGCTGACATTGCCGATTCTCAGTCTTTCCAAGAACCACGAAAAGGGGGTCGTCGGAGGTGTATCGCCGGACACCTATGTCGCATTCATGATAATCGAGTGCATGGCGCTGCCTTTTGCCTTCCTCATATCGCCTCTCGAAAGAGTGGTACGCTCCGACGGGACACGCATCCTTGTTTCAGAGAAGATTGGTACCATGCTGGAGATCAAGCAGATCAAAATCACCATGACGTCGAAGCTCATTCTGCTTTCTTCCTTCTGGGCGATATGGTCCTTTTTCTACAGGTCAGTCAAATCTACTCGATATGGAAATATAACTTACTAACCTGATTGAAGCGGAACTTGGTCAACCTACCTTGCCACCTACTTTAGTGTCCGCGCTCGTGCACTCTCGTCTCTCATTTCGCCATTCTTCTGCGTCATTGGCTGCTTCGGTCTTGGTTTCATCCTTGACATGAAAGGCTTCAGTCAGCGGCGTCGCGCGCAAATGGGTCTTTGCACTGTCGTTGTTCTTAATCTTGGGGTGTACATATGGTCCATTGTTATGCAAGCAAGGTTCAACCGCAATAGTCCGGGTAAGATTGATTGGGACGACTCGCTGTATGCGCGATCCTTCTTGCCATACTTTTTTGTCCAGACTACTGGTCCTCTGTCGCAGAGTTACATGTACTGGCTTCTTTCTTCCTTTGCAACTGATGCTCAAGGTAAGCAATTCTATTCGGCAGTCTTTGGGCGGTTTCAAGCTAACCCTGTACAGCAAATGTCCGTAATGGAGCTGCATTCCGCTGCCTCGAGGCCATTGGCCAGGCGATTTCTTACGGCATGAACACGCAGATCAAGACGAGCCCTATGGTTGGGTTCTGTGTCACTTTCGGATTGATGGCGCTAGCATTTGGTCCGATGTTGATCCTGGTCAACTCAACACCTGATCGCATCCCTGCTGATGTTATTGCCGAGGAGATACATCGTGAAGAGAGCAAGATTGGTAATGTGGAGATTGAAACGAAGGTCTGAGGCTGGGAGACAGACTTGGAAGTAATTGACTGTTACTTAGTGTACGTGTGAATTGAATGATACGAATAAGAACCCATTGCTCTCGGATCTGGATCCAGGCAGTCTCTAAGAATTGTAAGTGCGGATGGAGCGTGTGAACAAGTGCTCCTGCCGCATCATCGACGTTACGTGACGAAGCAGTACGCGAACACGATTCAAATAAATCGTTCTCCTGGTTCGTTCCGCATATTGCCTTTCGGCAAATATTCGTCATTCCGACTTTTCGCAGCAGGCGGCATGAACAGAAGAGTCTGGACAAGCAACTCGCGTAGCACTAGCGTGTGAGCTTATATGCAGTGCATGCATGGGTAAGCTCAGCACTAGGTTGCATCAAGAAAGTGCAGTTCCGCTTGACGTACTGGTCGCAACATAAGGTCATCCTGTGCTTCACACAAGGACTCGGAGTCCCGGTAAACTCCGAACGGGCTATCCGGGGGCCATTATTTTTCATTGCCGATCAGTGAATAATAGTGTTCCACGGTATTATGAGCCATCACAGTGATACTGTAAATTTCCAAATTAGGAAAGATTCTATACGTAGTGAGCTTTTTATTTCCGACTCATGCTGACTGATGAGGCAGCCGGATTTAAACAGTTTGGAGGGATATTCAGGCAGCCTGTACGCGAGATCGAGGCGAGGGTGAGATGGTTTGAGGTACTCGTTTCATATATAAGGTGGTCGTTGTCTTCGGACAATCCTGATATCCAGTTGCTCACCAACGCAATACTGCAGCTGTTTCCACAGTAGCCTTCTGAATACCATTCTTTTCCCTTTCACAGTCCTGAGATGGGTTCCTTAGCAGAGGGCGAGCTCAAACAGCCGCAAGGTCAATTGCTGGTGCATGCTATCGACGAGAAAGCGCAATGGATCCCTGATCAAACGTACATGCGGTACGCCCCGAAAGACTGGGAGCAGGCTGGCTATCGAGCGATTACTTGGAAGCAATATGCAGATGCTATCAACAAGGTGGCGTACTGGTTTGACGAAAAGTTTGGCAAGGCGAGTACGTGTGACACAGTTGCGTACTTTGGACCAAACGATCCGCGATACGCAATCCTAATACCAGCCATCATCAAACATGGACGCAAGGTTGGTTTGAATACGTTATTTTTTGTGAGATACGCTGATAATTCTGACAGTTGCTGGTTCCCGATGGGCGCATAACGAAAGAAGGATTGGATGGCTTAGTTGAATCGACGAACTGTAAAGTGTGGCTCTATGCAGAAGACGATGCCAGAGGACCTCTAGTAAAACCAGAATTGGGTCTAAAGACACTTGCGCTGCCAACGCTGCAGTGGATGCTCGACAACGAAGAGCAGAAGCGATATCCGTATGAGAAGACGTACGAAGAAGCCGAGTGGGACGAGATTATCATTATACATACATCTGGAACAACTGGTAAGTTCGTTCCCGGAGTTGAAGAGAAACAGTTAGCTTACCCTTAATAGGTGCACCCAAGCCAATCTATCTTACCAACGGTCTGTGGGCTGCTTATAAGAATGTTTCTGTTCTTAGCCGAAGACACTGGCCTCGAGGCCTTGCATATGAGTCATGGATTGGAAAGACGAACCTCAACCCGTGTCCTCCGCAATGGCTAGCTGGTCTGCATGCGATGATAATCAGTCCAGTCTTCCTAGACAGCCCGTGTATCATGCTGCCACTGGGTGAGGCCAGTTTAACCCCCAGAACATTCAAGAAGATCATCGAGATGAACAAAGTCGACGGCATGAGGTGTCCACCGTACACAATCACCACGCTCTATGACGACCCAGCTTCTAAAGAGTTACTAAGATCCCTGGAGTTCGTCGTATACCTTGGTGCTCCGTTGAATCAAGCCATTGGCGATGACCTCTGTCAGTATACGCGACTGAGCCCTGCGATTGGTTCAACCGAGTCTGGAGATCAATTGAGTTTTCGACCAGTGAATAGAAAGCTGTGGTATACGCATGACTTCGTTCCGGAGAACGGTCACAAGATGGTTCCCCTTGACATACCGGGCGAGAACCTCCACGAACTCGTCCTCGAAGCTCCTAAAAACGGGCGTATGAATCCGTTTCAGTTGGCGTTCTGGAATACTGCACACAGATACTTGGATCGTATTGAAACGAAGGAGCTCTACAGACCTGTAACAGACTCGGACGGTCGTACGAGATGGGAATTTTCCGCACGCAAGGACGACCTGACAAAGCTAAGCTGGTTAGCCAAGTTCAACGCACAGGATATAGAGAGCCGAATTCTGCTACATCCGGATGTAGAGCAGGTACTCGTTGGTGGCGAGGGTAGGCCCACACCATATGTCATCATGCAAGCGAAGGTAGGTGCGTTGGACAGAAAGAGTGAGGCGCAACTGCTCGACGAGCTGTACGAGCATGTAATTACCGGAACCAACAAGGCCGATATCGACGAAATCAGGATTCCGAAGGAAACTTTGTTGCTCGCGAAGAAGGAGAAGCCTTTTCAAGTCAATTTGAAGCAGGTGGTGCAGAGGAGGGCAGTCGAACAGGATTATCTGGGAGAGATCGAACAGGCATACCTGCGCTTGGAGAATGTGAGAAAAAACAGCCTCGCATAGATGATAGGAGCGCTATGAAAGCACATGCCACCTTTCTACTCATGCCTTTCTGCCACAGTATTTCTTGTTGATCCTCCCACTTACTTCGCAGCATTCGGCCATCAACATCGCTACCACACCCGCTCGTCGTATCGTTTCCACATCGGGCCCCGTAAATAGCTTTGCCGGCTTTGTACCTCATCGTTAGCTCTATTATTTCATTTGAAGTTTCCGAGAGTTGAAAAAGAGAAAGCTATATAGAGATCACTACACAGATCGACACCCTCTATGTTATATACGAAATGCGGTAAAGCGAGTTTTTTAAGGGCTCAGGCTTGGCAGCCTAAGCTCCGGTCCACGATAAAGATTCGGTACCGAAATAGAACACACACAACTAAAACACCAATGGGCGCGAGCCCATTGGGAGCGACCCATGGGTCGCGAGGGCACTGAAAAGCACCGCGAATTTGTACTCTCCATCTCCACCTCCACCTCCATCTCCACCTCCATCTCCACCACCATTAGCTCTATTATACTGTATCCGCTTACAGAACGGCATCGCTATGTTGGCTATCACATTTCACTCTCGCCTTCTCTTTCATGTCGCCCCAATGGAGTCATACGGCCTCGATTCTGTGCCAAACCTCGAAGAAATTGGCAAACACAACGTGGCCGGGCTCATAGCCATCGTCGCTGCGTGCTTGTTCGTGCTTGCGCTCTTTGCTTATTATGTCGTCCGTACGAGGAAAACGCATATTGAACACTTGTGGGGATTCATCAAGAGGACCTGGACCTACAATTTGATCCGGGGGAGGCGAGATGCAAACACTGGTATCGCATTGGCCACTCTAAACCCATCTGGTCAACAGCCCGTCGCTCCTCCAGCACACATCCCGACTCAAACACATATCGCTTCTCCACTGCCCAACGGAATTTCCAGTTCTCAAGCACCTACCTCGGTTCAGCAGCGGTCAACCTCACGTGGCGAGGGCATTGCAGACGGCGACGAATGTAATAGGACCCAGCACCCTAACAATCGTCCTTCGGAGGCATCATAAGACTTTGTAACACGAGACACAAGGAATTTTGCTCTGGGCACGTGTACTATAAGGAGAGGGAGCGAAATAGATGGCGGCGGTATACGCATCGATCGCGTGTGAATGGACAGAGGGTGTTGCGATTAGGGAGGTGGATGCTTAAAGTGCTTGTTCTTTTGTCTTCTCGTGGCGTTTGGGTTTGATCTGTGGGTTATTCGTCGTTTCCAAGACTTTTTTAAGCACTTAATGACTATGTTGCTACAATCCTTGTCTTCTTGCTTGCTGGTTGCGAGCACCTGGGTGACATAAAGTACTTGACACCCTATTATACCAAAATCCATTGTAGACCAGCTATACCTATTAGAAATGAGATTCAGAGACTTACCTACACTTACGCTGTCAAGTAGTTCATGTCTCCCAGGTGTATGGATGGCAGGACCACCAGGTTCGTCACAAAGTGCACGACGAATCGGGTCGAGCTAGCCCTGATACGTATTCCCCAGCACTATAAACTCAAGTCCCACCCACCTTGCTGTCTTTGTTTCATCAATTCTCTCTCTCTACGCACGCACCTCATGGAGCCTTTTTCAAATTTCAAATCCAGTCATGTCATGTGCAAGCCTCATACTCGTGACAACATAATTTTGATCCCCTCAATTTCCGCCCAGAATGTTGAACTGTGGGATTTCGCTGCGTCTGCCATCCATGAACATCTCCAACATCTGCTCCTATACACACATGCTCATCTGTATTTACCAAAACTCGCAACTGAAACTATGTGTGATTGACCGTACGTCTGCACAAAGACATTGTTTCTTGAAACACGGCTTATAGAATTTCCTGAGGCACAAAAACATATACGGTACTCTTTTGTTTCTTTTCGGAATACCTAGCGTGGCTTCAAACATGCCTTCACTCAATGTAATTTCTCCCACACTACCGAATATTCGATCGAGGAAAAAAACATTTAAGAAGTTGATGTTTCAAGATTCCATAGTAGGGAGAAAAGAAGAGAAGAGGAGGGTAGTGGAGTTAGTGTACACGTTTCAGAGCTTACCAGGAACACATGATTGCCTGTATCGAGTTTTCAGTTGCAACATGAAACTCATGTTACTGTGCTTACGTTGCGGTTCTAGAACGACACACGCCATAACCGATTTTAGAATAACTCAAATGCTGCGACATGTGGACATTAATTCTATCGTTTATCTTTCTCCACAGAAAGAGAAGCGATACCAGAACACACAGGAACTTTCTTTCAGCACGTAACATACGAGTTCTGCATTTTCTTCTTTTGAGAGAGAACTTCTATGCAGCATTGATACTCATTAAATACCGTGATGGACGGTTTTCTGTAGGATCGCAATACCCATATGTCGGTATCCTTTGGAAAAAGTATGGACAGAGCCGTTATATAGGCGGTCAGTCGACATTTCTGGAGGAAAGATAGTGGGAAAGGGTTTCAAGAGAGATTGTTGACACGTCAAAGATGTCGAATATCACTGTTGTTGCAACGAACAAAGTAGAATGATATTTGATTAGTAGTGAGCAAGAGCTTGGTGGAGAGATCTCTCTATATACAGGCGCGAGCTAAGCCAGAAGCTTGGCCCAACTAGTGGCCCAAGCGTATGGCACAGAGAGCTCGCTGGGCTGGCTGTACGTACATGTCCAAACAGAGATACTTCTTATCTTTCTTTCAGGCCCGGGGAAGACATACTTAGTGAATAGACATACTTTTAGATTGTGAAAAAAGAGTGGTTTTAATTTGCTTCCATTGCTGATCTCGTGCTTGACAGGGTTTGATATTTTGGAAGAAGAGTGGCAACAGTCGAGAAACGTTTTCACTAATCCCACGTTATTTTTTTTCTATAGAAATACGCAATAGGTGATAGATGAAGAAGCAGCAAACGTGAACGTAGCGGGAGATTATATACCTATGAATGCGCCAAAATGCATATGTCAGCACATATTTACATTCTCAACAGATTTTCGACAATGGCCGTCAACTACAATTTGCCCCGGCTTTTAGCCATTTCATCTTGCAACACCATGCCAACCGGCCCACCCCGACTTCCATCACCGGCCCACTGCTCTTCTGGGATTCGCTCAGCCGGCCACTCCCAACGGCCCTTGAAGTCTTCCGGTGTCCGTCCTTGTATGCACTCCAAGATACTATCACCAATAACCGGCAGGAACTTGAAGCCATGCCCTGAGCCACCCGTCGCTACAAACAACCCCTTGTACTTGGGGTGATACGAGATCAAAAAGTCGCCGTCTCTTGTATCAGTGTACCAGCAGATCTTTGACTTGGTAAATGGCCGCGACGGTGTAGCGAGTGAGGGATGGATAGCAGCCAGGAAGTCACGGCATTGTCGCTGTCCTTCGATTGGTGCTTCTTGGGATGGATCATCGATAGACGTATAGGGCAGAGAGATTGTAATCGTCTCGTTCGGGTCTTCTGACTCTGGGTGTGGAACTGTAGTCGGGTTGATGTAACCATGGCCATGACGCGCTACTTTGAGCAATCCCTTGTGAGGCGGAATCATGAAGAGACCGTGGGAAAGGTTCAGAATAGTCGGTTGCTTAGACATTTTCGCTTCCTCCTCTTCAGAAATTGGCATGTAGCACAGTGTTTGCCCAGTTGCCTTGCAGATTCCCCGTAAGTCGATAAGAGACGCTGTCCATGCTCCTGCTGCCAGCATGGTAAGATCTGCCTTCAACTCAGTCGTGTCGCTGAGCCGAACGCCAGACACCGTGTTGGTTTTATGGTCGATCAGCAGTTTTTGTACAGGCTTCGTTACAAACTTGACCCTTTTCAGTTTTTCCACCTTTTCGCGCAGCCACATCATGGCACCTTCAGCATTGGCCCAACCTGAACTCCAGTTGACGTATCCTGTGCAGCCATTGCCCCAAGGATCCTTGCCTTCCAAGCCGCATGCTTTCTGGATATCCTCTGCCGAACTGAGCACCTCGACCTTATCTGTTCCTATGGCGCGGACGTTTGCGAGAGATTGGGAAACGTATTTCTGCTCGGGGCCCCAGGCGGTCACACATAGTCCAACTTCATGGTAGTGTTCGGGCGCGAAATCGGTTCGCCAGCGGTTCTGTGCGACAGTAGCGAGGCGGGTGTAGCGTGCGGCTGCGTAGTCTGGACGGATGATTCGTGAGGTATCAATCTATGAGTCATTGTTTGAGCTTGTGGTCACCGCTTGAAGTATATGACAGGATGACTGATGAATGTAAAGCGAAGCCTAGTACATTGAACTATACTACTTACGCTGGAGCCATCTGGAGTAGGAAATGGCTGACGGTCTACAACAGTGATTGAAGTGTGATTGAATTGCGGGTTTCGACATAGAGAATATGCAGTAGAAAGCCCGAATGCACCGCTTCCAACAATCAAGATGGACGAGGGTATCTGGGAAGATGCAGAAGACGCCATTGCGGAAAATCGAGTAGGGATACAAAAGCAAACAACCGACGCAGAAAAAGGGACGCGACGTGAAAAAGTCTACCTACAGGTGTCAGAGAGCCGTGCAGCACTGGTGGGCCGTTTTGTCGTCTGAAGGGCGCACATCGGCTGGGCACGGTGCAAAAGCCAGTGGCTTGCAGGGCGCTTGGACCTTGACGGTACCGGGCGATCGGGTCATGCATCAAAAGTTTTGAGGCTTCATTCCGGCGTTGGACAACTTCGCCGATTGAACATCCACATCATTCACTGCTCACCTCATTCGCATCTCATTGAGTTGTCATGGCGAAGCTTCCCAAGCCTCCAAAGGTATTCCCGGTGAAAGCTGCGATACCATCGAGGCCCGCCACTCCATTCCGCAGACGGATACCGCAAACGCAGCCGGATGCTGATGAATCATTACGAAGCCCCAACAACCCAACACCAGCACAGATTGGGAAGAGAATATGGGAGGAGCGTCCAAGACTATCGGACCTACAGCGCTTGTCGGACGAGGAATTGAGGTCGGCACAGCACCAGGCAAGACTGCGTAGATGGAGGCAATGGCCCATGTTCGGTATCGGGCTGGTCGCATTCGGCATGGGCACATACGGAGCTATGCTTTGGGTATCGCTAACACAAGATGCGGGCCTGCAAGATCTGCCCGAGGACCTCTCCGACCGGTTCGACAAGGAGGCCGAGGGCTACGACGAGAAGGTGGACACGTCGGAGATGCTCCTCCTCCTTACCTCGAAGCGGAAGAAGCTCACTGCCATGGCCAAGGGACATGTGTTGGAGGTTGCCGTGGGTACGGGCAGGAACATAGCCTACTACAATACAAAGCAATGCGACACTGTCACATTGCTCGACTCTAGCGGGCCCATGCTAGCGGTTGCAAAGCGGAAGTGGAACGACACGCACAAGGAATACTTTAGCCGCGTCTTCTTCAAGCAACAATCCGCCCTAGATCCGATAACCCCGCCCTACGGTGCCAAAGATGGATACGATACAGTGATACAGACCATGGGACTCTGCTCGACGCCAGAACCTGTCAGGTTGCTGCAGAATCTAGAGGCATGCACAAACGAGAATGGACAGATACTGCTGCTGGAGCACGGCAAGTCACATTACGAGTGGCTAAACGGCATATTGGATAAGACTGCGCCAGCGCATGCTGATGAGCACGGTTGCTGGTGGAACAAAGACATAGGCAAGATTGTGGAAGAGAGCGGGCTAGAAGTGGTCGATATGAAGCGCTATAACTTTGGCACGACGTGGTGGTTTCAATTGAAGCCGAGGAGGGGCATCCGACAAGCGCTGGGCGAGAGTATGACGAGTGAGCAGCCGCGCGCGGCGCAGGGCGCGTCGCCGGTCGCACAGAAGTCATGGTGGCCACTGTGGAGATGAGCCGTCGACCGTGTCACTTCTCCACATCCCACGACGATTGCGATTGTGGGGGCATGGCGCACTATCACAGTCGGTGCCAAACTTGCTTCACCTAGCATGGCTGGACCATACCGTTAACCTTTGTTTTGTTGAAGGCGACGTCAAGTTTACGCGTCGAATGGGCGAGAGGAGCGGGGGAAAACGACCCGATTACCGGTATTTCCCAGATGGTGCCCATGCCCATGAACCAAGCAGGTGAAGCGAGATCTGCAGTCGGGATCATGGGCAAAAAAGACAGGCACGTCACACGTCTCCGGGTCCCAACGTCGCTCGCCCAAACTTTGGAGTGTTATCTTTGCGTCAGCCATGTTGTTGCATGTGCGCTTCATGTTGACATTGATGGTTGAGGGTTGAGCGGACGACCAAACCCCCCACACCCAATCCACTCGTGGTATGCATTGTTATCTGATTCGGCTGCATCGTCGGTGGGAACAAGCAAACAGACCATGCATCTTCACCGTCTTTCGCAACTTGCCAACTTCCTCATCCAGTCCACACTTCGTCTGGGGAAGATGGGTAGCGCATCCGTGAGACTGTTTGCCCACAGGTCAAGTGCGGCGCCAGACCTTCCAGTTCCCCACAAAAGGTGACGCTGTGCTGCGCATGCAGACCGGACCTGGTGGCATGCAGTTTACCCTTTTGGGGCAAGACATATGCAACAATCCCTGTTGAAATATCGGAAGTGATGGCAGCTCGCGTGCGCAATGCTTGGGGGTGGGAGGGGGGTACTGGGGGGCGCTGGGGACAAGGTCGTGATCCGGACTTGCGGAGTGAAGTCTGAAACAAAGTTCCAGAGCTTGTTGCTGAGCACCTACACACTATAGCAAGCGTGCGTGTACGGTACATGCAAGGGATGAAATGTGCCCTGACTGCCACGGGAACAGGCTCGATTCACGCAGCGGCATCTTCGGACGCGTCGGTTCGCGGTTTGGCGCACGACGTCGTTGCCGAGGACTGGCCGCATGTGAGTGGGAAAACTTCAGTCGTTGAAAAATTCTCGAAAAGTGTGCTCACCGCCCTGGGTCATCCCGGCTCCGGCGTCGAGGCTAAATCCACATTAAACTCTTAGGCGAAACCTTAGGACAGGCATGTGTGGCTCTGGGCACGATGATATGCACGCGGCATCAGATCATGGAAGGCGTCCAGCCACTCGCAGCACAGCCGTTTTGATTGCTGGGGGCAAGGCAAGGTGGTGAGGCGGTCAGCTTGCGGGACAACTGTGTCGACCCGCCGAGGTGCAGATGGGAAAGGATGCGAGGGGCCCAAATGGACCATGGCGAGCATGAGGTCACTCTGGCGGAAAATCCGTCTCAGGGCACAATGCGTGCGCGTACCCATAATGTTGGCGGAGGTTTATCGGCTGCCCAGTATCCCTACCAGTCTCCACTAGCATGTACCACTTTTGTTGCCCTCGGCGCGACATGTATAGGTAGAGATGCAAGTGCGGTGTTCTCTGTTTCGGGCGCAGCTGAGACCATCTGCTGCCCGAAGCTTGACACGGAGAAGTGACAGTCACGGATTCAGCACCCCGCCGGATTGGACAACAAAGCGAAGCCTGTGAGAGACGTTGGAGCAGGCTGCCGGCAATGCACATGGCCACAGACGCCCTTCGACCCTCCAGCCCAGCGTCCAGCGACTACTTGCTTTTAGACGACTCTTCCGTGTGCTACATGCGCGCAGCCACGGCACCTTGATAGGAGCGTAACGCTCTAGCCCCTGACCAACAAAGCAAAAAACGGGCTCTAAAAGTAGCATGCTGTCATAGCCATTGGAACAATCCCTGAATACATTCACCCTACTACCGTGCACGGACTTTGTACCGGAGCCTAGTCGCTCCTTCTTCACTCAGTGCTCCACTACGGGTTCTGATCTTTCCTTCGTTGCATCCCCTCCCTTGACCACCCCTCGATCTTCATCAGGGACCACTACCATTACCCTGTCCCAATTGTCCAGTGCTCTCCAGTCCACTCCAATTCACTCCTGTTTCCCACGTTTGTCTGATATCTGTCTTGTTATTGTTGTTATTATCATTATTGTTGCTGTTGTTGTTGTTGCTGCAGCGCCACTTGATTGTGTTGCGAATTCCGGAGGCAACAACTCGCCATTTGCCTAGTTACGTATTCACTCCCCTCAGGAGGCGAGCCGCGTAGCTTGCGACAGGACGGGTGCCACTCAGCCTCCCTCCATCACCACCAAGCATCCATCACACAATAATCCGGTAGTCGTTGGACGCCATACCTGCAGTGCAGACAGAGGCGTTGCTCGTTGCTCGTTGCTCGCTACCTTGCATACTCGCCCGCAGCTGCATCACATTCCTACCCGACCAATCGACAACCCTGGCATTGTCGCAGTAACAAAACATTCTGCTGGCTGCACACCCTCAATAATTCATCTCTCCCTGGAAAGACATTCTCCTTCCTTCCTCACACCTTGTACGACCATTGCGATTGTGTTGCCGCCACAAGATGCCTTACAACACCCGCCGGAAGTCGCTGTCGCTGCCGTCGCTAGGCATACAGCTACCAGGAGGACCGCGATCCGCCCGCTCACCGCCTTCCACAAGCGACGGTCAACAACACGTCGCGAAGAAGCAGAAACGCTCACATTCCGGCTCACTATCTTCGGCACTCCCATCACCATCACGACCAGCATCACTGCGCTTTGATGAGCACCGACCCAAAAGCTCGGGCAGGGTCGCAGACACCCCGCCACCTTCGCCAGGCACCGACTCTGGGTCAACAAAAGTCGACACCCAAGGTATCGACGATGAAATCGTCGTGGGTGTCATCGAGCAACTACAGAAGACCGGCAACAGACCCCACTTACTCAAGGAGCTCGCCCTTGTGCTGTCGCCTATCATCCCCATCGTCGAGAGGTACGTACCCAAAGTTCGAGCTGCAACGCTTGGTCCGTGTTACACATGCTGACGTGCCTACAGTTCCGCAAATCCAGCTGCCATTATCTCGTCTCGTCTGGCTACTTATCTCAAGCGCAATTGGACAGCCTTATCAAGATGTCCCCTCGACAAGAAGCTTGTTGGCACCCACCCAAAGCGTGTTTACTACTTCCTTTCCACCTGCCCGCACCAGCCCATTCCTGCCGATGGTGGTAGCGCTCTTGTTACACCCCGCATCGTAACGCCATCGCTTTCGTCTGCGACTTCAGAAGAAGAAGACATGGATGCACGATCACGAGATCGCATGTCGCCATCGCCAGAGTTGGACTTGTCCGACTATGACAGCCACGCTAGCGACCCCTTCTCGAACCAGAGCCACCCGCCTACGACGGCCAACATCTCGCACAACCGCCGGGCTCAGTCACCGCCATTAGAAAAGGATGAACGCGAATTCACCCAGACTGCTTCGTTCCTTCAACAACGCCGAATGAGCCAAGAAGCCGAACGCCAACGATCTGCTAGCGCATCTGCCGAGCCGCCTACACAGAGCAGTGATACCAAAATGGAGGAGATTGCTGTCTCTATCGAGGAGACAGTAGAGAGTGCTGCACGCAAAGATTCCGAAGCAGCCGCAGCGCTCTTCGGCCAAATGGACCAGCTTATGAGCTTCCACGCTGCCCTCTCACCCAACAGCCCCGCGCTGAAGCCCATTCTCGCTCTCGAGATGCCTCCACCGTCGCTCAAGCGCAAAGAGATGAAACTCGAACTCGACGACGACTGGATCATGAAGAGCCCGGAGCTCATCGACCTTGACGAGCTTGACGACCTATTTGGTGGCTATTAGTCGGATAGCCAGATGTGGGCTCTGCATCTCATTACACGACATTTACGATTCTCTTGGGACACGTTTCTCGTTTATTTTCCTCTATCTATTGTATTCTCTGCTCTTCGTCCTTTCTCGGTGTATGTGCTTGATGGATTCAGTTTGCCGCTCGCACTGGGTGATTCACTCTAGGGATGTTGGTATATCGCATGGAGTTCTTGAGATGTGGGCGTCTAGGAAGGAATTCTGTACGATACGTGTAGAGAGTGTGCGCGTGCGATGGGCGGCCAAGGGATCTGGCTGGGCACTGGATGTTTTTTCTGGCGCATGGGTGCGTGGATCCTTGAATCCGGGGATCCGGGACAGGTGTTGGCGAACATCTTGCGGATAGTTGCGGCGGTGCGAAAGCGGCCGAGAAAGCAGTGGATGGAATCAAAGGAAGTTGACTACTAGATAAAAGTCGTTCAAATTGAAAAACAGTTGATACTCTCGACATGACGCGGGCTGGGGCTCGATTCGCATTCACAACGTGTTTTGTTCACAAGGTGTTTTGATGCACAACTGGCGGCCATCATGTCGAGTGTTGCAGACGTGTGGTGGTGGGCCGGGCAGTCCCTCCCATCCACGTACCGCTTGCTCACCGCCCGCTGCCCGTACCCAACACTACACCTGGCATTACCCTAATGCATAACAGAGTGTTAAATTGGGCCCTCACCGGCAGGGCCACATGCGCCCAATGCGGGCTCGATGCTCGATCTGAGCCAGGCCCTTCTAGTCTCAGAGAGGAAGTGAAGTCGTGCTTGGCGTAGCGTGGTGCACAAGTTGCGGTCGAGCGTGATGTGTTGTAGAACAGCCTCACTCTGGGCCGTGTGCGCGCACAGAAGCATGTTCTCGACGCAAAATTGTGCAAACCATTCCTCACATCTTTGACAGGCTTGGTTTAGTATACAATCTCCGAGAGCAACCGCATGTTCGCAGAGAGGAGGCTGGGTAAGCGAGTCCAATGACTTGGGCACCCCCAGCCTACAGCAGAGCTTTGAAGCCGAAGCCCAACCACACGACGTAAGAGTGCGCTGTGCGCTGTGCGCAACACGTCCGCGCCATCTCCCTTCGCATATCGACTGCCACAGTTCCCCCGTTCCACGCAACTTTGTGCCCTGCGTCAAAGTGCTTGCTGCAGTGTCCCCGAGGCTGATGAAGTTCCCGACTTGCCTCGCTTACTCCCGCTGAACGAGTTTGAAGAGTTCGGACGAAAGAGCTGGAAGTGTGAAAACCGGAGGCTGGAGGGTTTGTGACACTGGGCTTTGGTCTGTACATCGAGATTCAACCGGGTTTGGGACAAAGCGCATACATCCGGACACCACTCTACGTGGTATACTGGAAGAGTCAGATTGCCAACAACCACGCCAAGACTGCGATCCCACCGACAACGCAGCGCCAGCCAGCAGCCTGATAGTCGACAGCTGGACAGACAACTACCCAGCTAGCCGCATTGCCCGTCAACAAGCACCACCACCACCGCCGCCGCCGCCGCCGCAAAAGGCTCACTCACATTGACTTAGCATCTTTTGACTCTCCTCGGGCCTGGGCTGCCTCCACTACCCGCCAGCCACTACCTTTCTCAAAGGCACACCAAAGAAAGGACCCGAAAACTCAAAAAGCAAATGTCAGTAGCAATGTCTCGAGCACGAAGCAGAAGTCGCGCGCCCAGTATCCGGGCGCCTCTGAGTCCGGCACCCATCGTTGTCGAAGTTCCGCGAGGCGGCGCCAAGTCCCCGCTTATCGTTGATGTTGACGTACCACGGCCAAGATCGAGAAGCAGGAGCGTTGGCAGAAATGGACCCTTGGTCGATGCGCCTGGGCTCAGTGGAGGAAGGGGAATGTTTAAGAGGTTGATCGTCGCGTGTGACGGGACCTGGCTAAATTCGGACGACGGAACAAAAAACGGCACTCTCTCCATCCCAAGCAACATCACGCGCATTTCAAGAGCTATCAAAGCAGTCAGTCAAGATGGTATCCAGCAGATTGTGAACTACCACCAAGGCCTCGGAACAGAAGGAGGCAAGATTTCTCGGTTGGTTGGTGGTGCCACGGGCAAGGGCCTTGCCGAAGATGTTCGCGAAGCTTACTCATTTCTTGCCAACAACTACCACCCAGGAGATGAAATCTTCCTGCTTGGGTTTTCGAGAGGCGCATTTACCGCCCGTAGCATCGGTGGTTTGATTGGCGAGATTGGACTTCTTACAAAGAAAGGCTTAAACACGTTGCCAGAAGTTTACGAAGACGTCCAGAACCGACGAAACCCAGACTACCGGCCGAAGCACGAAGACATACCGTTCCCACGGAAGCCAAGCGCAGATGACCCAAGATACGCCGAGGAGTTGGAACGTAGGGGACTAACCAGACTGGATATTCCGATCAAATGCATAGCGGTGTGGGATACAGTCGGTAGTCTCGGAATACCGCGAATCGGCATACTTCAACGCGCAGGTCTACAGATGAAGCAATCAAGAGCGACATCCTTTTACGACACCAAGCTCTCCAATTGCATCGAAAACGCATTCCAGGCGCTTGCCCTGGATGAGAACCGATCTTCGTTTTCGCCGGCCGTTTGGGAAAAGCCCGAGGGTAACCGCACCACGCTTCGCCAGGTCTGGTTCCCAGGTGCGCATGCGAACGTCGGTGGTGGATATGACGATATGCAAATTGCGAATATCAGTCTTGCGTGGATGATGAGCCAACTAGAGCCGTTTCTGGATATGCGTGGCGAGTATCTTTTCGAGCAGGACGATTTGAACGAGAAATACTACAAAAAAGAGGAGGGTGCAATCCGACCGTGGAGCTTTGGCAAGATCTATAGCGAGCTGAAGGGCGCGTTTGCTTTGGGCGGAAGTACTGTAAGTAGTTCCTACCCACTCCATCTGACCATGGGAGGATTCGTGCTAATAGACAGCAGCAACGCAAACCTGGTCAGTATACGTCAGTCGACCCATTCACAGGCCGCGCAACAGATCGGCCTCTGCGCCAGACAAATGAGTACATCCATCCCTCGGTACGGACGCGTTTTCGTCTCGAAGGCCCGGGTATTCAAGACCGTGGTCTCTACGAAGCGCGCGCTCTGACAGACAGTTACAAACTCGTCGTCGATTATGGAACCAACAATCAACGTGCCGGCGACGCGGAAGTCTACTGGAAGATCAAGTGGAGAGACACTCACGCGGTCAAGGTTCTCCCCGAGGCGCCTTTGTGGAGATTGGAGAGAGAGCTCGCGCGTCGCGACCCAGCAACATATGATTATGTCAAACGGCCACCTGCGACGAGTTCGACAAAGACGAAGCGACGCAACGGACGGCCAATGTCTGCAGATATGTCAACGAGCAAAGTCGCCAGCCCGACAACGCGAAAGGGGCGCAGGGACACGTTTTCGCCTCGGTCAACGTTTCCCATTGACGATAGAGCACCGCCGCCCAAGAGAAGCAATACCAAAGTAGAGAGGCCGAGAAGCCGCAGCCGGGCGCGGAGCGTAGAGTTTGCAAGCGATCGGGAAACGGATATCAGAGAAAGTATGCCACACAGGCGGGAAAAGGACAAGGCATGGTGGGAAGGACGAAGGTAATGGTCGCGAGTTCAAAAAACGGATGCGAGGGGCGAATATTTGTTTTTAGTTTGGATAGATCAGCTGGATATGCGCGGATACCCTTTGGTTGTAATAGTCGATGCCCGAGTATGCACATGAGCATCGTTATGAAAATATTCTTGTATACTTTTTTGCGCACAAGTCATGACTTGTGTTGGGTGGGATCTGCGTTGAGTAACTTTTCTAGAAGCTGGGTAGAGGCAAGTCTAGATCTGCTGTGCGCGGGCAGATCTCATCTTAACAGACCCTGGCGAACGAGGGTGCAGCAGCTGAGGGGATCCCCGTCGACTTGTTCAATAAGCAGTTTCACAGTCTCAGAGTGTCGGTAGCAATCAGCAGGGAGTCGAGCAGGTGGCATGTAATGAGAATGTGCAGGATATACTTTGTTGTGCTAGGAGCTGGGGGTGGTGTGATGGCGGGGCTGAAAGGGCAAAGCGCAGATTTCAGTGGCTGGACCAAAGGTGGTGACGCGATGGCCATCCGTCGGGGATGGGGACTGGGGACGTGGTTCTCGTGTCCGTCGGGCTCTCACGGCGGCACAGTGCGGCACGAAGGGGGAAACGGGATGGGCATCGATGTCAACAGTATGACAACGCTCGCACTCTGTACATGCATGACGACGGCGTCGCCGCGAGCGTACGTAAGGCGTCTGCGCGTGGCAAACTGCCATCGCCCAGTTTACGCATGAGGACGGTGTCGGACAATAATATTGTTGCGGAGCTAGACTGTTATATTTAGTGATGCATTGCCCTAGCGCGAGGCCGGCCCCTGGTCTATTCCGCTGCTGCCACGACGCTGAGACCACTCAGCCTGCTCTCCTTTCATCAACCTCCAACTCGAATAACCTTCAATCGCTTCTACCGCCTTACCTTCGTTCTTGTGCTCCTCGACATCGCATACTAACTCCTAATTCCTCCGCCAGTCGCTCGTTTATCCCACAAAGGACTTGCTTGCCTAGCTAGCTTGCGTCATCTTCACCTTGCTTCTTGTGTCGCGTCCTTGCCGCCTTGTTGACACCAGCGACCAAGTTGCACCACCCATTCTCCACCAGGGCCGTCCGTCCGCTCGCTTCCCTCTCACCGGCACCGACTTGCTACTCTGTGATCTGCGTAGTCCCATAATTGCAACAACAACATGAGGCCGTCTCAGATTCTCGCTGCAGTGGTGGCGTTTTCGTCCGCCACGCATGCCATTTCCATGGCGGATGCTTTTGATAACATCCATGGCTTGACCGACGTCAAGGAAGTTCTCTTTGGACGCCAGAATAATAATGAGAACAACAACAACAACAACAACGGCAATAACAACGGCGGCAATAACAACAACAATAACAACGACAGTATGTACATAATTTGGATTTTCCTCGAGACGGGATACTAACACTATTCAGACCAGAACAAGAACACAGACGCACCAGCCAGTACACAGCCAGCTGACAAGCCAGCGGACAAGCCAACTGACCAGCCAACTGCGACAAACACCGGCGACAACAATAACAACAACAACAACAACAACAACGGCAACAAGGATGGGTCGACGGCAAAGGAAACCGGCACAAACAAGCCCTCGGGTACCAAGACACAATCGGGCAAGTCAAAGTCTACCAGCTTCGACCCTCGACTACCCGCCGGTGGCCTCACCATGGTCACACCGAACGCCATGGCCGGAACGCAATACTACAAGGTTGGCGATTGGGTGACCTTCGCCTGGAACTACACCTCTCTCTCCGTAACGCCAACTGCCATTGACGTGCTCGCCTCATGCACAGCCAATCAAGCTACCTACACCATCTCTGTCAACATGTCCGCAACCCAGACCGAGGTACTCTGGAACACGGGCGAGACACCAGAGGGCCAAGCACCCTTCCTGACGGAGAACTACAAGCTCCTGATCTACGACTCCGACTTGAGCGCGACTGCTCCCCCGCGTGCTGGTTACTTGGGCGCCTTCACTGGCTTCACCTTTGGCATGTACCTCAAGCAGCCATACACTCCTCTCTCGGGTAAGTCATCATCGCGCTCATTCTTCCTTGTCATTTCCATGCTAACAAACATCTAGAAGGCTACAGATGTCCCAACTGTAACGGCGCGCTCTCCCACTTTGAAAAGATGACTCTCTCCACCATGCTCTTCACGACCGGAACAACCATCGGCTCGCTACTCTACTTTACCTACCAGTTCGGCCTATGGTAAACCCACATGTGCTCTCACCACAATGAGACGTAGACGTATACGGCAAGAATCTTCTCCGACGCTTATCGCTTATGATACGATATACGGCATCCTTATCACGCTTCACATCTGTCTATATATAAAATTTTCTTTTTTTCTTCGGCTTATATCTCTTTAAACCTACGTTTTCAGTCAAGTCAGTCATTCATCAAAATCGGGTCGGTTGCAGCGGCGCTCCTGGTTGTCTATGCTTGGTTTCAAGCGTATGGAGCAAAAACTCTACATTCATTTTTGGGAAGGGGGAAAGCGGGGAATCAAAGTCACGGCATCTGGTGTTACGGAGTTGGACTGATCAGAGTTGTTTCTTGATTAGAGCGAGAGAGGGAGAGTGAGGCAGAAAGCGAATGGGGAGATTCTGCTCCTTTTACCGCGTTGCATAGTCATGGTTTCGCAGAAAGCCCCCATGAGCTGTAGTAATTGTGCTGATTCAAGTCAGTGAAGATGATGGATAAGCAGTAGTTTGTTTAATCTAGATTCTGTAACCGCGGAGAGAGGTAGCTGGGTGACAGAGAAAGAGTCAGATGAACAGAACACGCTCAGCGGCGGCGCTACGCCACAGGATTCATCTATATTGTTAGCCCGAACGTCGGAAAACAGAAATATTCACAAGACATTTTGACTTCAACGTTAATTGCGTTTTTCAATCAGTTTCCCTATTTGGTAATTGTTCACGCTCCGTTGGACGGACACACAGCATCAGCGCGAACTCCATGACTTCATAATGCGAACCGCGCGTGTGGGTGAACTGAAACTTGTTATATTAACTGATCGATCGCTGGTAATGTCGATAAGATTTTTTTAAAAAAAACAGGGTCCACAGTCTTGCTTCTTTGCATTGGCTAGACTAGCGAAAAGGACGCCAGTGAGTGAGCGAGCGAGCAAACGGGCTTCAAAGTACTGATGAATCGACACCACCGCTTGGCAAGCAAAAGGCAAAGAGCAGAAAAACAAGTGAAAAACAACATGCTACATGAGATCTGGATCTGGATCTGGATCTGGATCTGGGTATTTGTTGCTGCGAGAAAAAAAACCCGCCAGATTGGATATCCCGCCGAACAAAAAAAGAAAGCAGAAAAGAAGAACATGTGCGATCCCACTACGCCTAGTACATGTAACGCCAGGCACTGAAAACCTGCTCGCTTAATAGACGAGAAAAGAAGAGAAAGAAACAAATTGACAGAAAGGAAAACTAAAGGGACAACGGACGCTGGACAACCAGACCCACCCGTTTGGGCAAACCCATCCGTGAAAACTACTGCTCGTTGCTCGTTTTGCTCGGCTACAGTAACCTAACGCCCAGAAGCATCAGTAGGTCTCTGAGTTGTAGGCGCAGCAGCAGCAGCAGCGGGTGTAGATGTTGGTTGAGTCTTCCATTCATCTTTGAGGACCCATTTCCCCCTCTGCGCACTGCCGCTCCTCTCGAGTGTAGCAATCAGCTTGAGCATCTCCTTGAACTCTTCGTTCCTGCCCGGCTGCGCGCGACAGTAGTGGTCAAAGTGATCGACAAGCATGCGACTAGGTACTGTACCACCGTGTGTAAGCATGAAATCGCGAATCATCTCGAGCATGCGGCGGCCGCGGAAGGTTTGCGGTGTCGTCACCCCAGACGTGGAGCTACGGGCAGTAGAAGCTGCTGCTAATGATGTTGGATTTGGACGGCCTTGCCGGGCAGCGAGGTTGTTGAGGATGGCTGTTGAGGAAGGCACGCCCGGTCTGCTGCCTCCTCGGCCACCGCGAGAACCACGTGTGGATGCCGATCCGCGTGGTGTGTCGGGACGGCCGGCTTGGCCGAATTGTCCGGTCCATGTCGGTGTCCCGGCTGGTACGTTGCGTGCTTCTTCCATGCTCTTCTTCAGCTGCTCGGCTGCGAGGGCGGCTTGCCGTTTCGCCTCACGTTGGATGTAGGCTGGATCGGCCTGGACTTTGCGTTTGCGGCCGCCAGCTGTCGAGTTCATGATTGCGTCATGTTCGAGGACAGAATGAACACCTGTCTTTGCAAAGATGGTGGACATGAGGCGAGAGTCTGTGGGAGGTTTGTCGGCAGACGTGGTTCCATCTTCATTGGCGGGAGCACCTTCTTCGGTGTCGGAGACGGGCGCCTGGAAAGCTTCGGATCTCGATATCCCTTTTACGGCTGCGAGATCTCTAGCTGCCGTGGCATCTGCTGTTGCTGTCTTTCCGTCTTCTTCAAATTTGACTTCTGACCCGCGGAACAAGTTACCCGTCTCTGTCTCACCCTCTACATTCTCCACACCTAGCGTGAATAAATCGTGGAGATCGCTCATCTGGAATGTCTGTCGTTGTTTCGGGTCTTTCAAAACCTTGTTTGTCAAAAACTGCTTGAAGATTTGACGATGGTAAATCTTCTCCTCAATCGTGCCAGCGGACATGAGCCGGTATATTTCAACCTCTCGCTTCTGTCCCAAACGCCACGAGCGCTCCCGCGCCTGTATATCCGTCGAGGGATTCCAATCGGGGTCATAGATAATGACACGATTAGCACCCGTTAGATTTACACCGAGACCCCCGACCTTTGTAGTAAGCAAGAAGACGTGTAGGTCTGGGCTGTTGTTGAACTCGTCGACAAGGTTCTGTCGATCCTTGATGGGTGTCTCTCCATCCATGCGTCGCCAGTTGATATCAGGGAGTTGACTGACAAACTTCTGTAAGATATCAAGCATGATGCGATGCTGCGCGAATAGCAGTGTCTTGTGCCCACCCTTCTTCCACAGCGAAAGCAACTCCTTGACCACTTGCATCTTTCCAGACCTATTGGGATTACCATAGTCATAGCCAGGCTTTTTGGAGAGCGTCTTGTGCTCAGTAAGATCCGGATGATTGCAAATCTTGCGCAGAAAGTCGACCCCAAAAAGCATCTGGCGCTTGCCATTCGCAATCGACTTCATGTCTTCCGATGCCAAAAAGCCCTCGTATGCTTGGCGCTGTTGGCGTGTCAATTTGCAAAAAAGCACCTGCTCTTTCTTCTGAGGCAGATCAGTCGCTACATCGACCTTGAATCGCTGAAGTAGGTATGGGCTAACAGCATCTTTCAGGGTTTCAGCGCATTGCACGGCAGTCTCAAACTCCAAATTGGAAGCGTTTGCGTAGCCACCTCGCTTGATAGGAAACTCGAATTGATTCCTGAAGTTGACGAGGGTGCCGAGACGCATAGGGAAGACGAAATCGAAGAGTGACCATAGCTCCGTCAAATTATTTTGCATTGGCGTACCAGATAGAATGATGCGGTTTGGTGTTCGCAACTCCTTGCAGTGAATCGTGATCGCAGTGTTGGGATTCCTGATCTTATGTCCTTCGTCTAAGATGGCGCATTCCCACTCAGTAGGAATCAGAAACTCGGCATATGTCTGAAGTCCAGAGTAAGTCGTAACAAGTACATGACCGTCGCGCTTGACCTTTTCGAGGACCTTCTTTGCAGCCTTGCCAGCGCCAGTCAGAGTCGTATCGTAGTCACCGTACCTCCGAAGCTCCATTTCCTGCTCTAGACGATCTTCTCGTCGAGTGTCCAACATACCACTGCCAGACGTATGCAGGATAGAAACTCGGAGGGCAGGCCACCAGCGGTGGAACTCATTTACCCATTGCTTCATGACCGTCGCTGGGCAGACAACAATAACGGGCTTCGTGAGCTTCTTGGAGTAATGAAGGCCCGCAACGAAGCCGATGGCCTGTATGGTTTTACCCAAACCCATCTCATCGCCTATGATACCGCCGACGTTCTGGGAGTATAGCTCCCAAAGCCATTGCACGCCAGTCTTCTGGTAATCAAACAGTGCTGGGTAGATGTCTCAAGGAATACGGAACCCACCATCGAACTCTGTGTCAGCTTCGGTGGGATGAGGTTGGTAACACTCTTCCTCACCTTCTTCATCTGCAGCCACCTCACCTCTGTTCGCCTTGGCCTTTTTTCTTGCTGCTGCGCGATTCTTCGTCCAAGTCTCTATGCGTTTCCGGTACACTCGCTCGTTGCCATCGTCAACGCCGGCCAGATCCTCAACTACCGCCTCCTCCACAGGCTTAGCTCTGGCCTTCTTTATCTTCTTTCCTTTGGCTTTACGTTTGCGACCAGTAGTCTCCTCCGCATACGAATCGTCTTCGTCGATATCGTCTGATACTGCGTCAGACTCATCCAATGTTGCAAGCTGATGATCTGTCATGCCCGGCTCGAAGGCATCGTCGGAGTCGGGATCGGTAAAGCCAGGCCCGGTGCTCGGCTCGCGGGAGCCTAGGTTATCGCTAGCAGGAGTCGTCCTCCGCCGCTTCCTTGGTAGTGGCTTAGATGGTGGGCTCGCTTCTTCTTCGCTGGACTCGACATTCTCAAACCCAGGCTTCATCAAATTGCGATGTGACACTGGTCCTTTGTCCGCATCTATAACCATATCTTCAACTTCAGCATCTAGCATGACCTCGCCCAAGGTTCCCGAGCCTGGATGGCTTTGCGCCACCTTGGAGAAGGGCGTGATCTTGCCTGTGCGGATGAGCCATTCGCGCTGGGTTTCGTTTGGTAACGGTCCATTTGCGCCATCTTCTGGTGCATCGTCGACGCCAGGTTCTCTGTGACGATCGTTGATACGCTGCTGTATACCATCAATCTCCATATCCAGATCTTCGATCTTTTGTCGATATGCTGCAATTTCGCCGCGCAATTTTGCCTTCTGAGTATCCAAAGCTGGGAGTGCTAGTCGGTTCTTAAGCTTCTGTATAGCTGATTCAGCCCGCTTTGCTTCGCCCTCGAGCTTCTCTATGCGCTTCTTGTCCCTCGCATCAGCTTGCTCTGTGAGCATCTGGTCCGCCTGTCGTCCGATATCCCGTTCCAAGTCATCTTGCGCCCGAGTGCCTGTAGTGAGCAACTTGAGGCGCGCCTGCTCATCCGCATCGGATAGCATATCTTCTCCTGATATTTGTGTCCCATCATCCATTACTGTATCATCTGGCTCGTCGTGGCGTGGAATCTCTGAGTTGGTGACGGTAATTGTGGGCGGCGTGGGCAGCGCCACATGTTCGGACGGCGACGACATTTCAGGTGCACACAAAGACACGGGAAAGAGGGACAAAGGTGATCACGTCTATCTTGACGTGAGCGGTGGAGCCTAGGGGGATGGCGAATGCAGCGCCTCGCAGATTTCTAAGGAAGTTGCTCTGGAGGCAACAGCGGGCAGGCGAGCAAGGCGAACGGGGGGTCTAGGCGCTACAAGGCAAACGATGCTATCGCAAAGTCAAGAATGAAGTTGAATGGGCTGGTCTATACAGCATACGCGTAGAACATGAAGTCCTGAATAACCGAGGCGCAACGTTGCCATGGTTGTCGCTCTTGCTCAAAACACATTTGCGATGATATCACTGAGCCTCGAAAACGCGCTAAGGCCAACGGCCGCGGCTCGCTTCCGCTCTCGTTGCTATAGCGCCTCATCCCCTCCAAGGCTCCCTCCTTATCCGATGCCGTATCGTCCTATATCATTGACTTCTATAGCATACCAGGCTCGCCATAGCATCGTAGCCATCTCAGACCTAATGGATCGTCGATTTCACAGCCCGTTCGAGTGGCAAGCGACTTGGCAAGATGCAGCAAGCAAAGTTTACCTGGTTTACGTAGTCCAATCTCTTGGCACCATTCTATCATACGCTACGCGGAGGACACGGTTCGTTTCATCCTTCGCCTCTACATACACGAAGTAGCGTACATTACCTCTTCTGGCCCTCAGTCCCGATTGAAACAATGCCGACTGTTCGGCCCTACTATGCAACGCATGGCGCTGGCGTTTGACATCTAGACTTGCCTCGTAAGGTGAGCAGCAGGGCATAACGGACCGCGACACACCCAAACCGAGACTTCCCGCGAGATAGTCACGCAGGACTTGCAGCATGAGGTCCGGGGTTGGTTGCTCATAACTACCGGACACGGTACTTATAATTAGGCACAAGTTTCGTCTTGCCGTTTGCTGTCAATCTCTGCACTCCCACCTCTATGTGAAGCGACGTGCAGTAGTAGACAGGGCACCCATCTGCAATGGTCGCATGTTTTTCCTGTATCGCAGCAGAACTGATGGCTTCAATTGCAAAAGTGGAACTGCTGGATTGCATCCTGCTGCATCGTATACGTATCGCGCATCACGTCAGGCCTACGCATTGGCCATCAAGAGAGCATGGGCAGTAAGAGCTGGGATCACCTTTTGGCTGGCGACTGCCCGGCTGTATACAGTAATCAATTCAGTCCATGGCTTGTCTCACACGCCCTCCGAGCTTCAACTTGCAGATCTATCGACAACCCGGCTTCGCCGGCAACTGAGATACATGTCGCGTAGTGTAAATGCGGGGAAACGAGATAATGTGACAGCCATGCAGCTAAATACACGACACCTCCAGTTTTGAGAAACACATAGCCTCCATCATCCAATACTGTCGTGCTTCTGGACCAGGTTGAACGCGTGCGACGACGCGCCTAATGCCCACTTCTGATCAGTCCCCTCCTGACTCAAACCCTTGTGGAGCTCCCGTCCGCTGCATGATGGCGTTAGAGAACCGCCGTCATACGGACGATCGTCCGTTCGTTGGGAGTGCTGCCCTGGTATGTCTGATAGCTAGCGCTTGCACCTGTGTTCCAGGCTTTCACACGTCACCTTCAAGGTCCCTCCTTTGATGTTGACACCTTAGTTTATTTATGGGTAGTTGTTTGGCTCCATGAATCTGAACATCTCATCTTCAATACTACTCCCAAATGGCTCCTCTCCATGGACGACTCTCGATTGTTTTGGCCTTTGTGCTCACTTCCATATCCACTCTGGTCGTAGTCCTGAGGTAAACACATGCTCTTGTGACGTTGATCACGAATCTCATTAACACTCAATAGATTTTATACTCGACACTTTCTTGTTGGTAAACTGACTGCTTCTGACTGGGTCATTCTCCTTGCCCTTGTAAGTAACCTGGTTTTCTCTAAATAACTTTGCTGACTGGGAGCTAGATTGCAACATGGTAAGAGACATACTGTGACTGAAATAACGTTTGTATTGACTATTACAGGCTGTCCGTAGTGATCAATATTTATATGGTCCGTTTCATGGAGTACACGCCCACTCAAGTATGTTCATGTCAGTCATTTCGCATCTTGATGCTAATAGTAGGAAGCTCCAAAACCCAGACACCCTAGAGAAGGTGGTTACGGGCTCATTACTGTCGATCTGGCTGTACCGCATTAGCCACATCCTCGATCTTTGCCTCATCAAGACGTCGATCTTATTATGTACGTCCTATATGGTGTATTCGCACACTACTCCCTGGTTGACGGCCTTCTTGTATAAGACGCACAGCTAACAAAGTCTCGTTAGTCTATCACCACATCGCTGCATTGAACAGGCGCTTCCACTACATCATCCGTACGCTACTCGCCATTATTATCCTCGGTGGCATATCTATGCTCTTCGCATGCATATTCATGTGCTACCCGGTTAGTGATGCATGGTCCTTCAAGATATTCATGGGCGGTGCCCGTAGTTATTCTGCCCATTGCTACAACCCACGACCATTTTGGCTCTTCAACGCCGTCTACAACCTCGTCACTGACATAATCATCTGGACCCTTCCAATCCTATTCTTTCTGAACCTTCAAACGATACCGCTGAGACGACGTATTGAGCTTATTGCTATATTCTCAATCGGGGTCGTGGCCATCATAGCGTCCGCGCTTCGACTCCATACAATCATTCTGTGGCTATCTAGCTTTCGGCAACAAGGGCTGCATACAGCAGATCTATTGCTATGGAGCCAGGTTGAACAGCATACTGGCCTCATTGCAGCATCGTTACCTTTTCTGCGACCGCTCTGTCGCAAAGCTCTCACAAAGGCAAAGACTGAAGAGCAACCCAGCAGTCCACGACCAGCGGCGCTTTTGTGCAGACAAGCAACGCCAGGGTGCAGCCCAGTGGCTATGCCTAGGGTGCCTATTATCCCTTCGCCTACTTTTTCGCTCGGCTTCCCAAACCAAGAGTTTGTGCAGCCTAGATCTGCTCTTGCGCCCGTTGAACTTGTAAGAAGTTCACCTACTTGGGGGTCCGCAATCTGGGACGGAAGCCAAACACAAAACCTTCTGCCTGTTCAACCTAATGGAAAGCTAGAGCGACTTCATGACCAAAGGGCCCGGTTGTAGTTAATTCAATTCAGTATGCAATCACAAAACTTGCCCCTCGTGTTGTATGTGACCCCAAAAGCATCGCCAAGACATTTAGGCACACAGTCACTACTTTCTGGCTCACTATTTACAAAATCCATGTGGTCATCCGGGTGTTGATGTTCCACACTCAGTCTTAAGTTATAAAGCACACGCCCGCCTGCAGCTCAACGACGTTGAACAACCACCTCAGCCCATTATTCGCAAGTGCGCCCCAATGTCAGCTATAATGACAGTCGGCAATGCGCTGTGCGGCTCTGGCACAGTACCGAGTATTCCAATGTCCGCGCCCGAGCCTGCATTGGACCGCCTCCCCATCGAACTCTTGGAAAAAATCTTGGACCCTTACCGTGACAACAAGGAAACTCTGTTTACTCTGCGTCACACCTGTTGTCTCTTTCGCTTACTCACAAACAAACCACTGGCGCCTCATCTGGCTAAACACCTAGGACATGTCCGAGTGTTCATGACGGAAGAAGGCCTGAAAACTTTACTCGGACTCATCTGCATACCAGAGTGGAAGCGCTACGTGCGCCTCGTCGAGCTGGTGGACCCAGGTGTGGGAAACTTGAGGCAGGATCGGGTAGACAAGGACCAATGGTTCGGCTATAACATTGTTCCACAGCTTGAAACGATAGTGAAGAGGGTACGTCAAATGCTTGAATGGCTTGAAAGTCAGTCATTGGACTCGTTGTGCTAATATGTTACAGGTTGGGCCAGCGCAGGGCGCTTTCTATGCTGAGCAAGCACCAGGTCTTATGAAAGAGATGTTTCGCTTGTTAAAGACAATGGACGCACTCGGTGAGATCCGCTTTGGCGTGAGAGGAGATGGTTATCATCCAATTCTTGGCCTGAAGCACATGGTTAGGGACATTGGCTTTGATCGCAACAGCTTGGCCTTGGCTCCCATGCATGTGACTGGAAATATCACTAGCCGCGATTTTGGTGGACACTGCCTCGGTGGACACGCAAGCTGGCTCTACAAGATGCTATCCGACAGTAACTTTGACAAGCGTATCATCACGCTGGATTTGTATGATCGCATACATCCCGGCATTTGGTCACTGTCTCAAGTATGGGCAGCTCTCGATCATCCGAGTTTCCGAGAGCTACGTATTTTCTACAGAATCCCAGTGCCTCGGGCAAACATCACTGTGCCGCCCTGGGTAGTGGATCTGGAGCTGACACCGGAAACATTCACATTGGCTTCAACAATGAGCATAGAGACACTTACACTGGTTGGAAGTCAAGGGTTGCAGAATTACGCAGCCAATGCTGAGACGTTTGCGCTTCTAACCAACACGACATTTCCGAATCTGACGCGGCTGGAACTCAGAGGCTACGCAGTTAGCGGCGACCAGTTTGTCAACTTGGTCGAGAGTATCCAAACCACGGTACGGTGTATGTGCCTCGTGGGTATTCACCTCGTCTCAGGCTCTTGGTCATCGGTCTTCAAAGCGCTCGGGGAATGCAGGGAACTCGACAGGTTGGGTTTCCGCCAACTGACGGGACCGGGAAGCTTCAAGGGTGGCGATCCAGTGTGCTACAAGTCTGATCCTGTTCTGGGGAAGAAATGGGATGTCTACGGTAACCGTACGGGGAACAAGATGATAACCGAGTTCCTCGACCTGATGGGAGAATACATGCTCATAGCACCCGATTACAAGGGCGATAGCAACGGAGAGTCCTTCTCGTCTTTCCTTTGGAACAGTGGAAGTCGCTTCTGGAGGGCTTCAGCGGACGATGGGTGATGGGATGCACGATGAATGAAGAACATTATCAACCACTGGCATGACCTGTCCGACACGTGCATCGTACTCGCCATGCCCTGATTCGCCAGGGCAAGGTGCTGTGTCAATGCCGTTAGCACTGCCGCACTGCCGCACGTTGCAAACTTGCAACACAAGCAGTTCTAGGCGTTCGCGACTTTATCAGCACACGGTGGGCTCATAGTAGTACGATGCACAGTTGTGGGTATACATAGTAGTGCCGCTGGTGTGATCAGAGTGCCGGATGGGAGGGAGCCGCTGCCGAAGAAATCTCGCCATACGCCGTTCAAGGCGGTGAGGGCGCATTTCTCGGCAGGCACTAGTGCGTTTTCATGCCCACGCGTTAACCCTGAGCCTCTCGGGACAGCGTCAAGCTTGGTGGCAAAAGTGGTACGAACGTCGATCAGGGTGGTCGCCAATCTGCAATTTAATCCGCCTCCTTTGCTGCTGCGTCCGCTCCCTCTTCACTGCGCCTCTGCCAATCGTTCCTTCACCCCATCCGACCTTGCTGTCGTTCCTTCTTTCTGTCCCTGCATAAGTGCATTACACAGCCGTTTTCCTGGACTCTGCGTGCAGCCAAAATGTAGGTTCCCGGTGTCTACCGAAGACGCATCACCTATACAGACGCTTACAAAATGACAGGAACAACGCAACCTCGATCCTGACGCCAATGGCGCAGGACACCTACTGGGGTTCTTTTGAGGAGATCTCCAAATACAATGTGCAGCTCAACTACCTCGAGAGGATGTGGATGACGTGGTACGCATGGATGGGCAACGATGTCCTCGCGACGGGCATCATGTCCTTTGTCATGCACGAGGCCGTCTACTTTGGACGCTCGCTCCCCTGGATCATCATCGACCGCATACCCTTTTTCAACCGCTACAAGCTTCAACAGGTATGCTTCCAAGCAGGAGAAGCTCCCTACAACAAACGCTAACTTGGCGCAGCACAAAGTCCCTAGTTCTTGGGAACAGACACAATGCGCACTCCTCGTCCTCCTCTCCCATTTCACCGTCGAGCTTCCCCAGATCTGGATGTTCCACCCCATGTGCCAGTACTTCGGCCTCTCGACCACGGTCCCCTTCCCCAGCATGTACAAGATGGCCTACCAGATCGCAATCTTCTTCGTCTTCGAAGACGCGTGGCACTACTGGGCTCACCGCGCCATGCACGCAAGCTCTTTCCTCTACAAGAACATCCACAAGATCCACCACCAATACTCTGCTCCCTTCGGTCTCGCTGCTGAATACGCCTCGCCCATCGAGGTCATGATTCTGGGCTTTGGCTCTGTCGGAGTCCCCATCGTCTTCTGCGCCATCACAAAGGACCTTCACATCCTGACCATGTACATTTGGATTGCCCTCCGTGTGTTCCAGGCCATCGATGCGCACAGCGGCTACGAGTTCCCCTGGAGTCTGCACCACTTCCTGCCCTTCTGGGCTGGAGCTGAGCACCACGACGTTCACCACGAGAAGTTTATCGGCAACTACGCCAGCAGCTTCAGGTGGTGGGACTTTGTCCTTGACACTGAGGCTGGTGCTGAGGCATCCAAGAAGCGCAGGGAGCGCAAGCTTGCAAAGGCCAGGAAGGCGCAGTAAACGAGCCATGGGTGTTGACGTTGTATGGAAATTTGTCGGTTTTAGCCGCACATTCACTAGTTGCACGATGGTAGAACCACTCTCAATCGACGACTTACAAGCTCCGATTTGGAGTTGGCATGCTACATGGCGTTTGGGTAAAGGAAGCCCGCAGCCATGCATTCTGGCTATGGCAATAGAAAGACCAGACCCTGGATAATGGGGGGCAGGTGTACGTGTAAATAGGAGCTGGATCTTTTAGAATATCTACTTAATAATATATTATACGGTCGTTACGATGAAGCCTGATCGTCTAAACTGGACCCAAGTGAGAGTGAGATCATTTTTGTTGTTCTTATTGATAGCCGCCTAATCGACTTAGCAGCTCTCACCCACTTAAACGGAACATTAGCGATTCGTGACAAAGGCCCCTGGTGAAGGCGGAGCTAGGCTTGGCATAGTGAGGACTGGCGCGGCGAGGGACCTCGCGCGTCGGCGTTCGAGCTTCATCAACTTTCTTTGACCAGCTCGCAGCGCGCAATCACGACGACACCAAATCCTCGGCGCACTCATACGAAAAGATGAGTTCTGGACGTCCAGTGGTCCATCAGGACTATATTGCGAAAATCAGATACTCCAATGCGCTCCCTCCTCCACCATGTCCACCCAAGCTGCTAGACATTCCCAATACTGGTCTTTCGAGCGGACAATACACGTCAGCCGGCTTTGCCTCACGGCTTGCGCGAGAGCAGTCACTGAACATTGAGGCGGATGCTGAGTTGGGTATGCCCATCGACCTGGTGGGTATTCCAAAGGTGTTCGATGGAGATGAGTCTGGTAGGACCACGCCTGTAGCGCAACTGTATTCACAAACTCACGCGTCGTATAGCTATCCAGGCCATGCCCCACCCGCCGCCACTCAGTGCAGCAGACAGGGCGCTGATGCGACCGCCGAATGCGCTGGGCAAGGCCGTCGTCAGTGCCACGGGTGCCACTTTCTTGCGACGAACCGAATATGTCACTTCAAGTACAACCGGCGGCTCCAAGTTCGAGTCGAGTAACTCGTCCAACACGATGCGCTTGCGGAGGAAGCGAAAGACGGTTGAGACATCATTGGACGATCCCACAAACATCTCGAGACACATCCTCAAGGGCTTCAACATTGCCTACCCAGCAGATGCGTACAATGGACAGGATAGCGCCGAGAACCTCAGGGCTGCAGAATCAACGCCTGAGGAGCGAATGGCTTGGAATAAGCCCAAGCATCCCAGGAACCCCAACTTGAAGCTGCTCGACTCATACCCGCTCCTCCCAGATTGGGATGCGACGCCCGATACAGGCGGCTACATGGTATTCAAGTTCAACGCACCACCCGTCAACAACCCACTCGATTCCTCATACGACCCGCGTCTCGATGTTGCCCTGCTCCGTCCAGCAGGCCAGACCATCCAAGACCAAGCAAAGTACCTCGAAGACCAGGAGGCGCACAAGCTCGACCCAACCGTCCCACCGCCCATTGCACGCTGGCAATTCGAGTTCTTCCTCCCCTCGGACAAGAACAAGGTGCGCGGCATCAAGCGCAACTTTACCACCTACGACCCCGCAAACGAGGACGACATCGATTTCGATATTGCAGAAGACGACGAGGGCCAGCCACGCAAATGCTTCAAGTACGACAACATCCGCACCTACGAAACCTCGCAGCAAGTCGGCGACCCCAGCGATACCTATGGCGACGTGGTCGCCCTCGCCCTCCACGACCCCGAGAAGCACGAGAACGAGCCTCTACGCGACACAAAGTTGCAAAAGGCAGCTTACTTCTACCCCATTACCCAAAGGACTAGCCTGCGACCCAGGCGGCCAGGTCGCCTTGACATGGTTGAGGAACAGCCCAAGGTGGACATCATTGAAGCGGCTGGTAAAGACCCTGAGACGACGGACCGAAGGGATGAGTATAGGAAGAGGGCTGAGGCTATTGAGGCATAGTAATGCTTGGTTAAGGGCGGGAGCGTATTAGACAGATCGAACCGAATAAAAATTGGCATTACTACTTCTCCATCAGCGTCGGCGTTTAGACGGGGGGAACGGGCAAGGGAAATGTACAACATCTGCGTACGGTCAGAGGGTTTGATTGCCATGGCACGAGGGCAATGTGGGCTATTCTTCCGATATTATTTTCTCATCTTTCTAGAAAGGGTTTTTATCAATGGGTAAAACTTTGTCTGAAATCATCTTCTCCCGTGCCTTTCGAGATGGTGCTGACTTTGCATAATTCTGGAGTACTAGAACAGGTGGTGGATAGTGGTCCTGCGATGAGATTGCTAGCGGAATTGTGTGAAGAAGAGTAGGATGAGTTTGCGCATATATAAGTTCTTGGAGCTAGAGTAATTGCAGTAATAGTCGTATTCACTTAGATAATATATGAACTGGAATGCGGTCATGTGCTTTGAACATCTGGATTCGTTGTATGACAACTCGCTGCTAAGCTTGTTGGCTGACCAAAAAACCAAGCTTGATCGCTTGTGCCGGCCAGTGCTGTACTTGGCAGTTGACCTATGTAGGTATTTCATCTACAGACCTATCCTCTCCAGCAAGTTATTTGCAGTAAAAGCACTTTGGAAATAATGGTGTAGCAGCGATGTCTGAACCGCTGTATAGACATCGACCCCAGCCTTGGACGGCTACGACATAGGACAAATATCCATCTCTGGCAGACAAGTAGATACTTCCACTCGGTACAGTTTCTCTCATCTCGTGACATGTACAGCTTATCTTCCAGCTATACACTCAAACGTGAGGCCTATACCACCAACCCCAATTAACAACTTATAAGAAACCCCGGGATATATACATGCACCAGAACCCCTATTCCATGACCATGCCATATACTTTTACAAACTCCACCAAAAGAAAGAACAATTTTTTTACCACGTAAATACATACTCTCAATGGCCTTCGCGTAATCGCTCAGCATTTAGTTCGTTCCCACCCAACTCGTGAGCCATGATGCCGGAAGGCATCTCTGCTTTGTAATACGCATCGACTTCATGTGCCATTTCTGGTTGCTCTACTGCTTCTTCGCAAAGTTCAACTGGGCCGTTAGTCATGTTTGGTTTGCGGCTCCGGAGGAAGAAGAAGGCTAATATGCCGAATGCTATCACGAAGATAGGTACGATGACGCTGACGGCTATAGCGACTGTATGTGATTTCTTCTTTGGAGCTGGAGCTGGACTGGGTGATGATGATGATGAAGGCACTGTTGATGTAGCAGTAGGAGTGGAAGAAACCGACACAGGCATTGAAGCCGGGGAGGCAAAAGCAGAAGGTTTCGAAGGCGCCGAAGAAGATGTAGCGGTGAAAGTAGCGCTACCTGTTTTTGAAAGCAAGCCCACGTCAGCTCATCTCACTGACAACCTTTCCCAAACAGACACGGAGAGAGACAGAAATTCACTTACCAGCCGGCTGCGCCAACATTGACTGACCGGCCTCGCAGTAACTACTAAACACCTGCAGGGCCGTCGTATTCTGTGACGGATCTTTCGGACACACCGTCTGCACATGAGCGCCAATCATGCTGGAGAACTTGGCCGAGCTCTCATAACAGAAACACGCAAAAGACTGGTAGGCGCCATTGCCCCCGTCACCACAGCCATACACCATGTCGCGCACAATGGTCGACACTTCCTTCTCAGCACATTTTGCCAGTAAGCGGTATTCCGGTATCGAGTCGATGAAGATGCTCGTCGGACCGTCTGCGGCAACTACCGCCAAAGAGGAAAGAGCGACAACGAGGCCCGAATATCGTATCCCCAGCATGGTTTTTGAACTAGCGTGGCCGGGAGATGATAAGAGGAGGGTTTGGGAGGAGCTAGGAGGGCAGAGTAAGTGGAGTATGGCTTCGAGAAACGGGATGGAAAACCATGGCTGCATTTGTAGCCACAATATGGCCCTGGTCACTAATCCTGGTTTCCTGTCCCAAGGAGACGGCACGAATCCTGCAGAGAAGGGCCAGGGCCAGGGTATGGATGCTTGATAGTGGGCGAAGCACTCCGAGCATGGCTTTATCGGGCTTGAAGATCGAATAAATAGGAGGGGGGGGGCGTGGAGCATCCGCGCATGGTCCTGAGGCTGAGCACAACTGCAAAGGGGACGAACGGAAAGCGGGACACGATGATATTTGCTGGATTTACATGGGACCATGGCGTTCTACGCGACGTCTACGAGCTGCTACATCTCGAGAGCAGTGGGGATTGTGGCGTTTGTCGTCAATTCTATTCTGCCGATTGAGTCAGGGTGGATCGGAAATTGCCATGGGGTGCAAAGGGAGATGCGTCCGAAGGTGTGGTATTACACGTCTACCAGGTGCCCCACAATAAGAAAAGATAAGGTTAACCATATTCGGACTAAGCCATCTTCACAGATCGGCTGTAAGCTTCGGCCTCATCTTGCATCTCGAAGCTTTTCTCGACCGACAGGAACGACCGAAATTATTTTTAGTCAAGTTGAGGCCGCGGTAGTTACCATGTATCCACAATTGCTGAAACGTTCGTCTTCTTGCTTCCGCACGCTTAGTTGGCATTGTAGAGACGGGATACTTGAGGTTCATGACGTTGCTTGCGTTGGAGAAACCGTCGAATATAAGGTTCAAGTAAGGCTGTTGACATCGAAAAATAAGCGCCATATTAGCACAGTTGAATCTGCTACTCAGAAATCCGGGTAATTCTTACAGTCGTTTCAAACCTGCATAATCTCTTCTCAGGCTGTCAAAATGCACATCTCCGTGGCGATCACTACCCTATTGGGAATTTCCACAACAGTGGTGAATGGTTTAGTTCCAACGCAAGGACAACCCAGCCCTTCCTTCGCGGGAAGCAACGAATACTTCCTGCATGCACTTCCAGTGTCAGAGCAAAAGGCATACATCGAGACGCTCGCTGCACGGGGAGCCAGAGTCTTGAGACTATGGGGTGGTAACGCCCACCTGTTCTACAAACCATTCAGCATGATCAAACAACCCCCCAACCCCCCAATACTAACCCATACCCCATAGTAACAAACGTCGAAGCCGGCTGCCTCAAAGGCTCTCATATACCCACCACAATCCCCCCCTTTGAATCCACAATCGGCACCTACAACCCCGCCGTCCTCTCCGCCCTCGACACCACCCTCTCCCTGCTCCGTGCCTCAAACATGAAAGCCATAATATCACCCCACAACGCCAACACGCTCAGCGGGTCCGCCAGCTGCGACGCCTACTGCAAAAAGTATGGAGCAGCACCCACAACCTTCTACTCCTCCGTTGCTGCAAAAGCAGACTACGATGCCCGCCTCTCCGCAATCCTTCACTACGCCTCTCCCAACTTCAACGGCCGCGCATGGAAAGATCTACATGAAGTAATCCTCGCCTTCGACCTCCAAAACGAGCCCATGATCGCGCAGCTCGATTTGCTAAAGGCAAACGATCCAGATGACTGGCTGTGTGGACGCGCTGGAATGTTACGCCGGGAACTAGGTGATTCTAGGATTAAAGTCGCAACGGGAGGGGTTGGCGGCTCGCATTATTGCTGCGATCATGAGTTTAATACGCTGCCCAAGGCCATGCAGTGTGGTGCTATTGATATCATCAGTATACATGGGTATAATAGCAAGGCGGGTGATTGGGCGTATTTCATCACGGGAGACGCAGAGGTTATGACGCCATCGAAGGAGGCCGGGAAGAATGTTATGATTGAGGAGTGGGGGGTGGCGGTCGATTATCATGATGGGTTTGATGCGCAGGTCAAAATTTTTAATGACGCGGGGGTACCTTGGGTAAGTGATGTCTCTCGGTTGCGAACAATGATATGCAATACTGACTTGGGAATAGTTATACTGGCAGGTTGTGCCTGGTCTGGATGGTAGTCAATCGGGAGCTCCAACAAACTGCGGCTATGATACCTTTGAGATTGGACTGAATAGCTCAAAGGGTGATATTGCTAGCGGGATTAGTGCAGCAAATGCCGCGACTGCAGCCCAAAGTTGGGCGAGTTATTTTGATTGAACACGGCTACTTTGCGTGGGAAATGGTATCATAAGTATACTTTGTTCTTGATTTGGTCTTTGTAGTCTTGTATCGCATAATCCTTACACACTCCTCTACCAAACACCGTTAAATGCGTCCGATTGATTGTTCAAACAGCCTCCCATTCTAAAAATTTCCAGTCAATCCATATTTTTACTCTTCCTGGGTAATGTCTAACGCTGGCGAAGGTAAATTCGTAGGGCTTATGTCCTTCATCTCCGAGCCCTCTGGAGTTGGGCTGAAGATATCTCCATTCACATCTGCGATTGGTAAAAGCTCTGCTCCCTCTGCTCTCTCTTCTGCCCTACCTCTCTCTTCACTCTCGCTCATGTTGTGTTCCTTGCCCTTGCTGCTGCTTCGCTCGAAAGCCTCGGGTACTTTCTCGCTAAGATCGATGGCGACAAAGGATTTCGGGAGTTTTACACTGGCTGGTATTAGCAAAAACGCGAGTAAAGCAGAGTATCAAGTAGACCTACGTGTGGAACTTTGCGCGTAGCGTCTCCAGGACTTCTTTCCAGTCTTGGTGGTGGGTGAGACTGCGACGTGGAGCGAAACCTATCATGTGCCGCGAGTCGAGTTGCCTACGTCATGTTAGCCGTTGCTCGAGATCAAGAGAGAAATCAAGACTTACACATCAAGTGGAGCAAATGCGTGACAGCCTGGCGACAGCGTTATACGAATGCTGTAGTTGAAAGTATGAGGCTTGTCGTCGATACTAGCATTCTCTGACTCGTAAAGCTCAAAGTTAATCTGCGACAAGTAATCGAGTTCGGGAATTGCGTTGCGTTCAATCTTTGTCTGAATTCCACCCTCTATTATGCAATTAAGCAAAGTGTAAATATGCGATTCTTTGGTGAAGTAGAAGAAACACTTGGGCATATCAGATGCCTGTAGCTCTTCAAGGTCTCCAACGATTTCTTTAAGTAGCGGAAGCGATGTAAGTAAACCAATCTCTAGCTTCTCTTCGCTCTCAATACCATACTCTTGTGGACCGATGTAGTCGAAGAGCACCTTGCAGAGATGGTACATCTCACGCAGTTTGACAAGTCGCGCGTCAGTCTGTGCCTTGGAGGCTGCCGTTCCAAGGCCTGAATATAGCTTGAAGTACGATTCGTGAGCATAAGACGGTGGTGGTGGGGCCTTTACAGCGACCTCGGACCTGCGCCTGAAGCCCATGCGATGAGAGAGGCTACCGCGTTCGTTCTTCTCTGCTTGATCCTTCGCATCCGCTTTCTGCTGTGCATCTGATGGGGTCGGGCCAAGCTGTATCGATTTGGCAGAGCGATTATCCGGTGTCGTCTGCTTCGAACTGCCTTCTACCACAGATTCTTCGTCTACAAATGTGGCATCCGGTGTGAACACCCACTCCAAGAAGGCACGGTTATGTAGAGCATCGAATTTCATCGTGTCGTATAGCTCGGATATCTTGCTAGGATCGACCTTGTCGGCATCACCAAACTCTTTGAACAACTTTTCCCAGCGTTCTTTGAATAGCTCGGGGCCCTCGTTGCAGCACCAACGCGACTGAATGTGATTGACGTTGGTGTACTGGGATTGTCCTGGTGTTTGTGCTCCTGATGGTGGAGAAGCGAGCGCGGCTAGGGATGAGATGGCTTCTGATTCAATTTTCTTGAAATTGTGGTTCATGACGCGCTGATGAAATTTCATCAGGTCCACTACCTGTCTAACGACAAGATATGGCTCTTGTACATCCTTTGGCCATGCAAACTGTGGTGGGGCTTTATCACCGGCGCGTAGTAAGGTCTTAAGCTTCTTCTTGACTTTGTCCATGACGTCCTTGGCCGCATTAGAGTCATCTAGAAGGTCTTTACGGACTTGAATGTGTTCAGACGGATATTGATCCTTGTCAAGGAACGAAGCACCGAAGATCTGTGCACTCGTAGTCACTCGTCGCTCTGAGCTGCTGAAAATGTGCACGTCGTCAAGCACATCCCTGTTCATCAACAACAGATCGTTCCGGAAGTTTGCACCCATGTCTTGCGTCTGGTGTCGGGCGGAGTGTGTCGGCTCACCTCCCCACTTGATGATGAGCTGTAACTTATCCAGAACCATGTTGTTGTCTTGCGCAGTGATACGAGAAAGTGTGACCCCAGACATGGAATCACTCCTATTCTTGAGGAGCTCTGGTTGTTCGCCCTCCGTGACTGTTGCAGTGGTTGCATCTGTGGCATCTGTAGCTGTCGACTCCGACATTTGGGCTTCGGGCACCTCTTCGGGAACCTCTTCTGGCAGCGTCTCTCCCGGTTGCAGCTCTTCCTTTCTCCTCTTACGGAACATGGGCTTGATCTGGACCTTGGTGCCAGGCCAAGCGCCTTTTTTGTTCAGATATAACTGCAGCTCGCGCAGCTTCTTTGGGTCTTCCAGGTGCTCGTCCATGGCCACTTTGACCGCATCGCTGACACTTTGCAGCGCTGCTTCACCAATCAATAATACCTCAGCCTGATGTCCTTTGAGTAGATCAACGAATGGTCTGGAATGGAAGGTGTACTTGAATTTTTGTTTTGGAGTTCGATCGGCATGACGAATGACTGAAACAACACCTTTGAGTTTCCATTGTGCGGCAGTTGCTGGAGGGGGTACGTTCACGTGATCATCTGATGCCGATTTTTCGTGTTCAAGTTCCAGGTCATCCTCTTCGAACGCAGAAGGAAATGTCAACTCAGGCTCAGATGTTGGACCTTCAGGTGTCGATGTAGATGTGGTTGTGGTGGTGGTTGTTGTTGGAGTATCCGTCACAGCAGCGAAATCAGCCTTTTCGATCCCAGGCGAAGCTGCAACAGGTGTAGAACTCATTGATGCTTCAGGGGAAGAAGGCATGGTACTGGATTGCCGCATATGCGGTAGATGAGCGTGAACATGACCCCCCATCTTCGACATACTCGGACTTTTGAAGAGCTTTCCGAGGGATTTGCGGTGGACCGAATTGTTCTTGATCGGCATTCCAGAAGCAGTGTCTGTAGTGGCTTGCCCATCGACGGCGGCGTGCTGTGCGGCATCTTTGCGTTGCCTGCGGGCAATTTCCTTGAGGAACATATCTTTCAAGATGTTGGCTGCCTTGTCGTAGTAATCGCCATTGTCCTTTACAAAGCTCCATCCGTTGACGTCAATAACATAGCTCTGTTCTCCAGTACGGAGTAGGTCAAACCCACACACTCGTTGTCCAAACCCTTCTGATATCTTGGCTGCGATAGCTGCTTCTGATTCGCTCAACTTGGTCACATAACGGACTTCTTTGCCGCTAGGATTTCGCTTCACAAGACCATCGACGACGGGCGATTTCCTCGTCTCGGCGTGGCAGAAATTTGGGCCGACAGTGTATGCTTTCACGTCCTCGGAGTTTTCCACCTGAAGAAACTGTTCGTAGATGTAGCTGCCTGTTGGCTCGAGAATGGCTCGTGGTACTTCAAGGGTGTCGTCCTTCTCTGAGCTTTTGTTGTTGATCTTGCGGAACAATCGCCGTCCACCGCCTCCATCTTTCTTGTGGAAGTAGATGTGAATGTTGTGATCTTCACCGCTGACCGGCTTTTCTACAAAGGGCTTGGTGAGGGTGGCTCCGTCGACGCAAATGGTATTGCCGTCGTCGATGAGGTCGATTTTCTTTGGTGCAGGAGAGCCGCCGCCTGTTCCATCTTCAGGTCCTTCCAGCTTCAGTCCCGTTCGCTCGTACAGAGCTTTGGCAAATTCGGCCGACGGTAGCTTCGGTCCGCCGTCTCGGCTCACATCAATGCGCTTCGGGGTGGGCACATTGAGCTTGTCCAGTATACCCAAACACAGGCGACGGTCCCACAGCACCTGTTGCATGGGCAGGTCGTTTACGCAGAAAGGCTTACGCAGTTTGGTGTAGGCAATTGCCTTTTCCAGAGGGAAGCCATCCGAGAAGAAGGATATGAGGAAGTCGCAGACGGGCCAATTCTCGACGGCCTCGTCCAGGATGATCTTGTCGCCAAAGATCTTGACGTCAAATTCGTCGACGAGTTTGCCAAATATGTTGCGTGCGGGCTTGCTGCGTGCCTTTGATTCCAAGGCGCATACGCCGATTATGCCCTTGGTCTGCTTCTTCTCGCGCATATCTCTGCTTGCCGGGCTGCTGCTGGTGGCCGTGCTTCCGCTGATGCGCCTCTGGGCTGTTCGACTTCGCGAGCGGCGGTGCTGGGGCACCACGTGTAGGGGCGGGTGACCAAGCTGGGGAGAGGCGGGGTGGACGGGGGCGGTATTGGGGCTCGTGCCTGGCTGGTTGTGGTTTGCTTGATCGTGGGGAAAGAGCATTTGCGTCGGCGACGCCTTGGTGCCGAGACTGCCATTCTGACTCGACGTGGTGACGGAGAGCGACGTTGTTGCCGTCGTGGTGCCGTGCGGGTTCTCCATCTTGACTGTGCAGAAAGTCAGTGTGTGGGAGCATGAGCATGAGCATGAGCATGTGCATGTGCATGTGAAAACAATGCTGAATGCAGTGCATGTCGGACGCATGACGTACCCTCTGATTCTGAGCCTGCGACGGAGCTTCTCCCACTCCAGCTGTAGGCTCTGTTGGATATGGCCGACACAAATGACGAGACAGACAATCGGTTTGATTCTACAGCTGCAGTACCGACGTCAGGTCGCGCATGTCGGTAGGATTCCGGCAACAGCAGAGGATTTACTGGGGCGCTTGCAATACTGCCCCGGGTATTCTCTAGCGTTGGCGTGACATCGGCCTCGTCCATGGCTGCGCCAGACCAGACCGATCCAAAGTATTCAATCAGACTGCTATCAGATGCCTTGGAGGCGCGGCGGGCGGGCAAGCTCTGTCGAATTGCCTTTGCCCCCAGCGGAGGGAGCGACACACTCGCACGCTCGGCCGTGGCGATGCCCGTCTCAGCTTCACTTGACCTGGCCTTCTTTCCCACCACCGATGTACCGCTGGCAGTCGTGAGGTGTTGCCATGATCGCGCGCTCTCAGAACTCGGCGTGCGGGTGAGTGGTGGCTCCATGCTACGTCCTGTGCCCCCTGCCTTTGCGGGGTTGTCTTGCACGCTTCCGTTGCTTTTCCCACAAGCGAGTGAGCTGACACAATGGCGATTTGGCGGCGGGTCTCGTTACAGCTCCAAATCCATCGTTGCCTGGATGCGCAGTAGGGGAGAATGCTCCTGTCGCGGGACGGGATCCAAAGGGCTGTATATATCAAACATCACGAATAGTACGTCACTGAGCCCCGACTTGGCGGCATGCTCCAACGCCATCGTGTCAATGGACAGGTTCCATCTGTCGCATGCATATGCTGTACCATTTCGAGCTATCCATGTCCACTCTGGGCCCGGTAGCAACCTTAAGGTGCGCCACGTGTGCATAGCACATCGGTCCGGCAGCCCTGTCCTGAGATTCGAAGCGTGGAGAGCGCAAGCCAAATCGATCAAGGCCGATCGCCGACGCGTCGAGAAGCTGAAACAGATGCGGTGAAGGGATAGGGCACTTCTCAACATGCTGTGCGGCCTACCACACATGAAACCGGGCGAAGCGGTGTAGGCTCTGTAATGCGTAGTGCATCATCATTTGCCCGTACCGGTAGGTACCATTCCATCTCGTCCAAGGCCGGAAAGGTCCAGAGGGTCGGGAAACCCTGCGTCGATCTCTTGGCGCCAACTGCAGGCGGGACAAGATCTAATCTAATCTCATCTCCGCGCCCGCAAAAAATTTGGTCAGAACCACCAGCACATGCATGCACCCCGTCATTCTTTCCCAGCCAACCTTGAACATGGCAGGTCCCAAGGTGCATCATGGTGCCGTTACTGGCCCACTGAGCAAGCGCCAAAAAATACAGAGCAATGCTGAAGAGAGCTCTGCGCCACTCGTCCGCCAGTCCAAGATATTCGCGCCGTTCAGAGTAAGCTCCACCAGCCGCCTCGTGAAGTTTTGCGCACGACTGACCCCAACATAGACGGTAGGCCTTGTGTCGCCCACCAATGTTCCTTTTACATCGCTTCCGCTTGGAAAGACTACCTTTCAAATCACAACCTCTGTCGGGCGCTCCCTTCAGACTTATGATCTCAAGCGCGGTCTCAACCTCGTCTTCATAACGCGCCCGCAGACCCCCGAAGATGTCACAGCAACGCTAGCATGGAAAAAGGTTGTCTTTGCAGCCTGGTCTGGCCCAGAGAGCGAATCTCAGCGCGGCGTATGGGTTTTCCAGCGCGGAAAGAAGGTTGGCGAGCTAGAACTACCTCGTGGCGGCATCGAGCGCACTACGAGACTGGTCGTCCTTGGAGAATGGATTGTGGGATGCGGCAGCACCAAGATTGAGGTCTGGAGAACAGCGACTTTGGAGCACTACACTACTCTCCAGGGCACCTCTGCCAGTGAACTCTCGGGCTGCGTCTGCAACATGCCCACCTATCTCAACAAAGTCTTCGTCGGCCGAAAAGATGGATCCGTCGAGATATGGAACATCAGCACCGGAAAACTATTGTACACGCTCCTCCCACCCGCCGCAGACTTTGGTTCTGTGACCGCACTGCAGCCCACACCAGCTTTGTCGCTCCTCGCCATCGCATACGAATCGGGTCCGATTACGATACACGATATACGTGCGGATAAGGAGGTAATGCGCTTGAACACGGGTGGCTCGCAGAAGCACCCCGTGACCTCCATCTCTTTCAGGACCGATGGTTTGGGCGCCGGGAACGATGGTCGCGAAGACGGTGTCATGGCGACGGCTAGCAGCGACAGCGGTGACATTGCATTTTGGGATCTCAACAAAGGTGGTCGCAAGACAGGAACCTTGCGAGGAGCTCATAGTCCACCCCCGTCTGCGAGCGGTGGTGTCGGTGGAGGTATCAGCAAGATCGAGTTTTTGGTTGGGCAGGCAGTCATTGTATCAAGTGGCTTGGACAACGCGCTGAAGAGCTGGATCTTCGACGAAACTCCCTTCTCACCCGTACCGCGCATCCTGCATTCTCGTGGCGGACACGCGGCGCCAGTCTCGACCCTCCGCTTCCTCCCCTCCAACTCAGATGGCTCTGATGATGTTGGCAAATGGCTTCTTAGCGCAAGCAAAGACCGAAGTCTATGGGGCTGGAGTCTGCGACGAGATGGACAAAGTACAGAGCTCAGTCAGGGAGCCATCCAGAAGAAGGCCAAGAAAATGGGTCTGTTGGCCGGAAATGCTGAGGCATCGAGGAACTACAACAGGTTGGAAGATCTCAAGGCTCCCGCCATCACTTGTATGGCTTGTTGTCTCAATCGCGACGGTGGCTTGGGTGCCATGCCTGGCGTGACTGGCATCTGGAACAACTCATCCAAGGTCAAAGGACAACCCAAGAAAGCCACAGAGGTCAATATGACTGGATGGGAGAGCATTGTCACCGGTCACGCTGGTGATAAGAAGGCGAGAACCTGGTTCTGGGGCCGTAAACGAGCAGGGAGATGGGCGTTCGATACAGGCGACGGAACCGAGGTCAGGAGTGTCGCAGTCTCAGCTTGCGGCACTTTTGCTTTGATTGGCTCCGCTGGAGGCTCCATCGACATGTACAATCTTCAATCTGGCCAATTTCGACGAAGATTTCCCGCTCGACTCACCCCGGTGGAGGCAAAGCGGTACAAACTGCAACAATTACAGGCCCAGGACGTCACCGATGATTCTCCACGCAAGTATGCAAAGGGAGAAGGCAGACACAAGGGAGCCATTACCGGACTTGCTGTAGACGGCCTGAACCGCACGCTTATAAGTTGCTCGGATGATGGCAAAGTAAAGGTGAGTAGAGTATTCCTTTCAGCTGGGTAATACTGACGTTTGATACAGTTCTGGGACTTTGCTACAGGTATCCTACTCCACGAGATCGACTGGTATCCTATGACAAAGATACTTGGCATCCGCTATCATCGAAACAGTGATTTGATAGCGTTGAGCTGCGATGATAGTTCCATTCGGGTATTGGACATTACGACTAAGAAGCTTATTCGAGAGCTCTGGACATCTCGGTCCCATGCTGAGCTGCAGACACTCGACTACACATTTTCGAGCGATGGTCGATGGATCATATCTGCAGCCTCAGACTCTACTATCAGGGTCTGGGATCTACCCACTGGCCATCTCATCGACGCAATGAGGCTGCCAAGAACATGCAACACCATGGCCTTTTCGCCTTCTGGCGAATTCCTTGCCACGGGGCTCGAAGGGGAGGTTGGTGTGCACATCTGGACGAATCGAACGCTCTTCACGCATGTATCAACACGCCAGATAACAGAGGACGACATTGCCACAGTCAGCGCACCTACAGCATCCGGCGAGGGTGGGATTGCTATTGTTGAAGCTGCCACCGAAGAGCAGTCAGAAGATGCAGATGGTGACGAGATTACCGTTCCGATCATGGATCAGCTTAGTGACAAGATTACGACTCTCAGTCTAGTCCCAAAGTCTCGTTGGCAAACGTTGTTACACCTCGACGTGATCCGTGCTCGCAACAAGCCGAAAGAAGCCCCCAAGGCACCAGAGAAAGCGCCATTCTTCCTACCATCTGTCGGCCAAAACCAGACAAAAGGAGCAGAGACAGATGCCCTTACGTCACTCGATCAAGATCCAAAGTCTCGCATATCTAGCTCCGCGCTTGCTTCGCGTTCTAGCGCCGCCACAGCTACAGACGAGTTCAGCCGTCACCTTGCGCATGCAGCCGAAACCGCCGAATATGCGCCTCTCTTATCCCATCTCTCTTCGCTTCCACCCTCTGCTGCCGATATCGCAATCCGTACCCTTGACACCACCGAACCATACACGGAGCTGCGGACATTCACCGAGGCGCTCACGGCAAGATTGAAAGAACGTCGAGACTACGAGCTTGTACAGGCTTGGATGAGTGTCTTCTTACGACTACATGGAGATGTTGTTGTCAAAGACGCTGAACTAGTGGGGCAATTAAGGAAATGGCAAGAGGAAGCAAAGAGGGAAAGAGAAAGGGTGGGTGGACTTGTTGGGTATAGCGTAGGCGTTGTGGGATGGGTTAGGAGTGCAAGGTGAGCCATGAGTGGATAATCGAAGAGTTGTTTAAGCACATTTACCACCCGAGCTGTTTTTCGGAGTCGCCGGTACTCCCTTGGTATATGTGGTCGCACAAAACGGAAATGCTCATTCCTGGCATGGAAATCTCCGATGCTCGACGATTTCGCTTTCGGATCCAACCTCAGACATGCATTATCGCATTACTATACCGACTATGGTATACGTTATGTTTCCCACAAAAAGTCTCCTTGGTTTTGACGCTCGGTTGTATCTTCCCTTGTGGCAGCTACCGAAGAACACCCAGGGTAGGATTTTATCACGTGCCCATTGACATGCGAATCAAAGCGACCGCATTTTGCTACGCCTTCGAAGTAGCCTTTACACCTAACTGATCGTATTAAGACATGTCCTATCATACATTTAATTGTCGAGTCCGCATGTTACGGTCTTGACGCTCGGTCGTCCCTTCCTTATCACCTCAAAACAAGCCACCATTACGGCTAGTGTGGTGAACCAGCTCCAAGCTATCGGGTTAAAGAACATTCCCTCGCAACCACAAACTTCCCTTTTCGCATCGCATATCTTGTCTTGCAAATCGCGTTATTTCTGAGCAATATTCATCTTTTGGTATCCAAATCTTTGCCCCTGCACATCTTCCACTCGTGTCACTAATCCACGATGCTTGCACAACAGGCCAAGCAAATTGACATCACTTGCGCAGATAGCGGTCGAACATCTCCATCCAGAAAAAGGGAGAAATCCCCAACAACTTTCATGTTCATCGACTCTAGCAAAGGGCGGTGTCAATGCAAAACCAGACAAGGTCGTCAGGTCCTTCGTTATGAAGTCAGCCCGCAACAAGAAGTCTTGGAGTACTAAACCGAAGAGCCCGAAATCAGAATCGACTTTGAATGCCAAGGCGAGCCGAGGGTCATTATGTCCTTATAACGCACAACCTCAAGCTAGCATCTCCCATGCATTCGAATGCGGCTCACCTCTGATGCCCTTGGAGAAGTGGACAGCCACATCGCGAAGTAGCAGCAGGAGTAACAACATATTTTCCAGTAATAGCAGCGATTGGACGGGTAACAGTCCCATATCCACGTACACCAGTCCATGTGCAGAGAACAACTACGCAGACGATGCCTTCAACTTCCCAAGTACTCAACGAGCATCACTTCCAAGCCGGAATAACCTTTTCATACGCTCCCTGGGATCGTTTGACTGCCTATCAGTCCAACTAGACACTAAAACGAAATATCTGCTTCAACAGTGTAAGTTGAAATAGAAACACATGCTTGTTTTGTCACTAATAAGAATAGTTGTCGAAGTGACCACACCCCGCCTGTTACCTATAGATCCCCACAGATCCTCAGAAGCAGCAGCTACAGAATGGATTGCCACCTGTATTCAGAGCCCTGTAGGAGCTCCTTTCGTCTACGCAGCACTTACTTCCGCATCTCGAGCTACGAAGCTCGATACAGAAGCTTATAAATGGCGCGCCATTTCCGAAGTTAACAGGCTGCTTTCCGATCCGAGCAAAAACACCAATGATATAACTATCGCCACTGTTCTCATACTACTTGCGCTAGAGGAAGCCGATCTTGCAGACCCAAGGAGGAATGGAGATGATAGAAGGTGTAGCGTGAGTGTGAGCAATGCCCACCTCAGTGGATTGCGGACGATGATAGCGCAGAGAGGTGGACTTGCTGCACTGAATGGAAATCGGTGTTTGCAGGTGTTTATTCTTATGTGAGTTCGTCTTAGAAGGTGCCCAATTTCTGGAGGGTGCTCTCGCTTCTTGTCTTCCTCTGAATCTTTTGATGGGTGGTTGCTAACAGTTCATAGGCACAGTATCGCTCAATCAATCACGACTTTTAAGCGACCCTACGCGCTTCTTAGCACCGCCAACGGGCAGACAGAAGACTACGTTACTCTCTCATCCAACTCAGCACATTCTTTCACGAACATGCTACGGCAATTCCACAATCTTGGCATTGACCGTGGACTGTTCAAAGTCATCTCTACAATGGCGGTTTTCATTTCTGATCTTACAAGCTGGTACGATACCGGAACCTGTCCAGTCGGCCCCTTGGATTTACAAAAGCATGCGAGTCTCTTGCTTTACAGACTATTCAACTGGTACGATAACAACCAGTACGGTCTGAACCAACGCGATAATCCACAGTCAACTGTCAGTGAGAGCATTTGTCTCGCTCTTATGATTTTCATGGTCATCGCCACAGAGCCAAACGCGCAGCCCCTTGGTTGCCGTCTCTCACGAGTTACGACGAAGCTCCATGACACACTGCAACATGTACCCAACTACAAATGGTCTAACGCCCCTGACCTCTTGTTCTGGACCCTCACAATCGGTGCTCTCGGCGCCAAAAGCATGACCAAAGGCTTCCGAGCAAACTCTGGTCAGATCACATTGCCATATTTTACGCAATACTGTCGCAATGTTGTTGGTCCGCAAGTGATGTTCTCTGGCGATGAAATGCTTGGGCGGGTGAAGAGCTGTCTATGGGTACCTTGTATCTTTGACGAAAGAGCGAAGCGACTATGGACAAATATGGGACTTTGCAAAGCAGAAGTGCTCGATGTCGAAGACACGAGCACAAGCAGCGAGGGAGAGCGTGAACAAATCGACGATGAGTATGCCTTGGGCCAAAGTACGGCGATGAGATTTTTCGGCGATGGGAGACGTTAAAAGAGGGAAGAGTGCGGTAGGGTAGAATCAAACTCAGACAATTTCCTACACCCCCCACTTTCTTGTCTCGACTTCCAGAGATATGGGGATTTCAGTATCCGTTTATAAGAGAGGTCTTTTACCCACGCCATTCCCAGGTTTTAATACACATCTCCAGCATTAGTAAAAGCCCGGGCATCATCTTCGCCATCTCACAGCCTAGATCTAGCCAAATACCTGGCGCAGCACTACATGGCTTTAGACCCCCTTCCGCACGACGTAGTGCGTAGGCTGGGTGTTTGGATCCGTATTCTTCAGTGTAGACTTCATAGTTTATTGGCGGGAGAGTGCTTGCTTTCTTAGTGGGAGGTGGTGAACGGGAGGGTGAGGCGGAGTTGTTAGATTGGTATGCATGAGGCCGCTTCATGTTGTAATCAGATTTAGACGAAAAGGGTGAACCAAACATTTCGATCCTAATATGAGTCTTGCTTTCCTGCGAGGTAGTCTTGTTATGCAGTGTGACTCTTTGTTGATGAATATCGTCGGATCGTGGTTGTATCCTCTACTTGACTTGACTCGACTCGATCGCAATCTCCTTGCCCACACAACCAGCGGCGAAGCCCCTCTTGTAGTCGAGGGAAGAATAAGCTACAAAGTATCGATATACGCCAGCGCTGCACAGATACCTGGCCCGTGACACAGAACTCCGCCGTCCCGTAGCTTGCAAGTCCAACCGTTCACTCTTAGCGCGTATGGCAGCGCGCATGAGTCAGAACACCTACTTCTGCATCTTTATAGAGCATTGTGAAGAGAACTGTACAATGTAGTGCTCGCCAGGAGGTATATCAGTTCGTTTCTTCCGAGGATGATCAACTTGTCACCGTTCCTTTGCAGCATCTGTATCAACAGAGCAATCTTCTCTACATTCTTTCTTGCCCAAATACCAAAATATACCTCGAGATGGCATACTTGCTTCTACCCTCGGATACAACGGCCAAGACAAATCAGGAAACACATGTACCCCAAACTAGAATTCCCATTCGATTTGCTGAGACGACAAGTGACCATATGGCGTACAACTACGACCCCACCGGGCGTAGCAACGAGACAAAACGGTCTAAGGGTTCTGGTAGCATCACATATGCAGATGCAGATGAGCCTTACGAGGTGGAAGCTGCGGTGCCTGCGCCGTTGATGTGGAAGAAGGAACACTCTCGCACACCAGCCGCTGGAGCTATACCTTCTAGGCCAACGCAATCTCATATCCGCCATTCTCGCAGCCATGATTCTTCATCTCGAGATGCTCAGGCTCAACAGCATCGTAGTGGTGGTGGTGTTGTTGTTGTTGCATCCTCGTCTAGCGGACGCAACATCCGCCAACCACGACCACTTCCTCAACCCCCTACCCTCCGCCCCCATCACGAGCAAACCCCCCAAGCTCCTGCAATAAATCCAAAGCTCACACCACAGAACCTCACTATCCACAACACTGCATATCCTCCGACCCCTCGCCTTCAACCCCATCCACCCCATCCAGCAACAACACACGACTACAAACCGCCTCCCTACGCTCCTCTATGCTCCCCTCTCACCCACAACTGCGACAAGCTTGACCACACAATCTACACGCCCTTTACCGCAGACTCTGCTGTAAACCTCCATCCAGGTACTCTCCGTCGTGCTTCTGACACCGCCGCCGCCGCCGCCCACCAAAAGCGCATCTCCCTCGCGCCTATAGAAGCGCAGTATCTGCGATCTGATGTTAAGGGGTATAGGGAGTATTCGGCGACGTGGGATCGTGTTAAGCATGTGGGTAGGGTGGTTGCGGAGGTGATTTGGAAGGATCGGTGACGTTGAGGGGGGTTGGGTGAGTGGGTGAGACATGATGTGGGTTGGGGCTGGGGGATGGAGGTGTCTTTGGGGGGGCTTGAGAGATTGTCTGGCCTGTAGAGGGTGGATTGTCGTGGATTGATTGGTTCAAGGGAGAAGCTGTAGAGGGTTGTGTTTGATTTGTATGTGGGCGAATGCTTGTCAGAGGAGTGACATGGAGAATAGGGACTATGATAGTCATTTGAGCTTAGATGTATATCGCTCTGAATGTTTTTTTATTATGAAGACAAGCTACATACTTCTCATTCTACTGCGAAAATATGTGTCTTGGACCAAGTTCCTGCATGTGCAGTTAATTTTATAAAGGTATATAAGTGATATCGATGCTTAGCAGCAGATATTCCCAACGCAATATTGTTGTAGCAGTTAATTTTATACCTTGGGAAACACCATGACCCTAATATTTCACATCCCAAATCTATGATTTCTTAGCAACGCCAAACACTGCACACTTGTACCCACAATCAGATCTGGTCAAGACCACTAGCCTCACCCAGCGAACCCGATCTACGCTCGCACGCAGGTACACATAGGGGCAGAGCCGGCGGAAAAGACAGTGGTACACCGGTATGCCTAATCATCTAACTACACCTTTCTTTTCTCCCAGCATCCCTTGTCATCCTTACCACCCGCACATAAAGCCCAACCCAGCCTTACCTCACCAGCCCCAACAGCACATCAAACCCCACTCACGGACAAGCTATACTGTAAACGCTCAAACAGCCGTAACGGCCGTACTCTACGGCATCGAACCCCACCCCACTGCATAACCCCACCGCACACGCCCTCAACACCAAGCCCAAATCTCACGATGTTGCCGTGCATAGCTTACACTACCACCACATACATCCGAGGCTCGGGCGAGCCGTGATCGCCTCATGTCAATCAATACCCGTGATGCCCACTTTTTTCCCTGCAGGAAACACACAAATTCCTGCCTGGTCCCGTGCATGGTCAATGCATGCATGCAGTACTTAGAAAGCGACGGTCTGGTGGAAAACTTTTTCAGGGTAGCGGTAGAAAATTCTAGTTTGGGAGGCTAGGAGTAAGGAACCAATATCGGGCATGTTCGGCGAAAGAAAAATTTCCTGTCATGGTGTCGTGTTGGTGCTGGGTGCGGGAAGGAAAAATGGTTGCTAGAAAGGTTTTTCCGGCTGTTGGTTTGGTTACTGGGATTGTCCTTGGTGCAGGTTGAAATTACGATAGCTAGACCTGCGACCTACCGGTAGGTACGCGCGGATAAGTTTATGGTGGTGAGATTTTCTTCCTCTTTACTAAGCTGCCTGCTATTAGAGCGGAGGAAGGGGTTTCTTTCGTACGAAGGTCGTGCTTACCTCGGCGCGGGACGGCGCGAGGATAAACTTCATCTTCCGTTTGGCCAGAAGGCAGAAGAAAAAACCATGTACTGCCGTCATGATTACCTAGGTATATTCGGCTTGTGGCCCACCCATCATACCCCTTCACGCACACGCGGACAATCGGAAATCAGGAGCCGGACAAGATCGGAACACGGCGGCAGTTTGACAAGCCGATAACCCGACGTTTCTTGTACCAGTATATCCAATATAGTAATGGCAGGTGACGAGCCGTTCGTGGCTTATGGTAGTTACCCGAGGAAGCCGTTGTCCATGGCAGCCGGCTGCAAGTCACATGACTGCTTAGGGTCACATGATCGGACATAGAAACAGCCGTGGATGGCATCGGATATTTTTCCGATGAGAAAGGGAGAACAGCATGTGAATCAGCGAGCTTCGGCCGGCCCAATCGGGACCACCCATCGCGATTGCGGGCAGAGACCCTGGTTCGCGACGATCGACGGAAACCATGTCGCATCGAATCGTGTGGTGTCAGAATCGCTTATCGAACATGGGCCGGTCGAGACCTTCCGCTACCTTTGCGATGAGCGCACAGAGCTGCTGCTGATGGTCGGAGGATATTAGAGCAGCATCTGGGTAGCTAGGAAGCCAGGAAAAACCAAGAGAAACCGATGACTTGTTCATCTGGCGCATTGAGACATGGCGGCTGATCTTACACGACTGCCTTGACTTGTCACACAAAAAGTCAATCCCCAGAGCTGACATGATCTGCAAGACAGCTTGCTACTACTCGTCTATTGGAGAGGAAGCCTTAAGCCTCACCTCATGGTCCTTGACAGATGCAGCAAGCAAGGCGCGTCTGGTGAGGGTAAGCTTGTGGTCCAGAACACAAAATCAAGATGTTGAGTTGGCATTGTTGCCAGCTCACCGTCGCTGCAGCGACTGATACGTAGCAGCGCAGCGGTGTCCGCAACGGGTAAAGCAGGGTTTCGCTTCACTCGGAGCCCTGCGTATTGTGTGTCGTATAGCTGAGCGAGCTACGCGCGAGCTCAGTACTTGTTTCAGTTCAGACGTCGGCCAGCCAGACACAACGGGAGCGTCGCATAAACATAACGAACACACTAGTTGAGCAATGTCGTGTTGGTATCGGTGTGGTGTGTCTAGTATACGCATCTAATCAACCCAAGACAACGCCACGGCTGAAACACAGTGTTATTGCGCACATGGACGTTTGCAAATGTCGGTGTTGGGATGATATTGGGGAAAAGTTGATTGGCTGCGCATGGTCGTGTTTCCGTAACATAGCTGGACCGAGATTTGTTTGATTTCCGACACTTTGTTGTCGTGTTTCGAGAAAAGCAGCGTCGAGTATCATTGCCGCGGCCGCTATCGCCCGCGACACAGTCGGGGGTGGAACGTGGGGAAAGGGAGAAAGATGGTGATCAGCGCTGTAACTTCCTGAAGCAACTTGTGACAAGTTGTGGACAAGGACGGAGGGGCTTGGCTCTTGGGTGATTCAAGGACTCGGACTCGGGTTACTAAGAAGCGCTCAAAGTGTACCGTACCAAGAGATGGGCGGAGTAAAGTGGAAGATGTCATGTCTTGGGTACACGGATCATCCGCTTCCTCAGTGATCCGCCTTCCGTAGTAGTGCAAGCTATTTGCCCGTGTTTCGACCGAGCGGAACACCAGACGTTGACCGAACTTGGTCGATCTCTTGTCCGATCGGACGTTTACAAGTCCCGAACTCGTACTCGTCGTACCCACGCCCAGCGCTCAGCTCAGCTCAGCGACCAGCGCCCAAGCCCTCTTCTCGGACCATGATCAACCTTGGTGCCGACCGGCTGCAAGCGGCAGAGCTCTTGCATACGCATTCCTCCAGGCAGTCATAGTCATGTCTGGGATTAGGCAATCATTTGTTGGTCATCTGGGGGGGTGCGTGGGGCAGTGCGGTCGGTGAGTAAGTAGTAGTCTCTGATGGAGTCTGCATGCGGGGACACGAGTACGTACAGTAAAAGGGACATCATGTTTGCCTCACTGGAACCGACGGTTGAGCAGGAAAGCGATGCGACGAAAGCGTCACTTTGAACCATGCGAGGCGCCCCCTCGGCGACTGGGACCCGCGGGCCCGCGACGCGAAGCTCTCTTCGCCCTGCGATGCGGGGACCAGGGTCTGACGCACTGTGCAAAAGTCGGTCAACCCCTAATTTTTTCACGGCAGAACAGGTATGACTGGGCAAATTGCGCATCGCAAAGCGTGGGACACCGGATATGCGTCGTGCGTCGTAGATGCTGCCGCTTGTCATGCGTGTGAGGGGTCGCGGTGCCTGTGACTGAGCCTGACATGGTCTGATTAGCATGCAGCGTGCAGGCATGGCGAATGCCTGTCACCTGAGAGAAAATTGTATCCGACTTTGTTTTCTTGCAAGCGTCGATCAATGTGGTCATGATGGTGATGATGGTGATGATGATTTGAATTTTCTACCTATGACGGGAGCCTCAACCAACTGGTCTCGGGAGATCTCAGACCGTTCGCCACTGTCCATTCTGCCCCATGTTCCTTCCTATCATGCAACGTAGAGTAGAGTAGAATAACTTCCGGATATCGTCGCAAAAGATACCACTGCCGTGTGGTATATGCCAAGAGTAAAAAAAGAGAGGATATATAGTGCCCAAACATACAAACGCCACGCTATGCTGTAAATGAATCGCTCGCTATAAATGCTGTATCAAGAATCAAAAGGTCGGAACATGTTGGTGTGCTGGCCTAGTAACTTGAAATGAGCGGCGCGCTTGTGTCCATGAACAGCGGGTGGTCGTCTTCGAGGTATTGCGATTGTGACTTTGCGTCGTAAAAGGATGTGGTGAGCATGGCTTCCTTTTCCGAGAAGTTGAGTGTCGTTTGCGGGGGCGATGCGAGGGGCGTGTCGTCATCCGACTCCTCTTCGTATGTGAGCTCGGGTGGTGATTGCGACTGCGATGGCACGCGAGTGAGAGCGAGGTCGGCAACGTCGTCCATGTCATCGTAGAAGTCCTCGTCGTCCTCGTCGTCCTCGTCCACCTCCATGGTGCTAATCTGGACCGGTGCTTGGGCGATGCGGCGCGGCATTGGGATCATGTCGAAATCGTCGTCGTCCTCTGACTCGGAGTCTGATTCGTCATCGTCCTCCTCTTCAACAATGCTGTCGGCCCACTGGATGTGTCGGGACTCCTCAGCCTTGGAGGCCTTGGACAAGGTCTGGTTGAACCATTGCTCTTGCTGGCGTTCGGCGTCTTGAAGTTCGATCATGAGGCTGTCGAGAAGGTTTGCGTGTCCAACAAGTAGGCGGAGGTTGTGGTCGGCCCTGCATGCCTCCTTGCCCAGCTTGGAGCGGGCAGAGGCAGCAATGTAGTAGGTTTGGGTGAGAGACATCTTCTGCTTCTTCTGTGGTGGTGAAGAGACAAAGTGGGAGCGAGTCGTCTCGGCCGTGAAAGGCTCAAAGGATGATTGGATGCGGAGGTGTGATGAGGAAGGCATGTTTAACGTGTGTGTAGGCAGATATATGATTGCCTAGAGAAAAAAAGTGTGAGTCAGTTTGGTCTATGACTGTAGGCAAGACGAGGGCTCACGAACCTTAATACAGTAGCCAATAGATGGAAGGTGATCCGAGCTTGTGATATTCCCGAGATGGTTGATGTAATGGCAGATCAGAGTGATGAGGCGTTGATGTCAAGCTGGGGGCAGTCGTGTTTAAGGGCGGATGTGTCTGTGGGATGGAGTGATGATGGTGGCTTGTGAAGCGCGGGCAAGCGTGTTTCTTATGTTTCCCTGACGCATGAAGGATGACCACGATGGTTAACGGGTGCTCGGAATCATTGGCATGTTTCCACCGCTCTTGGCCGAGTCGGTGAGCTAACACACTATGATTCACAAGGGCTGCAGGGGTGGTAGCGCGGCTTACCATGCCCCGTCGCCGTCGGTCGTAAAGACTTTCGCCCGCATCCACCTGTACGGGCGTTAGGGAAAGCGGAGACCGGACCTTGGGCGGATATACACACACCCTCTCTCTCTCCATGTTAATAATCAACCTGGGCGTCGTCGGCCTTTACGCCGTCACCCGGTGCAGCCATCACGCTGGCCGAGTCGTCGTCGATGACTTGCACATGGCACACGGCACTGATGGTTTCGCTCTCGCTTTCCGTGCAAGGCACTATTAATTATTTTGCTTTTCACATCCCCCTTGCTAACAACAGCTTGGGCAGTGCGCTGTCCAGCTAGAGCCTAGAGCCTAGGGGTGCTTGGGCGAAATTGAAATTTGACGCTGCCTGGCTGCCTTGCCTGGCTGCCTGGTGTTCCAGGATACGCTGTCGTAAGGCTAAGCCACGGGCCTCTCCACCACCAGAGCGGTCAGCCCTTCATCTGTGGCTGTCAAAACGTGGCCCGTCCGTGTCGCGTTTAGTGGGTCAGCTACACCCTTCATTGCCATTGTACACTGCGTATGCGTGTGCGTGCGTGTGTGTGTGCGGGTGTGCGGGTGCGGTTGGGCTGGACGTATGCCTATGTCCGCCAGGCCATGGAATTGCCGAGCTGGACGCGAGGCTGTCGGGCCCGAGGCTGCCCAGCTGCCTCTCTCCCTCCCCCATTCTCCTAATCAGGCTTGCATCGCGAAACCAAGCCAGATGTACTGCGCCCAAACTGTGCCAACTGTTCTGTTAGCACCCAAGCCTGTGTGCGCGTGTGCGTGCCTGGAACCGTTCATGGCTGTTAGTCGTCATCGCCGTCGGCCACTGGGAACCATGGTTTCCGCGCCTATGCCTAGCAGCAACCAAGCAACCAACTCGGCATCTCGGGTCTCTGAGCGTTTTTGTCCGCGACGACACGAGCAGCCCCTCTGTCCGGCCACGCCATCTCGTCATTTCACAAAGACACACACTCACAACCCCCGCATCGGCCAAAACAAACCATCACAAAGGGACCAGCTGTCTAATCTAACCCCATCTCCAAAACCAGGGCCGTCTAGCTGCTCTAACGCCGACGTGACAAAGACTCCCATTCCCATCTGCCCACCCATTGGTGGAGCCCTGGCTTTGTCATGGCTGCTGAAAAATGCCGTCTGACAAACCGTGCATACACTGAACCTCCCGATATTCATGACATGATCATGCGCGCCAGTCTTCCGACATGGTGCCAACATGTCCATCTTGACTGCTCCGCAATCGGATGCACATGGAAATCGCTCCATTTCGCGCCACGCCATCTTCGCATTCAAACCATGCTGACATTCACGCCGTCGTATCATTGCCATACTCAGAACAAATAAAGCGGTGACCAGTGCGCTTACCCACGTCTGCTGTAGTACCCGTCTCCGCTCCGCCTATCCACTACACCGGCTCCGCGCGCGCGCGTGCTTTCAGGACGAACGATCCTAAAAGAGAAAAGCTGGTTCGGTATCTATACCGGATCGTGACTGTGCGCTGCATTCGTCCAGCAGTGCACCGCCTTTTTGTCTTACGAAATACATCGACGCAAGCTAGCTGCACATCAATATCCGTTGTATTGGTCCTCCCCTAACTTCACCGCTGAATCTGGACGAGGCTGACCACAACATGGCACGCCCGACCGACTGCGGCCTACGTATATGCAAGCTGCGGCGCTGTAGCAACGCAATCCTGCCATGTTACTTCGCTACCAACGACGGATATATGAACCGTCCGTCTGCCAAGCAGGGTATCTGAGCCTTGGGGGCGCCTCAGCCACCACTTGTCCACGACAACCAGAACCCCGCGTCAATACTTCCTCACCAAGACCGCTCAACGCAATTGCACAATCAGCACGCACATTCCTTAGCGCTGCACGTGTTCCTCGCGGAAAACACTCGGTTGACAGCTTATTAGCATCAGTGCTGATTCATCCCACCTTGCGACAATGACAGAGCCTTAGCGCCATTAGACTTTGCTACAAGGTTACCGGATCCGACGGGTTTAAGGAAAAACGCTCACATGGACTAGCGGCCACTATCATGTAAGCCGTCAACTTTACCTTCATCTCCGGGAATACTCCAGAAGACGCAAGGGCTTGACAAGATGCTGAATAACCACCAATACCCTGCAGCCCTACAGCTGCAGCCTGTTTCATCTGCATACTTTGACGCACCTTCACTAAGCCATAACATCCCGCCGGTCCTGTTTGTAATGTGGAATCTCCATCTAGGTTTTGCCTGAAGCGTCATGCCAACGCTTTCACATTGAAGCCCTTGGCGCGATCCGTCCCGACCCTCACCGGCTTCCATGCATCACTAAGCATCCATTTCCCTGTAATGATCCTCCATACTTACCTGTCGCTAACGTGGCAGAATGTCAAATCTTTGTTTCTTGCCTGTCGCCCATGCGACAATCGTACGAACAGTGCATGAAGATCTAGGCTCATACGAAACTTGGCAGAATTGACTTTTCAGGCGTTGTACTCAACATCCAGTCGTCAATGCTTAGTGAGAACCGCTTGTTGGCATCGAAATTTCATCAGCGGTTCCACAAGCCTCCGGCCTCAGAGATGCTATGCTCCCATGTCTACACATGCAAACGTTCGAGGCCATGTTACCATTGTGGCAAATGCTGTTAGTGATTGCCACAACCAGCGTCGCCGGACTCACCGACGCCCAAAAGCAAGGAACCTAACAAAATACTCTCAGGGTCCAGTCTATCTAAGATTTGAATTCAACAGAAACTCAACGCAAAATGGGGAGATGACGGTACCAGACCGCCACCGAACGACACAGGGGTAGGCAGAAGAAAAATGAACTCCAAAGTCTGCCTAGGAGCATTGCGCTGGAGTAAGGGCACTTGAAAGAGCGGTGTCCAGGCTCGAGTTCATTTTTTCGCAAAACCATCCATTTCGTCCATCTATCATGGTCCATCAGCGCAATAAAACGGTGAACGTGAACCCTGTGTCCACTCACTCAACACACGCCACATACGAGAAGCTCGCAATCTATCCTAGTCGAATACGCGTTCTTCGTATATCCATCTCTGTCCTTTTTCCTCGTCCTCTCATTTAATTCGGACCCAAACAACCAACTCAATAACCCACGAGGCTCTAGATGAATGTGATTGGTTGCCTTTCGAAATCTCGCTCTCGCTCTCGGGTTGATACTCAAGACACTATTGAGTGATATGCTCATCGATAAGAATGAAGATCATAGTCTGTTTTTCTTTAACATCTACGCGAGCCGTAGCATCCCTGGGCATTTACGTCTCTACTGCACAGATTGCGAAACCTAATCTAGCAACGAGGTGTAGTCACTCACTCCAGCATACACTTCCACTGCGATAGGCTATCTAGACAGCGATTTGAGACGTTGCATGATAGATGGCATCTCCGAGAAACCTTCCATGCCTCCTGGTCTTGCGGCGCACAAATCAGAAGCTGCGATTAAACACCATGGTATGGACACCAAGCAAGGACACCACCATACGGTGGGTTTCACGCCGAAGAGCTGAAGTTGTACGACCACGGCGCCGACAAAAACTCAGAACCCCAGCCGGAACATGAACGGAAACTACCTTGTCAACAGGGTAGCGTGCAATGCAACAGCAATGCTAGTAGGCAAACTATAATCTATTCACCGGACTAGGCGTGTTGGAGCAATAAATGCATGCATGGTGTGCTTGTTTGGATAAGCGAACAACACCGCGATGGCTTCGGAAATGAATGTCATCTGTCAAGCTATACTGGGTGATCGAGTGATTACGAGGATCATTGTTGGAAGACAACGCGAGAACAAGGTTCTGGAAGAGATGCTTGACAGCGGCATGGTCGTGGTAGCGCTTACTACGGGCCGTAGTCTGTTACTGATCGTGAAACTGCTTGCTTACCGGCGGTAATATAATCTTCAAACTCGTCAAAGCCGTCCGCCGCCCCTTGCTTACATGATGAGGAAATGATGCGATACCTGGGCCTGCAGCTACTGTCATGTCAAACTATGATTTGTGAGTCAATCATCGTAGGTATTTGTTCTCCACCTCTGTAGTCACGCTTGTTTCTACAGCTCCTCTGGTACTTTCTCATCGCTGTAATATCAAGCAACCGACGCTGCTGCTAGCGGGACTTTGCTGGATTGGATCACGAAACAAACAGATATTCACAAACTTTGATCGTCCTCGCATGCGTGTTGGAGATTCACGTACTGTCTGTTGGGCAAAGACACCAAAGTAGATTCAGGGACTGAGGTAGAGCTGTGCCATAGAATGGCATGCACAGTAACTATACGCGAATTTCAACCGCATCATCTCTGTTCAAGAAGACTTTGAACAAGTCTGATGTCAACAACAGAAAGTACCCCACGTGGTGTGCGGGCCTCTGGCGTTGCTAGGGATGGCTAGCGCGAAACCCTGATCACAACAAACACTGCATGTGCGTATGTCAACACCAGCCCTACCGCACTCTGCATACAGCGTCACTCACCGACAAGTTGCAAATAGATCGACGGCAACGTTATCGCGAAGATATACCATACAATGGCCGACCCGGGTATGTTCTCGGTGCGCCGCCAAGTAAGTTTATGACGATGACACCCCCCTCTTTTGTCGCATCTCGCTCTCGCGTTGAACTTGTCTCTAACAACACGCGCAGACTTTGGGCCCCGTCACCAACAACGTCTCCGCGATTCCTATGCCTGCCTCAGCTATGAAGCGGACCAGTTCTATCAACAATGGGCAACAGCATCAGTTCCCGCCAAACCACGCGCGGTCGCAAAGTGGAAGTAGAATGTCCCTCGCGCCTGGTCGCCCAAGCCAGCCCCTCTTTCAACGCTCCTCGTCCGGTACGAATCTTGCAGAAGGATTCCAATCAGTGCATCGCAATTCTACAAGCAACTTTGGTGCAAGCAGCGCTCGCAAGAGCTTCGCACCTGGCGCCTCCATGTTCCAGACACCAGCACCATCATCTTCAGCTCCAACATTTGAGCAAAGTGCACAGCGACGAAGCAGCGTCTTCAAATCACGACAATCACATGGACCTGGTCAGTCGGGCGTTAAGCAATCTTTCTTCCAGACGGCGCCAATGCCCTCGGTTCCCCCCACGGATCCGCGACGTCTCAAGGATGCAAGCACGCGCGCGCACATGGCACAGGAACTACTCGAATATCTAACTCAGAACAACTTTGAGATGGAATCCAAGCATGTACTGTCAAACAAGGCTATGACATCACCCACACAAAAGGACTTCAACTGCATGTTTCAATGGCTCTACAACCGTATCGATCCCAGCTACCGATTCCAGAAGTCAATCGATCAGGAAGTCCCAGTGCTGCTGAAGCAAATGCGCTATCCGTTCGAGAAGTCCATCATGAAATCGCAGATTGCGGCTGTTGGTGGTAACAACTGGTACACCTTCCTCGGTTTATTGCATTGGATGATGCAGCTAGCACGGCTCATGCAGGCATACGAGGCTGGAACTTATGACGATGCTTGCTTTGAGGCTGGATACGATGTCTCTGGTGACCGCATCATCTTTGACTTCCTGTCAGATGCATACAGTACATGGCTTTCGGCAGAGGACGATGATGACGACGAAGAAGCACAGAAGAAGCACATGGAGCCCCACATCAGAGCCATGGCTGCAAAGTTCGACGCAGCAAATGCTCAGCACCATGAGCAAGTGAGCCTGCTGGAGGCCGAGCACAAATACCTTCAAGACCAGATTGAAGAGCTAGGAAAATCCGGCCCAAGGATCCAAAAGCTTGAGGAGCAGATCCGCATTCTGGAAGAAGACCGCGTCAAGTTTGAAAACTACAACAACTCCATGGAGGGCAAGGTCCTGAAGTACAACCGACCGCTGCTCGTTCCTAGAGAAGTCAATTGAGGAAATCGAGGCTGAGCTTGAGGCTTCTGAGAAGGAGCAACAAGAACTCCAGGCAATCATTGATGGGCGAGGTATGACTATCGCTGATATTGACCGCATGGCAAATGAAAGGGATCGTCTTGATACTTCCCTCCAAGCGACATCAGCACGACTAGAAGAGTCGAAGAAGCGTGTGGCAGAGAAGGAGCTAGTCGCATCACGCAAACTGGATGAGCTCGAACAAACTATTGAGCGATACAACAACCTTGGCTACCAGATTGGTGTGATACCTTCCACAGCCGTCAACGCGAAGGGACAAGACTATGAGCTCGTCCTTACCATAACCGACGGACCCAACTTCTCTGGGTCACAAATGGGCGGCTCATCGCAAGATGCCTCCGATCGTCTACTCCACGACGCGGGCACAGGCTACTCGCCAGCCCATCTCCTCAACCTCGACCTCCGCGGCACAGTCAAAGCCAACATCCTCTCCCTCCGCAAGGAGATTGCCGAACGTCGCAACCAAGCGCTAGAAGCCGACATGAACAACCACGACCTGCTCGACAAGATTAAAGAAGCCATGGACGACAAGCAAGCCGAAGTCGAAGCCCTCGGCCACCGCGTCGCCCAAGCCGAAGAAGAACTCGAAAAGCTCCGCGAGATCACAAACACGCAAAAGAGCCAGTCAGACGCTCAAATCGAACGCATGGAAAAGGAACTAGGTCGCATGCGCAGCGGCCTAGGCGAATCAGTCCAACTCATGGTCCAGCGCGAGATGGCTGTCAACATTGAGTAAGTCTCTTCCTCCCTCCCTGCATTCAACCTAGAATCACCGTTACTAACCCAAACCCTCAGGTACGAGCAACTCCAACTCCGTGCCAATGCCCTCCGCGAAGAATTGCACACTGAGATTGAGCGCATGCTCGACGACATTGTCCGCTTCAAACTCCACGTCCAAAAGAGTCTGGAGGAGTACGAGCAATTCATCGCTGATGAGGTCGAGCGCAGCTGTGAGGAGCAGGATGCACTTGCTGAAGATGGCGAGGAGCAGGATGAGGACGAGGAGATGGTTGATGAGGAGTAAGAGAGTAATGTCTTTTACTGCTTGTTGTACTTTTTCTTTGCTCTCTCAGTCTTTGCTGTTGAGACGGACATGAGTGTAACGATTTTTTGCGTAATGATGTGCAAGCGACATGATGGCGTTTTTGGTTGGCCGGGGCTGGCGGTGTTGTATAAATGTCGGCGGCGCGTTGTTTTCTTGGATATAAACGCGCATTTACGTGCTTTTGTCTGGGAGTTTACGGGGAACTGAGGATGTTCCCCCCGTTTTTCTGCTTACGGTTTGCAACCCTTTCTGAGATACCTCTTTACCCTTTTTTTTTCTGGTGAAAATTCAATTGTTCATAATACATATCGATTTGGCCCTCGCTAGCAAACTTGCTCGACATGAGGAGATACTATGACATGTGAATCTTCACACACTTGATACTTGTATTTATGTATACTAACCGAAATATGAATGGGTATCTAATGATTCTCCTGATCAACACAAACCATCATCCCCCACTGTACAACAAACCCGCGCGCTCCTCTCTCCCCTCCATTTCCCAACCAAAAGCCACGACTACCCTACCCAGCCAGCAACCCCCTCCCACTCGTCATCATCATATTACTCAGCAACTCAACCTGACTCCTCAAACTCGCCATCTCAATAGTCTTCTCCTTGACCTCCTTTGTCTTCTCTGTCAACAATCGCCTCAACTCTGCATTCTCCCGCCGTAGCTGCTCCACTTCACTGGCTACCATCATGTCTGGTAGGGCTGGTGGGGGAGGCACGTTGTTGAGTAGAGGGTCGATGCGGGGGTCTTGTCGTGGGGGCGTAAACTTGGGGGCTGAGGGTTTGGTGGAGAGGAGAGAGGAGTGTTGGTATATGCTGGGTGGAGGGGTTTTGGAGGGTGGAGGTGGGGGTGGTTGGGGTCGGTGGGTATGCTCGGTTTGCTGTGGTTGTGGTTGTGATTTAGGAGCTGGTGCCTCGTCGGGTGTGGTGGCGTCGTGAGGTTCGACTTGGACTTCGGCCTCGTCATCTGAGCTGTTGATGCCGTCACCGATTTGTTGGCCTGCGGCTTTACGGGCCCTCTTGATCTGGGCTCGTATATTGTATACATCACGTTTGAATATGTGTATACCTGGGAGCCGTGCCTGCAAGACTTCAACTGTGCGGCCGACGCCTCGATCGCGGCCTTGGTTTGTTTCGCCCCTGCGTAGCATCTCCTGCTCGACGATTTTCCAGACAAGACCGCCGCGTTCAAGACTGTGCGTTTGTTTGTTCGCTGTTGACGCTGATGCGCCTCCGGCTTCTTCCTCGTCGGCCTCTGCTTCGGCCTCTCCGTCTTCTTGAACGTCCTTGCTATCAGTGAGGTTTAATTTAGCAAGCTCTTCCTTTGCCGTGACACCTCCAACTCCGATGCGACCTCCGACAACGCCCCACGTGCGCTTGCGCTGGACAGCCCACCCCGCACTTTCGCGCCCCGCGTGGTTGTGTTGGGCTTCCCCAACACGCAATAGCCAAGTCCCGTCTTCCTGCTTCTTGCCCTCAATCCACATCTTACATCCCGTCTTATAGCTGACCCTGTTCTTCCTGACCCTCGTCTCCGCCGTCAGTTTGTGGGTGTTCTTTGGCTGCCCATAGCAAACACAGGCCAACTTTATCCGCGACCGGTTCTTAGCCGTCGTATTGATACTAAGCGCGTATCCGTGTTCCGAGGCGTGCGATTGCGCAAACTCGTGCAGGGCCTGCCATGACGCGTGGACCGAGTTTGGGGGCGGGAGCATACTGTAATGGCCTTCAGACGTGTCAGTGGCGGGCAGCGGCGGCGGCGCTGGGGTCTGCTGCATGCCCAGGTAGGGCGCGTCGGTCGCTGGGTTGTTATTCATGAAATCATGTTGTTTATCGGGCGCCGAGTGATGTAACGCCGAGGACTTTGTCGGCGTGTCGTCAGGGGAATAGCTGTCCTCGCGCCGCTGGCCGCTGTCGGTCATGTTGGCGGATCGTTGCGCATTGACACTGGGCTCATAGCCGGCCATGTCGACATGTTGGGCAGCACCATGATGCCGTGAAGCCGAGAAGGCATGATAAGGCAGCTGTGGGGTCGTGATTGCGTTACAGTGGTTGTACGTCGGGCCTTGGTCGAAGTTGGGACGACGACGGAAAGTGGCTGCGGTCATAGTTGGTTTGATATGGAGCACTCCTCCTTGGTGCTACGTTCCGAATCAGGGTTCAACCTTGCGAGCTGCGAGCGGGGCAGGTAGTCAATGCATAGTCAGCGCACATGGTAGTCCAACTCAAAAGTTTGCATTGCGCCTTGTTGGTCCATGTGACCTTGAGTGCAAAGGACGGTGTGCCTGTGGGTACCATATTCTTCGGACATGTCGCCAATTGGTCCTCGGATCCTTGGTAGAAGGGGTTTACAACAACACAAGCAAATCATGACCTAGTACCCAGCCTTGCATAATTGGCCATTGCTCATCTCGGTATCCCCTCTTTAATCCGCTCTTTGTGCGTTGCTACATAGGTACGTTACACGTATAATCCATCCTTCAATCCCTCAGTGTGACGTCCACCCACATGTCCTTAATCGCCCATAGCCCCAGAGAGTTGAACGTCTTCCATGGCTCCAGCGGATACGTCAAAGAAAGATCGAAATGCCGTAACAACTCAAACACACACTTATATATCTCGAGCAAAGCGATATTCCGTCCCAAGCAGAGCCATCGACCGTAACCAAAAATCAAGTCATTGGTCTTTGTCATTCTCGCCAGGCGTTCCTTCGCCTCGGCATCGCTGGTGTCAAAGAGCCAGCGTTCCGGTCGGAAGGCGGCGCAGTCTTCACCATAGAGGGATGGGTTGTTGCGATGCATGGCCCAAGCTGAGTAGCCGATTAACGTGCCGCCAGGTATAAAGTACTCTTTATTATCGATAGTTACGACGTCGCCTTCATCGGGCGTGACTCGAGAAAAGATGTTTGCAACTGGTGGATGTACCTGGAAGATACAGTCAGTTTCGTTCATGAACATATTTACCTGGAATTGTAGACTTACTCGCATTGCTTCTCGAATAACAGCACCTAGGTATGGCAGGCGACGCACTTCGGCATCCGATATTACGTCAGGAGGTGCGGGAGCGAGGCCTCCCCTGACTGTCTCAACAACTTCAGCCTGCAGCTTTGCATACACACGTGGGTGGGTCATGATGTGGAGGAGAATAACCCGTATAGCAGCTGAAGTGGTATCAGAACCAGCTAAGATTTGTTCAAATACCTCTTGAACTATCACCACATGGTCAGCTGCTGCTTGCGTATACATCGAGATGCATCAACTTACAAAGATCGTCACCTGAGACCCCATGACGGACAAACGATGCAAACATGTCAGACTTGCCCTCGGTTGGCTTCAGACTTCTGGATTCAACAATCTTGCGTGCTTGGGCCATCATGTTTCCAAACCCAGTGGCATCGTTTTCCGAAGGACTAATCGCCGGCCCAATGACAGGCATGTTCTTGAGCCAGCCTATGCCCAAGGCGAATGCAGTATTACCAATCTTAAGGCCCTCCTCAGAGGACTGCACATAATTCCTAAGGTCTTTGTCCGCCTTTAGATCACCAAATGCTTCTCCCAGACCAACGTGACTGATGACATCTAGGGTGAAGAACGGGATCTTCTCGGCCAAATCCATGGGTCTCGAGGGCTTAGTCGAGGCCGTGGAAGACGCATACTTGCGTACTAGTTCAACAAGTTCTTTGACATGAACGTCTATAGAGGGCTCCAAGTCCGGGTTCTCTTTGCCGGCATACTATTAGTCGTCAGTCAATTGCTTGGTGCTGTCTACACTGTGGTCGGTTGTCCCAGAAGATGGGCGACGGGCTCTGTAGTCGCTTACCCCAGACGTCATCTTCTTCCGTCTCGCATCGTGCCTATCGTTATCACACTCGGTGAAGACGTTGTCCTTTCCGGGCTCAAAGCGGGCAGCATGATAGTACCACGTGGATCTTCTGTACGGCGAGCGCACAGCATTAATTCGCGTCCAGAATTCCGGGTCAGAAGTAATGAGATGATTTGGCGCAATGCGGGCTATCGGTCCTATTGGACATGATTAGCTGGGTCGGATTCAGTAGCAGCTCTCTTTCCTGATGCGTACCATACTTTTCGCAGACCTGGCCGTAGTACCTAGGACTTTGACCGCTGATGACGGCCTTTGAATGCCACAGCCAAGAGAAACCCGACGTCGCGGGTCCGCGGAAATGTCTCAGGCGTAAACACAGCCGAATTCGGCCAATGGCGACGACTGCCACAGCGACAAACACGAGGACATACAGGCGCCGTGGGACATGATCCAGTAGCGAAGCGGTGTCCATGCTGACCTGAAGTGGAGTCACAACCGGGCTTCAAGGTGGCTGGTGATGGGACAAAACAACTGAGTGTGGTTCCCTTCAGTGGGGAATCCAGTCCTTGACGGCGCGTGCGGCGCCGTGCCGCTATAAAACTAGTAAGCGGAGAGGGGCACTCGCGCGCACTTGATCTGGTTCGTAAATCGGTTCACTCGGTCAAATAAAGATGGGGTGATGTGGAAGTTTAGAAGCTTCTACGTAGCTGCACGGCCCGGCACTGCGCTGCGCTGCGCTATCAGCCAACAACTAAGAGCTGCATCAGAACCAAGGCCACAGCTGGAATGTCCCTCGCTTGGAGTAGTGGAGGCCTAGACGGGCAAACGCCATCAGTTCCAGGGCGTTCCCAAGATGTTCGCGTTAGCGTTATGCTGTTTCGATGGTGCTTCCTGGTGAAGTCGTGCAAGATTGATGATTATTCCAAGGTACTGTACTGTACTGTACTGTACATACAAGCGTAGGCGAGGTTAACTAGAGCATCTAACTACCTAGGCGACTTGGGCTCGGCGCTTCGGCCGCCACGTAACAAACGTACATACTTGGGTACTCAGTTCTTCTGCAGTCAGTACACCCGCCGTTCTGGTCATTATCGCAAGCATAGCTACACGGACTCTTTCGACAGGTCCAGTTGGCGAATCAACGGGGCTGCGCCCAAATTTCATCAGGACCACGCGGAGCTGTCTGACTCGGGGACACTCAACAGGCACAGGGCAACTCCCGCAATCCACAAACCCCGTTTTTAATCCTGTCTGCATGTTAGTGGACGCCTTCGGACGTCAGCGCCGTTGCGCTCTAGCCTCGTGGAGAGCGACGCCCGGGCTCGTTACCTCCATGTCGTCGTTCCCGGGCCTCTTCAAGATTACTTAATGGCCCTGACAACCTCCTCATCGCCTCTTGAACTCGCTTTACAATTCCGAGGCCATTGAGAATCGTCTACAGGAGATAGAGTCATCACGTGTACACTACCAAGTACGGTACATCCAACATTCGCTTACCAGACTCCACACTTCGCCCCGACCCGTTGCCGTATGATTGTGGCACAGTCGCGTCTAAGAACCCCGACGTTAGCAGATAAGAACTGCGCGGCTACAAGCGCCTAGGCCCAAGAGCACATTGTTTTTTTATCATCATCAACTCCATACAAGTCTTAGCCACGTGCACGGTCGATACCTCATAATGGCAGACTCGGGAAAGGGAAAAGGGAGGGCGGTTGAAGACGATGCACCAACAGCATCTGGGAGTGGCTCTGCCGCTGCCTCACCACCCCCGGAGGCTCCTGCTGCTTCCAGCACCCCACAAGCTTCGCCAGGTTCAGCGCAAGCACTGCTCCCCCCTGAAAATGAGGGCCCAGCTCCATCAGCCCAACAGGTGAATCCCCATGTTGTTGTTGTAAGTATCTCGAGCATCTCCATCTCAATTAGCGTACCCCTAGAAGAATGACACTTGATACTTTAGTCTCTACTCCCTTCCTTGCCCATTTCTAACCACCACAGGACACCGATGATACAGACTCAGCACTAGGTGATGATGACGCGATAAGTGACACGACCTCCATCGCGTCTACCATCCACAGGGGCCGCTTCGAAAATGGGCGCCGCTACCACAAGTTCCGTGAGGGCGAAAATGACTACTGGGGTCCCAATGATGAAGTGCAGAACGACCAGCTCGACATTGCACACCACATGTTCCTCATCCTACTAGGCCAAAAACTACATCTAGCACCCATCAAAGACCCAAAGCGGATCCTAGATCTCGGCTGCGGAACGGGAATCTGGTGCATGGACATGGCTGACGGTATGTTGACCTCCTCCCCATCTCTCTGCCCCCCCCCAAGCCCCTCAAACTAAACCCCCATATCCAGAATACCCCAGCGCCGAAATCCTCGGTGTAGACCTCTCTCCTATCCAACCCCAATTCACGCCACCAAATTGCAAATTCGAAATCGACGACGTAACACTCCCCTGGACGTATTCCCAACACTTCGACTTCATCAACATCCGCGGCCTCTACGGCTCCATTGGCTCATGGCCCACGCTCTACGAGCAAATCTACAACGGCCTCGAGCGCGGCGGCTACCTGCATCACATGGAGATGAGCATCCAATTTAAATCCGACGACGGCACACTCAAACCCGACCACGTCCTCTCGCAGTGGTCGGATATCTTCCACGAGGCGTCCAAGCGCTTCGGCAAGTCTTTTTATGAGGTTTGGAATCTGAGTACATATATTCGTAATGCGGGATTTGTGGATGTTGAGGAGAAGGTGTTTAAAGTTCCGGTGAATAGCTGGCCGGCAGATCCGCATATGAAGGAGTTGGGGAGGTGGAATTTGCTGCATATTACCCAGGGTGCAGAGGGCTGGGGGTTGTACTTGTTGACAAAAGTCATGGGGTGGAGTGTTGATGAGGCACAGGTTTTCTTTGCAAAGTTCCGGTCGGGGGTCAAGGAGAGGAAGGTACATGCGTATTTCGAGGTGGTGGTTATCCATGCTAGGAAGCCGTGATTGGGCAAGCATCCATTTTTATACTGGGGTTATGGGGTGTGGGGAGATTGGGTAGGAAGTATCTAAAAGTGACAGATTTTGTTATTAGAACGGCAATTCGCTGTGACTCTCATGACTTATTCTCATTGAGATATTACTAAAACCAGGGTATACGCATGGGAAAACTTCAATCTGAACCAAGATACACATCCACTGCCACTCTCAGTCCCATTAGAAAACCTACTTGCTGTGTGCCGGTGCCGTAGCCTTCTCCGGCGCATTCCCAGCCTTTGGATCAGGGAGATGCGACACACTCGGCAAGTCACTCAGCTCAGCGTCCTTCTCCTTTCCATCCGTGATGATGAGCGGTTCCTGGGGTACTTCCCTATCCCCGTCCTTGATATTCGCCTTGGACCCAAAGATGGAGTCTGCGTCCTCGTTGATGGACGATGCGCCAGACTGGCCCTCTTCGGCAGCGAGGCGTTCTTTCTCGAGACGAGTTTCGCGACCACGCTTGTGACAGTACCAGAATACGAAGAGAAGGACTGTGTACTGTTAGCGTTGCCGGACTAGCTGTGGATTGAAGAAGTGAGGCTTACTGAATACTGCCAAGCTCATGATGAGATTGGTACCTGTAGCCAAGGCAGGGAACCTAAACTTGAGAAAATTGACAATGCTCCTTAGTGCTGTGGCAACAGCACCCTGGGCTGAGACCAGCGACTTCAAGTTGGGCACTTGAGGGAGCATTGATCGTTTGCTCTTGAACTTGCTTCCGCCAGCAGCAGCCTTTGCATCGAAACCGGGCTTCTCTGATGATGCAGCCATGAGCTCCGGACCCAGTGTAGCCGTAAGCTTGGCTGGTAGACTCTTGACCAGGTTCTGTAAGAAGGGAGGTAGACTACCGTACATCTTCTTAATCTGGTTATCGTAGTCTGTGAAGAGCTTCTCGAGGTCATTGTATGCTGTTGGTGCACCGTTGATAATGTCCTTGAGGACTTGTGTGAACTTGTTGAGAAGCTCCTCCGACTCCTTGCTGAAGCTGAAGACACGATTGTTCACGGCGGATAGATTGAGCTGGTCGAGTATCTCGGTGAGCTCTTTGTCTTCCTTTTGTGCATCAGTAAGCTCGGCGGCTTTGGCGGCTTCGGCTGCGGCGAGTAGGTCGTCTGCGAACTGTGTCCTCTCCTTATCCGTGACTACCAGCTTCTTGTCTTTTGATGTCTTGTCCTTGGGCTTGTCGCCGTCTTTCTTGGCGAACTTGGGCAGTTGGAAGTAGGACAAAACACTCTTCTTCCTAGCTAGACCACCCTCGGGTGCCTTTCCTTTGCCCTTGTCACTGGCATCAGCAGTGGTCTCGGGTGGGCTCATAGGGAGCGCAACTTTGTCCGCACCATCCAGAAGTGCTTCCTGTGCATCCTTGCCAACCTTCTTCTCGCCTGTGTCGTCGACCACCTCGGTTCGCTGGGGCAACGGCGGGGGCGTGCCTTCGGGCTCTGAGGCGATAGCTGCAAGTCGCTCAAGGAACTTCTGATCCTCGGCGTCAAGGACTGGGTCGCTGCCTACTTCCTCGCTTGGTTCGGTAACAGTTGGTGCAGGGGGTGTAGGAACAGCACCGCTAGGCCCCGCGGCGGGTTCTTCGATCTTGGGGACGGCGGCGTCCTCTATTTTTGGTGTAGTCGACTCTGATACCTTAGGAGGGTCTTCGATTGGTGGCGCTCCAGGCTTTTGTTGCTTTTGAGGGAACAGTTGCTTTGACTGCCGGCGCATCTTTTCGAGGTAGGACGCCATGGTGGGGAATGTGTACGCGTACGGGTTGTGATGCTGTTAGTAGAAGAAGAAGGGATGGGGCCTTGGGACGATGATAAATGACGAGATAGCTCTAACGCATAGCGTATACAGACGATCTTCTATCTTCTAGGCCCGGCGGTGCTCAGAATGTCGTCGTAGGCGCCTACGATGCCCTGATTGATGTCCCGCGTTTGACAGGGAGCGGCGAAGCGCTGCGTCATTGGCAGGGATCATCTGCGCCACGCGTGGAGGGGCGATACGCAGATCCACCTCTCTTGGCAGTCAGGCAAACCTCACACTAACAGTCTAGACATTACACATGCTGGATCAGCAATAGATTTCCGATACCGACTTTCTGGGCAGTACTACGTAGGAAAACGAAGCGCGTATGCATCTTCTGAGCTGCATTGCACAGTCACTATATCCTGAAACCACCATCTCTTAGGTTATGTCCGCATAACGGCGGGTTGTTCAATTATCCTTCTAATTCAAAATCCATGTCAATTTTCCTCATCCAATACGCGTAACCAAAGCTTGTAGCTTTCAGATTCTGCATATCATGTATAGGTATCTTTGGCATGTACCAAGCCTTCACAAACGCTGATTTTAGTTCGAGCGACTGCCCCCGAGAGAATCACCCCTGATAACATCTCAATCACAGATCTACCTTTTTCGTTGCGCATGTCTCTCTACTACTTGCACAGATGTCTTTCCGATGGAAAATTGGGTAGTATACGTCAAGATGTCATTTACACAGGCTGGCCATACGATTGCTGGGATTTCCGTTTCTACGCCCATTCGAATTGCGCAATATATTCTAGCCTCTTCTGTCTGCAGAGAACGCAATAATCCGGCAGTGCTCATTAAAGGTAGGCGCGCACAAAACCTGCATGTCGTAGGCGAGAAGAGTTCACTTCGCTGTTCTCCCGGACTGCCCAACACGGACTCCATCAAGCGAGAGTCGCACTTTATATCCAACTCTGAAAACCAATGCGGCCTACATCCCCGTCGCAAGACTAGTTGAAGGCGTGCGCTCATGCGAACTTTACCCGTGCTTTCTTTCCTTGCGCACACCCCGCATTGGCTCGTGTGTCGATCACGCACCCTCGCTGTAAATATCCGTTGTGTCCGACTGCTACTTCTCTCCTCTAACTCCCCAATAAAGCTTTCGAGTAAGTAATTCACTACTTGCATGCGTTCCCAATATTTCCTTTGGCCTCATTGACGCCATCAGCCGACCAGAGGAGGCGCTTTAGTCACTTACCTTTACCTTTACCGGAAACAATTCGCCAGATTTATCTGCTTACCAGCGTATCTCGGAGTACCTAGGGACTCCTTCTTCTATAAGAACCATCCCCTACACGTGCAAATAACACAGCGTGTCTCACTTCACACTCGCGACATTCCACAACCCACCACCACACGCACTGCTGAGTTCGACAACATGGCTGATCACCCTTTGATCTTTGGTAGTAAGTACTGCGGTATTTATCACGTTCATATATCATTAACATGCTCTCAAGGCGACACGCTTTCGAAGAAAGTCACCTTTACGGAAAACGTGAGCAGCAAAGGCGTCAATTTCAATAATGGCGACGACGATGACCTCGTGGATGACGCTTCTGAGGCCGACGACGACGTGAGTATAACTACCTAGAATTAAAGCACTTGCTTACGTGTATTAGCCCAACGACGATGACTTCAGACTCGAAGGCTTTGGTGACCTTGGCATTCCCAGTTCTGAAATTGAGCCCCACTATAATGGCATTATCGCCGGCAAGAAGCGCAAGCGTATTCAACCTGGCTCTGATCCCAAGCTTACCAAGTCTCCCCGACGTTCATTCAACCTCACTCAGGCTGGTGACGAAGAAGCTTTCATTCTGGAAGACAACAGCGAGATCCTAAACACAAAGTCCTCCCGTGTACCCGGCACTTTTGGCCGTCGTAACCGCCGTAAGGGTGAGAGCCTTCCTGCCTACCACAAGCGTGTGTCACATGAGTTGGACTCTGATGACGAGCTCATGATGCAAATGCGTGGGAATGGGTTCAGTGATCGCCAAATCGCCGAAAAGTTGGCTAAAGATGGCCGTGTCCGCTACGACCAGAAGTCTATCTCCACCCGTATCATGCGCATTCGCCTCGCTCAGGCTGAAAATGTCGACTTCCTGCTGAGGGAGGGCTATAAGGAGTGGGAAGTTGACGATGTAAATCTCGCTGATTGCTGTCTGATACCTATAACTTCGACTAATACCACCCCTTAGGACAAACTTCTTATCCACGCCTACGCTCTCGCCGACATCGAGATCAACTACGAGATGGAGCGTATCCGCGCCTGGCGATTTCGCAAAGTCTCCGAGTACATGCGCCGTCTGAACGCTGAGGCACTCTTCTCCGCCACTGCCTGCCGTGAGCGTTACAACGCTCTCATCACAGGCAATGCGCGCATCCCGACTGAAGCAGACGATGACCCAGATGCGCGTCGTGTCGAGATGGAGACGTACCGCATCAATCGCGAGCATCTCCGCAACGAAGAGAAGACCGCGAAGGAGGACAAGGAAGCTGCCGAAGCGAAAGCAAAGCACACTGCAAAAGCCCTCAATGCCCAAAAGGCCGAAGAACTCGCTAATTCCCGCGCCCAAAAGGAAGCCGAGAAAGCCGAGCGCGCAATGGCTCGCGCTGCATCTGCTCGCATGCGTGCGAACCGCGCTGCTGAAAACTCACTAGCCAAGACCCAGCGAAACGCCCAGATCAAGAAGCAAAGACAGGTTCAAGAGGCAAAGAAACATGCTACCACTACTAACACTTCCTCTACTACCCCCAACCCCACCCCTACCAAGAAACGCTCATCCTTCACCGTCCCCCCTGCCAAAGATGCAACGAAAGACACTCCCGACCCGCGCTCATACCTCTCCGTTGACGACCTCATCAACTTGTGCAATGAACGCGGTCTCGATATTCCGCGCCATCAGACCGTGAAGATGTTGGTACAGGCGCTCAGGGACGCAGATGACGAGTATACCCAGAAGGATCTGCAGAAGATGTGTAAGTCGAAGCGCTTGCCTTCTAACGTCAATAAGACAACTATGAAATATCAACTCGCGCTTGTTGCGGCAAACGGCTGTGCGTCATTTGAGGCAGGTGTGCCGGCTGCGGTTGGTGAGGAAGAGGAGGAAGAGGAGGAAGGGATGAGGAAGGGGATGAGGAAGGGGATGAGGAAGGGGATGAGGAAGGGGATGAGGAAGGGGATGAGGAAGGGGATGAGGAAGGGGATGAGGAAGGGGATGAGGAAGGGGATGAGGAAGGGGATGAGGATGAGGAGATGGATATGGAGTAGGGTAGGGGATAAAGGGGTTGAGGTGTGCCGTGGTGAGGTATGCGCGTGGTGCTTTGGCGAATTGGATGAGATGTAGGCTCGAGGCTGCATGGTCAGGGCAATGTCGTGGTGGAGGGAAATCCGGTTGAATCATGTCACGGGAGATTATTGCATGTGAGATTTGGAACATGATGAGTAGAATCAAGGCACCAAGTTGCATAGTTGAGTTGATGACAAAGTAAGGAGTTCATGGCTATACAAACTTTTCGGATTAAATCTTACTGACGCACTTAAGACTGTTTAAACATGGGAGTTAGTACGATGGGTATAAAACGCCAAACACCAATTATGCAGCACATACATTCCCCTACACGTTCCTCTCCATCATAGAAACCAGTTGAACTCATCAGGAGCGTCAAACCACTACCAACACTCCCACTTCTGCCCACCCATAGCAACAAAGCCGATTGAACAGCTCATCCCTCAACGGCAGCGCCGTAATCCGATACTCATTCAATCTTCGATCCGTAATTACCAAGCCATCCGCCACCTCCCTACCCATCGCCCACCCAACCACCAGCATCGCCTTCCACCCAAACCCGCCCACTTTCCTCATCTCCATGATATCGCCGACGGGGAGACTCCACAAAGGATGCAAGTCCTCCCTGTCCACACTTCCAATCTTCTCAATAGTCTTGTCTGTCGAGAAAGCGATGCTGGGAATGGTGGCCTTGGTAGTAATGTACACATGCCCCTTCTTACCATCAAAACGCGCTTTGAATTCAACGGGTCCGGAGGTGAGATCCATGTCCCGTGGAGGTACAGCACCTAGTCTGTTCTTTGCATGGGTGGAGCCGGCGGCAGCTTTGACTTTTGTCGGCTGTCATTGTGGTTTCCACGCCGCCTTTTACGGTGCCGCGGAAGAAGTTTAGGATTTTAGTGCCTTTTTTTGCCGTGCTTGCTGTCTTTGGCTTTGTCAATGTCTTCGCCACCTGTTTTGTGGGCTATGGTGGGATCATGTGCCATGGCTGCATCGAGCTCTTCTTGTGTTGCATTGAGAGGCCAATCTGCGCCTGTGGCACGGAGTTCATCTTCGTTGATATCGACTGGCTTTTCTGGTGGAGGCTCTGCAATATGGGGCGGTGGGGGTAGGGGAGCTTTGTTTGCTTCGCCGATGCGGAGAAGAGTGATGGTGAGTTGAGCGTTGGTGGGGACGCCCTTGAGAAGTGTGTTTCGGAGCTCGAGCAACTTTTGCCAGTTAGGGTACTTCCTGTTAAGAAGTGCTAGGCCCCTCTGAATGATAGGGTCGCCGAAGAATCCAAACCCAACACCAAATGTGACTCCCTTCATGAACATATACGAGGAAGTAAACAGGGACACAAGGACGAGAGGAGCAACGACCGCTGCGACTCGGAAGTGAAACCTGTTTTTCGGAAACGGGGGAGTCGGTTCAAGCATACTATTCAAAGATTAGCATCTGATACAGTATATCTATATACGGCGACTTACTTTGCGAAGCGTTCCCACGTATCGGTCACTTCAGCCAAGCCATGCATAATCGGCCTCATTTTGGTCCACATGGCAGTCTCCATCGGAACTTTGGTCTTATCATAGTCCTTGGTAGGCTTAACGCCTGATGCCTGGTCCTTCGCATCCGCAGCACCAATGGCGAGTCTCGTAGGGTCCGGGACGTTGCTGTCAGGAGAGTCCTCATCCGGAGGTTCACCCTGAGGATGCTTGCCAGTGGCACTAGACAGTGCTATTGACGCAAAGCCATTGACAAAGTTGGACGCTTCTTGTTCTACAGCCTCTCCCTTGTGATTCTCTGGGGCTCCGGTGGCGCTGTCTGTACTACCCAGCGTTCCAGACTTGGGTTTCTGAACTCCTCCAGTAGAGCTAACCAGCGCCATGGGTGCTGGAGGGAACATGATTTCGCGAGCCGGTGGATATACAATGAGAGTGACTAGAGTAACTGAAAGTAGTGGCATAATCATGTCGAGGAGCCACGCAGCGAAGTACACCGAGCAAAACCAGGCAGTGCGTTGAGTCTCCCGCCATGAGCGAATACGAACGATATGCTTGCCGAATCCCATTAGACCAATGCCCTATTATTGTTAAACTCAACCACTATGAGAACTTACACTCCACGGGCTTACAATAGTCATGTACAAGCGCTCGATGTTTGCGCGAAGCTTATCTGGTGAGAACTCTTCTTCATCTGCAATGTTCATATCCAGCCCTCCAGGAGGTGCGGTAGGAATCTCCTTCACATGGTACATTTGCTACGAATAATCAGCTTGGTATTATACAGGAGCGTTGAAAATGAGCTCTTGCCTTGTTGAAACGTCGAACCAGTAACCACAAGTCCTCATTCCCCAAACCGCCAACCAAAGGCTTTGCAACAAGTTCTTTCGGTTCGTTCCATCCTAAATCCACTACTTCGTTTCCATGAGTTACCTGCGCCGCGCCCTTCTCTTCCAGAGGAGCTGCTCTGGCAGCATTCAAAGCTAGCGCATGGCTGTCCGTAGGTGCATCTGTTAGCGTAGTCGTCTTTCCTTCGTGTACTGTAGGATCCGTGTCCGGGATAGGAAGTAGGTCTTTGTAGACCACTCCTCCAGTCGCCATGATGATCGTAGGCCTCGATTGTGAGTGCGTACGGAGGTATAGAGGTCTGAGGTATGAATGAAGAAGACAGGGCAGCCTTGCAATTTGGCTTACACACGGCAAGAAGAATGGCGTACGGCTACAACCGCCCTTTACGTCATGTACGCACTAGTAAACGGACAAGCCACAACATCAGTGGCGATCGGAATGCGCGCTCTGAGAGTGAACCTTTTGTAGCCTCTGTACGAACAAAAGGTACACTAAGAACAAATTCAGGGGAATAACAAGTTTCTGTGTGTAGATTCCAGGCGGCGTTTAAGTGGCGATTACCCATGGCATTTAGAGATCGTATGTTCAGCGATCAATGATCTTCACGACCCCCACCACATCATCCCCGATACGTGTTTTCCCTGCTGCAATCCCCTCTGATGCATGTCAATCATCCTGTTTTGGGCCCATAATGTAACGAATGAGGTATTCCGCAGTTTGCATGTGAACTGCCGTCTTGCTGGAGCGTTACGTCATCGATGTCTCACAGAATACCACTTCCTGACTAGGGCTGTTCATTGCATACGTTTTCAGCTTTACTTCACAGCCTAGTTCAGTTTTGTGCGGCAACAATTGAATCGTATATTGATAATCCAGAGAGACATCACTAGCATTGCCAAACCAGTAGCAATACTCGCCCCCCTCGCTACTACAACTCACTCACTTGTAAGGAAATCTAATCAGCAGATGATTCTGGATCTTCCTACTGCGGACTTTTCGGTACATCCTCAGCCTTCTTCTCCTCGGTAGACGTACCGGCGGGTTTCTGTTCCAGAGAGACGTTTTTGGTATCGGTCTCATTCTCTAGGCCTGAGCCCGAGCCAGGAAAGGCACCCGGCGCGTCGGTAGAACCGGGTACAGTTTCAGTGACCAAGGGCTCTTGTGGTTGGAGGGCAGATGAAACCTTGGAAGTGACTGACTGGAGTGCTTCTGAAGTCTGAGAAGCCACCTGCTCAAGAGTAGAAGGTGTTTTGTCAGCAACAGCCTCAGTCGTTGAGGCAGGCTCACTGCTCTCTTTTGACTTTGTCTGTGTCAATGATGATTCTACCGCTACCGTCTTGTCTGCCTCAGTCTCGGTAACGGCAGGCTCATCAGCCTTTGCAGGAACGTTTAGCGCATGATGCATCTGGGCCGCCATCTTCGCAGCGGGTACATCCAGACTACCATCCTCATTGAAGCTCCAGATAGCGGTCACAGGACCAAATTCTAGCTTTTGTTTTGGCACAGCAGCTTCGGATGCCGTCGCAGATGGCGAAGGAGATGCAGCAGGCCTCCTCCTCTGTGGACCCTTAGCCCTACTCTTGCGGGCATCTGAAAGCGGTGCCGCATCCTTCTCCTCTTCCTCCGGTTCAGGTTCCTTGATTTTAGGAGCGACGGGACCAAGGCCGAGCTTACTGTTCAAGTCCTTCAAGAAGCCTGCTTGGAGAGCAGCAATCTTAGAGCCGGCAGGGCGGGCAGGCACCGGTGGCTTTGTCTTCCCCTGTGGGGACTCGTTCTCACCAGCTTGTGACTCAACAGTCGGAACACTTTCGGACGAAGATGGCTTGGTCGGGCGTACCGGAAGCTGGGGCTTCGGACGCTCTGGAATGATGGGCGCTTTCTTATCTTCATTGGATACCTCCCTCTTCAAAGGTCGAGCAGGAATACTGGGCCGAGCCGGAACCTGAGGCTTTTGCTCAATTGGAGAGTCTTCCGCGTACTCGTTTGTTTCCTCCATCTGCGGTGTACTGACGGTCGTCTCAAGATGACCATGAGATGGCGCATCTTCCCAGATGTCTTGACTTGGAAAGCGTTGCTGCATCCCGGGGCGGCCTGGTGCATCTTCGCGTACTTTTCCAAGGTGTTTGTTCTCGGCTGCAAACTGACGGGTGTGCTCGGGCAAGAATGACTTCTGATCCTCCTTGGTGATCTCTTCCTTGCGTTTCTTTTCGCGGCAGGGTCTTCAAACACCTTCGCGGGACTAACATCGCTGTTACCACCGGCAGTCTTTGGCTCCTCGGGCTCTTGGGGGGTATCCACGGTAGTCTCAAGCTGTAGACTACCAGGGGTATCTTCCCAGACGTCTTGACTTGGGAATTGATGCCGTGCAACACTGGGACGCTTAAGCTTGTCGACCTTTGTCTTTGGTTTCTTGCTGTCGTCCTCATCCTCAGGGAACAGCGGCTCATACTCCTTGTGGGACTCAAGTGGGGTACCGCCTCGGTCATATTGGGCCGGGCTGGGGATGACGCGTTGCTGTGTGCTGTTGTTCCGGCTAGAGCTCCTACTATGGGGGCGCGATCTGGTGATGTACTGTGGAGTACCGTCCTCATTCACTGTGTATTCGTTGCCATGACGCTCCAGCTCAGGCGATACAGCAGGCTGTCTCCACTCGTTGTCTGGGTGCTTCTTCAGCTCATCAGAGGCGAGGATGGGAGTGCCGTAACCACGCTCAGTTACCCATCCGCCTTGTTCTGATGTGTTACCACCCTGGGGACCAAGGTCTTCAGTTGGTGGATCATAGCCTCCACCATGAACCTTGTTAGAGCGGTGAGCAGGGGGATCAATATGAATGACTTCACCCTTGTCGTTGAGTTGCTGACCCGCTTCGTTGCGGAGCGGCGAGTCGACGTGGCTACCTTTGATTGATGCAGGGCGACCGGATGATTGAGGCCTAGGAGAGGCCATCCTCGAGGCATATTCCTCAGTGGCCCTGTAGCCGATTTGCTCATCGGGAGTGCTAACAGCTTCTCGACTGGTGCCTACACAATACAGTCAATATCAGTGGTAACTTGGGGTAGCCATGGTTAGTTACTTACCCATACCAATGTCCTGAGATCTCTTATGTACAAGTTTGTCCAGATTGTCCGCGCCCCAGTGGTATTCTTTTCTGTTTTCTTGGATGTGTGGCCCATATTCGCCGGCCTTTTCGCGCTTCAGATCGTCAGGATGATTCTGGTACCACTTCTGCTCAAAGTCGTCTGTCGAGATCTTCCCGTGGCCGTGCATGCCATAGCTTCCGGGAGGACCATGGAAGATCTCTCGGCCGCTCTTGGTCCTACCATGATGGCGGCCACTGGTCTTTTGGGTGAAGCCGACTCCTTGGGGTGCGGCTGGTTGGGCATATGGCGCGGGACTCGGTGCCTGAACGTCTCCAGCATTGCGGAACATGGGCACCTGAACGCCAATCTCTGGAATACCATGTTCATCCTTGTCGTTGTAGAGCGAACTGGGGCGCGACCCAGCAGAGGAGCCTGAGCGGCCAGACTTGGCCTGAGCGACCTTGTCATCGACTGACAACTGCGAACCGAAGCCAGCAGCAGCCGCTGTCTGCGAATCGGTCCGCGTCACCGCCTGGATCCTACTCTTGGCGGTAGAGCTAGGAACTGAGGCAGTAGGAGCATGCAGAGGCAAGTCTCCAGCCACGTTCCCCATGTGTTGTGGGGAGCCACCCTGGTTCTCGGTTGTAAGAGTTTTGGACAAGTCCTCAAAACTGGCGTATTCGTTGCCTTCCTCTCCGAGTGACGGCATGGAGACGCTCGGTGGGCGGGACGGCACATCAGTGCTGAGTCGGCCGCCCTCTTTTGGCGGACCGCCATGTACGTATGTTGGGTCGTTTAGTGGGGAGCGAGCATATCTGTCGCCGCTGGGGGAGACGGAGCGTTCGATGCCGCGCTTCGGGCGTGGGGGAATCTTGGGGACGTCCATGTGTGTTCCTGGTGCGGGAGAAGTACTGTTCTGAGCCCGCGCTGGGCGTGGAGGTATTGTTGGTGGAGCACTCATTGTTTCCGTACTGGGTGTTTGAAGAAAACGCGGGGTGGAGGCTAGGAGGTTCAAGGTCAGTAACAGACTTGGGTCACTGAATGATGGGAAGATGGAACGTGAGACAAGCAGCTGTCTCGAAGAAGCGGACAGCTGAAAAAAATCAGCGCAGCTATCGCCCGGCAGCTTTGAGCAAGTCAAGTCAAGTGGGAGCTGGCTAATAAGCGCGGCTATGACTGAGGGCGGGATATGGCTGCACAGAGCGGCATGTATACGAAAGACTTACCGCCGAAGACGCAATTGAAGCGGGGGAATTGAGTAAGATGTGTGTGAGGGAGGGAGGAAAATGTGTAGTTTAGCCTTAGTATGACCAGAGGCGCGCAAATGGACCGGCTTCGAGAAGTTGGGGCGGGCACTTATGTAGCAAAGAGCTCTGCGACCCGCATTTGCATCATGGGTAATGGCGTATGGGGCCCTGGCGTCTAGCACGCGGCACCTCCATCATCGTCACGTCCAGAACTTGCCCACGTATCAACCGAGTGGGTATTCTGGAACGATGTAATGGTTGTTGTCATCTAGAAGCGATGGGAATGCCTTTTTTCATCCTAGGTATCCAACGTTGTCCATCTAACACAGTGGGCCACGTCCAACGCAAGAGCAGACACGAGTGCCTGCTTATACACTATTCTGTATGCGGGTCTATGCGACCAACAAGCACATGGACATGTTTCGCAGCCCAGACCCCGCCAACACTCGCGAATCCCTTCTGTCGGCAAGCCATGTGACATGCAAACCATCTTGTATCACATGTACCGTGGACGGTACTTTTGTGCATTTCCAGCCTGCAGCAGCCATCTGTGTGGCAGGATCTTCACCACCTGCGCGAAGCCCGGCACTACTAGGCTGTTAGCGTTCCCCGCGCCGAGCAAGGCGTGGTTCCTGGTCAGACCCTAGCAGCCAGTCATGGTCACGCAAAAGACAAGCAGAAGCCAGCTTGAGGAACTGTGCGTTTCTGACACTCTCCGTCTGACGTGTTTGGCACAGCGACTCTCCCCGTGGCTAAGACCAGTCGTTGCCCAGCATGTTGCCCTCATCTACTGGTAGAGCGTGGGTCCGTCTTCTCAGGCAAATGTGGCGCTTCCAAAACCCATCGGCTTTCTAGAACATCATCATAGGCCATCATGTAGGCCCTGCGCTACTCTCCACATGTACACTTACGTAGCTTTCCCCCCCACACATGGCGAAATCATTCTTGGTACAAATACTCAATTGTTAACAAAACGGTCGACTAAGCGCTCGCGGATCCAAAGCAATTCTCATACAAAACATAGCCCCCGAAACGCCCAGCCGCCGACTTATGATACAAGAAGCTCTACCTGAGATATCATATAGATGGTAGGCAAACAATAGTGGTGGTGTAAATTATCCATCTCGCAGCTCAGGGAGCCATTACGAACCTGTTCGTTTACCGGCATTCCATGCCAACGTCAATTCCTTCGTCGTCCAAATGTCGTCATGTTCCTGTTCTGCACATCTCTGCCCTTATATGATCATCTGCGCAACACCCTGACCTCCAAGCGTCTTGCTGCCCTGGAACTGCTGGCCCTTGAAGCCAGCAAGCGCATAGAAAACGGCGGCGAGTAGCAGGAAGACGGCTGCAACGATCAGGCTCGTGGCCTGAGGCCAGATGCTGATCCATTGTATGACGCTCATGACACCGTAGATGGCAGCGCGCATGTAGTTTGAGCTGAATTTACGGATGAACTCATCGAACTTGGGCGATGTCGGACAGATGCGCAGGAGCAGCGGGATTTCGATGAAGATGATGATGAAGGAACATACTCTGCAGCGCTGGTTAGGTCCGTGTCTCAGTGCAAGCAAGGGAGGCGGAGACGTACAAGCAAACAATGCTGAATGCGATGACAAAGTTGGCGTGGAAAATGTTGGCGATACCGAGGGCGAAGCAGAGGAATATGCAAAGCACTCCGGTCCTAGAGGGCTGTTTAGCATCAAGTTCCATGGCGCGTATACGGCGGGGTGCGCGACTACTAACCATTGACCGTAGATACCTAAAAAGATGCCATGTCAGCAAAAGGTGTCACGACTTCTGGAGCGCGAGTCTTACTGAAATTCCGCGACTTGAACTCTTCTGCGAGCGTCATGTTTACGGCAGGGCTGGTGGTACTATGGGTGCAGACGTCCTCGGTGGTGCGAAAGGGGATGTAGTGCAAACGTGTTCAGTATGCCGTCTCGGTGCCTTTGTTAATGGCGCAAGGTGGACGGAGCTCTGCTCGGACGGGGAGCTTTGGGGAATACTGTGTTGGAATTCGGCACGCCGTGTTGATGTATGTGGTGGTAGTGGTGGTGCTGCGTAATGTAATTGTGGCTGTGCGGTGGATGCGGAATCGAGTGTGGTGAATGTTTGTCGTTGCCTTGGCTTGTTGGAAGGCAGTGGTTGCTTCTTGGTATGCTCAGCCCATCCGTCGGTCGCGGCTTCCACGTCCACGTAAACTAGGCGCTAGTGCGTGCCGAAACCGTCTTAGGGCCCCGAGGTCAGAGGTCGGCGCACGACGGTGAGAAGACCGACTTGCACGCACTCGGTTTCAGGCCATGCTAGATGGTCGCAACTGCTTCACTTGGGCATGATTGGAATTTCGCACGGGAAGGGACCATGGGCGACTTTTGCCCTCGGCTCTGCCGCTCTCGGCCTCACCCTGTACTATCTGCACCTGGCCCGGCAACCTGCACAGCCAAACAGTTCACCACCGCTCACCCAAGACCACTGCCAAGACCACGACGCGACACACGTACCAGACGCCATGGATCCGGAGGAGAGAGCGTATCACGAGGGCTTCATGCGGGAGGCTATCGCTATGGTGTGTCAGACCCTATATCCTTTGACTTCCAGTCCTAGCTGCCACTGCAATTAGTCGTCTACAAGAATACGAATGCTGACTCATCACTCGCTCTAGGCCGAACTAGCACTCAAGAGCGATGAGACGCCTGTTGGCTGTGTGTTTGTCAAAGATGGCCACATCATCGGCCGAGGCATGAACGAGACAAATCGCACTCTGAATGGCACGAGACACGCCGAGTTTGTCGCCATTGCCGGCATCTTGTCCAAGCATCCCATCAGCATCCTAAATGAGACAGATCTCTATGTCACTGTCGAGCCATGTGTCATGTGCGCTTCTATGCTCCGTCAGTACGGCATCCGAGCTGTCTACTTCGGCTGCTGGAATGAGCGATTTGGCGGAACCGGTGGGGTGCTGAACATCCACTCAGAGTAAGTCCACCTATGTACATGTCAACTTGTATGTTGCGGATACTAACTCCACACAAGTCCCAGCGTCGACAAACCTTACCCAGTCACCGGTGGCATCTTCCGAGAGGAAGCAATCATGTTACTACGCAAATTCTACGTTCAAGAAAACGAAAAGGCCCCCGAACCCAAGCAGAAGAAGACCAGGGAGTTGAAGACAGAAATCTTGCCAATGGATGTTCACCAGCCAAAGTCAACCCCATCGCTTGCTGTTCGCACTCCTCTTACTTCATCTTCGACTGGATCCATTCCAACCCTATCTTCTTTGGCCGCATCTGCTGTGGCCGTGCCCAAGACTAGTATCCCCATGCCAGCCCGCTCTTATCCAGTCACTGCTACCTCGGCCCTTGCTTGAGCAACTTCAGCATGGTTGTATACTTGCGTCCAAGAATAGATTATTTCAGCATCATGGTTACGACAGGAATGACATGGACGACACACATTGTATCATAGCTTATGACTCTTACTTCAAATAAAGCACACACTGCTGTGTTAATGATATTACCGCTTTCAGACGTGTCAGATCCAACATGTTGTCAAAAAAAAAGTGTGACCTTGAATTTGCGTAGTCACAACGAGAGGGTATCATGGATAAAGATTTGATAGTCATCATGTCCAAAACATAATCCATAGAGCATGTGACTGCCTGGGCTTATTTCTCTCCGCCGCCACCTGCGACTAGCTGAACTACCAAAAAGAGTGCGAGAGCCCACCAGTACCTGCGTGGTTGTTAGCATGGCGGTAACGCTCAATGAGTGCATCTTTGCGCACTTTTGTAGGAATGTCTTCTCTGGTTCCTTCCCGTCAACCTTTCCATCCGCATTCAACACAATAGGCTTGTTCAGCACCGGCTTAGGCCCATCGTTCTTCTTCACAATCTCAACTTCCACCTCTTCCTCACTGCCCTTGACTCTTGTGCGGAAACCGATGTGGTACGGATCGCCCTTCTCGTCAACGTGGATGACAAACTTCTTGTGGTATTGATCGGAGAAGCTAGCCGCTGATGTGAGGACACCGCGCCACGGGCCTGACACAGAGTCTGTGAGACCGACGCGTAGAAGATGATCAGGCGAGTAAGAGCCTGTGGGTGGTGTATAGGAGGCTAGAGTGCCGACGGATTGGTCTGCATCGTATTCGATCTGCGCGAGCGGGATGGGGGAGGCGACAATGGCCGTGTCTGCAGACGCGGAGGCGGGAACAGAAGAGACGTAGAGCGTCACTGACGATGCGAGCGCAACGGGCAGCAAAATAAGCTTGGAAAGTAGCATTATGGAATACGGCTGCAATTGGTTGCGGTATGTATCCGTGGTGATGCTGGGGCGCAGGCTTGGGCTAAGCTAGCTCACCGCGGGGAATCGTATCACCGAAGTTACCTTCACTCAAACCAGGCCCTCGCCTCGACGCTCCCCCGCCTTCCCTTTACTACCATACCCGTGGCGACGAATTGATATGCCTTGCTCTCCGTGCGTTCCGAAATCGTCCCGATTACTAAAACCCAAGACGTGAAGCTGTTTTACGTGGCGTCCTTGACAGCCAACAGCAGTGTTCGGCATGCCTGAACAAGCGGACCCGAGGCTCACGATGCCCACAATTTTCTGCCCCTTCAGCGAGTGGATCGGCGCTCAAGCCGACGACCCTGATACTCGATAGCCGATTGCAGAACGTCTGGGTCAATCAGCACTCCATTGCCCCACCCCCACCATACTAGAGCTTCTCCAGACCTCGTATGAGCTCATCTCGCATCGAGAGCTGTATTGTAGCTCAACATTATTTTCTGGATTTACAGGGTCTCTGCTGTGTTCACTTCACTTTCTCTCCTCCAACCTTTTCGTACCACTGTCACTTTTGAATTTCATCCACCATGGCTGGCGCAATCCCTTTCAGGCAGAACCAGCGCAAGCAGTCGCGGCAGCTGTCGACAGACCCTCGCAATGAGCTTCATCCTCAAGTTGATCACTACATTGGCATCGACGTTGGTACTGGTAGCGCACGAGCCTGTATTATGAACGACCAAGGAGATATTGTAGGACTAGCATCAGAGAATATTGGTCTGTGGCAACCACAGACAGGTTACTATGTATTGCGCCCCTGCTAAAGTACACCTGTGCATGACAGAAAACTGAACCAGTCCAGGAACAATCCACAACAGACATTTGGCGATGCATCTGTTCTTCCGTCCGTCGGGCCATGGACCAGCACAACATCGACGGAAGTACCATTCGCGGCATTGGATTCGACGCTACCTGCTCGCTCGCTGTCTTTAGGGACGATACAGATGAGCCCGTCCCCGTGACTGGACCGAACTTCGACAACAAGGACGGCAACGATCGTAATGTCATACTATGGCTCGATCACCGTCCCGTGGAGGAGACAAACAAGATCAACGCCACAAAGCATAATCTCCTCCGATACGTCGGAGGCAAGATGTCTATCGAGATGGAAATTCCAAAGGTGCTGTGGCTCAAGAACAACATGCCGAAAGAGCTATTTGACCGCTGCAAGTTCTACGATTTGACTGATGCTCTTACACATCTTGCTACTGGAAGCGAAAGCCGGAGCTACTGCAGTGTAGTTTGCAAGCAAGGTTTCGTACCAGTGGGCGTCGACGGAAGTGTCAAAGGCTGGCAGGAAGACTTCCTGACTGAGATTGGTCTCGCAGACCTGTGTGAGGACAACTTCAAGCGCATGGGAGGTGTCGACAATGTGGTTTGTCCCTCAAGGTGGTCTTCATGGTTTGCGGCTAACGTTGGCACAGAATGGACGCTACCTTACTGCCGGTGAGCTCGTCGGAACTCTTAGCGAGAAGGCTGCACAAGAGATGGGCCTCCAGCCAGGTATTGCTGTCGGCAGCGGTGTTATTGATGCCTATGCTGGTTGGATTGGTACCGTTGGCGCCAAAGTCAAGCTCGATGGAGACACTCTCGACATGGACCAGCCCAAGAACGATGTCTCACAAGCCTTCACACGACTCGCTGCTGTAGCAGAACATCGACCTGCCACCTCGCCATGTCACGCGACCCTGTATTTGTCGACGGCGTCTGGGGTCCATACCGAGACGTTTTGCTGCCAGGCTACTGGATGGCAGAGGGTGGACAGAGCGCGACGGGCGAGTTGCTCAAGCATGTAATTGAGACCCATCCGGCGTTTAATGAAGCTGTCTCTGTCGCCGAGACGTACAACACCAACATCTACGACTATCTAAACGAACATCTCCGCGAGATGGCCGACAAGGAAAGCGCACCACACATTGCCTGGCTTGGTCGTCATTTCTTCTTCTACGGTGACCTCTTCGGCAACCGTTCCCCTGTAGCAGACCCCAATATGAAGGGCTCCGTTATTGGGTTGAGCTCCGACAAGAGTCTTGATGGCCTGGCACTATACTACTATGCAACCATGGAGTTCATTGCGCTTCAAACCCACCAAATTGTCTCGGCAATGAACAAATCGGGTCACGTCATTTCTTCCATTTTCATGTCTGGTTCACAGTGCCAGAACAGCCTGCTTATGCAGCTTATGGCAACAGCCTGCGACATGCCTGTTCTGATCCCGCGATATGTACACGCTGCTGTTGTGCACGGCGCGGCTATGCTGGGTGCCAAGGCAGCGAGTACGGACAAAGATGGCAACAGCGAGCCCTTGTGGGACATCATGGATAGATTGAGCAAACCAGGTAAGACAGTCAAGCCACTGGCTGACAAGGCGGTCAAGAAGCTGTTGGATGCCAAGTACAAGGTCTTCTTGGAGCAATGTGAGGGACAGCAGAGGTATAGGAGTGAGGTTGACGCTGCTATTGAGGGGTGGAAGACGACGTAAGCGAATCTGTTGGTGACGCTGCAAGGGAACGGATATGGATCTTGGCCAGTAACTCGTGATTATGTGTATGCTCTAGTTATCAAATGTGATGGCAGCAAGCTTATGAGCTCTTCAGCGCCTGTATATTCCCATGCCTCGTTTGGCTACCAAAGTACAAGACGGTCATTGTTGAGTGAGAGACCACTCTAACCTCCGAATACATCTGCTCATTGCCGTCGTTCGTGAAAGGGTATCGTGCAGCAGAGAAGTGAAATGAAATATGCGGCCGTCTCAACCCCTAGTATCGTCGGCGGGGGCCTCGTGGCGGGTCTCGGCGGGTTGCGTCGTTGAAGCCATATCGTCCTTCTCGGAAGTTGCCGGGGGGACCGGAGCGGGAACCACCGTCCATATCGACATCCACGTCGTCAACCGATTGCGTCAGACGGGCGGGAGGTGCTCGGGACTGTGCCATATGGGTGGTCGCAGGGACGTCCTTCATGTATACGTAGAGCAGTCTGCCATCGGCCTATTGATTACATTAGTCTCACTCATTATATCATAACACTCATATCTACTAACCTTTTGGTTGTTGAATGTAGCAATGACATTCTCAGCGCCGTCCCTGCTCACAAACTGAAGCTCTACCATGACCGTGGGATTCGCAGACAAGATCCTGCATCCCAGCGTCTCTCCGCCAATTGGGCTCATGACAGCTTCAACGTCTGCGGCCGTGGTACCAGGTGCAAAGTTACTAGCAATGACCGTACACGGACCGGTGTTGGCGACACCTCGGATGCTGAAGCCTAGCGCATCGTTGCTGCGGGCAGCCGCCCCACGACCGAGCACAGGAGCAAATTTCTCGTACGTCCTGCTGTTGCGCTCGACCTGGGATGACGACGCCGTTCGGGGAAGGCTGTGCCTGGCGCTCGCAGGGCCGCGGGGATTGTTCAGCTTGTGCAGGTCGTGCTGCCACTTGCTGTCGATGCTGCCAGCCGGTTTCGCGCTCGCCGATCGCTTCTGGACACCAGCGCCACCGTTTATCCGACTGAGCAGCGACGGCTTTTCGGACTCGACGCGCGCCTTTACACCTGCACCACCGCCTGATGCATTAGTTTTCCGGCCCCGGTTTCCGCCGCCTAGGAATTGCTGTGCGAGCGCCTCGTTCTTCTTCTTCTCGCGCGTCTGCTTGACGAAACTCTCAAATGACACGGTGGTTGCAGTGTTGGGGGCGACCATGGTGATTGATAACAGCTACAAGCCCGAGTGGTGTGGAAGTGTATGGCGTTGAGTTTTTTGATGTTCAAAGGGAGCGCGTGGTTGCGGGATTGGGAAACATTGAGCGCGTCGATGGGGGCAGGAGCGCTATGGTAAACGCTTGGGCCCCTTCCCGCCCGGCGAAACTAAAACCCCGCTGCGAAAAGTTCCCGTACAAAAGTCGGACCTTTGACTTTCTCTTCACTCTCAACACCACGCAGCCTTTTGGTAAGTCACTCCCACCACCCTTTCCTTTGCATTGTTATCATGATGAACATTTGTGTCGCCCCTATCATACATTTTATGGTGATCCGACCACCCAAGCCAAACGGGAATACTGAACTTGCAAATCTTTTCTCAAACTGTTACTGAAAGTTCTTCGCGAATTCCAGCTAACAAAATTCCAAGGCTCCTTAGTTGCCTATTATGGCTCATCGCGATCGCAGTGCCCGTTCTCACGCGTCATCGTCGTTGCGACTCGTAGCTTCATGAAGCCCTTCCATACCGCACATCATATATTTTTGCGCATTCGTCCATCGCAAATGGCGATCGGCGGTTTCGGTACAAGGGTGGCTTCATGGAGCTTCGATTAGATTTCCAAAGGTTAGATCGCCCCTTACTATTATGTATTCCCAGCACCCATCTTCCAATGATGAGCAACAAATGTATTATCAAATACCGACCACTCCGTGGGGATCAAACTAGTTCGATTACCTGAAAACTTTCCACATACGAGATTCATTCACAACGTTAACGCGCGTGACATGCCGCTGACATTGCGCCAGGTAATACAACGCTTGCTGATCGCTCGGCGTCTATAAGCTACCAGCTTCAACTGATAAGGTACATACTCACCGCTTTTCTTTTGCCCATGCTATGTGATGAACACCAATTCATGCTAACTCAGACGGGGTCCGCCTCACTGATTGAAAAAACATTCGAGACTTTTCATCTTTCGACTGATTTGCTGCCTTCTATTGAAGCTCGCGGAAAGTTACTTGAAGGGCTCTGTGCTGACTTCCGCTTCCAGAACATCACGCTCTTAGTGCTCGCTACCCCCCAGCATCTCAAACCTTACTGCACGATAGTCCGTCGATTTATGAACGACATGCACACCAAGGATGATGAGAGCATGTGGAGTCGGACAAGCACGCTGTCAAGCATTGTTTGAATAGCAGTAGATATATAGAGGTAGTTTGAGTACATGTAGTCTGCAATGCACTCTGAGTAATCATGCCTTTATACTCTTCCTTCAATCCGCCATTGAAATGCAAAAGCCATGTTACGTATAACATATGGACATTGAAAGCTTAACTGTGCACTGCAGTACTCGTTCTAGATTTTACTGCATGCTTATACTCTAATTATAGGCTGCAATTAACTTGCGACGGGCACGTGAACACGCGTGCTGAGGGTGCGGAAATGGCCGTCTAATCTCCACTCCAACAAAACCCCCTAAACATAACACCGAGGACACATTTCGTCTTCACAATCATCACAAATTACACACAAAATGGCAGCGAAGCCGGAAGAAGTAAACACAGCGCTCGTCGAGGCCACCAATGCACCTGTCGGCGCTAGCGCAGAGACGCAACCCGAGCCACAGCTCAGGGCCGAGACTACCGAGAAGAAAGACGAATCAGCGGCTGTGGAGACCACAACAGCGGCAGTGGCTGATCTCTCAGTTGTAGAGAAGGAGGAGGGCAAGACTGTGGAAGAAGCAACGCCTGTAGTAGCGAGCGATGTTCCGGTTGGAGAGAAGAAAGAAGAAGATAAGCCTGCGGAAGAAGCAGCACCTGCAGCTGTGAGCAATGCTCCAGTTGCAGAGACGACAGAGGGAGCAGCACCGGCAGCACCGGCAGATGTTCCAGTCGCAGACCAAAAGGTCGAGGAGGAGAAGACTGTAGAGCAAGGAGCCCCTGCAGCGGCCACCACCACCACCACAACAACAACAACAGCGGAAACCACACCCAGCGACGCCAACGCCAATGTCGAAGCCTCCGAAAACCCCTTAGCCAACCCGGAAGCCAGCACCGAAACACCCACATCAGGACCCATGTGGCCCAAGACAGCCCCCGATCATCCCCTCACGCGATTCTACGACGACTTTGAAGAGCTCGTTGCTTCTGCCTCCCATAACGAAGTCTACGGCATTGAGCTCAGTAAGAATAACGAGTTTCACACCAAGCTGATCCTCCAAAAGTTCCTACGCGCCAATCAGAACGACATTGAAAAGGCAAAGGCGCAGCTCCTCAAGACGCTCAAATGGCGGAAGGAGTTCGACCCCATCAAAGCCGCGAGCGAGACATATGACAAGGCCAAGTTTGACGGGCTAGGCTACGTCTTGGAAGTTGAGGGCGTACCCGAGAGTCCGAACGCAAAGGACGTTGCTACATTCAACATCTACGGTGCTGTCAAGGATAACAAGGCTACATTTGGTGACTTGGCTCTGTACGTATCCCAGATTGCCCATCTTCATACACACAAACAAAAAGGAACTCTATGCTAACAACGCACCCCAACAGCTTCCTACGCTGGCGCGTCGGCCTAATGGAAAAATCCATCCAAGCCCTCCACCTCTCCTCGGCCACGACCCCCATCCCCGACTACGGCCAAGGCCCAGACCCCTACCAAGGCTTCCAAATTCACGACTACCTCCAAGTCTCCTTCCTGCGCCGCGACCCCCTTGTCAAGACAGCCACCAACAAGACAATTGAGATACTCGGTGCACACTACCCGGAGACGCTGTCGCGCAAGTTCTTTGTCAATGTGCCGGCGGTCATGGGCTGGGTGTTCCAGGCGGTCAAGTTGGTAGTGGCCAAGGAGACGAGCAGGAAGTTTGTGGTGTTGAGTAATGGGAGTGCGCTTGCGGGAGAGCTTGGGAAGGGTGTGCCGAAGAGTTATGGGGGTGAGAGGGAGGAGTTGGCGGTTTGTGCGGAAGGTATGAGCATGGTTTAGGGTGTTTGTGTGTGTGTGTGTGTGTGTGTGTGTGTGTGTGTGGGAGAGAGAGAGAGAGAGCCTATGTAATGATGACGATAGGAGGGGCATAGTATGGGTCAAGGTAATGGCAGTCGGAACATGCGACAGGTAATGGAAGGGGGGAAATAGGTGATTGTCCGTCTGGTTAAATTTCGATTTTTTGTTCTTTCGCGGGCTGTAGAAAGCCTGATATACCCCACTCAGCGGGTTCCGTATACCAATGAGAGCGAGTTTGTAGTTGTAGTAGTAGTATTATTTAGCAAGTTCTGAAGAAGTCTTTTGTTTCTCCGATACAGTATTCAACGTTGACACATTCACGTCATCATCCATTGTAACCAAATGCCCAAACAACCAAGCCTCGACTGTCATTAAAAACAAAAGTCTCATTAAATCATTCCTCCTTCTCTTCGTCCTTCTCCCTCCCCAAAACCGCCCTATCCACCCACCCCTCCCCCCTCAGCACACCCAACCCTTTCCTCGCAACCCCACTATTCACCGAGCGAGGACTAATCTCATAAAGCGCATTCACGACCGCCAAACTGACCACAAAAAGACACACATCACCATTCTTGATACCCTTCCACCACCTCCGCTTGACACCCACCTTCCACGCCGAATCGACGCTCAAACGGGCCATGTACATGAAATTCCCCCTGCCCGAATTCCTCGCCAGAAACCCCCACAGGCCACCCAAAAACCCGCCAAGGAACCATCGTTGGGTCGCCAGAAGGGAGCGAGGGAGGAAGTTTTGCATCAAGCAGACGGAACCCCAGCTCGTCCCTATTGCGCCCGAGAGGAAGATTGACATGCGTAGGATACTTTTAGCAAGATTACGCATGGAAGTGAGGGGCGCGTTGAGGAAGTTTTTGTATTTTGCGATGCTCGTGACGGAGAGGATTACGGTGAAGAAACGGGCGATGCGGGGGAAGGCTTGGATCCAGTATTGAATATATGTGCGCAGGCAGGATGGGTCCTGGGGGTGTAGTAGTGCGCAAGAAAGCGACTTGATGGCTGGATGGGCGGGCGAGGTGATGGGGGCGATGGCACTTAGGCTTTTTGGTAGGGTTTCAGCGGCAGGGAAGAGAATGGGCGAGACAAAAGGGGGCCAGCGCTGGCGCGAGATTTCAGCTAGATTATCGACGATATCCAGAGTACCTGGCCAGGGGAGGTGTGCGGGGTAGTCTTTCGGTCGCTTCTGCACGTATTCGGGTGAGTTCCTCATTAGGTGGTCGCCGAAGCCAGCGGGGAAGCAATCGCGGTCGAAGACGAAGGCGTGGAGGAGCTGGCCGCATGCTACGGGCATGATGAGCCAGGACCCAAACCAATTTGGGCTGTTTTTGAAGTAGCCTAGTTCTTCCAGGTAGTTGTAGATGAACTCAAGCGCCCGCGTCATCATGTAGATGGCTATTGTAACGCGTAGCTGGTCGCCGGGGTATACGGCGAGGAAGAAGCCTGCCAGACTGGAGCCGATGGCTGGCGCGAGCCGCGAGGTTAGGGAGCGAGATATACGTGGGTTCCGCCGCCGGAACGAGCGCGCTTCGTTGCTGAGGAGGCTCTCGCGGATGCGTACGAAGACGCGGCGGAGGAGCCGATGGCAGAGGAGGATGAGGGCGAGGGAGCTGCTAAGACGCACATTGGGCGATTTCCAGAGAGACGTGCGCGTGGCAGATCTACCCAAATGTTAACTCTGAATTTGTGACATTGTCAGACCAGTTCTCCCTACTTCTTCGCTGGCGCCCGTGATAACAGCTTTGTCTGAATGAGTTCCCACGCCTTCAGCCCAGACAAAGTCACCACACCCAAGCGCAACGCGGCGCGGAAAGCGGCTACGTTATAGTCATCAGGCCCCTTGACAATCGCGTCATATTGCTTCGGATGTATGCTTCGTTTCTTGACGACAGGCGCGCGCGAAAGGAGGTACTGGTGGAGGAGTTGGTACTCCTTTGCCGAGATGGTGTAGCGGAGCGCATTGCGCAGTATCGGGTCGATCGGTTTACCTGACGGTGATGCGGGCGGCGGAGCGCTGGCCGACGACATGCTGGACGTCTGGTATTGTGAGTATGGGGACCATGGCTTGAGGGGAAGCCTGGAGGGACCTTGTGCGGTACCGTAATCAAATGGGCATCTGGGGAAGCTAGTGCACCATGGCGATCCCTGGGACCTCGGCTCAGCCGTTTGGGGCCACACACGCGCATCTCCACCCAAATCCATTCACATGCGAGTTCATAATCGCAGCTGAGCGGCCTTTAGACTCTCTTCGGGCATCTTGGCGTCCGATGATACATTACGGGACAGACTGGCAGTTGAAAGTGAAGTTTTGCATTGTGAATTTATACATTGTCATTACTGTGTACAGTTCCAGAAAGCCGTACTACATGTATGCTCCCAGGTATTCTATGTTACTCATCCAACCCGGATCTAGATGCCTCTATCATTTACAGAAGAAAAGAAGTGTTGTCCCCCTGTTACAAGGACCTAACGTCTAAAGAGCGAAAAAGGCAAGAACCGCGCCGAAGAGAGCACTCTTGGGCACAATGGTGAAAGCCGAGGCCGCGCCAGTGAACTGAGCTGGCGACGAAGGACGGAGAGCTCCAGTACCGGTAGGAAGAACAGTCGCAGTTCCCATGGTGGTAGCGGTAGGGTAAGGAGCGGGAACACCGGCACCGGTACCGGCACCTGGACCAGATCCAGCACTGGTGGTGGCAGCAGGGGCGTTACCAGGAACAAGAACGACGGGCGCAGTTGGGTTGGGCGTATTGCCAGAGGCCATTGGGGTGGTGAAGTGGACCTGGGGAACGGTGAGGGTGGTGGTACCGTAGGTGATGGTAGTGCAAGGAGTCGACTCAGCAGGCGGAGGAGCGGCAGCCGCGGGAGGGGTCATGGCAGGAGTCTGACCAGCAGCAGACGTGGTAGCAGCAGGTACAGAGGGAGTCTCGGCGGGGTAGCCAGGGCTGGAGGCGCTGGAGGCCGCGACAGGAGCAGATGGCGAAGGCGCAGCAGAGCTCTTGCCACCAGCGGGAGGCGCAACAGAGCTGCTCTTGGGAGCCGCAGGGGGAGGAGGAGGAGCAGCGCCGCTGGGGGCAACAGAGCTGCTCTTAGGGGCCGCAGGAGCAGAAGCACTGCCAGTAGGAGCCGCAGGCGTAGGGTTCAAGGGAATGTACGAAGGGCAGTCTCCAATGATCTGGGGGTTCTTGGGGACGTGGTCGGCGCAGATACCAATGAAGTACTGGAGAGCCTTGCTGGTGTCATCATCGCTTCCGCAGCGGGCAGTGATGCAGTCGATGACGTTCTTGGTGAACTCGGGCTTGACGCAGTAGCAGTTGGAGTCGGTGTTGTCCTTGCATCCAGAAGCAGAAATCTGGAGCCAAGAGTTCATGCACTTGGGAACGACATCGGTGATGTTCACGGGGGGGCTAGGGGTGGTAGGGTAGCTAGGGCTGGAAGGCTTGGGAGCAGCCGAGCTGGAAGGAGCAGTAGAGCTGGAAGGAGCAGTAGAGCTGGAAGGAGCAGTAGAGTTGGAAGGAGCAGTAGAGCTGGAAGGAGCAGCCGAGCTGGTGGCAGCCTCAGGTGTCTTGGTGCTAGAGGAAGCAACCGAAGACTCTCCGCAAGACTCTCCGTATCCGCATCCGGCAGCAGCAGAGCTCGAAGCAACGGGCTTGGAAGCAGGAGTGGAGCTCTTAGCAGGGGATGTGGCGGCAGTGGAAGACTCGGGCTTAGGAGTGACAATGCTGCTGCTGGTGCTGACCACGACAGAAGCAGGAACCTGAGGAGTGTATGCCGGCACAGAGCTGTTGCCGAAAGGAGCACCTGAAGAGACAGGGACCGACTTGGAAGGCGTCTCGGTCGTCTTCATGGCCGAAGTGGTGGCCTCAGGAGTAGACGCAGGGTAGCAGGATTCACCCGAGCACTCGCCACCAGTGGGTGTGGGAACTGGCTTAGAGCTGGCGGGAGGAGTAGCGACAGACTTGACGATGGAAGACGACTTGACGGCGGAAGAAGAAGCCTCGACAGGAGTGGAGGTGGCAGGAACCTGGGGGAGCGCTGGAGTAGTGTAAGGGATCTCGGGCGTGCAATCGAAGCCAATGTTGTGGAAGCCAATCTCGCACGACTCCTTGTCGCCCTTGTAGTGAGATCCAAGGTAAACGTCCACAGACTTGGCGCCACCGCACTGGGTGTTCTGAAGTGTTGAACCGCCGGCCGAGCAGCTGCCGAGCTGCTTGCACTTGGATCCATCCTCCATAGTGTAGTGTAGCTCAAGCTCGACATCAAACTCGGCTGAGATATCCATGTGAGTAATCGAGAAGCCACGCTTGTTGCAGCCGAACGAGGCGGGCTTTTCCTTTGCAACCGAGTTCTTGATGCACTTGTTTCCAAACGTCCTCTTGCTCAAGGTATCGCGCTTGCCGAACGAGTTGGCGCACGACCATCCTCCAGAGAAGTCAAAGTCTCCGTAGACGCCTACCGAGGCGCCGTCAAGAAGGTCGGACCAGTCGAATCCGCTCTTCTGCTTGTCGCTGCACTCATTCTGGCTGTATTTAGGAGTAGCAAAGTTGCCAAAGAAGTCCCAGGTAGCAGTGGCCTGTTGGGCAGCGAGGCCTGTGAGGAGAATAGTGTAGGTAGTCTTCATCTTGATGATAGTTGGAATGAATATGTAATATGGTAGGAAGAAATGTCGAAGCGAAGGTGGATATACACTATAATAGACCTGTAACGAATGATGGCCTAACAAGGGAACAAAGTCTGAACGAGGTTGACTTTATCCTTTGATAAGTGAGGGAAGCACCAAGGCAGTGATTAGTAGACAAAGCGTGTGGACGACTTGAACCGAAGGACAAAGGAGCATGATATACTCACCCTCAGCACAGGCACAAAACCTCCACTCTCCAAACATACCGAAGGATTGGCTGGCGAGAGCGTCCGACTCGCAAGCTCAGCCACGATGAATCAAGGGGCCTCCATGTCGGCCTCTTGTCGCGCGCTCTACAGGCCCACCTGGCTATACCGTCGTCGGTTACAGATGTTCTGGCAATGGGTCGAACGGCTTTTGGCGGGAGCGTAAGCGGCGCCATGGGGCGTTTCTGAAACGTCCGACTTGGTTTTTCTCGGAAGACCGCTGTGCAGGCACGAACCAATAGCGCCTACACATGGTGCTGGGCGACCAAACAGGCATCATGCATACATCTTGTCTCTTCAGCTCCGACAGGGCCATCTTTGTTATTCTCGATAAGGATAACGATGTAGGGTCTCGACGTTGCTGACGCAATGCCGCTGCCACGGCCGTGCTGCTGCTTTTTGTCACCGGGCGACGGCGCTGAATGATGGGTGTGAGCTAACTACCTGCAACTGCATAGCCTGAGTTTCAAGTCTGGTTGACTCCCGTTGTCTGGCCCGCCTTCTGCCAAACTCTGCACCCGTCGGGAACTGTGGTTTATCGATAATCTCCATCACTTCGACCTTATTACCCACTTGGGTCATTTCCGCCGCTCTTCCGGTGCCGGACTATAGGCGTGACGCTGACGTTCCAAAATAAACTTGCAAGAGCGTGTTTCATGGGTGTCCCGCCATCGCACCCTTGCGGCCAACGAGCGTCAAGAACAACAAGCTTTTCGCGACATCATCGATTACGGGCCCAGCTCACGTCTCGAAGGCTTGTTGGCGATAGTTGACGAAGCCCGGCGTGAAGGATTGCCATGCGATCGGGTGGGAATGTGATGAGAGTGGAAGAGCAGCCAGCGTAGGTTCTCGTCATGTTTCTCCTAGACGCTCTGACGAGCTTTGGCCGAAGAAAAGGCACAACTTATTGGCGACCAGCTTGTCTGCACCCGGACTGTTGAACGTCCACCATGTAGGTTCAAACTGGCCCTAAAAAGTCCTATTCTTTCCACTTTCTCACAAATCAACTTGCGACAGCTGACACGAACGATCGTGGGTACCTTGCGGCATGTGTAACATGGCATACAGGTGTCATCCTTCAGACCACATGGTGAACTATTTCTGAACACGAGCATGCCGACATGCATTCCTGGATAGTATACGCACTTAGGCGGATCCACTGCATGATAGCGTGCCTTCCCAACTGCTTTTGCACAGCCATGTATCTTAGGAAGATACACAACAGCGTCATTGGATTGAAGTATTCTCAGCCTGTATCCCAGTCTTGCATCTTATACTCACCCAGTGGTCGAACATGCACGCCACATCGGGCCGCTTGTGAATATCGCAGCTTGTTCTTTTTCAAGACCCTGGCACATTGCTGTTCCCATCCTCTCCACGTTCCCATATCGGCCCCCCGTTTCATGATCGGCCGAGGCGAGGCATGTGGAGTCAATGAAAGGACATTGCATGAAAGGCTAGATTTATGCGAGCCCCACATTGTGCTCAGACCGGCTGGTTCACTACAGTACACATGAACAATCATGCACTAAATAATATAGCGTGTTGCTATGAGCGTTTGACTGATGTATCTATGTACACACTCTTATAAAACGCATGCCTGGGTAAATGCGAAAAAAGAAAAACGACGCCAAAAGACAAATGCCGAACGCCTACACCCGTGGTCGTGGTATCATTTTGAATGCTCCCAGGACGCCATGAAACCGCGCCCATTCGGAAGCCCAAGTATGCGAAGAGCCATCTAGGAAGAATCTATCATGTGTCGTGTGACGCTACTTAGTGCACTGCGTTGTCCTATGACTCTTCGTCTTGAACCACAATGTGCACAACTTCGTTCCGGTGACGCTCCTTTGAAAGGCAGCATCGAGCAGCAGTGCGAACTCGGGCATTGCACTCGTGGGCTGCCCGATTCAAGAAAGGCACCTGGAGAGCTCCACAGATGGCAACGAATGCAGAGGCCCACCAAGCCAACGGAGTGAAATGAAGCTCAATGGAAAGGCCATAAAGCAAACCTGCGATAGGGCTGGCGACTGTACGACAAGCAGCACCCGTAGAAGCGGCCAGCCCATTGATCTTGCCGAGATGTGATTTGTCAGGGGTAGCTTCCTTGATCATAATGAGAAGTAGAGGAAATGCCAGGATCGATGTTAAGTTTCGCACAGTGAGACAGGCGAAGAGGCCGGGATAGAGCAAGCTCTCAGGCAAAAGCTGCAGGAATGGCACGATGAAGTATGCGATGGGATGCGCCAATGTGACCATGCATAGCAGCTTCCATATGCCGAAGCAATCAGCCAACAAGGGGAAGACGAAAGCTTGGACTACGAGCTGTATGATGCCGTTGAGGGAGAGGATAACACCGACGTTTTGGATTGGAATTCCCAGGCCTCCACCCAGAGAGGAAGATGAGAGTTCGAGTGCGTTCATGTCATCGTCTGCGCGTTTGTCTTGGAGGAAGATGGGAAGTAAGTGGTCGTATGTCATCTGAGTGAGAATTAGCCACTATTCCTTTTCCGGAGCAGCAAACTAGACGTACAGAATGGTATGTGAAAATGCCCAACGCCACGACAAACATGACGACTGGTCGCGTAAAAACCTTTTCGCTTGCTGGGGATTCCACCCAGTCCCCGTTAGATCGCACGCGCCAGATTTCACTGCGCTTGACTTCAACTGGGTTAAAGGTTCCATACGAATCGGCCGTCAGGTTCGCTGCGGAATCGGCTGTTGCACCTTGAGCTGGGAGAAGCGGCGTCTCTGCAACGGTTGCATCGTATGGCTCAAAGTAGCCTCGCGGTTGCTTGTCTGGATGCGTCTCTTCTAAGAGAAAGTATGCCATCAGGATCGACAGGAGTAGCAAGGACGCGCAGATGAGGTTGGGTAGTAGATAAGGGAACTTTGCAAATAGACCTGTAGGACTAAAGACAGACGGGAAATTGAGCGCGGGCTCGGCAAAGTATCCACCGATCGAAGCTGATCAATTAGCACTAAGAAGTCATGTAGCGACGATGGAGGGAATCTCTTTACTTACGACCTATGATGGTACCAATACTCCAGACGAAAGGCATCACTGCATATGCCTTGGCTACAAGACAGTCAGCAACATGTCATACAGGCAAAGGATGCTACTTACGCTCGTGTTCAGGTCGCTTGACTAGTTCTCCTACCATGGTCTGGATAACGCCTATGTTGCCATTAAGCGCACCGCCGATGATTCTGCCCGCGAGTGCAACCCAGAAATTAGGGGCTAAGCCAACAAGCAGCAGAGAGGACATTGTCCCTATACATCCAAGTATGACGACGGGTTTTCTACCTATGCGATCGGATACGCCGCCCCAGTACATGCCCGAGCAAGCCTCGGCTAGTGAGAAGGCGGAGATGAGCAAGCCGGCGAAAAAGGGTGCATTGGTTTCGGTACCGATGTGAAAGTTGGAAACGAGTTTCCAGGCGTATGGGAGGATTGATGTGAGAGCAATAGGCTCTGCAACTCGAACGAGCGCTGTATCGCAGCGTTAGCAAGACACTCGGGCTGGCACTCTGTGGCAGTCAGGGGCGGTGGGGGTGAAATAGCCGTACCTAGAAGACCCAGTTGGGCAGCGGGGAAGTCGTCATCGTCGGTGCGAGCATCTTGGGGGCTTGTTCTTCGGTTCTTGGTAAGAAATGACATTCTGTAACCTGGTATGAATCTTACGGCTTCGCCAACACGCAGTCGTCCTTAGCCCAGGCCTGGTTTTACTGTGTGAGTAGAGCTATTCCCTGCGTTTGACCTGTGTAGACCCAAAGAAACAAAGAAACAAAATGGCAATGGTAATGGCTGCAAGCAGACGTTGTACGGGCCGCCGTGAGTTGCACGAAAGAATGTGGAGAGAAGGATGGTGGAAATAGGGAATCTTCTGGTTGGTGTTATTGAACTAGGACGGGCGCGATCGGCAGGCGCGCCCGAAGGCCATTAGAGACAGTGGACGGCGTGTTGCACTGCAGGTGCTGCTTGCAGCCAACACTAACCACTTCTACCTTCTACCTCGCCCATCCGCCCAGCGCACTCATCGCGTGAGCATATTCGCGCCAGTTATTGTTTAGAATATAGAAGCCCGTCTGCAACCGCCTTGATTTGCCCGTAAATTCGCCGCGAAGACTTCGGGGAACCTTGCTGGGACCCCACATGGTGGCGATAGCGAGCCGCTACCGATTTAGCATGCAGAGCCGCTCCCGCGCTTCTTTGCGCTTTTGTGCCATCATTGACAGGGGACGACGTCATTCGCATTATTTCCGTCCGTTTTGCCTTCTTGTCTCTTGTGGGAGCGTGTTGCACTTCGACTTGCACTTGTGAGGAGCAGCAAGCGTATCGCGGGTAAGGCCATACCAACACTTCACCGCCACCTCACCTTGTAGGCGCATGATAACGAGGCCAAGAGCACTAACGAGTCTGGCCTTCAACCTGCATCAGTTCGTGCATACAGCCAATAAGACTGCCGCGGTACCTTTTGCGGCTTCACCACCTCACACCTCAAATAAGTATATGCTGCATACCTACACGTTATCAAGACTAAGTATCTTGACCTTCTCGCTGTACCTGTGTGTTGGCAATAAACCATCTTGCCTTTCCAAACGGCACGAGGAAAGAGGCACACGCCCTTGAGATAGCCAGAAGAAGCCGACGGTCATAATTCGGACGCAGACATGTGGCATGTGAGCAAGTCTGATATTTTCTTGTAAGCCGACTAGAAGCGAAGAAAAAAAAGATGGAAAATACGAGGGTTGCACTGGCATGAACCGATGACCGTCGTCCACCAATAAGATGCTGCCATCTTCGTCATCTTCTTCTACGCCAGACACCTGTGCCTCGTCACGAATACCGAAGATCATGACATGGAACGGACAGGCTCATGTCGCGTGCTTTTTTTATTATCTGTTTTGCTTATCGACCTGCCTTAGGACGTCCACGGACTTAGTGTCGCTAGCGCCCGCTTCGGTCCCACACGTCTTGCCCTACCGTTACCATGGCGCCGCTTCATCGACTTCAGTACACCTTCGCTTTCATCATCATGATCTCTAGAAATTGACAGCAGTATCTGCCGATATGTTGCAACAGTCTGCTGCACCCAAGGTCCGCATTTCGGATGGCTCAAGCACTTTGCCAAGCGGCCAGCCCCAGTTTGACAAATTTCTCGAAGAATTTTACGTGATATGTGGATCTCCAGACGACACGGTCACACCTGAGCAGGAAGCTATTACTCACCACGACCCACAACCTCATCAAACCTCGAAACTCTGTCGGTTCTGGCACTATGCTGCGACAATATTTACGTGACCTATGCCGCATGTAGCCCTATTGTACTCCTTCCCCCGCAAACTGCACTCCGCTTTGGCAAACTTGGCGCTGCATCTGTTGAAAGAATGTACAGTATGCTAGACGAAAGTCAGGGTTCGGAATGTAGCCACCGGGAGGCGATCTTTCCAGGATATGTTCGGCCGCTAGCAAACATTACGTGCTAGGATGATGATCAAGAAGGCCGATACAGGAGATGTGGATGTTGAAAAGACCAGTTGTCGCCGCTTCTCGGTACCAAATTACTACCTACTCAACGAACTTTGGAATCTACTGGGCTTTGACAGCTCATACCGCATTTCCACAGCAAAAAAATAATACCATGGGTCTGAAAGCCTTTCTTAAGAAAGATCGCACATCGGCCTCGAATGACGATGTCACTTCTCACGTTACTGGATCAGAAAAAGACAGCGAGGAGCAGGGATATGGACAAAGCACAGATGTCACGACAGGGTGGACAGGTGACGGTTTTGCAGGAGCTTCAGAGTATCCCAACGCCCCTGGAGAAAACTACCGCACACTGGGCCGATGGCGAGCGTGCGTGATTCTGATCACGATTGAAGTCGGAATCGGTATTCTCAGTCTTCCCTCCGCCCTCAAGACACTCGGTCTGATACCTGGAATCATCGCAATTCTCGGTTTTGGTGGGCTCACAACCTACTGCGGCTTTATCCTTCTTCAATTCTACCGGAGATACCCCATGGTAACAAACCTTGTGGATTGCGCGCTTTACGTTGGAGGCAAACCGTTCGAATACTTCCTCGGTATCGCCTTTGTATTCAACCTGGTACTTATCTGCGCTTCCGCAAACATTACGTTATCGGTCGCTCTTAATACGCTTTCCCGCCACGCCCTGTGCACGGTGGCTTTCCTGGCTTTCCCGCACATACTATGCTGGATCTTGTGTATCCCACGGAAGCTTTCTTTCGCTGCTGCGGCTAGCTGGGTATGCACAGTTTCTATCGTCGCTGCAGTTTTGATCGTCATGATCGCACTCGGCGTTGCTGGACCACAAGCCCCGCCTGGATTTGAGGTTTCTATCCAACTGGTGGGCAAGCCTACTTTTGTCGAGGCTGTAAACGCCTTGCTCAATGTTGCCTTTGCATTCGCCGGAAACCAGAGCTTCATCAGCGTTATGGCTGAAATGAGAAATCCGTCGAAGGATTTCCCTCCTGCGCTTTTCATGCAAAAATCTTTCGAAGTGGTTATTTATATCGCTGTTGCCTGTGTTATCTACGGCTTGGCTGGTGACGCTGTCACATCTCCTGCGCTTGGGTCAGCCCCGCAGTTGACGGCTAAGATAGCCTACGGCATTCTCATCCCTTCGGTTCTTGGAACTGGTTTGATTATTGGTATTACAGCGATTAAATTTATGGTTGGTTTTCCTCGCTAAAGAAAAGAGAATTATTACTTACATGCGTTTAGTACATCACCATCATGCGCAACGCGAAGCCCGATCAAGTCAACGTACACAACGCTTTTACATGGTCGCTTTGGATCGGCCTCGGGGCCCTTTTCTGGATCGTATCTTTTGTCATCTCGAATGCTATACCGATTTTTTCATCCATTCTCAATATTTCGTCGGCCATTTTCATCTCCTGGTTCACGTTCGGACTCACGAGCGTCTTCTGGATACACCTAAACTGGAAGTCGCAATGGAATTCGCCGTCGAAGAAATTCTTGGCAGTTGTGAACTACTCCATCATGATGATGACAGTATTTCTCATGGTTGGAGGGCTATACACGTCGCTGAAGGCGCTCATCGACATCTACAACGATCCCGATAGTACCCTGAATGGGCCGTTCACCTGTGCGGATAACAGCATATTCTAGTCCATCGCTTTTAGTTTAATCAAATATTTCTCTCTAACGTTCAAAACGTTGATCTGTTACTGTCAATATCCAACATGGATTCGCGCAGGCTTCTCATAACTGTGCTGACCCCGCTTCAACTACGCTCTATACCGGCGACACGTCTCAACCTTTCTTCATCCACATGCCGAAACTATGATACACCGTTCAAGGAACAACGATATGAACCAGATCTCAGGCGAAAACAGTACCTCGCGCATACTAGCGCTCGCTCAGTCCATCTTGAGCCAAGCCGGACTCACCGACAGACACCTGCGTGACCACATACTTCCCAAGCCGTCTTTACTTGAGCGCGATCTGAAACGCATCACACGGATTTGTGACCCATACCGCAGCTTCGAAGCTTCTCAGCGAACGAGCAAATAGCAGATCTCATGGACGTCCATTCTGCCGAGTCCTTTCTAGCGCATGCCCGGGCCATTAATGGCGACAAGCTACGCGCTAGCCAACGGAACCCACCTCAGCATATTCGAATTCCTAAATGCTGATCGGTATCTGAGATGATTTCTACATACGGTACTCAGTAAACCTATGTGGATGTTCAGTGCTTATTAGATGTCATCGCGTAGTGCGGAAGTGGTACCGAGCGAGCAGCAGAGGACTAACATTCCGTATTGTGTCACATTCGTTCGTGTTTGTAATACATGCCGAGAGGCACTTTACGATGAAAACGTCAACACGTACATGCTGGAGACGCCCGCTACTCCCATTATTCTCCACTGTAACCGAAGTTTGGAAAAATGGAAGAAGCAGCGTTCTGGGCTAATTTCCGTCACTTCAGAGTTCTTGATCGAATTGAGCGAGTATATCACGTGCCTAGGCTAAAGGAGAAGGAGATATAATTCGAGTGACACAAAGACCATTCACCTGCCAAACACGTTCAAAGAGGTGCTCTGCTGAGGAATACTCAAGTCAAATCGTAATTCAGCTCTACCGGCAGACTTCTGCGCCGAACTCGGAAGCAAACATCCATCTCCATTTTCTGCTAGCCCCCGAGGTCTTGTTGAAAATGCGGAGACGTGTCCCCGCAATTAACGGTCACTCGCCAGGCCCTGTCTTCCCCACCCCTGCTTCCATCGCGACTTTTCCACGATCGCTGCCTATAACTACCTTGAGAACTAGCGCACAGAGCTTTTCATCGGCTAAGAGATATGCAAAACACACATAGGGCTTACTTAGACAACGTGGTCGGCAACGGGAGTGTCCCTTCGACTGCCCGTGTACGATCGGATGCGGCAGATACACTTAGCAGACATCGGAAAGCCGTCATGGAAAGACTCTGGTGGCGAGCCACCGTCGGACAAGACGAGACGCAAAGTAGCGGATCGGATGCTTGTTTCCGCGAACGAGAGAGCAAGTCGACCGAGTAAGGAGCTTGGCTGTGAATAAGGTAGCTGAGTCGATGCGACGAGCTCCGTGAGTGTTGTACCGGTGGTTGGTTACCGCAGTCTCCCCGGCGAAACTGCCGAGAACTTTTAGTGTGTTCTCCATCACATGCGCCGTCCGAATCGTGCGCGATGGGTTCCGGGTATTCATGATCTTGAAAAAAAAAGCATGGCTATCGAGACGACTTTCCGCATATCAACAACTACAAGATAATTCGCGACGGAGCGACTCACTCGACTGTATGGGCATGAAGAGATACCTGAGTATGAGTTTCCCATGAAATAGTTCCACTGTATCGGAGGAGAATGCAGCGACGATAGAACTGCCATGTACGCCATGTCATGTCCTGTACCCCACAGGCTTGTCCGGCCTGCCACGCTACACGCTAAACGACAGCCTTGTCTTCTGCCGGACAAACGTCGGGTAGCAATTCGACCAATCGTACCCTGGCCCTCCACCTTCCGAGGGATGGAAAATACACTCGCGATGTCATTATCCCCGCAAAATGTTGACCACGGTTCGGGATTCGATCACATACGGTGCATATACCGTCAAACCCCGGATTCATGAGCGGGCGGCAGATGAGGAGTCGCATAGTTTGGTCACGGGCTATATGCCTAAGATGGGGCCATGGAAGAAGGCTTGGTTTAGGCTCGAATCCATGGTATAAAGCATGGAATATCTGGGGTACTGCTTGCTTCTCACTCTTTTCTTTGTCTGCTATCGTCTTTACCCACCATGTTGTGTAACGTAGCCGTAGTTACTGCGCTGTTCGTCGGTCTTGCCACTTCTCAGGCTGCTGCACCAACTGCTCAGACGAAGAATGGAACATACGTCGGTCTACACTCGGCCGAGTATGACCAAGACTTCTTCTTGGGTATCCCATATGCTCAGCCACCAGTCGGAAGCTTGCGTTTCAGGAACCCGGTAGCACTCAACACTACGTTCAGCGAACCAAAGCCGGCTACCCAGTACTCCAGCGAAGTAGGTGATATGACCCAATGCAACCTTCCCTTATTAACATGTGCTGCTAGTGCTATGGTTATGGTTCAGACCAATGGAACTACCCGGTCTCAGAAGATTGTCTGTACATCAACGTCGTTCGTCCAGCAGGATATGAGGATGAGACCCTCCCTGTCTCCTTCTGGATCCACGGTGGTGGATTTAATCAAGGAGGAGGTATTGACCAGCGTTACAACCTCTCTTTTACTGTCCAGAACTCTGTCAAGATTGGCAAGCCTATCATCGGCGTTAGCATCAACTACCGCCTAAGTGCATGGGGCTTCTTGGCTGGAAGTGAAGAGCTCAAGGAGAACGGTAACCTGAACCTCGGTCTACGAGACCAGCGTTTGGCTCTTCAATGGGTCCAGGAGAATATCGGAGCGTTTGGAGGTATGTCGATACATTTCACGTGATGAAAAGACCTAAGCTGACAGACTAAAGGTAACCCCGAGCAAGTGACCATCTATGGCGAGAGTGCAGGTGCTCAGTCCGTCGGTTTCCACTTGACAGCATACGGTGGACGTGATGATAAGCTTTTCCGCGGTGCCATCATGCAAAGCGGAAACCCTGTCAACTACGGCCCGCTGTCAGACCCAGTGACAGGCTATACAGCCATGTACAACTTGATCACCAGTCGGACCGGCTGCGCCAACGCAACGAGTCCGCTTGAGTGCCTGCGTGGGGTTCCTACCGCGCAGCTCAACACCGCCATCAACACGACAACCCCGTATATCAACACTACTTCGTTCCAGCCTTGCTTGGATGGAGACTTCATCCAGAAGCGCACGTCTCTCCAGCTTTCTGCTGGCGAGTTCGTCCATGTTCCCATCATTTCTGGAGCCAACTCAGACGAAGGCACTGTATTCAGCCCTTCGCCTGTCAATTCTACCGAAGATCTCCGCACCTTTATCATGGCTAGGGGTGTTCCCGCCAATCTCACCGAGCAACTGCTGGTTGCCTACCCCGACGACCTTTCGGTCAATGTTGTAGCGAGCTTGGGCCTTAACAGGCCTGATCCCATTTTTGGAGCACAGTTCCGCCGCTCCGCATCCTACTTTGGCGATTACGTGTTCATCGCCAACCGTAGGTTAACCTGTCAGACCTGGGCCGCTGCCAATGTACCAGCATACTGCTATCGCTTTAACGCCCTCCCCGCCGGTGTCCCCCCATCCATCGGTGTATCGCATTTCCAGGAAGTTGCATTCGTATTCAACAACATCAACGGCGTTGGATACTTACCTGCTGCTGTATGTCTCCAGCAATCATATCACTGAACGCCTCAAGCTAACTTCTCTAGAACCCGCCATTTGAGAACAAGACTGAAAGCTACCGTGAACTTGCGAGGTTCATGAACAGCAACTGGATCAGCTTCGTTCATGACCTCGATCCTAACTCATGGAGAGAGACGACCGACTTCAACGGCACTGAGGCTATGTGGCCCGTGTATGACCTGTCTAACCCCATGGACTTTGTCTTTTGACGCCAATGTTTCCAGCTATGCGGAACCTGATACCTACCGGGAAAGAGGGCATGGCTTTGATCAACGCACATAATTATGACGTTTATATGCGATAGGTGGAAGCTGTTGTAGTATAATGACTAGCAAAGGCATGAAATGAAATAGGTTTAGCCTGTGATCGTGATATATTGTTGTCTATCTTACTCCAAGACGTGATGATCTCTAAAAACAAGGAAATTGTGATAATCGCGGCATTTTATGCACGAGAAGCTGCTGTCGTGTGTAGGCAGTGACACGCCACGCGACATCGATATGCTATGTGCTGATGACTTGAAAGGGTTATGATACAGGGGTCAAGACTAACCATCTTCTTATCAATCACATTCTTTCAGGCTTTCTGTTCAGGGCCGTGCAGTCCTACTATCTTTGAGACAGGATAGGTTCGATGTAAGAAAAAATCCTGGAATAGTTGCGATAGCATAGCAAAACTACTTGGCAAGGACTATTAGCTCTCCTTCCAAAGAAGCCAAGCCTTTCAGAGTCGGACAAATACAGCAGTGCTTAAGGTAATTTCATTCGTAGTCTACTTCAACAACACAGTATTATGGTATCTTCTAGTGTCATCGATATCACTTCAAGTACTTATATAGTTGTGTCGGATTTTAAGTGATACAAACAGCAATGCATCCACGTTTCTGCACAGCACTCGACTAGCGAGGCCTTCTAGAGATATATAATCGACATTCTTCTCGTTGGTATTTGCGTCGTGAGCGGAGTCTTCATGACGTTATTGTGTGACGTGTTAGGAATAGGTTGCACCAAAGGCCAGCAAGTACGTAGTATTCCCGCAGGACGCAGAGATAAATGATCCCGCGCTGAATTGGAAATCTGTCCAGCATTGAGCGGACCTTGGGAAATTTAAGTTTGTGAAATGTTGATCGTATGAATCCCATCGCAAAAAAATGTCATTGGAAAACTCTGGGTCAACTATGTTATCTATATCTCGATCACCAGCTGGCGCGAAATCAGGGCGTGCAGGTCCGTCCGATGCCGGTTGGCTGGAAACTGGACTAGGGGTGCGGACAAAACTAGCGCTAATCCAAAAGTGCTAGATGTTGGACGGGAACTTTTTTCTTTATCGCATCGCGAGAAAACAGCCGGCCGTCCGCCTGCGAAACCCGTATACGGACAAATAGGTCCAGATCTCTGCAGTTGGCAATAAGTCCAGTGCATCTAGCCCGCTTAGGCACCATCACCGGACAACGCGACCCCGGGAATAATTGACAAACTGGCTAGATGTATGCGCCATGTCGACGTAACATGATTCTATCTATACATCGTGAATCAGGATGACCCCAATTAATTCGTACGGCTCGCCCGCCAGCTGTATCCAAACCCAGCGCATACACATATAACGGAATGCATGTCCGAACAGACGTTCTGGCTAAAGGACAGCCACTGCTTTATTTGAGCAAAGCGTATGATGGTTTCAAGACAACCACTTGTTTAGAGCGGAAAATCAAGAGGGCTTGGTCATGCTACAGTACTGTTTCAGATGCTGTTGAACTCCGTTCAGAGGAGCACTGGAAGAGTCAGCACAGATACAATGTCACTTAAGTGAGTATGGAAGACTTTTTTTATCAAGCGGACGAACGCATCCAAATGCCGAAAGGGGTAGGAACAAGAACATTGTTCAGAAAATCACAGCCCCCTAACTGTACTTGTGCCAGCAATAATGGACATGACGAGGCTGTGTCGGTCGTAATCGTTGAAAAACGATACGAGGACGGGAAGAGAATATCGGACTACAATCCCAATACGATTAGTAACTTTTGTTTGGACGGGAGATACGTAGCATTAGGAATGGTTGTGAAGTTCAGAGAACTTCTCGGTTTGAACAGAAGATGACTGGCAAGTCTCGTCATCCGGACGATACTCGTGCGTGATAAGCACTAGGAAATATGCAGAGAAGGCGTACATAGAGCCACCAAGCGAGCTTCTCATTAGCATTGATAGTAAGGCCGTAGGCATGTCTGGAGCATGCATCATCGGTTTGTCTGGCGGTTTCCGGCTCCCACTTTCAAGATCGGGTTGGGTAGTATCACCACGTTACGGGGGTGTAGTCGGATGAAGGGTACTATCGTAAACTGTCGGCTCTGGTTCTAGCCGTATCAGCGGGCCGAATACGAGCCCTCAATCTCCTGTGATCCCACTGCGATCGCTGACATAAACGGGGTGGATATTTGTACATACACAAGACTATCAAGTGTACTCACATATGCACTTTTCACAACTGGAACTAACAGCAGTAAATTCAGGCTCTCAGCACCTGTCGGGACTTTCGACCGGAATGAGGGGGTACTGCCGACCCGAACGTCACAATCGCTGTGGACCAGGGTGTCTAAGAAAATGTCGCCGACTCGGCTCCGATTTTTGGCATGCACGGGTTTGGTTTCATTATTAGTGAATCTGACCACTGGACCCTCCGCCGGGTGGATTGTCAGCATTCCCAGCCTGCTTTGCTAATCAAACGCCATAGAGGTAACTACTCGTTTTGATTCAGGTAAGTAAGCTGGCACAAAATTGCCATGACAGTGCTGTTAAGTGGCTGAACCAGTTATTTGCATGACAAGACACTCGCATATACGCATCGCGATCTGTACAGGCCACAGGCTAAGTACCCATCTGGGGATTTTTATGAGTCCACGCTTCTCGTCTGAGAACCACTGATTGGCCGGCCGATTTATCGGAGATCTTGGTAGCTGGTGTGCTTGACCCGGTAGGCATTGGATCGGTCTGGAGAGAGCGGACCAAACAGAGCATAGGCTGGCGATGATGTACACAGTCATGTGAATCTAGAATCCAGCGTCTACAGGAACTTGCTGCCAAGAAAGCATGGTCTCTTAGCGCATTGCTTGATTTTTCTAAGCTTTTCCCCGCATAACGTTCCCATTCTAAACCCTTGGCGTGCCAAACTTCCCGAAAGTGCTTCTAAAAGACCCGGCCGCCCAGCTGATTTGTTGAAAACTCGCCTGAGCTTCTTCTAGTTCAGATCTCACCCGCTCTGAAGCAAATCGCTCCTGCTTCAGACATAGTAGCCACAGGTAGTGCTTATCATGGAGCAGATCCTGTCCTCAGTGTGGCTTAATCGATACTTAGACATATTCCAGGTCGGCAGTTAATCGGCCTTTGACTACGTAGACAACGCAGATTCTGTTCAACAATGGGATGCTGCCCGCCTTTAAAATCCGATTTTCTCTATACTAGCTGAAACCTGCACAAATTCTTAGTTTGTCGTATCGCCCACAGTCGGGGACCCTGAGATAGGTAATCATGGCACATATTGATTCAGATCCGATCGAGATCTTGCGTTGGGCGTTAGACAACCTCTCACCTGCAGAAGTAGTACGGTCATCTGTACGATTTGTCAAGCTAAATATTGCGAAGAACGCTAATGTTGCATCAGCAGGTTCGAGAGAGCTTTCGGGAGTTTTTGCGGCGAGGCACGGTTCCACAACTACAGCAACTGCTGATAGAGGTTCGAGAACTTCCTTGCGATGCGATTGTCTCCCAAAAAGACGGAAACAACACATATAATCGTAGCTTGAAAAGAAAGCAACGTCTTCTACACAACGTTGCTTCTCGTAGAGGCGCAATAAGAGCATGTCAGTCTCTTATCATTACATTCAAGCATTCAACATTCTGACTGAACGTCGTCAAGGTTCAACTAAAGTTGGCAGGTCGCCCGCGAAATCACAAAGTACGGCGTCGGCATCGCCATTCTTATCGCATGCTGATGCTGTATTCTCTCCCAACGCTCAAGGATCCAACGGAGATGTCGGCCCATCTGAAGGCACGATTCCAAGCAGTTATTCCGGTTCGCCTCAAAGCGACCAGCCCTTTTTTCTGAGTCCCTTGCTCAGTAGCCCATCGCCAGAAGTCAACTTGGTGTTGGGAAGTCTCCGCGCAGCTTCTTCCCATGACATACTTTGTAGAGCGATGAGCTTTTTCAATGCGAGAATGGGAACACGGCGCACTAGAATCAACTACCTAGTCCGGTCTATTCAAGGCTTTGTGGAAGCTCCAGCACTGGCTGCTGACTTCGCCAGTGACTTGTGGAGCTCCAGATCGGCCATTTTTGTCAAACCCAAGATTTCTGACTGCAGTACCCGACTACGGAGTCTATATGAAGGTCATCGGAAGATCAAACGAGCCCGAGAGCAGCATTCGTACGCAGCTCGTCTCTGTTACATTTATTTGGAACACGATCTCGAAGCGCTGTCGCAGTCTCAGTTTCTTGTGCTTTCGCAAGGAAGAGGCAAGATGACAGCGGCTTTTGAATTACAAGCGGAAATCATATCAACGACTGTTGATGTCGTGAAGTCAGAGCGGAAAGCTGGGGAGAGGCTATCTGCAGCTCTTGATGGAGGGCGGCCCGGGCTTCATCTTGCGACTTGGCCGTAACGTCTCCACTCTGTAAGTCTCAAAATCGTACTGTCAGTGATCATGATTACTAACTCCTTTCATAGTTTGGGAACGCAAATTAAGCTGCTCTGATATTTCGTTGATCATCGAATTCCTCAAAATCGAAACCCCAGACCTGTTCAGCGAGATCAAATCATACGACGAGGTTGCAGCCAAAGCTGTCCTTGACGGCTTCATTGCATACGGCTGGACTTTGGAGGAGATACTGTCGTCACGGAGTTCATTATTTAACAAACTGAGAGAATATGTCAATCTAGAGGATATCCTTCACTACAGTACAAGTGACGCGCAACCCGTTTCGACCCAGCGTACGTCTACATCCGCCAGCTCGAGGGTTTTGCAACACCCAGAGAGTAACAGTACAGGCTCGGAAGACAATGAAGAGATGAGTAGTACTGGCACATCCTCAGAATCTATGCCCCTTGCAAATCATCTCGGACTGCCGGAATATCCTCTCCCGGACCCAGAAACAATAGGAGATCTATGGGAGATGTCGGCTATGGAGCTAGAGTCAATATTGGCTCAAACAGATGAGCTAGCCGATGTTCAGAGTTCGATGGATTTATCGACCTGGGACGATTGCTTTACAGAGGGTGTTGGGAGTTTCTGATGTCCATCATAATTGTAGGGTAAGGTTTGCATTCGAAGCGGCTTTAGTCTTGGGTTACTAGCAAACTCATTTATATGTATATTCTTTTTTTAGGCACACTAATGTGCTGTGTGAACTTCTCTGTCCCCTATAATGCAGTCTATTTTCCAAGTAGACCGAGAGAGCTTCGTCCCAGTTTGAAGCGGGTACTGGGTAACATTTGGGCTTCCAGTACGTTGAACGCAGTGCTGGACATGCTCGACGGACCTGGATTGGCTGTCCAAAATATAAGGCTTTGACGCCCTAGCTCTCAACTGTTTTGCCCATATATAAGAGCAATGCTGATAATGGAAAGAGCCATTCGTGTACACGAACTTGTAATTTCCCAGCCTTGCTTCAGCTTCAGGCATTGGCTGTGTACCCTCTCGATCTCTGAAAAAAGCGAAACTGTTTTCTCGAAGAAATCGATCTGACAATTCTTGAGGATAGCAGGGTGGATGAACCCAACCAGACATCATGAGGTCGAAGATACAGCCATTTGCCCTTGCTTGTTCTGGTGTACGTCCGCATTCGCCCATGCTCGTCGAGGTTGGTTGAGATAGAATGCTAATGGCAGATCCAATACCCAACACAGCCAATAAAAATACCACTCCTATGCCAATGGCTCGGTATTGTCGGGTTTTAATGGAAGTATGTGCGGCCTTCTCGTCGATTGACTCATATTGGTGGTTGAATGTGACCGCGAAGCCACTCCCCTGACTGTCCCCTCGATATGCTGGCAAGGCATTCCAAGCGCACGGAGGATCATTATGCACCGGAGCGCTATCATCTTGTTTCATTTCTAGCACATTAGCGACGGTAACTGCACTATCTAAGAACTAGGACTCTTACTGCGTTGATTTCGGTGGATGGAGTGAACAAGCTGTCTGCGATTGAAGAATTCACGACACTAAAGCGAAGATTAAATAAGTTGAAATCGTCAGTGCAGTCTTCACAACGTAATCATGCACCATATTGGGGCTGCATATTCGACCGAAATACCGGAAACAAGACTTTCGGCCCGCAGTCTACAGGCAAGTTTTGCATGTTGACATTGGCCTTGCCCGTGGCCTCTATGATTGACGCGAAGAGTATCTCGATCGTGTGCCCATCAATACTGAGTAATTCTCATGTTGACCCTTTCCATTAAAGTTCTGTTCTTGCTCAGAGCACGTTCCAACTGTTCCAGTTAGTGATATTCGCTTCCACATTGAGTATTACTAACATACTTGGTACCAGAGAAATTCTTGATGGATACCCATTCTATCAACTCAAAATGTATATACTATTGAGATCATAAAGATAGGAATGATGTGTTTCCTCAGTGAATAGAAGTATTTCCACATAGTACATACACTTATAATGGCGGGGATATTCATTGTATCGCAAAGCATGCTTGGTATCCAAGGCAAAACCATCGATCCCAGAGCTTATTCAGATTGAGAGCTTGAGGCTTTTACATGACGCGAGATAGTACGACGGCCTTGGTTAGCATGGTAACGCCTGAGTTAGTGTATTGAATGCTTCCTGGGCAGATGAACCCGATGGTGTGTAGCATTTTTGCACAAACATAGAAAGATTGTTCAAGAATGCTAAATTTTGCTAAAGAAATGCAGCTTGGGGCAAGCTCACGTCATTGATAGAACGCAGAATGACTGCCGAGGTCTACATAGTGGGCGGCAATGAAATAGGCAATAGGATTGCAGCGAAGAGGGTTGGATCGAAGTGTCTTGCGAGCGACGTGTCTATGCATCAGGATGTAAAGATGCGCCACCAAATCTTTATTACCGTATGTATTGGATAATTTTGGAGTCAATCGATGCTCTGCCGCGTTACAATCCTCGGGATGTAGTCATCTCGGCTAGCGGCCTGCACGTTACTTCGTGGAATCTTTAGAGTAGACATTGCTCCTCGAAAGCTACGCTAGCATATCTTTCATGTCCCATGAAACCATTGCTCACAGCCAGGTTGTTTGTATAAGAAACACGATATTTGCAGCATTATTGGAATCATCATTCACAATAACATCTTCTACTACCATCAACTCAATTACTTTAAAACCAACACTCCCAACTTCCGATATGCAGCTCTCAGTCTTGCTCATGGCCGCTTTCATCGCCCTCGGCGTTGCTCATCCAGGCCATAATTGGCTCGAAAACAGGGATGGTGCATGCCCCGCCGGCCGTCAATGCAACACTTCCACCGGAAATCAGGACTGCTGCTGGCTTGGAGATGTCGGCTGCTGCTACGAATGCAAGGAGGGATCTGACTCCGCTTGCACCCCCGAGGTATGCAACGCTTCTTAGTCAAACTGCTTGCAGAATTTACTAATCACACTCTAGGTTACCGAGTAAATTTCCCGTCGATTTTTATAGAGGTAGCCAAGCTACGCTCTCGGTAAGGGTTCTAAAATGTCTCAATAATACTGACTAACTTCCAGCGCTAGGCTCTCTAGATATCTTAGCGTCCACGGGTCTAAAGAAAACCAGTAGGGTTAGTTTTGGACTATCTTATAGCAATGGTCACCTGTCGCTTTTCTTTCCAATGGTTCCCAAGTGAAGCTTCCCATAGAAATTAAGAATTTGTTACCTAGCCTTCAGCCTTCGTAGTTTGACAATACAACTCTACCTCACCCCATAACCCTAGTGAATCTAAAGTGAGTGATGCTGAGTTGATTTGTACTCAAGTAGACAGACAAACCAGATTATTACTCCAACTCCTGTGTTTTAGGGTATAGCAGATCGTCGACAGACCTGAAACTATCAGATAATTTGAAACCCTCCGGGAGACAAGAATATACAGGCAATTTAATAGAGCTGCAGAGTGAAGTTTACGGTCATTTTTTCTTTACATATATATTCAGTGCTTTCTAATGAGAAAGTACCAGACAGTCAACTTAATGTGCAAATACCATTCTTCTAAATGTCTTTTTCTGGACAATGTGCACTATGATATAAGCTTATTCTGGTACACACCCCAAACCCTTATCAGCCTTCTCTCGACACACACTCTTCTACGGTTCATATCCCTCCCTTCCAGTTGTTATATATAATCCAACCCTATGTATTGTAAAGTCTAGGTTATCCATCATGCTCCACTCCGTATATCCTTCATTATATTTCCACTCCAACTCAGACAGCAAGAGCACAATCAAAGAGGAGAGTGACGATGGCTTACCGAAACCCACAACTCTGTCTCTACATGTGGCTCTGTTGTACTTCATAATCGCATTCCTACTTCTTATCCAGGTTCTATTGATTACACTTATGCCCATGTCAACAAAACAGAGCCACTTCGGTTCTTACGAGACAGGATTCCAGACAGAAATGCGTAAGCGATCCAAACAAACATCTCTTTACCCATTCATCTGTATGCTTACTCGGGGATTAGGTCCTAGCCAGAGCACATTAACGCTCCATAGGGTCAAATTTTATGGAGGAGTCCTCTTTGATGAAAATGGTACTGTCTCTTTGAGCCATAGACCTGGTGAGCCTGACTACTTTGGCACTCCTGGGCCTGATATCGATTATGCCTGGGGGAAGCTTCTCAATGGTATGTCCTATCTATATGAACAATGGAACTTCAAAGATCTCCTTTTTTCCAACTAACTCTTCTCGTAGCTCGTATGATCAAGGTAGAGCCAAAGGATTATCCAGAAGGGGCAGCCCGGCTTTCCAAACAAGATCTTGATCCCCGTTTGGAACACCACACAGATCCATTAACATATCGCGTGGAGTGAGTGTAACTCTCCCCAGAAAACAGTGACATAGCTGATATTGAGTAAAATTGAATAGAACAAGTGGCTTACATGCGCTTCATTGTCTGAACTATATCCGCAAGTCCTTCTGGCCTGAGTACTACAAGGGTTTCGAAGATCCACCTGAACACGAAAAGGATCCAAAGAAGCTCGTTCATTCTGCTCATTTGAGTGAGTTATGTCACACATATTTGTACGATATTAGACAAAGCAGGTATACTGATAGTCAACTTAGAGCATTGCCTGCAGCAGCTTCAACAAGCTCTTATATGTCAGGCCGACTTGACACCCACACCTCGGACTTGGCGCCCGGCCCCGGCAGGGAAGAAAGGGCATGGTTTGTTCCATGCGGACGTAGATCAGTGGCATACATGCAGGAATTGGGAGGCTATGAGGGAATGGATGTATCCTCTCCAAGAGTATCATCTTTAAATCATGCTTAACTAGTCAGGATGTTCATAGATATCTCCCTCTGGAGCCGGTTTAAAGAGCCTCCAATTACATTTCATGGGCCATAGCCGTAACTATTTTAGTACAAGATGTGGGAGGAAGTTTGTACTGTAGTATAATCAAGCGCATCAGAAAATTCAATCCCTAAACCGTCCGCTCCAGACCGATACCAAACGATTAAATCAAACCCTTACATTGTCTGTTAAAACACCCCTCTTCGCATTGTAAACATCTCACTAGCTACCTGTAACAATTGGATGAATATGTTGGCGTCGGAAGCGCTATCGGCTTGCTACAAATTCCTTGATAGCGTCCCAATCTCGACAGGTGTGTACCACATCCGATTGCACAAAGCTTCTCCCATAACCGGAGTACCAAATCACCGGTATTGGGGTTAGATCAGCATGACACATCAGCTGCTGTCTAATGTGGTCAAGGCAATGATCTCGGTGGTCTCTCTCCGGATAAGCCTTTTTAGTTTTCTTGTTGAAGTAGTGGTCCTTATCGAGAGCTTTTCTGACTTCATTGACGCAGTGCAGGGTGTGCAATACATCAAGACCAACGAGATATCCTAGGCCGTTCGTGTGGTTATACACACCGTGTGGTTTTCCAAACGTCGTTTCTGCTTCTTCTTCGGTGACTGTGAAGTAACGGTTCTTAAGCAGCTCGTCCCATGCCTTGTCCATGTCGTCGTTTGGCGGCCCAACATATATAGGTTGGGATGGGTTCTGGACACGATAGCTGGTGCCGTTGTTGTGCCATCGAGGTCCTCCATAGAACATGGTTGGTTTCTCTTTGATGTATGGCTTGATGGGGTTGAACTCGGTTGGGAATCCAGTACTGAAGGGGCCAGCAGAAGCAATGTCGTTGTGACCGGTTACCAGAAGCGGTCGAAAGAGAAGAAAAGAAGTGGTGAACGCAAAAATGGTTGCTAGAATCCAGCCCAAGTACGATGTTGCAGGTGACAAAGAATGGTGTGTTGGGAGATCCTGGAACTTCTCATCCTCACTTCGGCGTACCGGGGTGTATCGTGATGAGCGTAGATGGTCCATGGTGTACTGTGATGTATGTTGAAAAGGCGGGTAAGAGTTCTATTTAAAGCCAGTCATGATCGCAGCGTAGGGGATCATCCTGGTCAGTGGGTGCGGAGACTATATGAGATCGTGTGCACTCAAACGAAGGGACAGTTTTGGATTGTCAGGGTGCATTAAGGGGAATTTCAAGGGACCTCTATTGAATGGGATTGTCTGAAGACATATAAGAGGCTTAACCTTACTATCCAAATGGTAAAAAAGCCATCCTTTCGTCTTTACTTGTCTACTCTGTGTGGATCGCCATCTGCAACTACTCGTCATGGACTACAGTGACAACTCGGCAAAATCTCTGACCTCAGAGTACTCGGAACATGATCAGTCATCCACATCCGCACTTCTACCGCCCGAAGTAACTCAATGCGAGCATGACATCAGGCCACGACTAAACCGGGTTTCGTATCTACTTACGGCAATATTGGTAGTCATGTTTTTGATATGGACATCAACTTTTACCTTGTACCACTACCACAGCAACAGCGTTTCACCCTTTGCACTCATAGATAGAGGGAATTGCGGTCATTCAGTAGAAGAAGCGAAGGCTAAAGGTTGCATTTTCGAGATCATGCTATCGGCTTGGGTGCCAAAGCCATGCTATGACCAAGAGCTATCTGAGAGCATCCTAGCGGCAAACAACTTTACCTATTGGAAACTCAAACGTTGGCGGACAAGAGGTCTCAGAGGAAGACATACGGAAAGGAGATTTCAATGTCCTATATACCCATGGAACGTATCATGCCCAGCACTGTCTGTAAGTAGCTAAAGTCCATCTTTCTGACCCTTACCTAATCTAAATAAAGTTTCCTCTGGAAACTCCAGATGAAAGCACAAAGATCGAGCGTTAGGGTGCTGGACTCACTTTTCAAGGAATCAGATGCACATCGCGCACTGCCACAACGTTTTGTCCATCGACCTTTCAAAGCGTCATATCCAGAGACTGCAATCGAAGAGTGGAACACCGATAAATGGCTTCAAGTCATTTTTGTCATGTTCTGAAGGTTGAAAATCAGTGGGCCAGGTTCTGATGTGATGTCATACGTACTGTGTAAGACTGGATTCAATGATGGGTATCTGAATGTGACATGCCGCTCTAGACTTATAGATACAAAATGACAATAGCTTCCTTCTAACGCACTGGCCCTGTTTTGTGCTTGACATACGTACGCCATCAGCCTACTACAGACTTCTCGCCTCCTAATCGAATGCTCCATGCTAAAAGAGAAAAGAAAAAACATATGTGTATGAAGTTCTCATTTACCGGAACTGTCAAATAGTCTAGGTAGCATGAGATATGGGAACCTTTGGACCCCGCGGTATTGCAATGCTACCGTTGTAGCGTGCTTTGGAAAACTCATGAAGCTTTGTAAAGTCTCGGCAAGTATGGAGTTGCTTTGGGTTGATATACTGGCCACGGCGGGGATGCCACTCGCTAGGAGAAATGACACTTGTGCCTTGACACTGTATCACTTGTCGCAGGTGGTCGATGCAGTGCACTGTACGGGGTTAGTCACTATGCACCGTCAAGCGAAGCTCGAAGACACTGACATTGATGTACCATCCCGCGATATCGCTCCTCTGGATAGTAGTCCCGTCGTAATGCCTTTCTCAACTGATTTAGGCAGTGTAGACAGTGGAACATATCCAGTCTATTCGATGTGTTAGTATCCCAAAACTAGAGGCATGGAAATGACAACACTTGCGTTCCGGTCCATCCACCATGAGATCTATCCCTGAATCTCTCATAGTCTGCACCCCAAAGCTCGACTGCCTCCGCCTCGGAGACTGAGAAATAGTGGCCCTCGCCTCCAATTATTGCATTCCAAGCTGCATCAATCTCTGGTGAGGGCTCACCAACATAATCTGACGGGCCGAGGATCTCTTCACCCATTGAATTGAAATCAACGCCCCCGGAAAATACCCTCTGGGTTAGTTGGAATATATCGGAGGGTGCTAGAATTGAGTCAGTTCACGGATGGTCAGATGCTAGATAGTATGGGAGATCTTTGGTACTTACTCACGACCCGTTCTTCGACAAATCCCCTCTCAAAAGAGCCCCATGGACCTTCGCGCCGTGCGTTTCCCCAAACGAAGCCCAGATAGAAAACAGCCATGGCACTCAGGAACTGCAACAATTACCCCAGATGACCAAGTGCGCGGATGACTTGGCACCCGTGCGGTGCAATCTAAGGCTGCCATTTTGCTCGCCATATGGGATCAAAAGCGATTCTCCTTCTTTTGAAACATCTTCAGTCAAACCTCCATCTACTCCCTGCGTACCCCCCTTCGTACGTCCCCGGTTCCAAAAGGAGAAAAGACTGGGCATGCTGATTTTTTGGTTTATCTTCAAACACGCCTGAGATCACTCTGCTACTATGTATGTTCAGTTGCAAGAACAGTCTAGCGCAGTCAGTATATGAAGGGTGGATATCGCATGAACAGTACGGATGCTTGCTACGATGTGATGGAGGTTCGTTGCTCAACTTGAGAAATTACGAGAGATATAACCGCTACGCGCCTTGGAAAATATCTAACGGACCGTGCATTGAGGACGGTGACGCAGGTCTGATCTGTAAGGAGGACTAGTGCTGATATTGACAGCTGAGTTCATGTAGCAAATGCCCTTCGAAACATTTTTTTGGCAATGCAGATAGATTGCGACAATTTCTGCCTTTTGCTTTTGCTGTTGCACGGAATGGGTATCTTGGACCCACGCAGTAGCGCAGCATAGCCGCAGCATATTCCTTCTCTTTTTATTCAGGGGCAATGTTTGGCTGATTTGATCTTCGGATGCGGGGTGGTAAGCACTGGAGATCACCGACATCATCGGGCCGACGAGACATGACTCCGATCTGCAGTGAAAGAGTGATCATCCGAATGCCAGCACGCGTAAGCTGGCGAAGGTGTAATTGCGACCATCGAAAAGAACCCTCATTCGACCATGCCGTCTCTCGTGGATAAACGGCAGGCGATCGTATGCGCTCCATGGTCCAGCTGAGAACTACTTCGTGTTAAGGCCACAATTTTGGATACTAAGCTCCTGGGGAAGGAAGTGTATCTACGACGGCGGTAGCAGTGGAAGTAAGATGAGTAGCAAAGGAGATCTCACAGTAGTATATATACATGAGAAAAACAGGTCAACGCACAGTATTGTGGCGGCCCGTGTCTGAGGGACGGGTAAATAGTCTGATCTTCCAAGAGACATGCTCCCCTTTCTCGATCCTAGAACAAGAGGCTCTTAAACGGCGCTTACTAACGTAGGGCACGGTCCATTGTTCAAGACTACAAACTTTCAACTCTTTGATGATTGCTGACCGTGGACACCTCAGGGGGCTGATGATGCGATTAGCGACTTGACATCAGCATTGCTTACCGGGCGTCATACGCCCTTCAGCCCATCAAAGTCAACGTCTTTTCAACTTACACATCTGCGCTCTGTACCTTCCAATTATCTATGCCCACAGACACACCTGGTTTTCGTTACTTCGTTGCCACAAGGCCCCTCACGTTGCCTAACTGCGGTCTCTCGCGGGGAACTTACCCCTCTGGGTCCCACCAGCACCATTCGCTAGCACCCACATTGTTTTTTATTCTTCTATTACAAAAGCACCGCCGACATGCTCAGCAAGAGCTCTCTGTTGGTGCTCGCATCACAGATTTTTGGGGTGATCATCCACAGCCTCGCCAAGTCTCTGTCAACTACTGGCAAAGTAGATCCTCAGCAGATACTTCAGATTCGCATGTTCATCACCTTGAGCTTCAACGTGCTTGTCCTCACCTATCAGTACCCAGAGGAGCTTCCACTCGGTAGTAGTGACATCAAACATCTGCTTGCGTTACGATCTCTTGGCGGGTTGTGTGGATCGTTTGGATACTACTGTAAGTCCCATCTCCCAAGCCAACCCGGGTTCTTTCACAGTGTTCTTCTCTTAGCTTTTAGCTGACGGTTCAAGATTCTCTTCAATATCTCTCTCTCGCTGATGCAACTGTTCTGAATCTCTTGTCGCCCTTGATTGGGGGTATCGTCACAAGTCAGAAATTCAGTAGTGTCCGACTTGGGGCGGCAGTCGTATGTTTGTTCGGAGTCGGACTTGTTGCCAAACCAGCCCTCATTTTGGACATCCTTCAATTCGGTACAGAAAAAGAAGGTCCGGTCATCGGGTCCATTGCAAAAGATAAATCCACTGGGACTGGCATGATCTTTGCAGCAATCGGAGTTTTCGGTGGAGTGGTAGGTTATCAATTCCTGCAACGTTGCAAATGCTTACTGACTACTTCTTTTAGTGTACTTACTTTTCTCTCTCAAAGATTGGAACTAGGGCCCATGCACTGGCGATCACAAACTGTTATGCGATCAGCGTCTTGTTCGTCAGCACTTTTTGCTTCTTGGTGGTCCCTGGTGTGAATTTCAACTTCCACCTAAGCCTCTTGCAATTGCTGATCCTTTTCATAATTGGGATCTTCGGGGCTCTTATGGTAGGCGCAATTTTTGAGGGCTTTGATGACTATGCTGACATGATTCCAAGGAAAATTTGTTTACAATGGGAATGACTTTGGAGAAAGACAGTGTGGCTGTGTATATGGCATACTTGCAAGCAGTGCTTGCTCTTATAGTAGATGCAGTGGTTTGGAGTAACCTACCGGACTTAGGATCGTTGATAGGCTCCATTATTATTGTATCCGCGCTTTTGGTGGTCGAAAAGCACAAGATGAAGGAGCAAAAGCTGATCGATACTGAGATGGCACTTGCGGAGATGTCTTTTACGCCAGTCAGTCAACCCAGAACAATGTAGAATCTTTCGCGTGCAAGAGCGAGATAAATTCGATCCGGCTTACAAGGCTTCGTGGATACTAGATGAGGAATGGTATCGCGTATATGTCTGCTTGAACATGTTCCTTATCGTTGACGAGCTTGTCCAGCACAATGGACGGCGTAGGTGGTGGTGGTACCATGCCACTTGCCATTCGCTAGCTTCAAAGCTTGGGCCAGGAACCGCGGCTTCGTTCGCATTGATGATCGGACTTCCAACTTGGCCTCGACTTGCTCAACAAGCATAATTGCGGCATTCTCAACCACGTAGTACTAGTCGCGGGGCTCGCCAGAGCAGGATGAACCCGCCAAATGGCGCCAACGGCCAGCAGGGCACTGGCAATGGCGCGCCAAATGAGATCGGCGTCGCAGCCAATATGTCCGGTCCAGCTCCATCATCGCATTCGACAACGCCTATGCCACCTGCGTCGCAAATGTCCAGCTTTCCCGTGAATAATACCGGCGCAACGAGCGCTCCCAGTTTCCCCGAGTACTCTGCATCCACGGCCGCGATTCTCGAGAGGCTCCAGGGTAAGAGCGGCCATGCTGCCGGAAGTGCTGCGTTTGAAGCGAAGCGGGCGGAGATCCTACAGAGCTATGTTACTAGCGATAAGCTTCCGACACCTCCCCCGATCATGGGTCCTGGACGGAGAGGAAGAGGCGGGCGGGTTGGCACGCCGAGCGGACTGAAGACGGAAGTAGGCGCATCACCCACAGGCCCGCCCATTTCTGGTCGCGGATCTGGTAGAGGACGTGGAAGGGGACGCGGAGGGCGTGGCGGCAGAGGCGGCAAGCGGAAGCGGTCCGAGAGTGAAGAAGAAAGCGATGTCAGTGTGTAGGACATTGCACGAGACTGCATGCTAACACCATGTAGAACGACGGCTCCGACTCCAATGTCTCGGACTCGTACACACCACTCCCTACTCGAACAAAGTCCGGTCGCAGTGTGAACAAGCCCGTCGCATTCGTACCCACCATTCCAGAACCAGTACAAGGCGTTAAGCGGAGGAAGTCGACAAAGACTCTGCTGGCGGCCAAGTGCAAGACTTGCCAGCGAGAAACCGACCCATCCAACAACCGCATAGTATTCTGTGATGCGTGTAGTACTGCCTATCATCAATATTGCCACAACCCGCCCATCGATAATGACGTTGTCACAGTGCTGGAAAAGGAGTGGTTATGCGGACCCTGTACACGGGCAAAGCAAACCGTAGTAGAAGGCTCACAGGACCTGGTCGCTGTTCAGAATCTTTCCATAGACGAGGTATGCTTCTCCACCAGCAGAAACTGGGATTATACTAACATGACCAGAAACGCGCCTACTTCTCCACCCTCCCCCAACACCAACTCGTCGACCTCCTCCTCACAGCCACAGTCCGACACCCCGAACTCCCCATCTTCCCACCCAACGTGAGAAATCTAATACCCAGCGCCTCAACCATCAAACCCGAACCACACCAACAAACCCCCTCCGCACCCCAGCGATACCCGCAGTACCAAGCACAACCCACAAGCTTCCACGCCAACGGCCAAACAACAGCCAGCCACACCCCGCAGTTCTCGTCGCACCCGCACTCTGAAATGGACGCCGCAGAAGTGCAGCTCCTCGGCGAAAGCAGCCACCAGCCGTCCCGCACAACCATCGACCTTGCTGGCAACCAATACGACGAAGACGACGGCTACGACACGGATCCCCCCGCACACTATCCCAAAGCTGGAAACGGACTGGCGCGGACGCTGCGCCCGGAGAGCGAAGACTTGAATTGGCTGGTTGATGACAACTTTGAAGTCTTCAGCCATGGCTGGAAGGGCGATGGGACGGGTATGGGGGCAGATGGCGCGCTGGATGAGGGACAAAAGCTGGTCTAGTATGGATGCTATAGAAACGACGGCGGAGCGGCCTTCTGGCGCAACTTCTTCTTTCGATCAGTCGGAAATGGGTAGTGAGCGTTTAGAGAAGCTGCTCCCGTCGCCTTGAAGAGCGCTTTCCTGCTATTCCAGGCGTCCTCTGGCTTAGATATTCTGCTGTCAAGGCTTATATACATGCCCTTTTTTTTGCAAAACAGGAGGTGACAAATGAATAGCCATATCACCTCAGAATCCGCATGTGTTCATAAATCGGAGAATGGTGAAATATTACTAAAGAGTTGTTTCTTTAAGAAAAGAAAAAAGCAGATCGTGGTATCACAAATGCATGCCTATTAAAACAAGGCCCATTAACCCAACTCCTCCCATACGCCGCCTATGCAACAATGCAGTTCATCACAACAGACATTTACATCGTTCAATCATCATACATGCGTAAACCCCCCTCAGGATCCTCCCACTTCTTCGTCTTGAGGATCCTCATCTTCTTCACCGGACTCGCAGACCTTTGCATCGTCTCGCGCTCCTTAGCCTCCAATTTAGCTCTCAGCATCTCGTTCTCACGCTCCAATTCCTCCACCCTATCGCGGAGTTCTGGGTCCGGGTCTTCGTAGACTTTAACCTCTTGTTTCATCTGTGCTTTGGTTGCGCGGATGACGACGTCTATTTTGGAGTCGATGTGAGCTTGTTGGTTGTCTTGCTCGTTTTCTAGGGCGGCTTGCCAGCGACGGCGTTCTTGTTCTACGGCTGTTTCCATTTCGAGGTAGCATTCGCCGCGGATTTCTTGCTCGAGGTCGACCATGTGCTCTTCGGCTGCTGCCCAGGAAGATTCTGCTGCTCGTCGGCGGGCTGTCTCTTCGGAGAGGCGGAGAGAAAAGGCTTCGATTTCGGCTGTTAGACGTGCAACCTCGGCGTTGGCATTATCAAGCTCTTCCATTATTGCAGAAGGTGTTGCGCGGCCGGAACAGGCTGTGCCGGGGCGCTTTTGTGGTAGACCGGAGAGTATGGCATCTGTAGTGGATGGTACTCTTGGTACAGTTACCTCGCGAGCGAGTGCTGAGTAGCGCAAGATCTGAGATGTGGCGTTGAAGTCACCCTTGGGATCTGCTGTGACAACCATAATGGACTTTTGTGGCTGGCGATCGTGTTGCATTTGACGACCAGGGGTAGGATAAGAGTTTGAGAAGAGTATCTCTGTAAGTTTACATTGGCGGAAAGGCACGATGTTCTGCTCAGTTGTTAGTAAATGCTTTTTGGGTCAAATTATGACCGTACCTTTGAGCCACCCTGGTTGTCCGACTGCATTTGCATACATTGACCCAGATACATGAGCGATTCATTGATTTTGCCAGCCTCGGCAAGTGTCTCCCCCGCCGTCTTTGCGTTGCGGGCACGCTCAGATCCAGCCAAGTCAACAATGGTGAGATTACTGCTAGACCAAGGACCCTTGGTTTCGGCATCGCGCTTCTTGATCTCTATGTTGAAGAAGCCGTGACTTCGTGAGCTGACGGCATTGCTGCCTGTGCCAGTAACTTTACGTTCCATGAGCCCAGTCTCCAGGACCATCATAGCCTCCTCGAAGCTGCCACAGATGATCTTGGTAAGACCAGCGACGACCTTTCGGTCAGGGCTCTGCTCAGTGTTCTTGAACAGCAATGCTCTTCGCTTCACATTGGGCTGCTTATTCTTGCTTGCGCTGCCGCTCAGGAGATCGAAGATACGGTCGTTGTATACCTCGTACATAGACATGACGATAGCGTATTCGACGGTCGGGTCTGCAGGAAGTTGGATGTCTGCAACAGAAGGCGTCTGTGGCAGCGTTGATGGGCGTGGTATCTTGCTAGATTTCCAGTTGCTCCCCGTGGAGAATATACTACAATCCTTTGGCACTGGTGAGCTTGGGCTCGCACATGTCTGAGCGATGACTGAAGGTTGACCATGGAAGAGACTTGGGGATTGAACACGGGCGATTCGTGGGCTAGAGAACGTAGCTTGCAGCGCTCGACACAAATTCCTAAGCGCAGGCTTCCGAGGAGAAGTCGGGGATCCAAACATAAGAGAACGTGGTGACGAGAACGTATCAATGGCTGATCTTTGGGAGCTTAGAAAAATGTACTTACCTGCATCGGGGTATTCGCTCGCGATGGGAATCGCTCTGACTGATTATCTCCATACATGTTGTCCAGATATGCGGTCGCTGTATACAATTGTGCTTCAGACACATCTGCTGTTGCCAGGGAGGAGAAAGCGGGTGCGCCATAAAATGATTGTACAAGCTGCTCTTCACAGGTCTGGAAGACGACATCGAGCGTCATCTGCACGAGGCCGCGCTGCGTCTTTGTTCCGAGAATTGTGTGACTCTGTGTTATGGTTAATGCCTACTACAATACAACCAGTAACAAATCAATCGCACCTTGCCGGATCCACTGCAACCCAGAGTCGCAAACAATCCATCTCGTCCATGGTGGCCTGGTGCGCCCATGACTCCCTCAATCATTGGGATCACCCCAGTCCCCTTGAACAGATCCATTTGCCGCGCATCTTCCTCAAAGACTTGAGTAAACGCGAAGCGCTCAACAGCTCGCTTGCGCTTGTCGTTTGTAGGGGGTTGTATGGTGATGTGCGTCGGGTGGCTTTGCTCGCTCTCCTCTACACTGAGGAACCGCGCATCCTTGGAATTGGAAGGACGTAGGCGCAAGAAGACATCGAACAGCGAACTGGAGGGGCGGATAGGGGGATCCATGTTAATTGTGTATAAAGGTCTTGGAGAAGGCGCCCAAGTTTCTAGTCGACGTTGGTGTACCAAAAATTATAGGGAGCAGATCGTGTTCGCGCGCGCCGGTCAATAAGTCCCGGGCGACTTGCCGTTACCCTAAGCAACCAACGCGCCTCCCACAACGCGCTAGTACGTCCGCTCACGTGATCTACTCGCCTATGCAATCTCCATCACCAGAACAAAACATGCTCAATCTTTCCAGGGTAACATCGAAATAGTCTTATCGTAGTCCTCTTCATAGGTTTCTGCGCTCACTATGCTACAACTCCTTCAGCCCGCAATCCTTCAACCTCGTCCTTGCTCATGCCCAATGTGTCGCCGAGAATTTCATTCGTATGCTGTCCAAGTGTAGGCGGTGGTAGGCGGATCTCGGGCTTTGACTCTGACCATTTGACGGGTGTGTTGACCAGTTTGATGGGCCCGCATGCTGGGTGCTCCACCTCTTTGACCATGTTTCGAGCGAGGACTAAGGCTGATTAATACTAATGAAGACTTCCATATCGTGACTTGCATGCGAAGACGTACTGTGCTCGTGATTCAATGTGTCTTGTATATCGTTGATGGCAGCATAGGCTGTCAATGTTAGCCCATGTGTCTTGGAAATGTGGGAATTAAGATCACTTACGCATCCCGCTGCCCTCGAAAACGTCAAGCAATTCCTTTGTCGTCTTCTTCCTGGTCTCCGTTTCGATCAGTTCCTCCAGCTCATCTCTATGCTTCACTCTCATCGCATTCGTCTTGAACTTCTCGTCAAGTATCCACTCGGGCTTTCCCAACCTGTTACACAGTACGCCATACAGCCTATCGTTCCCACCCCCTAGCAGGATGTCTCCATCTGCTGTTTTGAAAGCTTTGTAAGGCACAATTGACGGATGCGAAGTTCCCCAGCGGCCAGCATCGCGCTTTCCGCTGATGAGACTGGAGCTGGCGATGTTGGCTAACGTGGCTACTTGACAGTCGGAAAGGGCCACATCAATGTGCTGACCCTTGGATTTTGGATTCTTTAGGCGGCGGAATAATGCAGCAATGATAGAGTTAGACGTATAGAGACCAGTTGTTAGGTCAGTTACTGCTACCCCGACCTTTACTGGTGGGCCATCCCGGGTACCAGTAATGTGCATCAGACCGAATTCACTAAGATGGAGTCAGTCATGATAGTCAACGGTGTGTAGGAGTTATCGCACGCTTCGACCATGACATCGTAGCCAGCTCGATTCCTGTAAGGTCCCGTTTGGCCGTAGCCCGTGATGCTTGCGTAGATCTGGAGGTGGACACATACGGTCAGCACATCTCTTCTCTTATATGTAAATTGTATGCGGAGGTCACTCACGATACCCGGGTTTATTTTTGAAACTGTGTCATAGTCCATGGCGTACTTTGCAAGAGAGCCCGGAAGATAGTTCTCAACGAGTACATCGCACTCTTTTACGAGGCGGTGCAAGATGTCCACGCCGGCTGGGTGCTGAAAAGACAAACCTATTGATCGTTTGTTACGATTGACCTGTTTCTGGTAAGATTTGGAGCAGTTCTTTGCTCGTTTCCACACTTACACCTAGGTAGTAAGCACTTTCGCCTGGTCCTTCTTGATTGTTGATATATTTGGCATAAGGTGGACCCCATGCCCTCGTGTCGTCTATTTGACATGATCAACTTTCGTTCAGATTGATTTCAACTACGTCGTACTTACCACCTCTTGTAGGATGTTCAATCTTAATTACGTCTGCTCTGGATCACTGTCAATCCTCAACTTCCTAACCCCGCCAACCTCGGTTGTTGGTTCATACAGGGCCGTCCATGGCATACCCAAGATCGCCCAATATTTGCGTGCAGTATGGCTTTGCTTGGTCAGATTTGATCAAAATGAGCAGTAATATGTGACTTACGCCAGCAAGAACTCTCGTCATGTCAAGCACCTTGATGCCGGCCAATGGTAGATTGGAGGCATTTGTTGCTGCAGTCGCGAGCTGTCGGACATGGCTCGGTGTTGCCCAATTAAGCCTCGGGAAGCGCAAGCCAGCTTTCAAAACACACTTGGAGTTTCTTACTGCAAAACTCGCCATTTCTGAGGTATGGATGATGGCATCTGGAGCGAGGGCGGAAATGGTCCATGGTCGGTATTTCCGAAGCCGAGCTAGCTCCAGTTCCGAGGCTCATCTATCCATCCAGGCTAGCTGCAGAACCCCACCATTGTGACTTCCTCTCTCGTACTGTACCCCACCATGTTTACTGGTATCGTCGAAATAATTGGCAGTAAGCAGGAACGCCCTTCCTTTCTGCGCGGCTTGGCTGATGATAGCTAGCTGTTGCCTCGCTTGAGAAGCTCGACCAGACAGCCTCAGGAGGCGGGGGCACGTCTTTGACAATTTCGGGATGTGAGGAAATCCTGGGGGATTGCCATTTGGGCGACAGTATCGCTGTCAACGGTATTTTGGACGCTTCACATTATAACAATTAAAGTCTGATGTGGCCAGGAACATGTCTCACGGTCACGCAGTTTGACAAGTCGTCATTCAAGATTGGAGCCGCTCCCGAGACGCTCCGGAGAACAAACTTGGGGTCGCTGAAGCAAGGCTCCAAAGTCAACCTCGAGCGCGCCGTTTCTTCGACCACGCGTATGGGTGGCCACTTCGTACAGGGACATGTCGATACCATTGCAACTATCGATTCCATCACCCCAGACGGCAACGCGCTTACCTTCCGCTTCAAGCCCCGAGATCCTTCAGTACTGCGATATATTGTCGAGAAGGGCTATGTCACGATAGACGGAGCAAGTCTGACAGTGACCAAGGTGGAAGATGGCCCACAAGGCTGGTGGGAGGTCATGCTGATTGCCTACACGCAAGAGAAGGTGGTGACGGCGAGCAAGAAGCCGGGCGACGATGTCAATGTCGAGGTAGATCAGGTAGGCAAATACGTGGAGAAGAGCGTAGCGGGCTACTTTGAAGGGGCTGCGAATGGAGAGTTCGCGATACTAGAGAAGATGGTCGCAAAGCTGGTGGACGAGAGGCTGAAAGCTCTCGGGAAATAATTAGGCTCATGCTGTACCGTATGCCGTTGAGCTTTAGCGTGCCCATAAGACTGCCAAGTGAATAGATTGGCCGTCAATGCCGTTGAAGCCACTGTCCCACAACAGCATCCAACAAGATCGCTGTGCCGTAGCTTCGATGCATCTGGCTGCCTGGAGAGGAATGAGTGGGTGGATTACAGCCCCATCATGGTGGCTTGGACAGAGTGAGGCGCAGCCCTACTTTCCTACAATTCACATATATAGAGGACTATTCATACAAGAACTAGTTATATCTCTAGGTTTTTTCCCGACTGTCTCAGCGCCATCTTGTACTGTTTTGATACCCGGCCATTTCCTGTTCGCTGGTTGTTGACGCCTAGCTCGTGCTTAGTGCCCTTTTGTTCCCCTCCAAGGGAAGATCGGTTGACAGCTGTCAAGATGCGCATATTCGACCGTTTCCGACTATCGAGTCTCGCTCCCGGCCAACCACTGCTTCAGACTGCAAGCCCATCATGAGCAATAGTGGAGAATTGTTATGTTAGGTAGCGCGGCTTCTGGCGGCGCCTCGAGCCGACGTGCATACGAACGAGGTCATGGCCTGGAATAATCTGGACACTTTGGTCGTCATTAGGACGCCCGTACGACGATGATCGTTTCATACTGACAGCGCAGCTCTGCAGCCGCCTGTCGGAGTGGCGCCTCCGGCGATCCAGAATACGAAGTAGCACCTTGGCTCATCATCGTAGTGCCATTGCACGCCGAGAGCTGGACAAAGAACGTCAAATAATTTCTTCTGGGGCCGAACTTATCGAGCAGACCGCCTTGCGAAAGAGCAAGCGAGGGCTGCGGGTTACATGCAGGCTTGGTAAGGCATCTCGTCTGCAAAAGTTATTGGCTTCTCTCACCGGCGTGCTGCATAAACACGTCAAGAGCCGACCCTCTTTGAGCGCGCATGCAACCACAGGTCTACCCCAGACGCTCATCTTATAGCGCTATCGCCGGAGCGACCTCTCCATTCCTTCCCCGCCGTTTCCCTGGCATCCAAACCATGGGCCGCTACTAGAGGTCCCATTTTGGTTGTATAGTCTCCGATACACACTCCACCATGGACTGGCGACTGCTTGAGTACGCCGATGAAGCGGAAGAGACCGCTAAACGTCTTCTCGCCTTCGAGGGCGAGATTCCGCAATATCGAAAAAACATCAGAGCACATATCGCGGAACTCTACGCCATCTCACACGCTCTGCATGAGTTGCACGATGATCTCGAGCTGTCACGTTATGGACGTAACGCAGGCTACATTTTGAAAGATCTCAAGGTTTGCCTTTCAAGTCTGGATATCACGCTTGCAGACGTACAAGACATCTTTGGCAAGTCGAAAAGAAATCGACACTCGGCTCCAGGTGCATTCCCCGGCACACCACCGTACGCCATAATATGGGAAGACGCACTCGCGGACTTTGAGACACAAGGCATGACCTTGCCCCGGAGGTTTGAAGCTGTGAGAGAGTATCTCCAGTTCATGCACGATGCTCTCAAAGGGTAAGCAACGCTGGTAAAGATGACATTCCAATGGAGGCTAACCGACTTCAGGCATGAGGATGAAGGGCAATTGGCAAAGTTCAAAGTCATGCTATCGAAATTGCTAAAGAAGCAAAAGCCAATCGATTCATACTCTAACAAACCGGCGGGGCAAGGCAGCGGCAAGGGTAGTGCCAAAACTCCAAAGCCGTCTTCTCCAAATGTGCCTAGACCCAAGATACGTAGTCACCCTACGTACCCCGCTACACAGTATGTGTATCAGGCACCGTTGCCCTCGCCAGTACCACAACGAGCCCATACACCACAACGAGCTCATATTGCCCCAACGTGGGGTGGTATTGGCATAGGGGACATACCGTATATCCCACCACCGGTGCCAGAGATCCCTCTATCACCCACATCGTCGGCTGCCTCATCACACGCGTACTCTGCTCAATCAACCGACTCGGAGCCTGTCGCCCATTGGGCTATGAAGATCTTCGACGGGCGCCATACCACAACACCGTTCCATACCTTTGGGGAACCTACAGAGTGCTTTGGGCCCGAGGAACCCAATGTCATCCAGATGCTTGAAGCTGATGGGTTTCAACGGGTCGTTGAGCTACCTTTCGAAGCTGCTAGCGTATTCGTGAGAATATATTGGCGACCTCACGATGAACGTGCAAGGATGATCTTCCTCACCAAGGATGCGAGTGGACAACGTATGCGACACCAAATGCTACTCACCTCATTGGTATTGCGACGCTCAGATTCATGCTTGAAGCTCTGCACAAAAAACCATAGAGACGGTGGATTGGATCTATGGGCTAGGCTACGCTTTACTCTCTACGAACGTAAGTATGTATACACTGCTTGTGTATTTCATCTGACACTGCACTAGGTATGGTTTTATTCTACTGTACTACCGTTGCCATGAAGCGACAGGATCAGAAGGGCGTTGCAGAGGGACTGGATGATGTCTTCAACCCCGGAAACGGAGAAGAAATCATATTCAGCGGGTACGTAATCACCCACCATCTACCTTGTCCACTCTAACATGAAGCAGTGAAACCGTGGACCACAAATACAAACACGCTTTCCGCGTCTACTACGACCCAGATTCAGGATGCGTACGTTTTGAGGCTACAGCTCGCCGCGGGCCAATGAAGTCGATTCCCATCTGGACCGCTTTCGTCACGCAATACATTGGACGAAGGGACTGGATGAAGCGCACTAGTCCAGAGACGATTGAGTTCCAGAAACTCCATCCATATGTGTTCTGCGATAGCTACAAGGTGCCCAAGAGTTCCAAGGGCGGCAAGTATCAGTTGACGTTTACGTTAGCCGAAGGTATGTTTCCGATGCTTCTGTTACCAAATCAATGCTGACATGAGGAACAGATGCGAAATACTTCAAGGATGTCTTCCATCACATCGGCGTATCTTAAACTCACCTTGCTGGCCTCTGAATGAGACACGCGCTGGCACTTGACGACGTTATGAACAAAATGCTTATGACTGAACGATCACAACCACGACCACGACCACGACTGAACGATGAACATGACGCGGATGGACTTTGCTTTCTGGGACAAAATAGCTCTTGTGCATTTCTCATTTGGAGCCCAAAATTGACACTCGTCTTTCCTTCACGTTGTAATTTGTCATACACGTTCATTTCCTAGCTCTTGCATCTAGTGTAATAATCCAAATTGATAGTCTGACTCGTAGAGTCATGAAGGAAAGGTCATCTCAGAGCTTCAGACAAAGCCCTTTGCGACACATATTCTCCACCTGAAAACGCCTTGCCATGTAATGTGTACCTGTCCCAAACTCCGTGTTGTCCCTATCCAAAACTGCAATCATCGACCTCCTCGGGCAGCGCGGGCTTGTTCTCTTTCGCTGGCGTTGTACCTATGCTAATGTTAGTCCCTGTCCGGAACATAACCGCGCTTTCTCTTCATCCCGCTTTACTTGCTTGCGGCGCATCGCTTGCACTGTAGCGGCGCGCTCGGGACCGGGGGCGTACTTAAGGAGCTTCTCAATGAGATCAACATGGGTGAGGATCATACGGCGGCAGCAGTAGCGCTGTAGACCGACGGCGTCAAGGGCGTCGCTAGAGAGCCAATTATATCAGTAGAAGGTATGGAAGAGGAAGGTAGGGTGTGCAGGGCGAAGGCCGAGTAGCGACGGTTGACGGTGGAGAAGGAGGGCTTACGCTTCTTCGGCGCCATCACTCAGGAGGTTCATGTATTTCTCCCAGAGGTCGCCGGTGACCTAGTAAATGATCAGTATATGCGCGCATGAGCTCCAGGCGGTTGTAGTAGTACCTTGCCACAAGAAAAGCATCGGATAGGGACAATCATTTTGATGAGTTGAGGTTTCCGTCGTCTTTGGATAGTTTCGCGACTGCGGTGAAGGAGGTGCGTGGGTGTGCAAGACTAAGGTGAGGTTGCAGTGATGCTCGACGTTCGCGATGCCCGGTCTCAAAGAAAGTTGCGGGCGCGCTAACAACGCGGGCGGTGAAAAGCTCGGGCCAGGTCCATCAAAAAAGATTCTCAAGATGCTCCCTCGACACGCCCATTACGACAATCTTCCCACATTTGTGCATTTTCACGCCGAGCTCGCATTGAGGAGTAGCTACCATGGTCGACGTCGCTCCCCAGTTGAAACGGAAGAGAGAGGAAGCGGCGGCGCAAAAGAAGGCCAAGAAGCAGAGGAAGGACGAGGCGGCGGCTGCGCTCGAGAGCAGTCGCAATGGCCAACCTGGAACTCCGGCAACCAATTCGACACCCAAAACCAAGAACACCTCCACGTTCAAGAAGCAATCAAGTGTAACGCCCAAGACGAATGGTGCAAGCAAAGATGCGACGAGGGAAACACCCGTAACTGCATTGAAAGTCGACAAGTCTCCAGCACAGGGAAATGGGTCTACCAATGACGAAGAACAAGATGCAGCCACTGCGACGCAGACTCCAAGTAAAGCGCCCAACCGATTAGTGGAGAAAGTAGGGAATGACGAAGCGCATGGCACATCACAGGCGGCGGAGAAGGTAGAGCGCAAGAAGAAGGAGAAGAAGCGCAAGGACAAGGCGAAGCGCGATGAGCTTGTTGAGACAGAACCGTCAGTACCGGTGACGAAGAGCAGAAAGTCGGCACGTTACATTACGTCTGCACCTCAAGGAGGATGGTTTTTGCCTGCGGATCCTATATTCTCTACTGATGAGAAGTATTTGCTCGTGGCCGACTCCAACATCTTGCGCGTTTACAGCACAGAGACATCTCTGCTCGCACATACGATCTTCGAAGGAGACATTGGAAATGTCACAGCCTACTCTCTTTCCGCTACTTCGCCTCACCTTGTTTACGTCGCTTATTCCGTCGGCCAAATCATAATGTGGGACTGGGTAACTGCTAGACAGATCGGTCGCTGGCATGTTGATGCCAAAGTCAAAAACATGGCAGTCATCATTAAGCCCGAGTCTGATGAAGACTTTGTATACTGTCACGAAGCAGATGACGGCCACAGCGTTTGCGTACGAGCACTTCGCACCAAAAGCCAGACGTCTGAAAAGTCCGAGAGGTCACAGCTGAAGCAATTGCTCAAGACCAACTCCGTGATTCACGGTATCAGGGTGCTCTTGCAGGGAAAATACGTCGTCGTGGCTACTGTCGATTCCATTACCGTTGGAAAGCGTATAAAAGGCCAGCAGGACAGCTCTCGAAGAGTTTGAATACCTCTGGCGCGAATTCAAGTTGTCAAAGCACACTACAACTTTCGATGTTTATCTCCGCGAGCAAAAAAGGAGACTGGCAATGGAAAAAAGGGCGCACAGGACCAACGAGACATTATCGACATTGCCGTCGGTGACGACACTGGTGTCATTCTGCTCTTTGAAGACATATTGGCCTCCATTGCTGCAATAGAAAGCAGCCAAAAGGGCAAGAAGGACAGGGTGGATAGCGCTGATAGCCTCAGGCCGAAGCGATTGCACTGGCACAGAGAAGCAGTGGGTGCAGTCAAGTGGTCGTTGGATGGTATGTTGGTTCTTATTCGTTGTAAATCAATTGCTAACCCTCTAAAGGCAACTATGTCATTTCCGGTGGCGATGAGACTGTCCTTACAATCTGGCAGCTTGCCACAGGTCTACCACAGCATCTACCCCATCTTTCCGCTGCTATCGAAAACGTCGTCATCTCTCCCACTGGCACATCCTATGCCCTGACACTAGCTAACAACTCGGTCATTATTCTTTCCACGACTGAGCTCGAGGCGCGGTCGAACATGATCGGTATTCAATCACGGCGAATTGATATCGACCAACTGCCCAGGGAGACAAAGTCTGGGAAGATACATCTGGACATATTCGAAGCGGTGCCTACCTCTGTCAATCCGGCCAACCCTTACGAAGTTGTTTTCGCGGTACCTTCGTCACAACCTCGTCACAAGAATGAGGGTCTGAGGCCCGAGCCATACCTTCAAACTTTCGATCTGGCCAATGAACGTGCCAAGGCCCGACAGGCACTCACTCGCAACAATGCCACAGAATCAAATGTAGGACCCGATGGCAGCCGGATCAAAGAGCCCAAAGTTACCCACATTCAGATCAGCCATGATGGAGAATGGCTAGCGACTGTTGACGAATGGATTCCACCACGGTCTGATACCGGCTACTTGAACGAAGGCATTCCAGAGTTCAACGAGCAAGAGCGCGTGAACCGTCGCGAGGTATACCTCAAGATCTGGCGACGCGACAAGAACACTGGGCAGTGGAAGCTGGAGACTCGAATCGACGCGCCGCATTTCTTTGAGGATGTCTGTGGCAATGGCCGTGTCTTTGATCTTATCGCCGATCCTGCTAGCGCTGGCTTTGCTACTGTTGGCGAAGACCACGTCGTACGGATATGGAGACCCAAGACGCGATCACGCGACGGAGTCGTCGTTCGCGGGGCCCAGCAAGAAGGACTCGTCACATGGTCTCTGGATCGCACAGTCGAGATCAACGACAAGCTTGACATTACCGAAGGTTCACAGCAGTCCCTGCCGCCGCGCACTTCGCGCCTGGCCTTTTCCGCCGACGGATCCGTTCTTGCTGTCTCCATTTCATGGGACCTCGAAGAAGACGCTGGTGTGACACACCTGATCGACGCCCACACCGCGACAATTCGACGATCACTAACAGAGATTGACGTGACAGCGCTCTCTGGTCTGGGATTCGTAGGACAGTACCTCATCGTAGTCGCCGACGCCATTACCGTCTGGGACATGGTATCTGACCGTCTCGCATACAGCCTTGCTATCCAAACCTCTGGTATCGGACGTCTGGAACGCGTACCCTTGGTTCGACTAGCCACCAACGAGACAGACCGCACTTTTGCCGTGTCACTCCCCCAATTCGAAAAGAATGAGAAATTCTCGACCAATGTCAAAAACGCTTCATCCAGAGTGTGCGTCTACACTCCCGACCGCCAGAAACCAATCTTCAAAGACACTTTCTTTGGCATCTCCCTCGCCCTCGTCTCAAGGAGAAGCGAGAGCGGTTATGTGGTTCTTGATTCTCGGTCCTACATCAAGACCATCACCCCGACTGCCGGTCCCTTGCAACTCCCCTCTCCCCCGCCAGAGACGACGCTCGTGAACTACTCTGCAACGAAAGAGCAAGACGAAGACGAAGAGATGACGACTGATAGACCACTAGCGAAATTCGTCGTGGAGGAGGATCTCACGCAGGATATGGAGTACGATGAGCATGTGTTTAATCTGCAAGACCTGCAGAATGTGCTGCATGATGGCACGGTACCTCCACCGCCCCAGGGTCTTTTTACTAATATTTTGGCGTTAATTGGAGGGAAACAACAAAAGGTTCATGCGTAGGGTGCTGCTGTGAGGGTTGTAGCAAATACAACGAAGATTTGTGTTCATACTTTTATGATTGAGTGACGTGCTGTTCTGTTGCAGATGATTAATGATGTTTCAGTGATTCAGCAACAAGGGCGTAAAATTGATGATGAATGATTGCCGAGTTAATGAGATGCCATCCTTCTTCAGCACCCTCACTATGTTTATTTCGGATCATGGTATGCGACATTAACGATGATATCCAAGACTCAACGTACCCATTACAATGTCATCAGTCTTTTCAATTTTCAAAGAAGCGCCATTGGCTCACAACGTCGCTTCAACACACTGTAGTCACAGGTGTCGAGTAATAAGTCAAAGCGAGGATACATACATATTTACACGTTATCCATTGTCCCCATACCCACCTTTCCATCCTCGCATACACATGCAAAAAAACCTCCCCACCTACTGACTCCTTCCATGACCCGCATTTCAGCAAAAAAAAGACGATTAGTAGTGAAGATCTCAAGTGCCCACTCACGGAATCGAACCGTGGATCTTCGCATATCGAGCAAAGTGCGTTACGAGTGCGACGCAGTACCACTGTGCTAAGTGGGCTTGTGATGGGAAAATTTGAGGGTTGAAAATTTATGTTGTGAGGTGCGTAGGGGGGTGTGGGACATGGTGGGTGAGGGGGATGTGGCTTGGCGGGGCGTTGGTGGGGCTGTCGCGTGGAATGGTAGGAGAGGCTGGTAGCAGGGTAAGATGGGGGATTTGTTTACTGTACAGTTTCTACTGTTTGGTTGGTAGGGTAGATTGGATGATTTCTCGAGTCACGCTTATCAGAGTACATGTCATACATTGTGTTTTAAATGATAATAATAATCATAATAAGGCAGATTACTATTCCTTCTCCACCCATACTATACCCCTACTCTACTACTCCCTCCGAACTATTTTCGAATCACCTAATCACCCCAATCATCTCAGAGCAATCTCATTTATCAAGCTTAATAATCTTACTCTATAACTACCTGTTTTTTTTCGTGGACCCGTTTCTATAGCGACAATCTTATGCCGAACACATGACTGGGATGTTTACATATACCAGACGAACGTTATAGAGGACAAGCGAGCAAGGCATCCTAGGTGTACTAGAGTCGTGTTCTATCGTTTTGTAATTTATGTGAAACGCGGTATGTATTGGGAGATTTGATAAAGGTGCTTTGTGGGGTGGGGTAGGTAGGTTGGGAAGGTGGGTAAGTTGGGTGGAAATTTCTTGGAGTCGATGCGTTGTGGTGTTTTGTCGGGTGTGTGTGTGTGTGCTGAGACTAAGAAAACAACCCACGGTACTGTATATGCAAAAGACGCCTCGGGGTTGTCAGACGTCGAGTTGTATGTCCGGTTGGCTGTTAGTCAGGGTCAATGTTTGGTTCGCGACGGGAGACCCTGAAGATCTGTACGACACATGGTGACGTAGCCCTAAAACTATGCCATGTTGCCAATCACAAATGTGAACACCATGGTTGGGACAAGTCATTTCCGACAAAAGAAACGTATATTTTTGCAACTGTCAAAACGGCCTACTCTGTGATGTTACAAAGACGGGTGGTGAATGGTAAAAAACAAGAGGCTGCCGAACCCGTCACCCTCCCCAGTCGTCACAAGACACTCATCTCAGACGCACATACAATCTTTCTTTCCCTCTCTCCCTCTCTCTCTCTCTCCATCTCTTCTGTCCGCACTGCTCCGTCATCGCTATACTGTTGTCGACTGGGGTATCGTTGTGCATATGCAAGCCAAAGCGCAAAAGCCAGGAAAAAGGACGCAAAGAAATAATATGTAGAATAAAGCCACAGGTTCTGATTATCAAGAAACTCGACCTGTGGTTGTATCCTAAAGGTATATAAGCGCAAAAAAGGACATTAAAAAATTGTTGAGATTTCCGTTAGAAAATGCTTTGTTTCATGAACATGGCTCTCTGCCCCTCAGCCCGCTTGATTCCTTCAGCTTGGGGTGGGGTTTTACGTGATGCATCTACCATCTCGTCGATTTGGGCACATCTGATTTTCCTATGTTTGCGAACATGTCGTCGGCACCTAGACTCAGCGTGTCTTCGTTGACGCCAAAGGAGCTGAGGCCGGGAAGGGCAGGCGGCGGCGGCCCCTTGGGCTTGGGCGCGGGCGCGGCCTGTGCGATGGGTTGCGAGACTGTACGGCCGTTGAAGTTTGTTGTCGCGTCGACGTTTCCTTCTGGTACGGCACCGACGGCAAACGTCTTCCTCTTGCCGAACCAGCTGCCACTTTTCCTCCTGTTCAGACTGGGCGCCTGGCTGTTTATTGTTGCTGGCGAGCCCGGGCGCTCGGACTTGAGGCTGTCTGACGAAGAAAGGGTGCGGATGCCCAAAAACTTGCGAACCGACGCGGGCCGCTTGCTCGAAGGGCTCGTGGGAGACATGGTGCTTGCAGCATCGCTTGTGCGGCTCTGAGCTAGATAGGCAGGCGCGGTGGAGTCGTCCGACGTCTTACCCAGAGGTGGCGAGTCTGGCGACTCCTTTGTGGGCGAGGCGCCAGGTGAAGTCGGATGCGACGACAGTGGGCCCTTGCCGGGCGTGGGAGGGCGCGGCGTGTCGGGTGGGCTGTCGAGCGGCGCGGGTATCGAGGTGCCTTCGGTGAGGGAGAAGTTGATGGGGGCCAATGTGAGCGGCTTGAAGGAGAACTTGGACGACATGGTGGCTTGGTGAGCTTGGTCGGACTGCAGTGGAGTGGTGGATGTGGTTTGTCCCAAATTAGAATGTTGGGGAGACAATTGAGTTGAGAGGGAGCGACACGTCAACAGAGAAGCAAGAATTGCAAGAGCCGCGACGTGGTAGAAGCTCAGGAGGCGTGTTGGTGAAGCGGAGGAGAGGGAGCAGGGTTTCTCGCCCGTAGCAGGGATTAGCTGTGTGCACGACACGAGAGGCGCGGCAGATGGGGCGGATGAAGGTCTACTAATGGCCTCGGCCAACTCCAGTGCGCTTCCCCGCGTATCCATGATGCACCCGCCCGCCTCACAAGTCCTCAGCTACTCGTTGTGACAAGCGTGGCATCGCATGGAGAGAGGGCCAAACTACAGAGGCGTAACTATTCCTAGGCCGTTTACCCGCGCCTGCAGCTCAACCCTCTAGCGTAAGCGCACCTTCCGTACCACATGTTGCTGTGGGGCCCTCCAGCTTTGCGCGAGTCAGGACTTCAGGCTACACTCAACCTTGCACTTGCATTTCCAACACCTTCATGCAAGCGCCACAAACACCTAACCACCACCTCAACCGCAGCTTCAACACACGCCTTGTGTAGTGCGCCCGTGTGGCAGTCGGCATGGATTCGCTAAACAACGTGACTCTGCGGCCATGGCCCGCGCCGAAGAAGGACGAGTTAACCCAGGAAGACTTGCTGTTCAAGATCGAGCAGCTCGCCAGCGAACGAGGACATTTGCGCAACATCACCGAACAATCGCTGCAGGAAGATATCGATGCCGGCCAAAATGTGCCGGGTCATGGTTCAGACGCAGGTGCAGCAAAGGAGGAAGAGAAGAAGGAAAAGGAGGCACTGTCCCTACAGGAGCAGCGGGAGAAGGTGTTGAAAGTAGGCATGGAAATGTATAGTCACTTGGAGTAGGTTTGAAAGCGGTGCGCATACAAGGCGAGCAACGACTGACTGTACACAGGTGGGCTAAATTTGCCGCAAACAATGCGCTCGACCTCGTCTCGCTCATACTTTCCCAAGACCTCAACAAGCGCAGCCTGAACTTCTTCAGTCCAACATTTCAAGAACAAGGCCTGAAGCAGGGCATACCCCTCGGCTCCTTTGGCGTGAGCAAGGAGAATCACGAACACCGCGTTCGCAAGCCCGAAGAACAACATAGACTGCAGGACCTGGAGGCTAGACAAGAGGCTGTAGCGCAGGGTGCACGAATGGGCGCGCTCGACTCCTCCGTGGACGAGATACTGAAAGCGGCTAAAAATCTGGAGAAGGAAATACGCAGAGAGACAAAATACTGGCATGAGATTGTGACCGTGTCTGACAAAGGATGGCCCATCCAACGACTGCGTCAGAATGTGCGCCATGCGCCCTTTGGTGTGCGTTATGGGCTTCCCGAAGGTAAGAACCCCTCATTGTCTGACATGCCATATTTGGGCTAACCTCAAGATAGCCAGTGACCACTTCAAGGCTCGTGGCTTCGCTCCGCTACAGATGGACAAAGACGGCAGTATCATTTTGGACCCAGCTCTTGCGCTGAAACCAAAGATCCTCCGCGTACGAGTCAGCATCGACGGAAACATTACTGGAACGACACAACTATCTGCTGCCGACGATCTAGCGAACCAAAGTCTCGAAAAGTCGATTCAACTGGCGCGTGACTCTTTGCTCGAGGAAGAGCTGTACTACGAGATGAGTCTGGAGACGCGACAGCTGTTGGCATATGGTGTCGAGTTCCGCGATTCCGTCATCTATGTCGACGCGCCTCAAATGGGAGGTGCGTCACATAACCGCAAATTACTCATTGACTGCATACCCCGAGACGACCCTGTAGCGAGCAGTGAGTCACATGAACACGATTGGCTGGCTCGCAACATTGCCGAAGGACTCCGCCTCTTACTCGCCCATGAGCACAGCATGCGCCTCTACCGGAGATCGCAGCTTCCACCTCCGTTGACAACAAGGAAACGCGAGAAGCCATCGCCATCCTTACTCCGTACTCTTCTCGCAGTCATTCACCACATTGAAGCCGTAGACTCGCTTTACGTCTACCTTGGAACGCTGGCAAGGACTCTAAACAGCGTTGGCCTAGATGTGACGCTAGATACGACTCGTGAGACATCCTGGGCGACGCTTGTGGAGAGCTTAGGAGCACCAGCGATGAAAGGCCAGTCAGCAACCGATCAGCTATTTGAGGTCTTCATGAAGCCATTTAATGGAAAGGCTACAATGTCTCTTCCTGCTTCCACTGGTGCACAGTATGAAAGCCTAAGTGTCACAACACGCACGATTGTCGGCCAGCCAACCTTCGGAACAGAGCATAAGCTCACACTCCCTCCCACACTGGGTATCGATCTCGGATTGTCTCAACAACAGAAATTTGCTGCCGTCGAGGAAGTCACGTCGTACGTGGATTGGATTCTCTCTCTCCATATCACACATAGACTACTGCAAAACGAGTATTCTTCACGCGCACAAACCCACAGTCAAGATGCACGGCTATCGATCAAAAGCAAAGATGCGAAAAAAGGCGTAAAGTCTTCGAAAGATATTGAGGTCGAGCTGAGTAATGGGGAGTTGAAGGCTTCTGTGTTGATTGTGGATACAGCACGAGATACCGAAGAGGTTGAGCAATCGCATACTTGGACCGGGAAAGACGACAACAAAAGCTCCCTGAGAGAAGTTATTCAAAGTTGGGTTGATTGAAGCCATTGCATCTCGAATTCAACTGTGCTAGTCAAATTTTGACTACACTATCATTAAGCACGGCACAAATGAATCCTATAGCATCCGACATGCGAGTCGCGTTCTTTAGCATAACTCTGCTTGCGGTTTTACGCCTAAGTCCCAGGAACTGGACCGCCAATGTGGTATTGCATCACAAAAGCGGGGTGAACCGCTGTCAAATCTAAACCGCAACCGGATAGTTCTCCCCCATATGCAACTTCGAATGTAGATTAGATCGACTTTTTTTGCGCAACTTGACCCTGTACCCGACATGTACATGACGTGAAGACTAGCACTGACGTCCAGGTTCAGGTATTCCTGAGGTCATGTTTACCTGCCAATGTTGTGGGCTCTGGCACTATATAGCTAGCAATGATGAACACGATGCCTTAATAAAAGATCCATCTACCACAACATGCTTTCGTTTTCCATACTAGCATTGAGCGCATTGCTTCCCGCGCTGTCTGCAGCACAGCAACTTCGCTCAGATCCCGGTGTCGCCGGCCCTCCACTTGAGCTCGTCCATTTCTACAATAATCAATGGCCTACCGGTATTCTCCCCTATAACGCACATTCAATTCTGCAACTAAGTATCTTAGGTATCACCGTCTCAAAAACCGGCCGTAAATTTGCAAACTACCCGTCCGGTCTCGATCCCAACAACACAAATACGGGCAACAACCAAAAATACGCCGTCCAAGAAATTCTCTCCAATGGCACCGAAATTCCTTACCCCAGCGCCGACATGAATAATCCACCGGGCGGCGCCATTAACTACACCACAACTCCCCCAAGCGGCGCAAACTATGCAACCCACCTCCTCGGCGTCCAAAGCGTCGTCCTCGATCCCCAAGACCGTCTCTGGATCCTCGACACAGGCCGTTCGCTAACTGCGTCTGGCACTCTCGTCTTCGCCTCTCCAGGCGGCCCCAAACTAATCGGCGTCGACATCTCCAGCAACACCATCATTCAAACCATCGTTTTCCCGCCCACAGTCGCATACCCAGATTCCTACCTCAACGACGTGCGCTTCGACCTCCGTCCCTCCGTCACCACATCCGGAAAAGGAGTAGCCTACATAACAGATTCCTCTTCCGAAGGCCGCAACGGCATCGTTGTTGTTGATCTTGGTACGGGGGAGAGCTGGCGCCACCTCGACGGCACACGCGCCGTACGCTCTGAACCCGGTTTCGTACCGTATGTATGGGGTCAACCGCTTTACTACATTCCCGGTCCGGGGCTGCCCCTTACCACCGTACCGTTGGGGTCTGATGGCATCGCCTTAAGTGCGGATGGGGACACGCTATTCTTTGGACCGATAGGCAGTCGCATGTTGTACAGTGTTCCGACGGCGAGACTCCGCGATAGGAGTGCAAACTCTGAGTTGTTGGCGCGCGCGGCTGTGAATGAGAGGGGAGAGAGGGGTGTGAGTGATGGTTTTGAGACGGATAGTAATGGGTTGATTTATGCGGCGAATATGGAACAGAATCTTATTGGGTTTTATAATCCCAAGAATGGGAGTATGGGGGTACTGGTTAGGGACCCGAGATTGAGTTGGGTGGATACTAGTATGTTGTTCCCCTTTTTTTACCCTATTTTGCTGCGAGAATGGAGGAATGAGGGTTGGCCTGTGCTAACGTTGAACAGTGTCTGTGGCGTCTGATGGTTTTCTCTACTTCAACGATAATCAGCTGTCGTTGAGTTCGTCGTTTTACCCAGGCACCGATCGTAGGGAGAGGCCTTTTGCGTTGTTCAGGGTGGCGCTACCGAACAATGGATCGAGGGTATTCTTGCAATAAAAGGTCGAGGAAGAGCGCATGGTGAGTATGATCCAGCATACTCGCGCACTGGACAGAGGAATCAGACCTTCTGCTCACACTATTCAGCCAGAAACATAGTCAGGGTCGCACATCTGCACCCTCAATCATCCGAGTTCCAGACCATGTTCATTTCGTAATATTACCTTGTAACATTTACCATCTCTATACTGCTCTACTTCCAGAAGTGATTAAGAGTAAAGTTGCTACATAATAGTATCACGAAATGAAAAGACCCTGAAATTCACATAGTTCAGGGCGCAAATATGCGATTCGGACAATCTACAGGTTGAGTTTTGTCATCTAGACTATCAACTATTTTACGTCTTTCCAAACACAAAAATGCCCTTTCCATCTCTATACCCCTCCAGTGTGTCCTTGACTTTAGCCACCAACTCTTCGCCCTTTGTTTTCCACTCCCACTTGATCTCATCCACGGGCATGTCCTTGAACTCACCCTTCCTCGTCATATCAAGCACATCGGCAACAGTCTTTTGTTTCTCTTCTGGATGCTCCTCTGCCCACCTGCTTACCCAGAAGCCGTGGAAATGAATGTCTTTGAAGATGAGCATGGACGCGGGGATGGTCAGTGGTTGCTTGGACATTGCGCCGTAGGTGACAAAGTGCGCAGATGAAGAGAGCAGTTTAGCCATTGCGGTAGCCGCCTTGCCATTGACACAGTTTAGTGCCAGACGGATGGGGGACCGACCGCCGTTTGTCCATTCCTTGGCTTGATCTTTGATACCCTGTGCTTGCAGCTCAGCGTCTGTGATTACGACGTCTGCGCCGAGATTGTGTAGCTCCTTTTTCATAGCTTCCTCTTTGTTCTTGTCTTCACGACTGCGGATGATGTTGATGCTCTTATAGCCCCACTTCCGACCTAGCTGGATGGCTGCGCGGCCAACGCCAGAGTTTGCGCCATTCTGTATGAACCAATCGCCTTCGGAGAGGGTAGTGAAGTCGCGCAGCATGCGGTAGGCTGTGCAGGGGTTTATGGATACGGTGCCAGCTTGGATGGCGGTGATGCCTTCGCGCATTTGATCGTCGAGCTTGACTACATCGTTGGTCGTTGCACTGGCATGTGTGCGCCAGGTACCGAAACCGGGACCCTTCATGAATACCCAATCGCCCTTCTTGAACCCTTCCTTCTTTACGCCTTCACCAAGCGCTATTATCTCTGCCACACCCTCATTTCCTGCGACGGCAATCGGGTTCGGGGTGCCGAGACTGGTTGTGAACGTAGGCTTTGAAGGATATACGCCTTGGATTTGGTTGATATCGGCGGGGTTTATGGGCGACGCGAGGAAGCGCAGGGTCATGTAGTTGCTGTGTGGTGGCGAAATGGAATGGCTGTGGAGGGAAAGGACAGCTGAGGGGTCTCCATATTCAGTGAATGTGAGGGCTTTGGCTTGTTCGTAGCCGTAGGCGGAAATGTAGCGGCGTTGCGGGAACCGTGCTGTGACAGGCGCGAGATTCCGTGTGCGGCGGAGACATGATTGTGCTAACCGCGGCGACGGCGAAATTAACTTGGATGCCATTGTGCGTAGCGTGAGATGTCACTTCTCAAGCGTATGTATGCGCCGGAGCTTGTGGAAGATGTTTTGGAAATACGGAGCTATGACGTTGGGCTAAGCCGAGGTTTTGGTGGAGCATTGGAGCGTCGTATTGAGCTTGAGCGCCATCCTAAGTATATGAGCCTTTCTTATCTTATATGATGTAGATGTTGACCAGACGATTATTGTCCTACGGTAGCTGTATACCGGTACTTGGCTAGTCGCAGACTCCAAACAGTGATTTCCCGGCACCGTTCGGATACAAGAAGGGCGGGTTCCTGTATTCTCCACGCCGGACATTGCAGCCACACGGTACGGTGCGCGAATTGCATACGGTAGTCGCCATGAAATCGAAGCTGTGGCAGTGCAGCTTCACATGCCAGGCTAAAAAGGCGCAAACAAGGCCCTTCCTGAAGCTTCTCGCAAGGTGGGCGCAATCTAGGCGCCACAGCACCGCAGCACCGCCCCGCGTACGTCATCCCCTCATGCACATGCGTCGTGTCAGCGCGCCCCTCACTGTGTGATCTTGCGTCCCAACAACGCCGCGTCACTGCTACAAATAACTCCTCTTCCACGACCCGTTTATTCTTTTCAGTCTCGGAATCACCACTTTCAAACTGCCTACAACTCCACCTTCTACACTTCAACTCAACCAACCCACATACACATCACCATGGCTTCTACCGTCAACGTCGAGAACATCTCCACAAAGACTGGCGAAGATGAGATCAAGAGCTTCTTCAGCTTCTGTGGCAAGATCCAGTCCATCACCGTAAAGCCCTCGGGCGAAGACACCCAGTCTGCATCCGTCACCTTTGAGAAGCCCGCCGCGGCGAAGACGGCCCTCCTCCTCGACAACACTCAGCTCGGGCCCAACCCCGTCCAAGTCACCTCTGCCAAGAGCATCGATGAGATCGCGGGTGAGAAGGCTGCCTCGGCCGAAGAGGCCAAGGACGGCGACCACCACATCGAGCAGGAGCAGAAGCCCCGCGCGCGTATCATTGCCGAATACCTCGCCCACGGTTACGCCATCTCGGACAAGGCCATTGAGCGCGCGCTTGCTGCTGACAAGCAGAACGGCTACAGCGCAAAGTTCATGAACGTTCTCCAGAACTTCGACCAAAAGACGCAGGCTACGCAAAAGGCACAGGTCGTCGACCAGAAGCTCGGTGTTACAAACAAGGGCTACGCTGCCTTTAACATGATGACCAGCTACTTCGACAAGGCTGCCTCGACACCCACTGGTCAGAAGCTCCGTGCGTTCTACGAGCAGGGTAACAAGACCGTCATGGACGTTCACAACGAAGCAAGGCATTTGGCAGACCTCAAGAAGCAGAAGCCGGCTGGTGAGGAGGGTGCTGCTACCACCACCACCAACACCACCGAGGGCGAGAAGCCCAAGGAGGGTACCAACGAGAAGAGTAGCGAGTCCTACGCCGCCGCTGCTGCCCCTACCTCCTAGGAGCACACGTGGCCGTATTGATGGCGCAGGAATCCAACGGCTTTTCTTTCATGTTTGACGATTCCCACTTGGTTTACAGTTTGTACAAATACCGACGTATGAAATGATGTCGATGACAGCACGAGCATGGAGTTTGGGATGATAGGGACTGAGAGACCACTGAGAACAATGAAATAAGTAGCAGACTTGAATTCCCAAATGTGTATCACCCATATTTGCTTTGGTATGTGACGTAGTGTTGCATAAATAAACAGATACAATAGCAAGGACGATATATAAACGTTTCGACGTTGAGGTTTATCTCGATAAAACATCAACAATCTATTACATCTCTGCCTAACGATGAAGTAATCAAGGAAAGGAACAATCCACCGTCTCACCCTCTAACCCACGGAAAATGCAAAATACAGAATAACAGCAACCACCTCCCGTCAACCATCTAGGTGGTCTAATACCCCCACTCCCCCGCATCCAACAAACTCTGACTAGCCACAAAGCTGAACCCCCCAAAAGGATTTGTCTGATTCTCCGCAAACACTTCATCAAACTTCTTGCCCAGCACAGGACTAAGCGGCAAATCGGTAAAGTCCTGAGCAAAGTTCTCCGCCAATTCCGGGTCTGTAATTAGTGGTTGAATTGGAGGTTCCAGCTCCCTCGTCTCAAGTTTCTTCCAATCAATCTTGCGAAAGAAGCGGTGTTTCTTGATCGTCTGAAGGTCCTTTGCTCTGTTGAAGCCGAGGCGTTTCTTGGGGTCTTTGCGAAGGAGGCGGGTGAGCAAGTCTTTAGCGTCGGCACTGAGATAGTAAGGAAGGGCTAGCTTTTGCTTTACGATTTTCTCTTGGATCTTGGCGTTGTTGTTGCCCGTGAAAGGGGGTGAGCCGGTGAGCAAATCGAAACCGAGGGCGCCCAGGGACCACCAGTCTACTGCAGCGCCGTACTCGAGGCCTTGGACTACTTCAGGCGCCATGTATTCGACGGTGCCGAGGAAGGAGCGGCAGGGGTTGTCTTCGTCGAGGGTGACTTTGCTGAGGCCGAAGTCGGTGAGGAGGAGGTGGCCTTCCGAGTCTAGAAGGCAGTTTTCTGGCTTCAGGTCGCGGTAGATGACGCCGACGGTGCGGTGCAGGTGGTCGAGTGCGAGGACCATCTCGGCCATGTAGAAGGCTGCCACGTCCTCGGAGAACATTCGCTCGGCGGCTAGGTGGTGAAAGAGCTCGCCGCCCTGTGCATACTCCAGGATGAGGTAGAGCTTCTCCTGGTCCTGGAAGGCATAGTAGAAGTTGACAATAAAAGGGTGTCGGTTCACACTCTCCAGGACATTGCGCTCCGTCTTGGTCTGCTCGATGAGCTTCTTATGCACAGTGATCGAAGCCTTCTTGAACTGTTTTTGCGCAAACAGACGTCCGGTCGCTCGCTGCCTCACTAGCAGCACAGTGCCATAGCTGCCCTTGCCCAGACACATCAATGGTTCAAAGTCCTCAGCAGTCATCTTGCGTGCCATTGTATTGTTCAGCATGGTCGAAGTCTTGGAAAGCATGTCGATGCTGAAATCTTCGGCGTTGAGGTCGATTTCGTAGCTCTCCAGTTCCGTACGGTCACTTTGTCCAGAAATGCTGGTGTTGCTTGACATGTGAGATGCGACCCTGCTCATGGGGGTGCCCCTCCCTGGAAATTCCTTCATTGGCGAGTCGCTCCTTGGGGCCAGGTTCAGCGCATCAAGCTGGGCTTTGAGGCTGCTGATTCCTCCAACAGCGGACTGTGGTCGCAGCGCAGGACTACTGGTAACACTGGGAAGTCCAGAGCGAACCGGTCCGAAGCGTGGTGTAGCCGTGAAAGAATAGTCCGACTCCTCTCCGCCCGAAGTCACTGGCGTGTGGAAGCCACGAGTGACGTTTGTAGCCTGCAGACCATCCTTGAGACCCTTCTTCTTCTTTTTCTTGTTCTTCTGAGCCTTCTTGAAGACAGCATCAAAGTCCAACTTGTCCGGTCCTTTCAGTTTGCCCTCGGAGTCGGGCTGCGCCGTGCGCTTGGGCATAGGGCTAACAATGGTGATCGGCGGGGTGCCTACATGAAGCGCAGGTCTCGGCGGGCTCATGTCCATCCTTCCAGACGCGAGCATGGCGTCGTTGGACGTGGCAGGCCCGGCATCTTTGGGCATCTTGCCTGGAAGATGCGCATCGTCTTGATCGAATGCGAAAACCATGCTAGCGGTAGTGAGGGGTAATACAATATAGAGCAGTCACTCTCTCGGTTACGCCGGGATTCTGCGCATGACGATCAGCAATTGCGGGCACTCAATTTAGGGATTTTCGCACATCCAATTCCGGTCTTGGGCAGCCCAAAACTAATGTCCGCCGCGTGGATTCACGGCGGAACGCCCACCCCTACTTGTCGAACGAGCGACGCGAACGAAGCGTCGGTCTTGTTCAGTCCCTCACTCAACGTGCTATATGGGAACAGGGAGCCAACTGCGGTAAGTTGGGCGGTGAGAAAGAAAGAGGTCGCGGCGGGAGAAGCAGAGCCCATAGATGGTCGTGTTCGAATATTGGGAGAGATAGTTGTCAAAGCCAGGCGTGCGATCCTGGCAGTAAAAGTATTCCTCGAGTGTCGCGGCGTGAAAAATCGTGTTTGAAGGGGTGTAGGAAGAAGGGACGGCGGGCGATCAGCTGCGGGAGAGGCTCAACTGCCAGGTTTCTTATTTTGGTGCCTTGGCGGCTTGGGTGGCATGTGAAAGACTTGCGCTTTAGTGGTCGATCCACGGTTCAGCCCCAGAGTCCTTCTCCACAAACACTCGGGGCTCTACCCCGTGCATGATTTACAGCTTGTTTCCTGCCATGGATCACGCGCCTGTACTTGCTTCATCGCATGTAAACCTCACCTGCCAACCTGCAAACACGCGCTCTGAAACAGGAACTGCAACAACGGCTTGAAATGGATTCATTTCGCACAAAACGCTTAAAGTCAGCTTACGGAGTTGGGCTCCGACCGAAAAGGAAGCCCTTTCCTTCATGGGCCGCACTTTTGCTGGCATCGAGGACCGTCGGAGTTGGGAACACGTGCATTTGTTTTACGTACATCATGTACGATGGTGTGCAGCCGCACAGGTCTGAGTTGCGCCAACGTTCGCTACAACGTGTCAGCGGACAGCAACCCCTGAGGAGCAGCCCTACGTGTTCTTCAAACTCAAGATCGGGAAGACGGGTTGAATTACGCACAGATTCCCGTAAACGACGACTTAATTTGTGTCGCTTCACTTAGGGCATCAGCAAAGTAAGCACAACACAATGCGCGACGGCTGTCACCTTACCCGATCTCGGGAAGCTAGGCGAGTGTAACGGCACTGTACCTGGTGCATGGGCTTTGTGATCCGAGTCTAGTAGAGCCGTGAGATATTAACATCACGATATATTTGATTTTATCGCAACTTTTCCTTATCAAGCCTTCCTAGCTCAGTGGTAGAGCGCGTCACTAGTAATGACGAGGTCGTCAGTTCAATTCTGGCGGAAGGCACTTGAAACTCTGTTTTTTTGCCCCATTAACTTGCATAACATGTATCCTGGGCGTGCTCATTTTTGCTACTCCTGCTGCTCTCTCTTTAAACCTTGAATACCTAGCAACCGACCCATTCAATGACTTGGACTTCCAATCTTTTTATCGCACTATTCATGGCTGGTACTATGTATATCGACGGACAGTTTGACGAACTACCGACAGTCTGAATAGTCTAGGGACACTCCCCTCTATGACCAGGTATCAGGCTCATCTGGTCAGGATAGGCTCTACAAATATTAAACTGCCCAGCATGGTCTGTACCAAAGACAATTTTGTTCAACGAGCGTGAATCACATATTTTGAGGATTACACATCTTTTAGTCTATGATTTCAGTGGTGCCTGACATGGCGGTGCATTTCTAGATCCACCGCCTGCCTACTTTCTGTTTTTAGATATATGGCATTTGCAAGATGGATGTCGCAATTTACAGATGAGCTACGCGCGGGTAATATCCAGCAAGTCGGCACGATGGTATGGAGGTGGTGCGAATACGGGTCGCACTGACCACTCCAAAACACCTCATCGTTCACTAAGAACTTTTGCTTGAGAATGTGACATTTATTAATGTCCAATGGGTAGAGTTTTGCAGTTGAGTGTATCAGGAGAAAGGAAACACACGTCTAGTCTTTGCGTGCATGCTTGCTCACATAACGTCACGTCACATTACATCACAGAAAGACATATGCTTCATTGTCAAGAAAGAAAAAATGGTTGTCTACATCCACGTTGTTATAAAACACAACTATTAGACTTTTCTGCATACAGCCCGCCCTCCCACGTACACCAGCGATATAAGGTATGTAAAACAAACAATGCATCAGCGCTGCGCAATAGTAAATACACCCAAACACCACAGTTTTGAATCTCTCGACACTGGCTTCTCTATATCCAATGGACTATACACGCATATCCCGTGTTTCTCTGTGAGGGCCATGATGATAAAAATGAGGAATTAGTGGCACACAGAACGTTCAAGTGCATGTGCCAAAAGCCTTCTGGCACCCAGTACCGCAGTATGGAGCGCCGGTACCGCAGTAGCTGTACTGCGAGCAGCAGCCTCCAAAGGTGCTTCCCTTGCAGGTTAACTTGGCGGTACCACCGCAGGTTCCGTCGGTGGTGACCTTGCCTGCGGCAGTGGCAACGGGCGTAGGCTTGGTGGTTGGGGCGGCACCGTTGCTACCGCAGTTACCGAAGCCAGACTGGCAACCAGTTCCACAGTAGTCGGCGGTGGAGCCACACCATCCGTTGGCACTGCAGCAGTTGCCAAATGTAGATCCGAGACAGGTGAAACCGGTCTTTCCACCGCAGGTAGCATCGGTGCTGACCTTGACTGGTCCGGTGGGAGCGGGGGCTGCGGCAGAGCTGGGTTGGGTAGCGGGTGGGGCAGTACCGGCACCACCTGCAGTACGGTACCAGTTGGCAGCAGGGTCGCCAAGGCAGTCTCCCACGGTAACGGCCTTGTACCCGAGCTGGGTAAGGGTGGAAAGCATGTACTCGGTCAGGTTGTAAGCAGTCTGTTCGTGGATGTCGTGGCCAATCTCGAGCCATTGGGTGCTGGCAGCCTTGCCCTTGGTCACGTTGCCCCTGAAGACGTCTTTGGAGTACTGAATCAGGTTAGGGGCGTCGTGCTCGTAGTCATCAGTGTCCAAATCGAAGTAGGTGACGTGGTAACCAAGATCAGCCAGGTCCTTCTCGCAACCAGACTCAGCAGTGCAGCTGGAGTAGGGAGGACGCATGTAAGTGGGGATCTTTCCAACAATGTTGCGGAGAGCCATCTCATTCTTGATCATCTGGTTGTAACGGTCCTGCTTGGAGATGGCGCTGAGGTCCAAGTGGGTCCATGTGTGGGACGCAAGTTGGTGGCCGGCCGCATCCATGCGCTTAAGAACAGTGACAAACTCGGGGGTGATATCGATTTGGCCCTTGTTGATGTTGTTGCCAGTGATAAAGAAGGTGGCCTTGGCGTTGTAAGACTCCATGACATCAAGGATGTGGTTGGTAAACTGCTTTTGTGGACCGTCATCGTAGGTAATCGCGACCGTACCAGGGGTTGAGCAGCTGTAGATGCCGTTGCCACCGTATTCGACCTTTCCAAGCTTAGGACGGGCAATAGTAGAGGTGTTGGTTCCAGCTGGGGTTTGGTTCTCGGGGCAGCCCGGACCGAATTGGTAGAGACATCCCGGAGAGTAGCAGTAATCGCCTGAGGTTCCGCAGTCTAGGAACTGTCAGCATGCATCAATGTTTCTCATCCTGGTGAAACATACAGCCTCCGGAGGAGCAGCACTGGCCGGCAGGGCAAGATCCAATACCCTGTCCGCACTGGCGGTCATCCTGGCGAGCCTGAACGGGGACCTTGGAGGCAACCTTGGGCTTCATGAGCTCGTCGACTCCCATAAGCCTTGCTCCAGTTCGTGAAAGGAGATCTCTCGCCCTCAGGTCCTTGGGGTTCAGTCCGATGATGTTGGGGAGGCCAGTTCCATGGGCGCTGACAAGAGGCGTCACGGCTGCAATGGCCGCAAGGGCAGAAGTGTAACGCATAGTGGAAAAATGGATGTATCTAGTTTAATTACTGAATTAGAAGTCGACGTGTCGGTAGGATTAAGAATATCGGCGTGAGCGAGTGGATAGTGGAAGTCAAGACGACAACACACTGAGAGAGACCGGGACCGGGAAAGCGAGTGAGGTCTTGGAGAGAAGGTAGAGGAAGTTTCATCACGAGGGCTGGCGATGTCGCCTTATGAAGGACAGAGATGATCGACCTCTATCAGAGACCCTTGTAAGGCATGGTGCTAGGATTGACTCGCGTTGCCCCTAGCGCTACCGAGTTGTGCCCGCACAGATATCGGACAGCGGGCGTGGAAAAAGTAGGCGGACCCCCTAGACGTCACACAGATCAAGCACTCAACCCGTGGGTTTGGTTTCGCGTAGACTTGACAAGGTTCGTTATTGGAAGACTCGACGGGCTGCGGGTGACGCGGACTCGAGGGTCATGCAGGAACATCAACTCTCTCACACCCGCAAACAGAAAATAGAAGGCGATACAGGCGAGCCGTTTGAAACGTGTTTTGGCAGCCGTGCCTCTAAGCCAAGAATACTTTTTCTTGGCCTGATGTGACGTCGACTACGGCTCAGCCAATGCGGGTCCCTAGCATGGATACTGCCTCCAAACAATGATTGATTCACTTGAATACGAACGCTAGCCACTACTGCTGACACGGGGCGATTGCTATGATTCTGTGGTTGTTGGCAGTTGCCTGTATCATGATGATGCTGCGTTGCGAGCGCTAGGAAATTGCTGCTTGCGGTGTGCATGATTAGCTGCGGTACCACCTCGAGCGCATGGCTACGGTAACGTCCAAAAGCCGCTTTTCCGCCAGCGCCTTGACACTATACAAGCACGACAAGCATCGGCAATCCCTGATGCACTGGTGTATTGGCAACAGTTGCCGAGCATGCACAAGCGATGGCTACACGCCTTGGAAGAGTGCTTGTCGGTGTTAACTAGGAGATCCACCCCGCATCGCGATAAAAGTCAATGTCCACGTCGTCCACAAGAGGCAATGTGGTACGACTATCCACGGCCGTTGTGCTTTGTTTTTCTCTCTGCCCCTGGAACTAGGCGCTTGTAGCCTCCAGGCAAAACTGCGTTGCAGGGACTTGGCCAACCACACAGTTTGCCAAGTAAGAACTCGTCTCACATCAATTACCACTACCATGCCAGTATACTTGCTTCCGCTACTTGCCTCACACTCGATCCATACCATGTCAATAAGTACACTGGCTTGGTGGGACGAGGCGAATCGTATCAAGCGGGCGCGGTAAGACCTTGTATGTCTCGTGCAGCTAACCACCTGCACGCTTGATCCACGGCAGCCTCTGCAGAACTGGACACACCCTCCACACTACGGTGCATGCAGAAATGCTATACCGCCGGGAATATGGCCAGGTATAAAGACCGAAATCTATTTACAGCGCCATTGTTTTAGACTAGCGAGACAAGCCTTTTGCCCTAAGTTAATGACCAGGCATCTCCGGCCGTCGTTAGCGTGCTGACTCGCACGTCGGAAATTGCCAACCATCAAACCTTTTCCGCTTCCTGCACACCCAAAGCTGCCCAACCTACTCCACTGCAAATTTCACACGACCCAGACTTGACGGTGGAGAGGAGATATTCGTCCTGCCATGGGCGCGACCGAGAGAGTCCTCGCAGCTCGCCTCGTTCCATCCTGCACATGGACCTACCATACATATCCCGTTGCCGCGGCATGATTCTACCCACTGACCGACCCCTGAGCGCGACTCGTATATCCAACTACCGTTTTGTCGCACACAACGCCAGATACCAGATCCGGGTAACACGGCCGAGAATCGTCGTTCCCAACAGCAGATAATACCCTCCGCCGTGTTTTCGACTCTAGCCGCAAGTCCCGAGAGTTTTTTTTTCTTGCATGACGCGACTGCAGGTGCCATGTGGAGAAAGACGCACGCTTGCAGTATTGCTTAGTATTGCTTAATCTACTAAGAGAGGCAGGCACCCAGCTCCTGAGAAGAAACAAGCATTGCTATCTTCTGCCGTTTGTAATTCCCACTCGCTTTTTTGTTTTGTCCTATCTGCCATGCATACCGGCAGATGGATTTGGAATGCCAAAGTTACAGAGTGTCGACTGGATTCTTAGACTTCTCCATGGCCCAAAGACTTTGTTCGCCATTCGCCATGTCGGTGCAGGATACGTTCTTTTTTCTCACCCCTATCGTTGTCGGGACCTCCACATGACGCTGCGTAACGCCGTCGTACTAAGCGGCTATTGTCGATGAACCGGACCAAACACTGTTCATATGGCTATCAGACAATAGCTATTAGCATGAAATGTACACATGCGATCGTCATAATACCATTGATCAACAGTAGATCATTACGATCGGACACTTATCGTGGAGGCCAACTGGAGCGGCCTTGACAACTCCGGCCATCGTCACTCTGTAACATGCATACCATAAGTTTTTTCTTGGTCGTTGACATTTCAAAACAGGGGCGGCTATGCCCATACATCGTGCTTGAATGCTCCGCTTGCTCACCATGGACCCATGATCCTGTTTGCGCCATTTAAACTTGCTCACAATCTAGTATCAGATCGCAGGACCCGACTTTCTTTTTCGGTGCATAGCATGTTGTCACTAGGTCTTTCAATGTCATTTGTGCGCCACTACCAATCTTACATGTATCAATATTTTACAAGAACAATAGGAAAAGCCATGTATGTATCTATATGCCCACCATGTATCTCTTACGTCTAAGATCCGATGCTACTAAACATGCGACGCGCCCAATCTACAAGCATAGGAAGTAGACCCACCTCACAAGACCAACACGCTTAGTATATACAACAGCAACAGCGTCTCACACCCTACATACACCAACACTTTCTTCACCGCCCAGTAACCACCCCATTCCTTCCCGCAACCCCGTTATTCACCGCAATGGCCAGCGCCGCAATATCCGCATTCACAGGCAGCCCTTCCCTCGGCCTATCAAACGGGAAAACAACACTCTTATCCCTCACCCCCAAACTGTCCACAAACAGCACATTGGGGAATGACTGCGGCGTGAAAGCATTCCAAGCATCACTGACCAGCTGATCAAACGCCGTAGCCGCCATGTTCCTATTTACCGGTCAGCTCATTGATCCAGAGAAAAACAAGAAAGGTTAAGAGGAAACTTACATGACCGCCTTATCAAAATTCAACACATCCTCTGGCTGCTGTGTCAGCGTCCAGGAGAATATGTGAAAAGCATCTTTGCGCTCGGTTTCTGACGCCACAATATTCCGGTTCGCTTTTAGCTTGGCTATTTGGTCTGTTTTCATGCTCGCCAGGTTGTTGCTATTGCTATATTCGTTGTATGTGGGTAGGTTCCGCGCCGTACTGTAGAAACCTTGATTGGCGAAATCGCCCAGTGAGACGCCGTCTGGTAACTCAGCTACGATTAGTACGGCGGCGCGATCGGTGATGAAGTCCGCGAGGCGGCTGTTTGAGAAATCAGTGGTGCCGGGGTTGGACACGATGTGTCTGTTTTCTATGGCCTGGAGGGTAGTGAAGAGAGCGTTCCATTGGGCCTGGGAAAGGTCTCTGTAGGCGTTGTCTGTGTCGAGTGTATGGCTGAGGTTTATTATGATTAACTCTTTGTACTTTGATGTGAAGTCGTTGATCTGCTGGATGATTTCTGAAAGACTCTGCCCGTTACCGCCAAGCCAGATGTCGGCGACAGAACTGTAGTGGCCGGCTACCCATTCGCCCCTGGATATCACAGGCCGCAGGTCGAAGTATCGTGAGCCGGCCTCGAGTTGGCCGGCGAAATCGAGATATTGGGTTTGTGTGTTTGCGAAATGTGCACCGATGGTGCCGGGATGGAAGGCGCCCATGCCGGCATCGTGGCTGCCGGGCATGCATATGTGTTTTAGAGTTCTATTTGCTAGAGAGCCCATGCTTTGTTGCATCCAGTCTGTGTAGGTGCCGCTGTTAGACCACCATGTGCCGGCTGCGTCAGTGGAAAGAATCCAGTTCACAGCGGCGTCGTGGCGGAAGCCTAGGTTGATATTAGCTCCTTTGGGGCTTTGCTTCGTCGACATGTTGTCGAGGGAGATGGTGAGCTCGTAGTCTGATGGCTTCCTTGCAAGAACTGTGAATTTTTCGGATGTCCCGTCGATGTTGTAGTATGCTTCTCCGCCATCGTCGCCTGTATGGCCTCTTGTGCCGAACTCAACATAAACACTCGATGCCATTCCTGTCGCAAGTCAGGGACAATATACTCTGAAGTTGGGGAGTTCACCTACCCGCGCTTATCGTCGGCCATTTCCATGTATCCATCTGATACGAATGTGATCCGCTCAACGTCCAGTCAAATGGCGATGCATTCAGCAACGTCAAGCTTCCGCCTGGAGAGGATATACGGTTAGTTTAATCCTCCGTATAAGATGCTTACTTGGCACATACCCCAGCCCATGATAGATAGCTCTTCTTCTTCTTCTTCTTCTTCTCTACTCTTTGATGCGTCGCACTCCAACTCTTGTAATATTTGCTGTTGATGCTCAACACGTCCATCAACCGCAGCATAAGGTGAATATGAACAATCGCGTTGAATTACCACCCCTCGCACAGCCCAGCATCGGACCGCCACAATACTTAACCCCCATCTCACCCACGATCTAGGATACGAGCGCATGATGTCCGTACCTTGCTCTGATTGTCCTCTACTGGGTCGGCCCTCTCCGTCATACCCGTCCTCGCGCCGCTGTCAGCCACTCGACCCCAAGCTCGTATATTGTACGGCAGGGTTTTAGTTCTGCACGAGGCTGTCTGACCTTGCTGCTGCCGGTTGGTGATTTGCTCCATCCCCCAAGTCAACAGCAAAGCAAAGCAGGAGCCAAGAGTTGGCCGTGTTCCCGCTGCCACTTTCCTATCTGGGCGACCTTGTCTGTTTCAGCCGCATAACCCGCCAGCCAATTCAGAGGTCAGGTATGGCTGCGAAGCAGACACCAAGACATGGAGGTTTGAATGCCGGCGCGAAAGGCGATAGGAATTGTGGCGCAATGCGGCGTGATTCAAGGGTCCACGACGTTTTGTGGCTATGAGTTTTATGTGCAAAGTCGCCGTTGCAGGATGCGAGATTACGGTGCCAAACTTCTCTTGCGAGGTTGTTTCACGACGTTATCAAGGCGCTAGGATACGAGCCATTATAGACGGGTTGCACATTAATAATGCATAGACAGGCCAGATGACCACATGAGGTGGACATGGTTAGTGATAACGGCACCACGCTAGAGACGAAATACTCCAGGTCATGGACGAGCATAATGTCAGGCATATTGCAGTTAGTCAAATTTTGTTTGTCGCAATGCTATGCTCCATCTTCTTCCCACCCACGCTCGCGTGCCGCATGACAGCTCATCTGTCCACAGTCACCATCCAACCATCACCTAGCGTCTTGCCATCTGCATCGAGGCCTCCCCATACAACGCATGTCGCTCCATCGACTTCTGTGCCCTTCGCGATGCCGAAATGGCCTCGCGCGCCCAGTCCCCTTTTGGGCTTCCCGGGGATCTCGCTCTCCTCTTCCCCCTTCGTATCCACGTATCGATATATCGCCTCCGCCCATTGCGACTCGTGTGTGTCCCTCTTCATCGTGTGACGGATGGAATCCTTGGTTGCAGCGGCCGAGGATCGTTCAGATGCAAGCTGCAAAGCCCAGATATCGTCTAGATAGCCCCCATTTTCGGTCTCACCGCCGATAGCTAAAAGGTAGTGTCGTCCTTGGCCTGTTGTGACGCCCACGAGTCCTGCGTCGGAGCGCGCTTGTGGTGCTGCGTCTGCGGTGCCTTGCCTTTCTATGTGCTTGACTTCTTCCCAGTCCCAGCCGCTGTTGACTGGTGTAGTCCCGCGCTCTGCATGTGTCCAGACATGTGAAGCGTCAATGAATTCGGCTGCGCCCGAGGCGAACGTCTCTACGCCTTTACCCCCAAATCGATACAGTCGGCTGCCGACGAGTGCTGAACTCGCACCTTCACGGGGATGGCCTGGTGGAGAGGGGATGATTTTCCATGTCCGCGTCTTGACATCGAAAGCGTATGCATCGTTCAACAGTTCACGGCTCGTTGTGTCGCGACCACCTACAACAAAAACCGTGCCATATGTGTTTGACTCTGGCGGCTCCGGGACATTTTGGGCAGGGTCAGCAGGAGCTTGCGGAGCCTTCTCCACATACGTTGTTGTCTTTGGGCCTGGTAAGTCTGAGCTCGCCGAAGCATGACCTGTTCGTTGGCTGGGAAAGACCGCGTCGGCAGGGTCTAAGAACGACCAAGTATTCGATACTGTATCATACACCCACACTCTACCCTTTTCGTTCGTCACGCCCTCTCCCTCACCACCAAAGATGTAGATGCTATCATCAATCGTCGTCGCCGTGTGTCCTTTTCTCGAGCTCGGCACGTCGTCTAGACCGTTTGCTGAACGGGGTGGGTACTTTGTATAGTCGGCATCAAGAACACCACTTGAGGGCAAGATCACAACATGCATGTCGTTGTCTGCAAGCTTGCCATCTTCAATCTCTCCACCAAATATGTAGACACGGCCTTTGACTACCGCGATCGTATGATGCGATCGAGGAAGCGGTACGGACGATATGCGAGTGAGATTTGCTTTGATCGGCTGCGTCGGGTGGGTAATGCCCTTCACGAAGGCTGCAGCGCCCTCCAGCAGGTTCTCGGCTGCGTAGAGAACTCCGGCTGCTCCGGCTTCCATGATCGGCGATAGAAGGCTAGTAATAGCAATAATCGAGACTGAATTTGGGGTTTGAGTGCCAACAATGAGTTTGAAGCTGTCAATTGAACACGAGGTGGTGTGATATGAAAGTATACAATAGCTAGGCCGTGCCCAGCTCAGCTGTGAGCTTCCCACTAGCGTGACGTCATCGGATGCGGTCCTGGTCGCTTTAGGCGTACCCTCGTCCTTGTTCCTTATGGGGGAGGCTAAGCTACTTCCATCTCTCTGTCAGACGTACCGGTACGTACATGAATCGGCTATACTGGATAGGGCCTCTTGACCCATCGTTGTTCATCAGGAAAGATTTAAGGCATTTTGAAGAGAAGGCACAATTTGTTTATTGAAGCGGTGTTGTATAGAGATTATGTTGATACAGTGGAAAGACAACACCAGGTTGCCGTCCTCGAAGTCTAAATATTAGGTGACAGCTGGTCGGACTTGACATATCGTTCGACCTGGTCACTGGTCAGTATTGCAATACAAAAGGCCATCGTAGAACATACCGTATCAATCGAAGCTTGCAAAAAGCTGCGTGCTTCAAGACCAACCCAGACTTTGAGCATAGAGAAATCACCGCCACGGATCATAGAGGAGCCACTTTGCGCACCAAGTTGACGTAGAATCGGGAGTGCACTGAATGAGGTTAGCAAATAAGTCATGTACATCGTTACCAACACTTACCCCGCGAAAAGATCCAAGTTGGGATTCAAGCTCCGCCCGATACCCTCCAAAAGGAGAATACTCAAAACGACGTTCACAAAGTCGCCTTCGAGGCGGACGTGATGCGTTCGTACCATAGATAAAACCTCGTTAAGGATGTCTCCAATTTTGATATTGCCGAGGGCAAATGTACGGCTCTTGACACCCAACACCAAGTGCTGCATGCGCAAAGCGAAGACTTCACCATCGAGCACAGCATCTGGTTGTCTGCACCTCTCCACCATTAAATGACCTGCTTTGTAACCATCAAACTCTGCAACTGCCTTGAAGAGATCTAGAAAGTTGGCGCGGTTCCTCGCATTGAGTTCTGTCACAAGGCCGGTATCGATAAAGATGAGTTGTGGTCGGTAGCCTTCGTTGTCGATCTCCTGGAGCGTCGCTCTCCATTGCTGTGGATTTTTCCTATGTGGTCGAAGACGTTCCAGCACCTCCTCAGTAACATCAGGCGACTCCTTGGGCCCGGTCGTACGTTCCTCTTTCTTGGCAAAGATAGAAACATCTAGCTGCTGTGGCTTATAGAAGCGCACCATGATATTCCCAGGGTGCAGATCCGCATGAACAAAGTTGTCGATAAGAACCATGGTGAGGAAAGCATCTAGTCCCTCGTCTGCAATATCCTTCTGGAATACGCCGCCTCCGTTTTGTAGGAAGTCTTCCATGGGTATACCCTGAGCGAACTCCTCAATCAGCACGTTGCGCGTCGTGTATTCAGTGTAAGGGTAAGGAAACCAAGCCGTAGTCCGGTCTTTGAAGTTTTGGCGGAAGAGAGTGAGGTTTGCAGCCTCGATGCGCAGATCGAGTTGCAGTCTCATCATCTCGCCAAACTGCTCAACTTCGTCGGGAAATGAGAGCCACTCCATGGTAGGTACTGCGTTGATGATAGCAGCAAAGAAGCCCATTATACGTAGGTCTCTGCGGACTATCTTCTCAATCTTGGGGTGCAAGACCTTGATTGCAACATGGCTGGAGGGTACTCTTGATGGCGAACTCTTCAGAGTCACATCGAAGTTCTTCTTGATTCTACGGGCCAAGTTGGGCTGCTCCCGGTCAATTGAATTACTCTCCAACGTCGCGAGCTCAGGCTTTAACTTGGCCTTGTATACTTGGGCAATAGCACCTACGCCCAATGGTGTCTCATCAAACTCCTCGAAAATGTCGTCAAAGCTTCGTCCATCAAATGCAGCCTCGATTGTTTGCTTTGTGACTTGCAGTGTGTGCGCTGGAGCGTTGGAATGGAGGTTTGACATGATGGCGCACATCTCGGTCGGGAAAACGTCTGTTCGAGAGGCGGCCCATTGACCCAACTGTGGTCGAGTCAGTCATTATCCTATACCAAATCTTATACTTGATAATTACTTGCCTTGATAAACGCAGCCCCCGCGCGCTCCATAGAGGTGACTAAGAAGCCATACCACCATAGGGTTCCGCTCCGCTCATTGTCTCTATCCGGCTGCCGTGCTCCAAGCCATATCACCGGTATCGTCACGATGACGGGCACGAAGATGATGACCAGATGCAGAAAGCGAAAGCCAGTGGCTATGGGCTCGATTATGTAATCTTCGATGAAGAAATATATGCCCCGTCGGTATTTGGACGAATTTCTCAGCGCATGCGGGACCTGCTCGTCAAGCTCCTTCCTCGACGCCTCCAGCATAGCTTCTTTATGCGTTTGCTCCCCATTGTCTGTCTTTTTATGGGCTACATCAACGAATGCAAGCGGGCTGAGTATGGCACCACCAGCGGCGGCGCCAGACCATAGTATCTTCCCAGTCTTGAACCTCGGTGGCGCAAATTGTCGGCGGAAGCGAGAGGCGTTGGCGAACGGTCGCGTCGATGCGCGAGCGGCCAGTTTAGGGAGACCGGGGCGGAGACATTGGCGACCAAAAAGGAGCGCAGTCCTCATGGTACCGGACGTTGGGCGAATGCAGCGCGTAGGAGATCCATGAGGCATGTACGGGTATCCGATACTACCCAATTCCGCATCGTGACGTCGGTCGGCGTAAATTCAATGTCACATGCCGATCCTCCAACACGAGACCGGCTTCTCTCTCCGCGCCCGCCCGTCGACTTCCCGGACACCGAGGCCTGTTAGTATTCTCGTACTTTCTTACATGTCTGGGCATGCAGTCTGATGCAGAGTCAGCATTGTTGTCAATAATGACCACGATGTTCGATCCATGGAAACACGCTTCGGAGCCCCACTTATCCCGCAAGCAACAGAAAGCGCCCAATTCACCAAGTTGAAGAGACAGATTTGATATTAACTAGAATACTGAAGAAGATCGATAACATCATAGTCTCCATGGAGATCTTACGCTGTGATAAATCCCTCAAACCCATTCTCTAGCGCGCTGCGCGTCAGCTGCTTGTACAGTGGGAAACCCCCTGCAAAGTTCAGCTGCTCTCGAAGCTTGCCTGGCACATTGTCACCCATATACCAGCTCTTAGTCTGTGGAAACAACGTCTTGTCGTTCAGCTCCATGATCTTCTTGCGCCATTGTTGTTCAGCCTCATGGGTGGGATCGCAGTAGGTGATACCCTCGTCCCGGAGTTTGACTATGGCGTCGACAATCCAGTCTCCCTGTACCTCAACACATGTCGGTCCGTTAGCAAACGCGGTCGGGCCTTGGGCGCCGTACATGAAGAAGCAGTTGCTGCGGTTTCGTCAGCATCTCCGTATCTTGCGAGCGGCTCAACTTACGGGAATCCACTCAAGGTCATACCGAGGTATGAATAGGTGCCGTTTTTCCACTTCTCTGCAAGCTCAACACCGTCGACGTCCTTCAATCCCATATTCTTTATTCCTCCCGTCACCGAGTCGAAACCTGTTGCAAGTGCGATGACGTCGAACTCGTGGAGCGTACCGTCAGACAACACAATACCTTTTTCGTTAAACTCCTTGATCGGCGTCTTCTTCACATCAATAACCTTGTTCTCCGGTCTATCGAGCATCTCATAATAGTTCTGCTCTAGACTTGGCCGCTTGGTACCGAATGCATGTGGTGGCTCCAGGGGCGCGAGGATTTCACGTTTCTCCGGATCTGTTATCCGGGCCCGGGTCTTCTTCGCCCAGAAGTTGTACGCTTCACGATTAGCCTTGTTGTCGAATAACAAGTCTTTGTAGTTTGCCTAGTGTGATTGGTAAGTATCTGTCTCCTAGGCAGCGTTTGAGAATATCTTACCAGCCAGAACTCGAAACCACCATTCTCCCACATCTTCTCGTAGAATGCCTCGCGCTCCTCCGCTGAATCGTCGAACGTGTTCTTCTCGACGAAGTCATATGGGAAGCCGGCGAATGTGTCCAATCTCTTCTTGAAAATTTCCTGATATTCTCCCTGCTTTCTCTTATCTTGCTCTTCCTTTGTCAACGTTTTTTGCTGCATGGGCAGGCACAGGTTCGGGGTCCGGACGAATTGCGTAACACTAGCTGCCTCCTTTGCAGTTTCTTGAGCGATCTGAACACCAGTGGAGCCAGCACCGATAACCGCAACGCGCTTGCCTTTTACATCAACTCCGGATTCGGGCCAGAAACTGGAGTGGTGAATCTCTCCTCCAAACTTTTCCAAGCCTGGCCAGTCGGGGAAATGTCTCTTTGCTGCAAACCCGATGGCTAAGAGGAAGTACTTGCAACGCGCTATCCTGCCATCTTCTGTCTTTACGATCCATCTCGAGGATCGCTTGTCGTATTGCGCGCTGACGACCCTGGTGTTGAAGGCGCAATCCTTCTTGATTTCCAGTTTCTTCTCCACATGATCAAAGTATTTCTGAAGCTCCTTCGCCCCAGGATATCTGCATGACCAATTCCAGTCCTAGAAAACGGTCAGCCTCTTGGCGCACATATTCGTTGATCGAACACCCACCTGCCAGACTTCAGGCATACTATATTCATACACTGGTACCTGCGAATCAACGCGCGCGCCCGGATAACAGTTCCAGTGCCAGATGCCGCCAATATTGGAACCAGCCTCCATAATCTTGCATTTGAGACCCTGCTGACGAAGCTTATGCATCATGTAGATGCCACCAAACCCAGCACCTACAATCAGCACATCGGTCTCGAGCTCCTTTGCATAATTCTCATCATTTGGGTCAGCCGCCTCATTCGTCGCACCAATATCTGTCCGGAAATGAACCATGGTGGTCCAAAAGAGAAATTAATGTACGAGTAAGATGGAAAGAACAGTAGATTGCTCAGTCGACTCAGCAGCCTTTGACTGATAGACAGAACCAACGCAGAGCCGACATGCACATCTATATATACGTCAATATATCCTGTACCCCTCCCGCTGCGGCATCCTAGACGATCGGCACCCTCTCAGTCCCGCTATCCCGCCTTACCTGTCATGGCCGAATACACTGCTTGTCACTCACTATACCACCTAGTCATTCTTGGTCCTACCATGCCCCTACCCATACCACAGTCGTTGTCCATCTCTGCTAGTATTCCCATCTGCCCGATCGCCCACAGAAAGTCCATGGATACGTTACTAGTGCTAGAGCAAAAGCAACTGACTAGCGGAATTGTTGCGCATATGCACCACCACAAGTTCATGTGTGTACTGTACACGCGACCGCCATGGTGTGGTAAACGTCTAGCTTGCGGGGTAAAGAGGAACCGCTAACTCAATCCCGACCCCGCATACCCAACAACACAACCTGAGCCGCTCTTTCTTCAAGTCGCGAGTAGGGTCGGCTGGCCGAGACTTGCAGTTTGCCGCTTTTGGTAGATTGAAGTATTGGTGGGCTAGGAAGGTGTGTGTGTGAGGTGCATGTCTGGGCCTTTGCACTTGCAGTCGTCGTATAGCTGTTCTTCATTCAAATTAGCGGGTTGGATCATGTACACGTGTATGTGTCGCTATACGATAAACATGGACAAAGTCAAATGTCTGTCTTAAACGGGCAGTTTCCCCATTCCACATGTCCATAACATGTGGCCACAAACTAAGTTTGACCATTCCAAGGTTACATGCATCGCTGTTCTCGGTCTAGCTGCTTTGGTACATGGAAGCGAGAATCTGACTGTCACACATGGTCGCCCGGTCCGGAGGAGTATGGATGCGGAACCGCTTTTTTATGATGATCATGAGTTTGGGGCATATCTCAACTGCTTATAGGGCTGGGTGAACGGAAGTTTTGAGGGGAAGAGAGTTGCCTGTTAGGTTTCGCCTTTCTTTTGGTACGTAAACGCCTAGCACAATGTCACGTGACCCGACAGCGATAACATTTCCAGCACTGCGACACCCTCTTCCATATTGAAAAGTTTTGGTATTCTCAAACCCTCGGAGAGACCTGAATGTCTACTCATGACACGAGTCTTCATACCCAAAGAACAACGCCTAAATGCAGTCCCGCCGCCCACAACGAAAAAATATTTCCCAACCGTCTACCGGCAATGTGTTGAAGACATGGTTCATGCGTAGACGCCCGGAACACCTACGCTGGGTGCTTGTTGAAGCGTACCCGCACCCTATATGCAAAAAGGTAGTCTCCCCAAGAAAACAAAGTTAACCAAAAACGCCAATGCAGATTTCGCATCCACTGTCATCGGAGACAAGAAAAGGGGTATTTATGTAGGGTTCGGCGCAGCAGCACCGGTAATATCCGTCTCCTCTTCCTGGACAGGTGCGCAGGTACAGAAGAGATTTGTGTCGCCGTACGCTATCGAGATGTTAGTTATTTGTGTTAGAAAACGGGGGATATTAAGATCAACTCACCATCATCCAGCCTTGCAACAGTTGGCCAGAACTTCTTCGCCTTGAGATATGACAGAGGATACGCCGCCTTCTCCCGGGTGTAGCTCCTGTTCCACTCGCCAGTGATGAGATCCTGCTGAGTATGCGGGCTCATCTTCAACACGTTCGCGTCCTTGGGCTGCTTGCCATCCTCGACTTCCTGGATCTCTTTCCTGATAGCGATGAGAGCATCACAGAAGCGATCGAGTTCGGCCTTGCTCTCCGACTCCGTGGGCTCAATCATGAGTGTGTTGGCGACGGGCCAACTCATGGTTGGGGCATGGAAACCGTAGTCTTGGAGACGCTTGGCGATGTCAATAGCTTCAATACCGGCAGTTTCCTTGAAGCCTCGGACATCGAGGATGAATTCGTGGGCGCAGCGGCCTTGTTCGTTGGTGTAGAGAATGGGGTAGTGAGGCTTGAGGCGGGAGAGAATGTAATTTGCGTTGAGGAGAGTGATTTTGGTGGCCTCGGTTAGGCCAACGGCACCCATCATCTTGATGTACGCCCAGCTGATGGGCAAGATGCTGGCGCTGCCCCAGGGTGCACCACTGACGGGGTGGATAGCTTGCGCGCCACCGGTTTCGCCGCGGAGATGGCCAGGAAGGAAGGGCGTGAGGTGCTCCTTGACACCGATAGGTCCTACACCAGGTCCACCACCGCCGTGGGGAATACAAAAGGTCTTGTGGAGGTTGAGATGGCACACGTCGGCACCGATCTCCCCTGGCGAGCAGAGACCAATCTGTGCGTTCATGTTTGCGCCGTCCATGTAGACTTGACCGCCGTGCTGGTGGATGAGGTCGCAAGCTGCCTTGACGTTGGGCTCGAAAACACCAAAAGTACTGGGATAGGTGACCATGAAGGCACCGAGCTCCTCACTGTGCTTCTCGCATTTGGCCTTCAAATCAGCCATGTCAAGGTTACCAGTCGCCTGGTCGCACTTGATCGGCACAACACGCATACCACACATGGCAGCACTGGCAGGGTTGGTGCCATGTGCGGATACGGGAATCAAGCAGATGTCTCGCTTCTTGCCAGGCTGTTGTTCGAGGTACTTGCCGATAACGCGGAGACCAGTGAACTCGCCTTGGGCGCCGGAGTTGGGTTGCAACGAGACCGAGTGGAAGCCAGTAATGTCAGCAAGGTCATCTTCCAGTTGCTTGATCATCGTGAGGTAGCCCTTGGCGCGATCCAGCGGAAGGAAGGGGTGCAGATTGGAGACCTTTTCAAAAGATACGGGTGCCATCTCAGCTGTCGAGTTGAGCTTCATGGTGCAGGAGCCCAGGGGAATCATTGAGTGTACTAGTGATAGGTCCTTCGACGATAGGTGGTTGATGTATCGCAGAAGCTCAGTTTCTGAGTGATGCGAGTTGAAGACTGGGTGGGTCATGAACTCGCTTGTCCTCTTGAACGGCGCTGGGACCTCGATATTGACAGCCTCGTTGAAAGACGTGGTGTTTTCACGGCTGCCAGATCTTCTGAACGATGCAAGTAGACCTGAAATAGTCTGCACACTGGTTGTCTCGTCAACAGAGATACCGATGTGCTGATCATCGACCTTTCTCACGAGGATATGCTTCGCGTCGAGGTGGGCAATGATGCCGTCGGTCTTGTCTCCTGTCTTGACGACAAAGGTATCGAAAAGGACAGGCGAGTTGTCCAATTTTCCACGCTGACCAGTCTCGAAGCCGTAGTTGATGAGCGCTTGCTGAATGAGGCGGGCCTTTGCAACGACTTGCTTAGCGATGGCGGTAAGACCGTTGGGACCATGGTACACAGCGTACATGGCGCTCATGTTTGCCAACAGGGCCTGGGCCGTGCAAATGTTGCTGGTTGCCTTCTCACGTCGGATGTGCTGCTCGCGAGTCTGTAAAGCAAGTCGAGCCGCGGGATTTCCCAGCCTATCCTTTGAGAGACCGATCAGACGACCGGGAATCTTGCGCTTGTACTTTTCATCGCAAGCGAAGAAAGCAGCATGTGGGCCACCAAAACCCAGGGGTACACCAAATCGCTGTGCGTTTCCGAAGGCAATATCGGCACCGAACTCGCCTGGTGGAGTGAGCAGGGTAAGAGCGAGCAGATCGGTTGCTACACTGAAGAGAGCACCGGTCTTGTGCACCTTGGCCGCCAAACCGCGGAAGTCGCTCACACCTCCCTCCGTGTCCGGGTACTGAGCCAGTACTCCGACCAAATCCTGGCCTATCTCCTCGACTCTCTTGCTGTTGTTTGCAAGTACGTCTGCAACCTCGATTTTGATGCCAAAGCCTTCGGCGCGAGAGTACAAGACGGCGAGAGTCTGCGGGTGGCACTTCTCCGACACCAGGAAAGTCTTGTTCTTGCTCTTCTGCTTGGAAAGTGGCATCATGCCCATGGACATGGTCATAGCCTCGGCGGCCGCAGTCGGCTCGTCCAGCACTGAAGCATTCGCAATGCTCAGGCCCGTCAGGTCCGACACCATGGTTTGAAAGTTCAGCAGCGACTCGAGACGTCCCTGGCTGATTTCAGGCTGGTATGGCGTGTAGCTTGTATACCAAGCCGGGTTCTCCAGCACATTTCTCTTAATCACCTCGGGCACCTTTGTTCCGTAATATCCCTGTCCGATGAGGCTGTTGCCCGGCATGTTCTCGTTCATGATTTGCTTTGCATTGTTGAGGAAGACGGACTCGGGCACGCCATGATCCTTCCACGATTCGGGGGACTGCTCCGCCAAGCTCCCAATCTTCAACTCGCGCGCTGAAAGAATGTCGGCGGGTATGACCTGCCTCACGAACTGGTCGAGACTACCGACAGGCGGGTCTAACGCCTTGAGCATGGCCTCGGCCGACTCTGCAGAAGGCCCAATGTGCCGGCGGGGAAAAGTGTCGAGCGGTTCGAAAGGTTTGGCCGAATCCGTCTGCTGGGGTGGCGTGTCGAATACATCGTCGGCAGGTGCAACGGCTGCGGCTGCTTGTTGTGCGCTTGTGGAGTTTTGCTGAAAGGCGCGTTTCTGAAGCGCCTGGTGAGTGAGGTAGGATGTCACTCTTGACGACGTGGCTGCGAGCTGTGGGCGCGATAGCTGGGCTACACATGTGTTTCGTGTGAGCCTACTAGCAGTGCTAGCAGCCCGTAGACATGCGGTGCGCATCTTTGGCTGACTTCTGGCAGTGATGCTATGAGGACAGTCCCCAGGAAGCAGAAGATCGCCCAGAAGGATTATTTTCGGTTGGGCGAATCCTGTGCGAACAATTGGCGCAAAGGCTCAAAGTCTGGGAGGCTCGCCACAGTGAAGTAGGACGACGTAGACGGTGGGGCAGCGCGCTCAACACCAGATTCTCAAAACCAGGTAAAAGGAAAGAGGTGGAATTTCACCACATGGCACAGGAAGAGGAAGAATAAAAAATCAGTCGACGAAGCGGTGACGGTGACGGCGACGGCGTCTAGCTAATTGCTATCTACATGTTTTCAACCCTAACCCGTCATTATCCGTATCAGATGCTCTGGTAACTAGCCCGATAAGCTTACCAAGTACCCTTGCCCAGCTAGCGGGGACGCGCCACTAAACCCCAACCCGCCCGTCCTTGCATCCACATAGCATTCCTAGCACCCATTGGGCAAAACTAAGCTGCCCACTCGGGCTTTCTATTACCTGATATCAAATGCTCGCCCGTCGCGGTGCCATTGTCCGTCGGAGATTCTTTTCCTTCTCCGTCTCTTCCGTCACGGGGAGCACACCTTGTTCGCGGAGTTCTGCTAGGTACTCTTTGCCTGTACCAACAGTTAGCCAGACAAATTTTTGCGAGACGGCCCGTTCACCTACCATACTTGTAGCCAACCTCGTAGATCTCTTCAAACTTGGCAAAATCTAGCGTGCCGTATGGATCAATCGGCGGCCGCATATATCTGCATCCCGGCGTGTTCTTTGCCCGCTCCAGCGCATCGATACTGGACACATACGCAAGTCGAGATTGGATCTCCGATAGTGTCGGCGGGTTCGGAAAGCTGGAGAAAGGGTTCCACCGGTTGAGCGTCGCCCAGAAGCCGCTCAACGAGTCGCCAAACGCTTGCGGCGCATTGTCGTCGAGACTGCCAACATCAACTGCAAAAATGACATCGGCACCAAGACTCTTCATGTGTGCAACAGTCAAGTTGTCAACATAGCCTCCGTCGAGAAGCATGTCGCCATTGTCGCATAGCGGGGGAAGTAGGCCGGCTAGTGACATGGACGCACGTACGTAGCGCCACACATAGCCTGATGTGTGAATCTCTGACCGCGACTTGCTGATGTTGGTGGTATTGCAATAAAACTCCAACCAAAAGTCTTCCATTTGCGAATTTCCAAACGTCTTGAAGATACCGCGGTTGAACTCGTGGCCGGTTGTGTATGAAGCACTAGTCTCAGTCAGCATCATTCTCCCTTGGCCAACATGTTCAACACATACGATGGGTACGTGAGGTCGAGTGCAAATCTCCACATACTACCCATGCGCCCTGCAAACTTCTTTGCCCTGCCGTACATGGGTACCACATCTGCGTCCCAAGCGTACAATGCACCTATAAAACTGCCAATCGATGTGCCTCCAACAATGTCAATCGGAATCCCTGCTTCCTCGAGTGCGCGGATGATGCCGATTTGCGATATACCGCGAGCACCACCACCTCCCAACACGAGACCGACTGATCTGCCGCATAGCCGCCTTGCAAGTCGATGGAAATCACCCTTGAATGGTGTATCGGCAGAGTAGAGTGGCGTTTGCCGAACTTTCCTCGATGTATACTTCTGGATTTCAGCCTGGATAACCTGCACCCGTTGCTTGAGCGCGTTTCCAAACCGTCGTCCGGCATGGTGAACTGGTTCTGACGTGGCACGGAACGACATTTGGATATGATGATGACTGCCATTGATCCACGGACGGTTTCTTAGCCACTTGCGTGTCAGCCCAGAAGGGCAGTATCTTTCCGAATGCAGAAGCACAAGTTCCTTGCGCGCAGTAGTCTTGGTCGTCAACAAGAAGCGCTCGTACTCGCCAATATTAGGTGACGCCTCAGCTAGACCCACAAGGAGGATACAATCTGCTTGATTGATACAAGTCTGTGTCCACGGTGACTTGACGGGCGTATCGGCCACATAGATGACCATTCCATATCTTTCTTCCAGGTCGGCAAGATATTGCGAAAGCTTGAGCTTGCCCATCCGGTTGAATGCATGTCGCCCAAGATGATTGAGGATGGCGGCTTGGTTTAGGGAAACTACGCCCTGCGGCAGACCGATTTGCGTGAGTGCATTCACTAGACGACTTCCAAAGTCCACCACTGGGATTCCAGCTGTCACTGGGAGAATGGTCACAGTGCGGAGATTGATAGTCGACGACACATTGGCGCGGGTAGCTTTTGTGTTTCTTTCTTTGCTTTGCTCGTGTAGCGGATCGTCAATCAGAGCTCGCATACGAGAGGCTATGATTTTGGAGATCTTGATTGTAATTCCTGGATGCTCCAAAGCAAGACTGTTAAACAAAGTCTTTGGGAACTTTGCGAGCTCTGTATCTCGAATAGCGTGCAGTGACCCAGGCCGAGCAGATTCCGTTAGCACCTCGAGTTCGCCTACACTATCACCTTGGCCATATTCGCCAATGACTTTGACCGCACTGTTTTCAGCGTCGCGAATGGCTCTTAATCTTCCGTTCAAAACGATATAGATCGCGTCACTCTCGTCACCCTGGTTGTAAATTACCTGGCCAGCATTGACCTGGACCCATTCCAAGGCGAAATCTATGTGTTGAATTAGACGTGGCAGAAGCGTTGTCAGTCGTTTGGCCATTGTGAGTAACACGACCGGATAACGCTCCACTATCTTCTCGATGGACCCGCGAGGCAGAAACCCGACGTAAACATCTGTCTTGGCTGTGACGTCCACAAAGGACCGATTAGATGATACTGTCCCGAGATATCCAGCTAGTCCGCCAGGTTTCGTCATGAAGAGACTTCGTCTTGTGCGTTTCTTCTTGCTGCCGTCAACAGGAGGCCTACCACCAGTATTTGAACTGGTGGGTTTTAGGGGAGAACCGAAGAGTTCCTCTTCAGTACATCCATTCCCATTTGGAGCAGTTCCGAACACATTCTTCTCGGAGGCTTCTTCCACCTGGACACTCACGTCCAGGAATCCGTCAATCACATAATATAAGCCAGGGTTCCTTTCACCTTGTTCCACAAGGACAGAATCTTTAGGGAAAAAGACAATTTCCACATCATTGACAATCTCTTCCAAGATGTTGTGGGAGCCCATTCCACCCATGCCTGACAGATTGGACGCTGAAGCTACGGATTCAGTGTCTCCATCCCTGGAAGCGGCGTATGGATCAATGAAGCCGAATGCATTTGTAAATACAGCCTTCTGTCGACCAGCATCAAAAGAGACAAGCTGCGGTGACTGCTCTACTGATGCTGTTGCTCTTGGCATAGGGGTTTCCAAGTTGGTGAGTCCAATGGCCTTGAACATACAGCCGAGAATCGACTCTCGGAATACGGTAGCTTCATCAATAGATTCTTGCCTATGTAGCGTCTTTGGACGTAGTGACGGGGAGGCGAACGGATTAAATGAGCTGGCATCGAGCGGCGTACGGACATCTCGGCGATCTTGATGATAAGGTTGGGAAAAACTGCTGCGTCCAATGCGACCGGCTCCTCGCGCCATCTGTGAGTTGGTCAACAGATCCCCTGCACTTATTCGGTCGTTGCGAGGACCCTGGTCTGGCGATGTCATCTTCGGTAAGGCGACGCTGCCCACAGTTCCAGTCGCACTTGCTTCCCGCGCAGCCGCAAGACGGGCTTGAGCAGCTGTCCCTCTTCTGAGCGATACACTAGATCTCCGTCTACGACCGGCTCCCGGATTATGTAGCGCAATACCTTTCATGCCCTCATCTTCGCCGATACGCTCCGTCTCCTTTGCAAATTTCTCCTTCAAGCGCTCAAGAGGAGCGTCACGAAGGAATCCCGGAAGGTCGTACGTGGTGTATTTGTTCATGAGCTTCTCTGTACGGAGGACCTCATTCGTTAGGCTTAAATAAGCATGGCTTGTCGCGAGAGTGACTCTTTGCAAGCGTGTGAGAATAACCTGGACAATGTGCGCCGTTGCTTTGGGGTATATGCGTGTTAATCGTCGAAATGCAGTCGCTGGAATGATGGCGATGGTGGTATCTACGGTGGCCCGCGCAACAATATCTGGGTGAGCAGACTTGGGTTTACCGGGCCGTGAAGGCGACTTTCTAGTCTTGGTGTTTTTGAGGCGTTCATTGCCAAATTCTTCCAGATCCAACGAGAGGGGCGGTACTCTTTCAAGCCGCCCACCCGCCGTGGGGCTGTTCAAGGTTGACGTTCTTCGATGTCGTAGTCTAGCTTCAGGTGCCTCTCGCGGACTTTGGGGTCTCGAATTATCTAGGGCAAAGCTGCTCGTTCGCGATACTGATGGTCTGCTTTGTGCTCCGTTGGGTGTTCCCGGTATGCTTGGGCCCGTATCTGGGTCTTCGTCATGGCGTAGTTTGACGTCTTCTGTGAACAATGCGAGTATGGAGAACAACGAGGACATGGGTGCGCCGTTTTTGACTTCAGTGAGAAGCTGGTAGCCTTGCCCATGACCCTGTTGTGCGGAATCACCCGACTCTGTACCACCCATGTCGTCTTCGTCAGAATCAGAGTCAGCCCGATTAGACTTGACAAAGATCTGGACCAAGCCATCTACAACCAGACAGAAGCCCTTCTCTTCCTCCAAAAGGATCGTCTCGCCAGCAACTAGGCGACGAGTCTGCATAGTGCGTGTGAGTTCGTGGAAGACGGGGCGTTCCAAATAACCAAACACCTTGATTGCGCTCAAGAATTCATCAAGATAATTAGACAGCCCCCTCTTGGAATCACTCTCAGCACTGTCAGGGAAGACCTCGACCTGAGGTTCCTCACGTTGGGGTTCTGGGGGAAGTCGCGCGTACATGGTCATGTAGCGGTACCTTACGAACCAACTAATGGTTGATACTAGGAACACAACCACGAGCATTCTACAAAAAAAGTTCAGCAAAGTTTAGCAAAGTGCAAGCTGAAATGTAGGCAACGTACAAGGATGTGAAGCTCATGGTAAAAGTCAGACTCATAGAAAAGAGAGTGAACAACCATGTTGGCAAGGTGTATGTCACCCAGTACAGGATGGTGGGCAGTACACTGAAGATGGACAGAACAACGCGGCCCAGTAGACCAAAGCTGGTCGAAGGCGTGGTGGTATCGGCCGACTTCATGCCGAGTACAGAATTTGACAGAGCCTCTGCAGTATTATAGACAGCTGCCTTGGAGACATCTGCGAGCGACCGAGACGTGGCAGTTCCCGGAGTAGCCATGGTGGGCGACGGTGGGGCAGCGAAATAGGACAGTCACGAGCAGTTCCCTATCAACTTTCTGTACAGCCTGGAGAAGACAGAACACCCATGATATGCCGTTCTGTGCGCACGTTGGGATGCAGCGAGTATGGACTGGGGAGAGGCTTATGGCGTACCAGGGGGATGTGGGGGTCACAGCAGCTTGTGAAAGGCGGCCGTGCGTCTGCTAGCGCCGCTACGTACGCGACTGGAAAGTCCACCGCGGCAGCTCTGGAGCTCCTACTCGCGCCGGAGCTTGTATACATACTCACTTGTATACATATCATTCCAGGTGCGCCGTCGCCATGCCGCCTTTTAAAGATGACCAGATCATTGTAAGATCCGTCTTTTTCTTGCTGATTAGGTAAAGCGCTAATCCCGCCCACTCAGATCATCGCGCCTGGTTCAGAGACGACTGTCGCGCAACTAGGCCTGCCCGAGTCTTTTACTCCTGCACGCCTACGTGTAAGGTCGCGCATGTTCCCGGCCGAAAAGGAGGGTGAATTCGAACCTTATAAGATCCGGAGAAGGCAGGACAAGCCAGCCGCAGCCAATGGCGACGCCCAGGACGAGGCACAGCAAGAGAGCAAGCCTGCCGAGGGCGACGACGAGGTTATATGGGAAGAGGATCGCGTATCTGAAGAGGGCGCAATATGGCCAATTCAACAGGGCAGGATCGTCGACTGGCCATGCTTCTTCGCCCTCATCACGCACGTCTACAACTCGCTAAACCCGCCCTTCCACACCCCCATCCTTCTCGTCACCCAGCCTGCATGGACGCCCCGCGAGCACGAGAAGCTCACGCAGTTCTTCTTTGAGAAATTCAAGGTCCCCGCGTTTGGCTTGATGGATGCAGCACTAGCAACCACCTGGGCCTATGGGGTACACACCGCGACCGTCATAGATGTGGGCAAGGACAAGGCCGACGTCACTGCTGTCAGCGAATTTATCCCGCACACTCAAGGCAGAGTCGTATCGCTCGCTGGATGTGGAGGCGAAGCTTTTACCCAGGGCCTTCTTGACAAGTTGAAGTCTAAGGGTCTCAACCGTGACATGTGCGAACAGCTGAAGAGGTCGCCGATTTGCGAGCTTCTGCCGCCGGGAACCCCATTACCAGGAGCTGGAGATGCACCTACCAAAGACGCTATCACCAATCCCGCCGCAGCGGCGTCAACAGGAGCGCCGGGATCGGGTCCTGCAGCAGCAGCACATATCGGCCTCATGCCCCGGGGCCCTGGTATAGATACCGAGGTTGGGGAGGACACACTTCTTGAGGAAAACGAAGGTGTCCTGGACGTCGCCAGCATTGTGGCTGGCGGCAAAATGTCCGAATATCTTGCCAAGAAGGAGAAGGAAAAGCAAGAAAAAGCCAACGCCAAGAAGAAGGGTGGTCCAGCTCCGCAAGCGAATAAGCCTGTGCGGTTACCCAACTCCAGAATCGAGAGAGCCACATTCCTATACGAGGACCATGCGCTGTTGGACACCTTGAAGAACATGAACCTGAATACACAGGAGATGGCGGACGCAAAAGGTGCTTTGGATGAAGGTCCCAACAAGAAGGCTCACGAAAATGGAGAAAATGGCGAGCCAGCTTCTGCGACCGAAGCGAACGGCGCTGAATCGAGCAACTCGACCAAACGGACAGGAGCGATTAGGCGAGAGATTGAAGTCGGCACTGAGCGATTCATGGCAGATGGCAATGGCACATTGGAGAAGATCGCCGACGCTATACATAGAACGATATCGTCTATCGATGAGGTTGGCAAACGAAGTGACCTCTGGGATCAATTGATCGTTTGCGGTAACGGATCAAAGCTAAGAGGTCAGTCAGCGACTCGGAAAACACTTTCATTATATCCAACTAACACACATCTAGGCTTCAAGGAGTCTCTCCTCCAGACCATCCAAACCAAGTACCTAGTCTCGCCTTCGTCAGCCACCATCTTCACGTCTGAAATCCCATCGAATGTCTCAACACCTGCAGGTACCGGAGCGAATACCCCACAGCCTCAACTCGGTCCACACGGAGGCTCTCAAGTCAATCCGCTTTTACTTGCAGCCACCACAGCACAGACCCAACATATGATTCCCCACGGTGGCATACCTGGAATGTCCCAAAACACTCACTCCTCCCACGGACAGACCCCCACATCCATCAAGTTTGTCAAGCCACCAGAGTACTTTCCCGAGTTTAAGGATGTTGGGTTTGACGAATCGGCCTTCCTAGGCGCCCAAGTCGCAGCAAAAGTCATCTTCGTAGCCGACCAGGGCCAGTCCAAGGGATACATGACACGTCCCGACTACAACGACCAGGGTCCGCAAGGTATCCATGACTATAGCCTATGATCATTTTCATACCGCAACCTGGATAGCGGTCGTGACTGATGGCATTATGTTATGTTTGGTCGGGATGACTATGGAGTTTAGGGGGTTATGGATATCCCGGCGTTGCCAAAAAGGAAGTTGGGTTAGGAATTGGAGCCAAGGCGAATGCAGTGATAGGCTAGCGGCATATTGCGATTAGCATGTTTCCGAACAGTCTGTACAATACATTGAAGCTGACATATTCTTCTCTGGCAATGCCTTTTTCCAAGTACAGTCTTGTTTTTTGTGAAGCTGGGCAATGTCGGAGTACGCCGACAGCCCGCTAAACAGAGGGTGCGCTCCGCTTCACGTGCTAGACATTAGCGAGCGGCTAACCGCATCTAGCCGTTCCTTCTTCTGGGAACTGATAAAGACCCGTCGGTCCTGCCAGCTTTCATAGATGGGACGAGAAGTTTGTCATTGTTTGCTATCACGAACTTCACAAGCGTGGCGAGAGTCAACTCGTAGTGTACAAATCTCGGTATCATCGCCTATCGCACACAACGTTACACAGAGCCATCTTCGATAAAGGTACCTGGCTCAGGTCCATCTCCATATATCTACTGGTCATCTCTGCCTGTTACTCAGGACGATTTGACAATAAAAAGGAGGAATCTGGGTCCACGTAACACGTCATCATGGCCGCCTCAGCCCCCATCGAAAAAACAATATACGTCGGCCCCTTTGTCCACAGCACATCACTCAGCACACTCGAAATCCAATCGCATGGCGCAATCGGCGTCGACACATCTGGCACAATTCGCTTCGTAGAAAGAAATGTCACCTCCCTGTCAGAACTTCTCGCATCTTCCTCTTACTCGGACTGGCAAAATGCCAAAATTGTCTCAATATCCGGTGAAACAGGCTTCTTCTTTCCCGGCTTCATAGACACCCACGTACACGCGCCCCAACACCCGAACACGGGCCTATTCGGAAAAACTACACTGCTTGATTGGTTGCAAAAGTACACGTTTCCAATGGAATCCTCTTTTGCTGACGTAAGAGTCGCGCAGCGTGTGTATCGGAATTTTGTGTCTAGGACACTATCACATGGCACAACAACAGCGGCGTACTTTGCTACTATCCACGTTCCTGCAACCAACACTTTGGCCGACATATGTTTGAAGAGAGGCCAAAGGGCGCTGGTAGGCCGAGTATGCATGAACAGCGATTTGAGCCCAGAGTACTACCGCGACGAGAGCGCGGACGCGAGTTACGACAAGAGTAAAGCTAGCATCGAGTACATACGCAGCATCGACCCCAACGGCGAGATTGTAAAACCAATCATCACGCCGCGGTTTGCGCCGTCGTGTACGAAAGAGTGTCTGAGCAACATGGGCAGACTAGCACAAGAAACAGATGCGCATGTACAGACACACATTTCGGAGAACAAGGGCGAGATCGAATTGGTGAGGGCGCTATTTCCCGAGGAAAAGTCGTATACGCATGTTTACGATACGTATGCGCTGCTTACAGATAAGACAATCTTGGCGCACGCGGTCCATCTCTCGCAGGAGGAGCGCGACTTAATTCTAAAGAGGAAGAGCAAAATTAGTCATTGTCCGGCGTCGAATACGGCCATTACGTCGGGCTGTGCGCCTATTCGCTCTTTACTTGATGAGGGCCACACGGTTGGTCTAGGCACGGATATCAGCGGCGGGTTCTCTCCTTCTATCCTGGAAAATATACGTCAGGCCATTTGGGTTTCGCGTCATTTTTGCATTCAGACGGATAGCGATGTGGCGAAGCTGTCTACGGAGGAAGCTTTGTATCTCGCTACTCGAGGTGGTGCTGCAGTTGTAGGGCTAGAGGATAAAATCGGAGGGTTTGAAGTGGGCAAAGAATGGGATGCGCAGATGATCAATCTTGGTTCGGTCAGCGAGGAGTGTTACGATGATGGTGCATTTCAGGCAGGCCCAGTAGATATCTTTGGTTGGGAGAGCTGGTCGGATAAGGTGGAGAAATGGGTGTATAGCGGGGATGACCGGAACACAGTTGCAGTGTGGGTTAGGGGTCGGCTGGTACATAGGACGGGGGGTTATGCAGGGGAGCAGTGATCGATGCCGCTTTTGAGTGGGGGTCGTCTACCTTGTAAATATCGATTCAGTGGCACGTTGTCTAGATAAGTGTAAAAGAATACACTGAGTTTTCTGGCTTCAATTTGATCAAGCAAGAGCTACCAAGGTAGCATATACCCGACAGATCATGTTAAGTGTCACAACCTTGGAATTAGGTAAGCGCAGGTGGCACTAATCGGCTGGTAAGCATCGTTCTACTTCCTACAACACGAAAAACTCGCATCTCAGCTCACTCTTTGCCCGCCTTATTTTCCAACTCTGTAGCGTCCTCCATGTACTTTACCGACTGTTTCTTCTGCTCTTCCTTCATACCTGCCTCCACATCCCTCTGACGCTGCTCAGCCGTCACATCTCCAAACAGTACATCAATCTCCTCCAAAGTCTTGCCCTTCGTTTCCTTGATAAAGAACGTGGCAAACACACCCATTGCCAGGCAAAAGATACCGAACATCAAAAAGGTCCTCCATTTGATGTGGTTCACGGCTTCTGGGGTAATCTTTGTGATGACGAAGTTGAACAGCCATTGCGTCGCTGCTCCCATACCGACACCATACGACCGAAGGCGTGTAGGGAAGATTTCGGAGAGATATACCCAAGGGACTGGACCCCAACTGGCAGAATAACCGATCACGTATAGGTAGATCATGGCGACCATGGCGATGGATGCGGGTGAAACGGTGCCGCTGTCGGGGTTCGGTGGGTGAGTTACGAGCACGGCTCCAATAATGAACATCATCGTTGCCATCCATGCCGCGCCTGCCATGAGCGACTTCTTTCGGCCAATGAAGTCGATACCGATGATAAGGAAGATACCGGTCGTGATGACCTTGACAGTTCCGTAGATGCCTGTTGCGAACAACGAAGCATTGGATTTGGAAACGCCGACAGTCTGGAAAATTTGCGGTGCGTAGTAGCCTGGTTAATGTTAGACAGTTATAGGCAGATTTTTCAAGTCGCCATTATTTACCAATCGAGTTCGTCCCGCTGAATTGTTGCCAGAACATGAGCACGAAGGCGGTGACGAAGCGGTAGCGGTTGCCGGGCAAAAGACACTCCTTCCAAGTGATGCCTTCTGTCATATTCAGTTCTTCTTCAACTGCGGCGCGGATCTCAGCCAGTTCACGCTGTAGCTCGGGGCTCTCAGGCTCCTCGCATCGTATGAAAGCGAGAGATCGGACAGCTTCATCGTGGCGGCCTTTCGACATCAACCAACGAGGAGATTCGTTCAAAAAGAACAGACCAATCAACATGAAGCCGCCAGGGATGATTTGGATTGCCACAGGCACCCTCCACTGCTTGGTCGATACTGGCATGTGGAGCGCAACGCCGTAGTCCAACCAGTACGCGAAGGTGCTACCGATAACCAGAAATTCTTGAAACAGACCCGCGATACGTCCTCGTACAGCTGGAGGTGCGTTCTCCGATACAAATATCGGTGTAATGGATGACATGCCTCCGATGCCGAGACCAGCAATGACACGGCCGGCGTAGATCATGCCGATCTCATGGTGAGCAGCAGTTTGGATCGCAGCACCGATGAGGAAAATGACAGAGAAGCCCATGAGAGATAGTCGCCGACCGAAACGCTCATTGATAAAGGCGGCTGCAATAGCGCCAAAGAAGCACCCCGCTGTCAATAGCGATACGACATTGGACGAAACCGAAGCGTTCTTGGAGTTGGAGAATCCAGAGGAGTCGGTCGGCAACCCAAAGTCTTTCTTGAAAGCCTTGAGAGCAAGCACGCTGCCCATAACTCCCGTATCATAACCTATCACCATGTCAGTAATTGTTCAAGACGGAATGGTCTTCATGCCTACCAAAGAGCAGCGAGCCCATATAGGCAACGCTCGTGAGCAGGTAAACCCTGCGGTTCTTGAAAAATTGCGACGGCATCGTAGCTATTTTGTCACAACGCCCTGGATTGTCTGGCAAGCTTGTAGAGAGGACAAGGCAAGCTTATCAATGCCCGCCATTATGGGGCCTGAATGGCAAAGTCGGCAATCGCAGCCCCGGAGGTTACCTCGCTAAAGTATGGAGCCAACCCCATACTCCACATTCCGCGGCAGACAGGTCGAGTTACAGACCCGGTTTTTTTCCTTTCCTCTGCCACTAAACCTTTTTCCTCTAAGATGTCGACTACAGTCACTTTATCATACTAATTTATGTCGCTGTCGTTGCCGGAGTTCCAATAGTTGTTTCAGTGGTCTTCTCAGTTGGTAGTAGCAGCATAAGGCGGAAGTCTACAAAGACAAGCCTCCCCAAGGCACGGCTTATGACAGCGACCTAAAGGCTTAGTGGTGCACGCACTGGCTTGGCACTGCATCCTCAATGGTGGCTTTTCTCAACCCCAACGGAATAATAACAATCTCCAACGCTGTACATGCCTTGTGCGGTACTCCCCGCAAACTTGGCGCTTATAGGCAAGCTTTCTGTTATTGCTTTTTCACTAGCCTCTCCAAGGATTCGGAATGTCAAGATATTAATGTAGGAGCCGCTTCATGCAAAGAATGACGTCACATGGACTGATGGCTGGATATGTGTGGGAAGTGGACATGTTGATAGGATGGCCTGGCTACCTTCGATGTACTTTTACATCGACTACGCAGAGTGTTCCACATCATCTAGTTGTCTGACACTCTCTGGACCGACTTGTGAAGGATGCATGACTTGTGTGGTATTCACCATTTGGGAGTGGGCCATAGTGTAGAGCGCTCGTTGGGTGACCTCAGCAGTAATCCATGCTACTTAAAATTTCCCCTTTCGGAAATGGAGGTTCTGGAGTCTGAATGTCTCGATGGGTGATTAAGTGCATCGTTCAGGACGGTTTGTGCACTCGAGAGATTACACCAGAAGCCTCCCACAGGGTCGCGGTTCTGGCTTTTTGCCTCGTTGCTTAGGCACCACAGCTGCTAAGCACCGTCTGCAGGCGACGAGCGGATCGTCAACCTCAAACAGAATCTTCACTCGCGACACGTAGATGCAGAGGACGCAAGACTTGTCCTCCGCCTTCATCGTTCTTCAATCGGCAATCTTCTGAGAACTGATTATCATGGAGTAAATATCGTCCTATAGCTAATAGTAAAGGATTGTCGGCACACCGCTCTTCTCCTTCCAGCAACCACCTGTCTCAGCCTCAGGCACCCATATCCGCAATGACATACATTCCTCCACCGACAGTACCGTATCTGACTGACTCATCACAGATGATGCCACAGATGATGCACGGAACACTGGTGAAGGAGCACCAGCGGTTCTCATCGCACCGCTCTGGCGGTCTGACGGCACATCGGCCATACAACTCGGCCACGGTCCCTCGAAGCCCTCCTAGCTACTGTCGACAGCAGTTATTCGGGCTTCATATCTCCGAGTCCAGGGACTGCGCGTAAGAGACGACATGAGTACCGACAACAGAGCCAGCGGCTTGCTTAATAACCTGCAGAAGCTCGATAAAGCGGGTCTTGAACGCATCCTAAAGGTACTACTAGTAGAGGATGTTATCTTGATTCTTATAACTTCTCTTTGGGAGCGTGACGGTTATGTTAAGATGCATAGAGGTAAATCGATAATGGTTGCTTATACTGTGGAACGACGCGTTAGCTAATCACAAAAGTATAGAATATATAGGAGTCTAGAATAACACTATACTAGCTATATATTTTAGACTACCGATTTGTACTATATTTTTTAGTCTAAATCTTGGCTTAGTAGACGTAGACTATAATATGATAAACCCTAATGTAACAGTGCGCTCTATTGTAAAGGGGGAGTATGTTATTATCGACCTTGATAGCAAAGCGGATAGTGAAAAGGACTAACACGTTAGCGGTGTTAAGCCGAAGAGATTAGGAAAAGAGACGACCAAATAGATGCTGCTCTGCAAAAATAATGTTTCTATCCGAAATTTGCCCTTTTATGTCAAGGCTCCCATGGCTGACGGGGAGATGGGCATCTGGAAAATTAACCAGCTTCCAACCTCAGTTTGTAACGGATTGGAGCGCCGTTACAACCAAATTGGGACTCCATCAGTATAGAATTCGTTACTACACAAGTATCCTGCGAAAGCCTCGCCATTACATGCATAAGCAGTGTTGCACCCGCGCTCTGATCCTCCGCGGTCGCACCAACATGAATCCAACCTATGGCAAAGGCGGGAAACTCGGAGAGACTGCCGACGACAGATGCATCAAATTCGGAGATCTATGTGCCCACCTCATTGAGCAAGACAGCGAGATCCGCATCTGTGTGGTACCGTTGCCCGCAGCCTTCAGAGATGGTAAGACATGGGACGAGATCGGATATTGTGTGCTTCAGAAACCAACAACGATCACTGCAACTGCAAGATGTAAGTAAAGGAAGCGGCAATACGTGTGAATATAGCGTGATGGACAGATGCCGAAGAGACACTCACGGATATCATACCACCATGCCACCTCTTTTGCAAATCTCAATGGGCTTACAATGCCAAGTGCATGAACAAGGAGGTTACTAGAAAAAGTTGAAGAAGAAACGACTGGGAAGATTGTATAGTAATCAGGAATCACTCACTTGTCCTTTGACCTGTAGCTCCCGCCGGAAGCCCTCATTAACCAACATCATGCAGACTACCAGATCTTGTTGTAGCCTTCTTGCTGTATCAAACTGTCACCAGTGAACTTGGAAGTCACGAGAACATGCGAGATCTCATGCAGCATCCGCTATAATCCACTCGCCGCTCCAGATACCATCTGTGTTACAGCCAGGGCACGTTGCATGATCGCATCCCGTCGGTTTGGTGAAGTCGTACTCCTCCCATGTGATATTCTCTTCCTCCTCGCCCTCCGCCATATCCGCATCTTCCTCGTGCTTGGTCTCCATCTGCACACCCGGCATCACAGCAGGAACCGGTACCTGTTCCACACTATCCACGGGGATGTTCTCTTCTTTGACAGCTACATTCTCTTCCTCATATCCGCTCTCCTTTCCACTAACCGCAACGCCAACTTTCTTGAACCTGTTCGCCCCAGCGCCTGCAGCACCCACCCCACCGATCTTGGTGAACCGACTACCAACTCCGGGCTTCTTGTTTGCGTTCTCGACATCAATGGTGCGCATCTCGAGGCCTTGCTTTGGCTTGCTTCCTTCGGTATCGTTGCTGGCTGTGAGCTTCTTCATGTCGGCGAGACGCTGGCGGTGATTGTGGTCATAGGAGCGAAGGTGGTTTTCATATTCGATTTGGCGGGAGTAGTCTTTGCTGCAGATGTTGCATTTGAAGAGGCGGACTGCCGTTGGCAGGGGGTTGTTCCGCTGGATGCGCGTTAGTGGCTGAACGATGCAACGAAGGTCGTCTGGAGAGACCTACCGGTGGCATTATCACGGTTTGAGAAGGTAACCTTCGTTGTCTACAAGTTTAATAATTTACGCTACAATTTACGATAGCAATGACATTACCAGGTTGATGGTGTGACTATAGTCGCAAACGCGTGTAAAGATTCCGCGTTGTCGATAGAAACATTGGTGTTGCGGCTCCGCGCCTCGGTCCAGCACAGACCCCCACACCTTCACCGAATCAACGTCATCCCGGTGCTCAGCAACGTAGCATTTCGCCAAACTTCTTCCACCGAACGCACACGACACTGCACGCAGGATGGAGTCCAATCCAGATTTACCGCCCATTGACGACGACGAGGCGGGCGTCATGGGCCTCACAGAAGTCGATCCTTCACCTGTCGAAGACACGCCCACCGAATACAGAGCAAACAGCTATTTCCCCGACCAGGAACGGCCAGAAGGAGGGGAAACAAAAGAGATGCAGGGAATACGGCGAATGAATACACTCGGCCTACGGTTAGGGGATCGTGGACCAGCTTGGTGGCGTGCGTCTTCCCAAAACTTCAAGATGAACATTTCAAACGGCAAACTACTGACTTACCCTCCAGTCCTCCGCATACAAAAATATTCCTCCTACACCTTCACCGCCTTCGCCGCCCTGCACATAACAAACGTCTCCATAATACCCTTCGCAACCCGCTCCGTCTCAGAAAGCAACCGCTACCTGCTCCTCACACGTCCCTACTACCAATCCACACTCACCGAACCCCTCCTCGTCGGCCTCCCACTCCTCGCACACGTCACATCAGGAATTGCCCTGCGGCTGTGGCGAAGACGGCAAGCACTGAAGCGCTACGGTGCCGAGACACGGACAGACAAGCGCACGATTCCTTGGCCCGTACTAAGTGGGACGAGTGCGTTGGGCTATGCGCTGGTCCCCTTCGCAGGGTTCCACATCTGGACTACGCGCATATTACCGCTGTATGCGCATGGAGACTCGTCGCTGATTAGCTTGAACTATATATCTCATGGTTTTGCGTTGCAGCCTCTCGTCTCCTTCGCGGGGTTCACGGCCATGGTGGGTGTGGGTGTCTGGCATTTTGTTTGGGGTGGCGCCAAATGGTTGGGGTGGGCACCGAGTCAGGTTAGCAATGAGGAGGAGGATAGAGAGTTGGTGAGGAAAAAGAGGTGGTATGTTATCAATGGGATTAGTGCTGCGATTGCAGGACTCTGGCTGGCGGGCAGCCTAGGGGTTGTGGGCAGGGATGGTAAGATGGGAGGGTGGGTCGGCAAGGAGTATGATGAGTTGTACAAATATCTACCGTCGTTCGTACGATGGTGAAGCAAAAAAAATTTGGGAAGGTGGGGTCTGTGTGCTGTTGTATATACCCTTAAGAGCGATAGATGATCCCACAAGCCACTGTAAATACTGGTACCATGCATTTCCTGGCTGTCTTCAGGCTAGTAGTCCACGTAAATTCTTCCCTCAAGTGGTCTTAGCACATGCCTTGTGCCCTCACCATACGAACTAGCAAGCAGCCTCATCCCTCCGATATCGTACTCGAGTCGCTGTTCTTCTGTCGTAAAGTTCAGCACTACAAGCGCCGCTTTCCCGGCTCCCTTCTTCCTATACGTGAACGTCTCTTTCCCCTGTGGATCCAGTAGTTCAAACGACCCATAGACAAATACATCCTTATGCTCCTTCCGAACTCCAAGCATACGCTTATAAAACGAAAGCACACTCTCTTCATCATGTTCCTGGCTCGCAACATTGATACTGTGATACTCGTCGTGGACCCTCATCCACGGCTTGGCAGTCGAAAATCCACTATTCAGCGTGCTATCCCACTGAAACGGTAACCGCGCATGGTCCCTTGCCATGAGCTGGAGTCCATGTTTGACTCTCTCTTTGCGCGTAGAATCCACTCCTGTATCTGCCAGACGTACAGCCTCGGCCCAGTAGTTCTGTGATTCGACATCTTTGTAGTCTTCCGAGATACCCCAAGACTTTGGAGCGTTGATCATGCCTATTTCCTGGCCTTGGTATAAGAACAAAGAGCCGGTCTGTCCGATCAACCACAAAGCGAGGAGTTTGGCGCTGTGTTTTCGCCACTGCGGCGTGTCGTTTGCGAACCGCGATATACTGCGGCCATTGTCGTGGTTTTCGTTGAAGACAGTAGTCCATGCATCTGTTCCCTGGATGAAGGTCTGCCACTTTTGCACTATTTGCTTCATTTCTGGCAGTTCCCAGGGTGTGTAGTCGTATTTTTTGTCACTGCCTGGGGGTCCTTGGCCGAGATGGGTGATATCAAATTGGAATACCATGTCTAGCTCCTTTTCCTGGCGCTGATGTATGGGAGGACGGATCCGGCGTCTGGGCACATTGATAGCTCGCCGACTGTTACCACAGGTTGCCCGTCGTATGTCCGGTAGTGCGAAAGTACATCGCGATTCATCTCTTTGATGAACTCGTGAATACGGGGGCCGTTGCACCACATCTGAGCTGCGGGCTGAATGTCGCTAGTAGGGTACACAATTGATGCGTCAACAAAAGGAAGTACTTTGGAGTATTTGTTGACGGTATCTACTCGGAAACCATCGATGCCCTTGTCCAACCAGAAGCGCATTGCCGAATCGTAGATAGCTTTGCGGCATTCTTCATTCTCCCAGTTGAGGTCCGGCTGAGTCTTGTCATAGAGGTGCAGATAATACTCCTCTGTGTGCTCATCCCATGTCCAGGTCCCACCGGCAAAGTATGAACGGTAGTTCGTAGGTGGTATACGGTACCCTTGCGCGTTGTATCGAGCAGGTTGCCAAAAGTACCAATCTCTCTTTGGATTGGTCTTGGAACTTCGACTCTCCTTGAACCAAGCGTGCTGATCGCTCGTATGGTTCACAACGAGGTCGAGGATTATTTTCATGTAGTTGTCATGGCAAGCTTGAATGAGCTTCTCGACATCGCTTACGGTACCGTATGGCGCATACACGGCTTCGTAATTGGAAACATCGTAGCCCATATCAACCTGAGGTGAATCGAACATGGGTGATAGCCATACTACATCTACACCGAGTGATGCAATGTAGTCTATCTTTTGGAGTATTCCTGGGATATCTCCCCAGCCGTCTCCATTACTATCCTTGAATGATGCTGGATAGATTTGATAGAACGTAGCTTCTTTCCACCAGACACGCGAGTGGTTCGAGCGATCTTTCTGTGATGACATTATGCTAGGTAGTTAAGAGGTGGCAGTATGCCTGGTTGTAGTCTCCTGGACGAACGATCCGAGAGATGTAGGCAAAGCGAGGATGAGAGGCGTTGCTACACTCGAAAAGTTTGCTGACTCGTAATGTAGCCATTGCAATTCCTTTGCTTGCTGCGGTCTGATTCATTTTCCCTCTTCGCACCAATATCCTTGGTTCGTCATGGTCAGCGCTGGTAAGTAGCACTCCGCACTTGGCTCAATTGGTGTCTGCCTCACATTGTGGCTGCAGTTGCCATGTTGCTTCCGCGTTGCTTCCGCGTTGCTTCCGCGTTGCCTCCGACTTGGCTCCGCGCGCACCCAACCATAGAACCCTTCCTCCGATGATCACGCGCTTCTCAGTTCTTTTTTATGCCAACGCCGCAAGAATACTGGCGGAAACAAATGAAGTGGCGGCTCAAACTGCCCAAGAGAAGCATAGTGCATCGGGTGGGCGACCTGATGTTCAACGGGGAAGTAACTAGCTTCAAGACGATGCGGAGTGTTTGCATGTAAGAACCCCAGTCCGGATGTGGTCAACCATGCTCGTAATGGTGTTGTATAAAGTTAGGAGGGCGTAGGAATACCGCGGTCTTGATCTACGCTGTCTCCATATTGTTGGCTTGTATCTCATCTCTGTTCAGTTCAACACATATTCGAATTTGGTCGACCAATGCACGCAATGTCAAACAAAATTACCAAACAGCCTATGGCTACACAGTTAATGCCACCCAATGAGGAAGCACAGCATGCCGCTGACGGAGAAAAGTCAATGAGTCTCATCCAGGCAATCAAATTGTATCCCAAAAGCTGTCGGCTGGTCAGTCGTCCTCTCAAGCGCTCTAATCATGGAAGGCTATGATCTTGCTCTGTTGGGTAGCTTGTATGGTAGCCCGCAGTTCAATCGGAAGTATGGGGTTTTGAACGCTGCTACAGGCAAATACAGTGTTCGTGCTAGCTGGCAAAGTGCGCTGTAAGTTGTACATGGATAGTCGTTTGTAATCTGGCACAGTGACTGATTACGCTAGATCGAATGGAGCACGAGCAGGCGAAGTCATTGGACTGTTCATCAACGGTTTTGTCAGTGAGCGATACGGCTATAGGAAAAACCATGATTGGTGCCTTGACGGCGATGACTGGCTTCATTTTTATCATATTTTTTGCGCCGAATGTGCAGACACTAGTCATTGGCGAAGTGTTCTGCGGCATCCCTTGGGGTATGTTTCAGACTCTTACGACCCAGTATGCATCGGAAGTCGCTCCCGTGCGCCTCAGGCCAATCCTGACCACGTTTGTCAACATGTGAGAAAGAATGACTACCTCCTACAACACACTGTACTAACTACTTCAAGGTGCTGGGTAATGGGTCAGTTCATCGCCGCAGGCGTGAACCGCGCCTGTGTGCAGCGTCCAGACCAATGGGCATATCGAATTCCTTTCGCCATACAATGGATTTGGCCAATTCCTATCATGATAGGCGTATTTCTAGCACCCGAGAGTCCTTGGTGGCATATACGCAAGGACGATAGAGCAGGGGCCAAAGCTGCTTTGCTTCGTTTGACGTCACCGGACAAAGACCCCAATTTCAATGCCGACGAAACAATTACAATGATAGAGCACACGAATGATTTGGAAAAGAGTATGTCGGAAGGAACACGGTGGGCAGATCTGTTCAAAGGTAGTGACCTTCGGCGTACTGAGATCGTCTGCTTTACCTGGGTTGCTCAAACCATATGTGGAACCAACATTATGGGCTATTTGTAAGTTGTCCGATTGAAAACTACCAATCGCTCTAGGCTAACACGAAACAGTGCGTACTTTATGCAAAAGGCAGGGCTGCCCACCGTGCAGTCTTTCAACATGTCAATGATCTCGCTCGCTCTGGGTCTCATTGGTACAGCCGGCTCCTGGTATCTGATGCAGAATTTTGGCCGACGATCGATCCACTTCTACGGTGGATGCACACTCTTCACCATCTTGATAGTCGTCGGAGCATGCTCTTTCGCTGGCACCCAGGCATCGAATTGGGCAATCGGTGCAGTCTTGATCCTTTTTGTCTTCGTCTACGACTTTACGATCGGCCCGGTTACTTACTCGATAGTGTCGGAGATGTCATCGACCCGACTGAAAGCAAAGACTATCGTGCTTGCCCGAGCGCTGTACAACATCTCTAACATTGTTGTCAATGTTCTGACAAACTACCAGCTAGGCGATGCTAACTGGGCATGGGGCGCAAAGACCGCCTTCTTTTGGGCCGGAACTTGTGGATGCGTTGTCTTGTGGGTGTATTTCAGGCTTCCGGAGCCGAAAGGTCGAACGTATGGCGAGCTTGATATTTTGTTCGAGCGGCGAGTAAGTGCAAGGAAGTTTGCCAGCACGCAAGTCGATCCGTATAGCCATTCACATGCTCTGGCCGCGATGGTTGGCGAGAAGGCCGATATGAACATGGGGTGGAAGGAATAAGACAGTGGCCATATGTACTTACTCTTGAAGATATTGATCGTGTTGAATTGTCATGGCTGATGACGGTAGAGTTCTGATAATAGCATAGCGCTATTACGTAATCGACCTCGGCTGTCACGCGACGCGTTTTGACCGCGAGGTCCCGATCTTCCCTCTTGCGTCTCAGCGTCAATTCGCACTGGACTCCAGCCGAGGCTCAACACTGATGCAAAACGAGATCAGTACAAAGCGAACCCAGGTGCCAAAGGCGTGTGATGCTTGTCGTCGTCGAAAGGTTAAGTGTGATGGCTTGTGTCCTTGCACAAAATGCTTCTCAACAGATCTAGCATGCACATACAACGTTCCGCAAAAACGAGGAGGAAATCGGGGCAAGGTGCTTAACGACCTGAGAGCGAAGCAGCAGCCCAGTCCCACAGCCACCACCTTTGAGGGTACTACCAGGATACCGCATATTGAGAACAGTTCGGTTACGACAACAATAGTGGAACTTCCGCAGGATGAATTCGAGGCTCTCCTGAACATCTATGAGGACAGAATATATACTGTCGTTTGTCTTCTGGACGTGAGCACATTGAGAGCGCAATATCTACAAGTCAATGTTTCACCCTACTCTCGTCAACTCATTCTTGCCTTCTGTGCCTATGTCGCCAACTTTGGCGACTTTTCTGATGACTCAGGCGCGTGGTCATCCTATATATCTTTATGCAGATCTCCGGCTTATTACTTAGACCGGGCGCAGCACTCTCAGCACACAACGAGAACGGCGCATCCAGAACCCCAATTAGTATACACGTCTTTCTTCCTATACGGGGCCTATGCTGGTCAGGGAAGCTATCTTCAAGCATGGTACTATTTGAGAGAAGCAACCACACTGTATCTGATGCTGAAGAGTGAGTGGAGTAGCTATCCAGACTGGGAAAACGAGATGAAACGGAGACGACTATTTTGGATCTTGTTCGTTTCAGAAAGGTAAGCTGGTTCTGATACGTGCTGACCAACCTCTCTGATCGTTCGGCAGGGCACATTCTGTGCGCAAGAATCGACCGATTACTCTTCAAATTACCTCCTCAAGCCCTCACACAGATGAAGATACAGATCCCGGTTTATACTACCTCACATCGCTATTTCGCCCCCTTGACGAAAGGTTTTTCGCTGTCTGGAATGACTCCGTGCAGGACTGTACACAGGAATGGCTACTTCAACTAGAGAGTGACGTCAGAAGTGCTCTACCCCCAATTCTGGACGTGTCAAACGAAGAGATAGCCAACATTCGCATCTCCCAATTGTGGTTGTTGATAAAACTCTGGGAGCTGTTTCCCCGTTTCGGGTTCCTGTCCACCGATTCCATACACGAATGCTTAACGTTCAGATATCCCATCTCGATAGCTAAAAATCTTGCGATGCTCGCAATGAAGCTACCGATTCAGAGCCTACGAGTACACGGTGTTGGCATGGTACGTTGTCTCTGTCTCAAGTTTGTCTTGTTACTGACAGCTCCAGTCCGAGAAGGTGTTCGACATCGCATGCGCCCTCGCTGACGTTCTCCCTTTCGTGCAGGTTACACCGTCGCAGCTTGAACTCAACCCAGTAGACTACCTGAAGCAGCTAGTCTTGCTCCTAGTGAAATAACCCGGCGGCTTTACCAAGTTCGCGCCCCTACTTCTGATCAAAGTGGGAGAGTTGCTCCCAGAGCTCATGAACCCGATAAAACAAGCAATGGATATACAAATTAATTTTCGGCACCCCATGAGTCCAGACTCGAGATTCGCATACGAAGAGGAGGCTGGACAGGGACTTTATGCAGCTTTGAGAAGAGCAGAACAGCCGGGTGGTAAAAATGTAATTCAGGTCAGTCCATCAGCAAAGTATCTCATTGTGGCCAACATCCAAAAACTACAGGATCCTTACCAGACATCCTGACGACCGGCGAATCCCGCACCACCTGTATCCTGAAGGGTGTCCCGGCGATCAGCACCAGGACAACCCACCTCCAACCCCCACCTCATCCCACATGGCAATCCGCGCTCATGCATATCTCGGCCTCAGCTGGCGCCGGCGAGCAATGGCGCCCTCGACATCGCCGTCGATCACTGTTTCCAACCCTCCACTTGGCCCACACACAAAGATGAGCTCGTCGCTCAGTCGGTTGTACCTCGTGTCCCTCTTGGACACCGAGGGCTCAGGCTGCTTGTGTCGCAACGGAGGCGGTACTCCATGCTTGCTCAGGTAGGTGATGGTGCGCGATATCTCGGTGGACTTCGTGTAGGTGTCGTCCACCCAATGCCACAGCAAGACGAAAATCACCAGAAAGACAGCAAGCAGAGTCCAAAAGATGGTGTCCTGGAGGCTTTGCCGGAAGGAGTCGATCTCGTCCTTGTGGCGGCGGCGGTATGTCTCGTGCCAATCGGTGAAGCCCGACCCAGGTACGTCTGGGTCGAACCTGTCGCGTTTGAAGAAGACATCTAGCAGACGGCCGAACGTGTTCTCGTAGAAGGGGTTGTTGAAGACCGCCAGCAGCCAGAAAGACACGAACATGTAGGTGTTGTGGGCCTTTCGGAATCCAGCCGGCAAGGCGAAGCGGCGTTGGAGGACAAGGCCTAGGGCCCACGAGAAGAGGAAGCCGACAGCAATGCGTAGCTCCTGAGAGCTTGCGGCAAAGATGACTGTGAGCACTAGGCCCAGGAATAGACGCAGCTTGTTCTGCGTCGACAGCATATTCGTGGTTGCTGTTGGGGTGAAGAAATGATGAGAGATAGAGAAACCGTTTTTTGCTGGGGAATCCAAATAGAAAGACTTTTGTATTTGCTGAAGAATAGAAGAGTTTTACGAAACCGCTACTTGTATAGCACGAGCTAACAATGTGCAAGCATCCGACCAACAACAGAACGTCTGGTACAATAGGACGAGTATTCGTCTTCACCCCCTTCAAGCCTAACACCAAAGCAGGACAATAGGAAATAATACACCAAGCTCTTTCACCAAAGGCCATGCGCGCTGATCAGATCAAAACGCAATGACAATAGGGAGACGCTCACATAGCGAGCCGCCTTCACCCTCACTTCAAAAACCCCGAATACGCCAAAGCAACCCCGAACCCCATCAAACATTCTGCGCCAAATACATGAGACGCGCCAAGCATAGTACGCACTCTAAGTCAGCGGTGGACGACGACGACCCCGAGAGAGAGTCCTTCCCCTACCAATATCCTCCTCATCATGATCCTCAACCAGCGCCTTATGCTGAAGTCGCCAGTCCTGCAACACCTCTTCAGGAGCATCCGGGTCGAACCAACCCTCCCTAGCATCAAACACATCCCCATTTCTGAGGCTTTCTGCGATGAGTTGCCTGAGCGCAAGCGTCTCTGGAGTAATCTGGGCGACTGGCGGCGCGACTCGCCAATGGTGCGGGATTGGTCCTGCTACACACCTGAAGCTAGCCTTGTAGTCTGATGTTGCCTCGGCATCTGCAGAAGCTTCTCTGCTGACGGCGCTACTGTCCTCGGTGGAGCTGGGTGGAACAGGAGCTGCGGCTGGGGTTGCGGGTCGGTCGCTGAGGCGGGGTCTCCTGGGGGTTTGGTGACGGTTCAACCAGGTTCGAGGCAGGGTGAAGATGCTGGCTGAACTTGAACCTGGATTCACACGTCCACTGGCGCCTGCCAATGGCGCAGCTACTGCAACGTCAGTTGGCTTTTGCTTCAAGATGTTGTATAGTTTGCTGATCCACTTCTTGATGAAGCTTGACTTTTCGATGACTGGCGCGGGATTCGCGGCAGGTACTGGAGTATCATTTTGCCACCGGGTTAGGAAGCACACGTATGACTGTATTCATTCTGAGCTGATTATCTGTGGGCAGGATACTCGTTGGTCTCTGTGTATCTTCATTTCGCTGTCCGTCGCCATATCGTGCTGTTTCGCTACGAAACGGGAATGGTGATCTTGAACGTGGCGGGGCGGGCGTTGCTTGCGTTAGGTGATTGTTTAAGGAGTCGTTTCGCGGTCTTTGGGTGTTTTGCTCTAAGGTCTGCTCCCCCTCGGTGCTGCTTGAGCAGTGACGCTGTCTAAGCGTCTTGTAGCGCTACATGTGAGGTCAGCATCGAACGCATATGCTTCGGAGTACTGTAGAAAAACGAAGAGTGCAGGACGGTACTCAAGTCTCTGATATGAACAAAAAGCTGCCAGATCACTTATGTACCTAAGATATTGATATGGATAGATGTCATACTTACCCAGACCATGATGGTGATAGTGAAAGTACAATGCGCAGAATGGCAAGTCAGAAACTGAGATACGGAGGCAGACAAAGGCAGATAGAGAGGGGGGGATATTACGTGGCTTCAGATGGAGTGCAGTGTAAAACTATTGTGTCCATCAAGGGATGTGGGGTGTTTGTATTTTTAGTACATGTGTGTGTGTGTGTTCTGAGACCTTGGTACCGTGTTCAGGGTCATACTCAGCACTTGGATACCTAGCTATCTAGGGGTCCATTGAGCCGACATAACAGTAACGAGCCACGTAATCAAGGTGCTTCCAAGCTATTGATGATCATTGACTTCCCAATGTACGGGATCTGTTCTCCTATGTGTCCGTACCAACGAAGACATCCCTGCTGACCCTTCACTCAGGAAGGTCCATAGAGATTCCCAACTGCTCAGCCTCAGCTTGCACATGGCAGATCACCCTCTTGTAGTGCTTGATCCGCTTGCTTCAGCAGCTTATCAGCGGCATTCTCCCGTCTGTCATGATTCTCTTCACACCTGGCAATCTGGTTCTCTAGAGCCTCCAGCTCTTTCTTGATGTGTACCTTTTCTTCATGCAACATGGTCCATGCTTGTTCCCATTCCGGCAGCTCTGTTTCCCAAAGTGCACCTAAGGGTCGCTGCAATTTTTTCAATCCGTGCTTTTTGGGCGGGACGCTTTTGAACCAAGTCCTTCAAGTTATAGGTATCATTGGCGATGGAGATGGCGATGGCGATGGAGAGAGTACAAATTCGCAGTGCTTTTCAGTGCCCTCGCGACCTATAGGTCATTCCTAATAGACTCGCGCCTATTAGTATTTAGTTGTGTGTATTCTATTTTAGTACTAAATCTTTATTATAGACTAGAGTTTACGCTACTAAGGCTAAGCCCTAAAAAACTCGCTTTACCGTATTTTATATATAACATAGAGGGTGTTAACCTGTGTATTAATCTCTATATAGCTTTCTCTTTTTCAACTCGCGGAAACTTCAAATGAAATGGATATCATGCTGGTATTCTCTTTCTGATACATCAAGATCCTCATTACGTTGCTGCGAGATTTCGGCCATAGCTTGCTGACACAAGTTGATCTGATCGTGCATGACTTTGACAAAGCTCGATCGATCCGCGCCCAGGGGAATTTCCGGGACCAGGTCTACTATGGTAGAGTTCTAAAGTATAAGGGTCAGCCCAGGTTAGAAGGGGTATTTGAATATACACACAGGAAGTAGGTTTTCTTGAAGACTGATCAGCTTGTTGTTGTTTGTTAGCGACGGTGATGTCTGCCTTGATCTCTTGTCCTGATCGTTTCGAGGTGTCCTTGTTAGCGACGGTGATGGCTGCCTTAATCTCGGCGATCTCGGTTTTGAGCTCATTGAGTTCATTGCATAGAAGCGTATTTTGTTGATCAATAAGGAAGACGTTTTAGAGTGACGGCAGCAACTCTAGAAAAGCTAGAAACTATTGGTTTTTATGCGAAAGAAAACACAATGATGTAGTAAAGGAAACTCACTACTGAGGCATCGTGGGGACGGGTTTTCTTTACGTTGTGGTAGCTGCTGTATTCATCCATGTGGAAAGGGTGACGTGAGGTAAAGTAAGGTAAAGAAAGTGCAAGGGTTGCTTCCAGACATCTCGGTTTATCTTCTACCTTGATTTTTGCGATCCTTGCGATAACACGGAAACGTTCGATCTCCTTTTTTGTGTACACCATGGTCTTGCGTGTATGTCCTCTCAGCCTTTCCGATCCGATCCGCTGTCCTTTCTCTTAGATTTGCCTTTCCATCCTTGATCGCTTTGAAAGAGTCCGCAATCAAGATGCGCTCTTTGGTATGCTCCTCAAGCAAAGCATTATGAACCGGTACTACAGCTTGGTTTGTGGGTAGGCGAATAAGCAGTTTCTCTCTTTCGTTGAATATTCTCTCTTGCGTTTTCGTACGTTCTTTGGCTTCGTCCAGAGAAGACTTTTCAAGATCGTACGTTTCGTGTGCTTTTGCTATTTCTTCCTCACACTTCTTCCGACCGGTCTCTACGGATGTCTCGCAATCCTTCATTGCTTCGAGGATGAACTTGATAAGCTCAGCCTTCCTCCCTATTGTCAGCGTCCCGGTTGTCATCGGTTTTCCCTAGTTTGGAAGTTAGCCCGAGATCAATACTGAGAAAGGACTGTACATACGGCCTCCAGCTTGTGTCTCAAACAGTCCAATGCCTGTTGCCGATCCGAAGATTGGTTGATTATTTCACGAACAGAGGAGCTAAGTTTCGTTTTCAAGCCTTCGAGCACGCTCATCTCGGCGATGTTGCGCCTCTCCAGGTCCTCAAAGGATACCGTAGAGGCCATGATAGGATCGCTCGAGCGTTGTTGCCAATGTCGTTGTGCTCATGAAGTCAAACTGCACACAATAGAGTCGAGAATCGTATGTCATCTTGTATCCGTTTGTAGCTGCTAGCGCTGGTCCCCTATTTGTCCGATGAGAGTGAAGATGCATGGTGAAAGTGAGTGGTTTGTGCTAACGTAGTATTGATATCGATGACATCAATCTGCCTCTTAATCCCAATCGCGCAATGACCCGTGTACAGACTTGTGTGGCTTCCTGATGTTACATATTCGCGCAGGTGCGCATGGTCACGATCAAGAAGAGAAAGAGCTCTCAAGGATATTGATATTTAGTATCACTTGCAGGCCCCTCGTTGCTGCCTATCGAGCTGAACTTTAGAGTTATCTTGCAGACAAGCCTGGCTATCCATGATCCTTTGCCCGTCACAAAGAAAAGAAACAAAGCTTTTTGCGGGGTAGTTCGTCAACAGAATGTGCCTTGTAAGCATCAAGAATGCTTAAGGTAGCTTGGATTAGTTCTTCCCCGTACACCCCTCAAAAAGCACGAAGAGAGCGTTGGGGTATGGCACACGCATGGAAGAACAAATATCATGGAGCGCATCATACACATATACATTGAATCAAGGTGGTTAGCTAAATAGGTATCCCCCCCACATGTCCTCCATCATAATCCATCATATCCGATAAAAGGCCCATGAATCATAGTGAGTAAAGCACAAAGTCAGTTTCGCTGTATATTGAACAGCATGCCAGAAGGGTATCCAAACCAGGGGTTCCAAAAGAAACCAAGCGCAAAAAATAAACAAGCAAGCTGCAAGCCAAGTTGCAGCCGTCGTTCCCATAATCATAATAATTCGTAACTAAAAAGCTCCCTGCCAAAATGGTCAGGAACAGTTCGATTCGCGCAATAAGCCGCCAATGCCGAGACCTACTCCTTGATCAACGCGTCCGCGCTTTGGTGGGCTTGTGTGAAGGTCGGCGGTAGAGGGTACGCGCCCTCGCTTCAATTCGCCAGCACGGCTGAGGCCATGGCCTTTCTTGACCTGCCCGAAGATTTTGCTTTGAATTAGGTTCGATTGTGGTGCTGGTGCAGACATCATGCCCTTTGCTGGGGGCGGTCTTTGAAGGAGATTTCTTGCCATTTGGCTAGCCTGCGATTCAGGTACTTCATCTTCCTCTCTGTCAGTGAAAGCTTCCTCGTCATCAATGCTAGACGCCGTGATGGTAGAGTTGCTACTTTGGCGTCTGGTGTTCGAGGGCTTCTGCTGATGCTGGTAATGTGCTGGGGGTGCTGATTGAGGTATGCTGGTTGGTACAAACGCTGGTGGTGTGCGAGGTACCTGGGTGCGTGGGTAGGCGACTCGACGGTTGGGCGTTTGGGGGATTGATGACAAAGACTGTGCACCTCGCTGATGGCCAAAGCGTGACTTGGGTGCATGTATCCTGTTGGGGGTCGAAGGAGCAGTGGCAACCTCTTGACTCAGCATCTTGTCGGCTAGCAGAAGAGCTTCAAAGTTGTTCTGACTTCTGCTGTCTTGAGAAAGAGGGGCTGGAACACGACCAGCGCGAGTTCTGGGAGTAGGCTGGAGTGGGGTTCCGAAATTGGATCGTGGTGAGGATTGCTCAATTTGCTCAAGAAGAGGAGCAATGTGATCGCGGTTCTTGCGAATGCGCGTCTTGAGCCGGTCGTTCTCGTCCAAGATGCTAGCAAGCTCACCTTCTCGGTGCTCCGTCAGGCGTTTCTGCTGTTCAAGCATATCGCGAAGCTCCTCGTTTTCGCTCTGCAACATTTGGTTCTGGCGACTCATGTCAGAGAGCAACATGGCATTGGCTGCATGTGCCGACTCCTGATAGTTCTGTTCAGGGGCTGCGATGGTGCTTTTGCGCTTCTCTTCGGCTTGCTGGAGGACGTCTAGTTCTCGGTGGGCCATGGCTAGCTCCACAGCCATGCGGCTTGCGGCCTCTTGGCTCTCCATTACAGCCATGTTGTACTGTAGCTTGTAGTGGGCTGCTGAAAGCCGCATGTCGCGTAGTGCATTGGACAGACTGTTGACCATGGACCGCAGTTCTTCAGCGGAAGCAGCATTGACCTGATCCTGCGGGTACAAGCCTGCTCCCATATCTGTCAAGGCAGACGGCTGGTCTGGCAGCTTGCTGGTAGGCGGGGGAGAAGTAAGCTGCGGGGTGGGAGGAGTAGGCGTCCGCATTACAGCACGTGTGCCTGGAATCTGCGAAGACGGTGGAGGTGTCATGGAGGAAGTTGTTCGAGGTGCGGGGGAGATGAACTTGACACGGTCTGGGGACGCGAGTTTTGACATGCTTAGGGCCGCAGCCGACTCAGCAGGCGATGGGGAGCGCAGCTTGGGCGTTTCAGGAGGCGCATACTCGGTAGTAGGCATCAATGTGTCCTGTGACGGTTGGTATTGTGGTGCGTGGGACTCCATGCTGCCCGAGGCGCGATCGGCCTAGCGACGCACCACACTTGGAGAGGGTGTGCTGGAAGGGGGTTGGCGGGGCAGACGTGCGCTTTGTCCCGTCCAGGTGTGAGAGGCGGGAAAAGACGATATCAAAGAAGCTGCGAGTAGGGCGCGGGTGGTGGGGATGTCGGTATAACAATGCTCGGTGACGAGGATGCAAACAGCGGTGGCCGGTGTGCGCGTGTCGACGCGCGTTTGCACAAGAAGAGTCGCGAATAGGATGCGACTACAACAAGTCCCCAAGAAAGGTAGAAATGCGTTGGCAAAAGACGATGCGCGCGGAACAAGCGTGACAGCGGAGAGGATGCTTGGGTAGTGGGTAGACCTGTCGAGGTTTGTGGGCCCGTCCGTCGTTCCTGCCACGGCGGGCACCAGCGCTAAGCCCAATATGGACGCGCGATAATGAAACTCTAAACACTCGGGGTTGCGATGGGTAACAGCAGCGGCCACGCCCCGCGCTCAGACACGCTGCCGCTCCGAGCGCGGAGATTTGGCCTCGTCCAAAAGCAACCTGTCAGGAAACAAGTCGCCAACCGTAAGCGGAATACTCAGGGCCCTTTTTCTCTGGTTGGGCGTGTGTTTCGCTTTGTTCGTTTGCATGAACGCCTCCCTAGCCAGTAGGCCGTAGCATTGTATAGCGCACACGACCATGGAGTCATCACCCGTCTCACGTCCGTCAAGCATCCCCCGACCAGCACCATCCCGACTTCCGGTGCTTAGACCCTCAGGCAGTGTCTCGCAACTGCGGGCGCCAACCTCGACCGAACAGCTGCGCAAGAAGCCGTCCAACTCGGCCATATCCAATATATCCAACGACCAGCCCCTGCGGAGGAAACCATCGCTCCAGTCTATATCGCGACCGACAGCATCGACACTACAGAAGAAGACATCGAGAGTATCGCTCGCCCGCTCCAACACCACCGCCTCGACAGCCTCGCAGCCAACATCTGCCAATTCAAGCTCCGGCAAAGCGCCCCTGGCTTCCAACCCTCGCCGGGCGAGCGGGATCCCCAGCTTTGGCCAGCCACGCCATTCCATCACCTCTACCATCTCCTCGACCTCGAGTGACGCGTCTGTTTTCAGGCGACCCTTGGCGCGCCCCCCATCTCGCCAGACAAACGAGCAGCTGTCCAGGCCAACCTCCTCGTCTGCCCCAGGCGAAGACGATACACTAGGCAGCCTCAATGGCTTCAGATCAGCATCGAGGGCGTCCTCGCGAGCCAGTTCGAGGGCAGGCTTCAACGAGGACGATCCTGAGGCAGACTACGCAGTCAAAGACGAGACGGTATCCAAGCACATGGCGAGGAAGAAGAGCAGACAGTCGCTCTCAGAAAGAACCATAGAAAGTCTGTCACAGCTGCCATCGTCACCAGGATCAAAGAAAGGCAGCCGCAGGTCAAGTTTCTTTAATGCGGACAACAGCATGCCCCCTCCACTGCGACCAGCCTCCGTAACGTCCAACGGCAGTAGACCCTCGACGAGTGATGGCGCCCACAGGTAGCACCAGCTACACCGAGGAGACTTGGTGGCCCATCCAACAGACTGTCAATGACAGCCCCCGGCAAGCGAAGCGCCAGTGCAAGCGTCACCACATCTACTGTGACGCCCATTAGAGCAAACTCTGTCTCACGTTCGGTATCCACGGTCAAGAAGCAGCCATCATCCTCGACGCTGTCCACCACCCAAAATCTACAGAACACGCCCAAGGCGCGACCGCTATCAACGAGCATAAGCCTCGCTACCCGGACACCAAAACCTAAGCCATCACTAGGCAATGTTTTTAGTCAGGCTGTTTCACCCCCTGGAACTGCAGTAGCCTCGCCGAATCGAGATACCCCCGTGAAGAAGACGCCAGACACTGTTCGAAGAGTTGCCAGCTCTTCCATCGCTCTGCGCGATCACATTGCGAAAGCCAAGGCTACAAAGAAGCCCGATGTTACCGAATCGCCCCCAAAACCAGCAAGTTCTTCCAACGCATTGCGGGAACAAATCGCAAAGGCAAGGGCAGCTGCCAAACAGGCGAAGACTGAGCCGGTGAGGAACAGTACTCCGCCTACGGATGTCATCGTGCCTGATGCCGCCGAAATCGCAACCTTTGACTTTGGGCTTGAAGATGATCCCTTCAACCAAAACCCAAAGGGTGGTAAATCTGTACTGCGACGGCGTATCGATAGCGCTCGTTCGGACGGGCGCCTAAACATTGCGGCAATGGGCTTGAAGGAGATCCCAGACGATGTCCTTGCCATGTACATTTACGATCCCAACGATACAAAAGTTGCCTGGGGCGAGGTCGTCGATCTTAGCGCCATCCTAGCTGCCGACAACGAGTTGGAGATTCTTCCGGAAAGCATGTTTCCGGATGTCACGGTCGAAGACATGGTTGATTCTGACGAGGCTGGACCTCAGTTTGGGGGAGTCCAGAACCTTGATTTCCACGGCAACCTTCTTCGAGAGCTGCCGGTCGGCATGAGGCGACTTACCCAGCTTTCAAAATTGAATTTGGTATGTACCCATGAACGCTCACTAGGGCTTACAATGATTTCGATGCATATTTGGGTGTACAGTGCTAACACGCCCCAGTCAAGAAACAAGCTATCTATGGAGATGTTGGATGTGATTGCTCAGATACCAACACTGCGGGAACTGAAGCTTGCAGAGAACGATCTTGAGGGAGACCTTTCTCCGGCTCTTTGCAATCTCACCGCTTTAGAGGTTCTCGAGCTACAGTCCAACAAACTGGTCAGCATACCGACAGACATTGAGCGCATGACTCAATTGCGAATGCTCAATGTTTCTGACAACCAGCTGCGTTCTATTCCCAGCGAGGTCTTCTCATCGACCCTTATTGAACTTCACGCATCGAAGAACCGCCTGGGAGGCTCGCTATTCAGTATAGACACTGTATCCGTACTACAGGAACTACATGTGGCACAGAATTCACTTACCTCTTTATGCGACGGCGATGCAATGGACTTGCCCCGCCCTTAAGGTTCTCAACGTTTCCACGAACCGACTTACGTCTCTACCCATTGTCTCGACTTGGGTCAGCCTAATCACGCTTCTAGTAGGCGAGAACAAGCTTTCGGCCTTGCCAGAAGGCTTCGTCACTCTGCACCAGCTCCGTACTGCGGACTTTACAGGAAACGACATTACACAGCTAGATGAGAGAATCGCTCTTATGAAGAGTCTGGATCATCTCACAGTCGCTGCAAACCCACTGCGTGATCGTAAATTCCTCACCATGGGCACCGATGAGATGAAGCGTGACTTGGCTGCCCGGCTGCCAGCTGATGAAGTTCTAGCCGATATTGACGAAGACCTTGATAACGCAGTTGAAGAGACTCAGACCCAGTGGCAACTCACTCCTTCAGGTACCTTGGATCTCGCAGACAAGGACATGAGTGAACTGGAAATAGATGACGCGACGTTGGAAGTCTTCGCAGAGGGACTGCGTCAATTACACCTGCAGCGGAACAAGTTTGAAACCATTCCGTCTATCGTAGTGAAGTTTGACCACCTCACTCTTCTGGATCTCTCCAGGAACAACATCGAAGTCGCACTATCGGCCCCTCTCGATCTTCCACAACTCCGAGATCTTCGCCTCGCCAGCAACAAGATTACCTCTTTAACGCCGCTGACGACATACCTTGCCGCACCTAACCTTGTCACTCTTGACGTTTCGATCAACCGCCTTTCTGGAGCCCTTCCAATACTTCACGTATCGTTTCCCTCGCTCACAACCGTGCTTGCTTCGGACAACAAAATTTCCGAAGTATCCGTCGATAGCTTGACCAATTTGAGGATCGTGAATCTGGGCAACAACGACATTGAGCGTCTAGAGCCACGCATCGGCCTACTCCAAGGCACCTTGACGGGCCTGGAGGTCGAAGGGAACAAGTTCAGAGTTCCCAACCGACAGGTGCTCCAAAAGGGAACGGATGCTGTTCTGGCATGGCTCAAAGATAAGATTCCAAGGGAGAGTTGGAAGAGTGCTGATAGTGCAGGGACTGAGTTTTTCGACGCTAATGATGGGAGCTTTTAATCCTTCGTTTTGATGTGTTAGGGGTTCTGTTCTGGGGGCAATTGTTGTGTAACGGAAGCACAGATTCGGGTTCAGGGGAATTGAGTGGATTTCTACCTTTTCTAGACACACTTTTACGTTTTTTGTAATTCATTCTTGTATAGTAAACGCCCGGAATCAAAAGGTAAATAGGGATTTGTTCATATATTCTTGTCATGTTGCATAGTTCTCCGTGCCAGTGCTGAATGGGTGTTACATCTCCGGAAATTCAAGATAGAAAGTGCGCCTCAAGGCTACTTTCAATCCGATGTCAAATGCTATCTTTCCATACCAATGTTGGTGTGAGTTCCAATAAGATGAGTCGGGTAGTTGTTCGGTGACCTCGGCCATTCCTACTAGGGGCAACGCTAACCCCGGCACAACGTTTTGCCGGTCACTCGGCTCGCGCACGCTAGGCGGCAGAGCGAAAATTGATCGCGAACTTCGACATTTCTCCCCGACAGCCGTACGATAACTAACCACCAGGTCCGCCATCGAGGTACGTGAACAATCCATGCATCGCGCGTTCGAATCATTAAACAATCGGCGCCGCGATTGATTTAGAAAGAAACGAGGAGGACTGACAAGCTTGCGATAGACAATCCGACACAATGGCGATCAAGCACAACCAGCAGATCCAGAAGAACCATTTCCACAAGGACTGGTGAGTATACTGAGTACACATCTCTTATGTTGAATGGTGCTGACTTTAATAGGCAACGCTACGTCCGCGTGCACTTCGACCAGGTAATTCCCCTCTCACCTTGTTGAGAGTTGTGGCGCCTGTGTTTAGATTCTGACACTGCAAACAGCCTGGCAAGAAGAAGTCCAGACGCAATGCTCGTGTTGCCAAGGCTGCAAAGGTCGCCCCCAGGCCTGTTGACAAGCTGAGGCCCGTCGTTCGCTGCCCGACTGTCAAGTACAACCGCCGCGTCCGCCCCGGCCGTGGTTTCTCTCTCGTTGAACTGAAGGGTACATATCCCCTCCCAATCGTCCTACAGCGAATGCTTACAATGAACAGCCGCCGGTATCCCCCGCAAGTTCGCCCGTACCATCGGTATCTCGGTCGACCCTCGCCGCCAGAACCTCTCCGAGGAGGGCCTCAAGGCCAACGTCGAGCGCCTCCAGGAGTACAGGAAGCGTCTCATCCTCTTTCCCCGTCGCAACGGCAAGACCAAGCAGGGTGATGCTTCCGCTGAGGACGTCAAGGCCGCTAAGAGCGCCGACAACCTCGTCCGCACCACCTCCGCTGCCCTGCCCATCAAGAACGTCGTCGAATTCGAGGAGGGCCCCATTGGTAACTACGAGGCCACCGAGAACGCCTTCAGGAAGCTCCGTGACGCCCGCTCTGAAGCCCGCCTCGTCGGTGTCCGGGAGAAGCGTGCCAAGGCCAAGGTTGATGAGGCCGACTCCAAGAAGAAATAAACCTCTCGCTGAAGTGAATGTTTGGTTCTTTGCTATGGCTTATGACGGTACAAAAGTCAGGATTACGATTCGGCAATGGGTTTTCCCAGCGTGGGCATCCCCAGCATGGGCGGCGTCATGGTTAGGTCTGTCAAAAATGACAGCATGTGAATGATACCTAGTTTTCCAAATGCAAGCCGTGCCTCCCATGTTTCCTAGCATCCTAACACCTCGTTCTGTCGTTTTCCTCTCCAAGTTATTTACTTTTTGCCGGAGCCTTCACCCATTTCTCACAAACGACACATAAGAGAATAACACATGACCAGACTTGCTTACCTATTTCTTGGATACTAGGCATTATTTCACAGGCATTGTATGTTCTACTCTGTCCAGCTCACGTAATGGTATATTATCAAGGGCTGTTAAACAGCATACCACAAGCCACTCGTTTACCAATAACAGAACGATGCATGGATTACACATAAGTGCTTCCCATTTTCATCAATCGAAGCATCATGTGTCTCGCCTGTTTGGTCTATTGCAGCTCTTTCTACCCCAACAGCAGCGTCGTCAAAGACCGTGTACAAGCCGCTCCGAGGACCAATAACACACCTCTTTCCTTGTCGCCCACGTTGGCGTTGCACGACATCTAGCCCCCCTGGCTTCCCCACAACATGCCATGCACAGCGCAGATCCCCGTGCTCCGGTATCACATGCAGCATCACACGTTGTGTCGAAGAAATGATGCAGCAATATCGAGCGTTTTAGCCGAATGGCGGATACCTATATTAGTCCCGCAACTGCCGATCATTCGGGGATATTGGCCATGAGGAACGTAGGAAAGTGAGTGGGGTCTATCGTTTTTGCGATGCTGGTGTAGCGCTTGGCGGTTGTACATTGTAATATATGGATGGGGGCTTTTTGGAAGAGGCAGGTGTGGGGAGTCGGCAGTTGGGGTTGTTGGAGGTAGGAAAGATGGAAAGAGACATGTGGAGATGGGGGAATGGAGGGTGTGCTGATGGGATAGATGAATTAGGGTGGATACGAGAATCTCTTGGGATCGGAGCCTGTGTGTGTGGTGAGGCTTGGAAGGTGTGTCGTCGGGAGTATTTCTTTGGGGAGGGTACTTCTTCTCCGCTGCTGTTTTTCTTTCTACAGCAGCTCACCTCTTTCTGCTACATCGCTCAGTACTCTATTCTTAATCTCTTCTTCTCGTACACAATGTATCTCGCATCTCTCCTCTTCGCGGCCCTCGCGCAGGCTGTGCCTCAGTTTGGTGGATCCCAGGGCTTCACCATGCTCCGCTTTGGCTGTGCGCAGACAGTCATTGATCGGATCGATCCGTTGGTGAACCCAGGCGTGGCTCCCTCGCCGCATATGCATCAAGTGGTTGGTGGTAACGCATTCAACATCTCCATGCAGTCTACAGATGTCTCGAAGCTGGCGACTTGCACTACGTGTGGGTACTCTGAGGATGTAAGTTGATCAGACCCAAGAGGGCTCATGGACAAGTGGAGTGGCGCTGACATTTTGAACGATAGCTGAGTAACTACTGGACGGCAAACATGTACTTCAAGGCCAGGAATGGAACCTACAAGCGTGTTCCTCAAGTTCCCAACAGGTGGGTTGGTGGTTTGCTTCGTGTTATTGGTGTTATTACTTACAATATGCCAGGGATCTCTTCAACGACAAGTACACTGGGGAAAACCACCGGTGGCTTTGTCGTGTACTATGTTTCCGGTGGCAAGAACGACGTGACAGCCTTCAAGCCTGTAAGTAGACTCACATGTCTTCAACATCGCACTAGTTGCTGACAATAGTGTAAAGGGCTTCCGTATGCTTTTCGGCGATGCAGCAAATCGTGTATCCAAGGGGCCTTAAGTCTCAGACTTGCTACCGCTGCTACAGTGGGCCCAACTTTGGCGGAGACAATGCTGCACCTTGCCAGGACGCCACGTATGTTCCCACTTCGATACCTTGCCTATATTCCTGCTGACTCACATAGCTTGGACACCGAGGGCTTTCCTACCAAGCCTTGCCCCGGTGGCATCCGTAGCAACATCCTCTACCCAACGTAAGCAACCATCTACAACACTGTGCTTAGTCCCACCAAACTGACACACTTCCAGATGCTGGGATGGCAAGAACCTCGACTCTCCCGACCACAAATCCCACGTTGCGTACCCCAAGAACGGCCCAGCTGTCTTTTCCGGCACCAGCACCGGTGGCGCATGTCCATCAACACACCCCGTCAAGATCCCACAAATCATGCTCGAGGTTTGTTATCTACCCCCTGACTCACCTCAATCACGGCTGACCTTATTACAGATTGTCTGGGACACCACCAAGTTCAACAACAAAGCTGAGTGGCCTACTGATGGTTCGCAGCCCTTCTATCTCAGCCAAGGTGACAACACGGGTTATGGCCAGCACGGCGACTATGTCTTTGGTTGGAAGGACGATTCGCTCCAGAAGGCGATGAATGATGCAAAAGGCTGCATGGGTGCCAACTGTGGTAGCTTGAAGACGCAACAGCCTGCTGATGGAAACAAATGCATTGTCCCGAACCGGGTTAAGGAGGAGCGTGATGGTTGGATGACGTCTCTTCCGGGTATGGATGGTATGCCTATGTAGGCTCTTACCAGCGAGGTAGGGTGCTGTTGTGCTGTGTAGTTTGGTGCTTTGTAGACCGGTTGCTGTTTTAGATCTTCTAAATAACACGCTTTGTATTTGGTGTATTGGTTGTATTGGTTGTATTGGTTGTATTGGTTGTTTTGCAATTATAGTTCTTAGTACAGGGCTGGACCAGGACAACCGAAGATCCCAAAGGGAACGTGACATGTTCATTGCCGAAATCCTCGCCGTGGGATGAAAGGAGCGCGGCATGTCAGAGATTAGGCGAGAAAGATTGAGCTTATGGTAACTCCCTTTTGACTGCATGAGCTCACAGTGTTCCTCCCGGGCTCAAAGATTACGCAAACAAAGTTCGAGTTGAATTCGGGTTAATCTAGATGCGGAAGCTAGCTCATCCTTCTCTGCTGGCGAAGGGTATGGATAAGAAGCGTGACTATGAAGCCATTTCCGGCAGAGTTGTAGCCATCTTTTATGTTCAACCGCCTGATTTGATACCGTGACCTTAACTGGGTGTTGACGACAGAGCCTGCAAATGATCGCGTGATGGTTTGACAGACTCCCAATTCTCAGTCTCTTCGCCCTGCACTAGAGTTTCATGATCTGAGTCGATGCGGATTTGATCATAAATGGATCCATCAGAATCAGTATTGGTAGGGTCATGGCTCAGAGGGAGTTGCATCCAACCAAAATTGGCCTCTGATATAGAGACATCATTCCCGGCGTCTAAAAAAAACTGGAAAACGAGTTTGTGATGACAATGGGAGCCTCCGGGGATTGATTGAGTTCAACGTCACTCACGTCTACGTAGTGAGGCTCATAATCAGCAGGGTTGAAGCTCTCTAAGCAGTCAACTGATGTAAAAGCAGAGTTGGTATCGAAGCCATCGTCGTCATTGTCGACAAATGGGGTCTTGCCCGTCTCTTGCAATGCATCGCTTAAGAAATGACCAGAACAGTCACTACGTCTGTGTGGTTAGCTGAGTACCAAGGTCCATGATAATGTAACGCGTAAACAAACCGTGAGGATCGAAAAAAAGTAGCGGCTGTGCAAGAAATGGAGAAATGGGGGTTGTCTTTGCGCATGTGCAGTTGGGCATAAGGAGGCGGACCACGTATGTTCTTCGGATGGTGAGCATACTGACCAGTCCGGGATTGGGATCGCATCTGGCAGCTTTGCCGCTAAGCCGTTTCGAGTTGAGCTCGCCATTGCTAGCAAGTCAACAATCAACAGCAAACATCCATACCACGATTTCAAAAAATAATTAAGGATCCTGTTGTCACAGTCTGCGAAGATTATCAGAGAGCTTTTGAGCCTCGAAGATGAATTTCAAGGCACTGCCGCCACCACTTAATAGTTCAAGAAATAACGAACATGTCGGCACTCGTCCCATCCCGCTAGCCCCATTGCGGCTAGCAGGTAGGAATAGACGGACGCATGGATGGGTATATATGTCCGCGACGGACACGTGCGTTCCCCAAGCATCACCACATTGAAACTGATACATTTGACACGTGATTACTGTTCTGCGCGAACATATCGATTTGCGACAGCGTCTCGCACTCTCATTGGAATATCAAGAAAATCAGAATGCCAAAGTCAGAATGGTAGGTGGAAATTTATTTCATGTTCAGCTCATTTCGCTATCGAAACGCTCATCGTAAATACAACGTCTAAGCCTTTAGTTTGCTAAGGATATCATCCGCGGCCTTCTCCGCAACCATGTACGTCGACATAGCAGTGAAGGTACCAGGAATAAAGGGGAAAACACTGGCATCTACAACCCTCAATCCAGTGACGCCACGGACCTCGAATTTTGAGTTGAGAACAGCCATTTTGTCGTTATCAGCACCAATGGGGCATGTTGAAGAGGCGTGGTGACCCCAAGCAGTGTCCTTGGCGTACTGTGCAATCTTCTCGGGGGTGTTGACGTCCGCGCCAGGGAGGACCTCCTTGATGGGGACGAGTTGGCGCTTGAAGGAGTCACGGGCGAGGTTGACGGCCTCGGTGAGCGAGGTGAGATCCTTTTGGTACTCGCCGACACCAGTGTCGAAGTAGTTGTAGGTGATGTCCGGTACATCGAGAGGGTCGGCGGAGCGAAGAGTGACGGTTCCGGCGTTGTTGCGGGGGTGAGCTTTGAGAATGGCCCAGGTGAACCAATCGTGCTCGGATGTGGCGTTGTAGGCGTAGCCAGGGAAGTATCCACGGAAGTTGACGGGGCCGCCGAAGGCGAAGATGTCGTACTCATCACGCTCAGAGACGCTGGACTTGTAGAACATGGTAGCGCCAAGACCAGGGGAGGAGTAGACGCCGCGGTTGCCGAGGATAGGGTTTTCGAAGCGGTCCAGGCAACGGTCAGGTGAGGCAGTGCCAAAGGTACAGCCCTTGAGTGCAGAGAAGTCTGAGGGTGCTTTTCCTTGGACGTTGATCTCGTAGTGGTCCTGGAGGTTGGTACCAACACCAGGGAGGTCGGCAATAACGGGAATGTTAAATTTCTTTAGCTCATCAGAAGGACCGACACCGCTAAGCTTTAGGAGTTGAGGCGAGTTGTATGTTCCTCCAGCAACAATGACCTCGCGAGAAGCAGTGGCAGAACCAGGAGTTCCAGAAGCGCCGCCGGACTTGGGGCTGGCTTTGTAGAGGTATTGGCCGTCAAGGAACTCAACACCGGTGGCACGGGGAGGGGTAACTTTCTGGTCGAATGTGACCTTAGTAACGTGGCAGTTGAGTCTGACATCAAGAGGGTACTTCTTGCTGCCGTCGGCGTTCTTAGCATCGCGAACGGCAATGACGAACTCACGAGATCCAGCGCGTTTGCCATTAGTGGTAGAGATAGGGATCTGGTAGAGAGCGGGCTGCTTGTCACGGCTCTGGGTGTCGGCGTTGGCATCACCAGCAATGAGGGTACCGAGGTTGACAATGGCGTTGGTGGCGTTGCTAAGAGCGAATGCGGCACCGCTAATCACACTCAAAAGCTGAGGGTCAGAAGTGACGATGTCAATGGGTGCGTAATCGGTGCCGAGCCAGCCGTCCTTGCCATGGCCTTTACCGTTGAGTAGACCGCCAAGCAAAAGGTAGTGGTTGTCTTCCAACCTCTCGAAGTACTTGCGCATGTTGGACGCAGACCAGGAGTTGTCTCCAGTGAGGGTGGCAATACGGTCAAAATCGGACCGGTGAGGGTAGACAGCGATGAGGGCGTTATGTGCGGTGCATCCTCCGAGAGTTCCGGTACGAGGGTATAGCGTACCCTTCATGACAGAGCCCGCGGGGGGGTTGAGACCGGTATATAGGCTGCCATCAGGAGTGGTGTAAGTAGTTTTGTAGTCGCGTGCTTGTCTCTTTTCATCGGCGTAGTGCTTTACGAAGAAGTTCCAGCTCAAGTTGGGGTCCTCTGATGACTTCGCGTTGAATGCAGGAATGGTGTAGTTGACGTTAGCACCTTGGTCATCACCAGCTTCAATGAGAAGTGTCTTGTGACCGGCGAGAGCGAGGCGAGCAGCCAGGGGCTTTGGCGACGGTTAGTAAAACTCCTATAGGCACCACGGTAGTCTATGACTTACGCCACCACCAGCTCCGGAGCCGACGACTACATATTCGTAACCGGTAAGATCGACAGCCTTGGCAAGCGTAAGGAGAGCCGCGAATCCGAAGATCTTGGGGAACAGCATTGTGATTAGGTATTACGCAGGTACTTGTTCACCTGGGCGGGTATTTAAAGAAAGAATGGCAGAGGCTGAAGAATTGCCTGCTTGGGCCATCCTGAACGGCGTTTCTTGCCTTTATGTAAATTCTAAATCGCATAAGCAGCTCGCCCCTATTAACCCGTGTTCAAGAATGCCGAACCGTGTCGGACGAAAATCACTGCAAGCAATGCGATGGCAACACTCGATTTTTAGTAGTGGCGGTAGTTGATCCTTTCTCAGCCTGGAAAATAATGCTTATGGTCATGGCTGGCGTGCAGATCATATGGGTCCTCCTAGGGTACCCTGCGGGCTGTAATTTGGAATCCGAACACGAAGACAAGTTGGCGTTCGTTCTGAGCTGCCTATATGATGGTCGTTAATCTCAGCCTTACAAAAGACAAAAAGAAGAACATTCCGCGACGGTAAATTCCCCACTCTTGTGCCACTCTGTGGTTCAACATGCTGTTGTTCAGTCTCTTTCACCTTGTGAATGTACCACAGCATGGAGTGGCAGACGCGGACCCGCAGCTTCCACGTCTGACTTGCTTACGCCTTCCTCATTCTGGTCCTCGCCGACATAGGTTCCACGTATGGAAATGATGTTGCCCCTGTCAGGGACATCTTACCCTGGTCTGTCAATTCTTGAGCCGGACCTCCCTCCCGCTTCGGAAGTGGGCCAAGCGCGTGGAGAAATCATTCCAGGGATAACAGACGCTAGCGCCCTATACAGATTAGCATCAACGTGCACTAGAAACTTTCTGAACCTGGACTTCACAAAGGCCCGGGAGCAAAGACGACGTGGTTCTGTAAGTAGAATGCCGATTTGTTGCCCAATTAAGACATCGCGTCCATGTGATATGGAACGATGGATTGTCGGTAAATGAAAAAGATTGACTTTTTGCCACAAGACCCAGAGTAACTGACTCGGCTACTCCACTCGACACATGCTCACCATTCGAACGCCATCAGCCATGTTGAAATCGGCATTCGGCAGTCTACATAGAGCTTTCAATGCTTGCTCTAGCCCGGCTAGCCGCAGCGTTAAGGCTTGCGGTTCTTTCCCTCTGCACCTGTGCGCCATCCCGAACACATGTTTTCGACCCTGGCTCAAGGCTCGCCGGGCCATACTGCGTCGGCAATACTTCTCACAAGCTGCAATTTCTTCCTCATGTCTTCGTACCCAAGCGAGTTTCCCTCGGCATGCGATGCGAAACCACACTGGGGGCTGACACAACACTGTTTGATGGCATCTTCGCGCGACTGGCCAGTACCCTTTGCGATCCAATCAGCGGCTTGGTTGACCCTAGCAATCATCTCATTCTTGTCCTCGAGCTTAGGGAATTTGGAGGTGATGACGCCGAGTACAACATTTTTGTCCTTGGGGAGATGTGCAAGTGGCTCAAACCCTCCAGCGCGCGGGGTGTCGTATTCGAGGTAATACGTATCTACGTTGAGGTCCTACCAACGTCAGCATGCTCGATTTCTCGCCATGAATACTGGACAAACCTGGAATAGCTTCTTTGCAATGTTGTCATATGCACCTTCGGAAAAGTGTCTGCTTCCTACATAGTTGCCGCGGCACAGATGGATGCCGAGATGCATGTCCGCGGGGCGTTCAAAGCACTTGTTGTAGAATCGGACGTACGAATCGAACATCTCATCAGCCGATTTGTCATTGGTCGTGTCAGCCTTCCAGCCCGCCAACATATCGTCTGAGCAGAAGTAAGCGAGATTGGGGTCGTCGATCTGAATATTCCTGATGCCTTGCGAATGCAAGATCTTTAGCTCTTCTTGGTATGCCTTGGCAACGTCCTCGAAGTACTCTTCGTCATTCGCATAGACTTCTTTCGGATAGGCCCTTCCATTCATGTAACGGAAATGGTACCATGAAGGCGAGATCAAGGTAATCTTGATATTCTTGAACTCGCTCTCGGGCAGGAGACTCTTCATCAAATCAACTTCGCGCTGGTTGCTTGACTTTCCGGGGTGCTTGATCTTGTCGACGCAGACCGTGACATGGTTGGGCACTTCTTTTGCCTCCATGAAAGACTTGACGTCAGGCGCGTAAGCTCGGAACATATCCTTGTTGTAGCCTTTGAGAACGCCAAGCTGGAGCTCCTTCATGCCATGAAGCGTCTCGAAGAATGTTCCCCAGAACATGTGTCTAGCCCAGGTTAGTTCAGACCCTGACTTGGAGGTTCTTGGTCGCTGACCTGGTGTACTCTCCACTTGAGACAACCTTGAAACCACAATCTTGTTGGGTCTTTATGACCTCCGCGACGGACGTGTCCTCCAAAGGTATGAGCTCCTCTGGCTGCGCCTTGCCTGAGGCGACGTCATAACTCTTTTGCACCAGCTCCTGCGGTCGAAGCAATGAGCCGACGTGCTCAGCGCGGAAAGGTGGACTTCTCTTCAAGGACATGGTTGACTCGAGGGTTTGAACAGCTCAGGAAAGAGGGAAAGATAAGAAAGAAGTATTGGACTGAAGAAAGTCTTGCCCCTCATCTTGTCCGCTTGCCCCGCAAACACAACTGAGCCAGCCGCTCAGCCAGAACCGCTGAATTATTTGCCAACCTGCCATACCCTGCTATCCCCTGTCGAGGCGCATGTAAGCGAAGTCCAAATGGTGGCCATTCGTCGGATTGGAAAAGTCCAGTAGTTCAGTACCATGGCGCGGGGCGGGGCGGGCAATGTGGGATCCAGCTCGAGCTATGGTGGGGCCTGCAATGGATAAGATGAGGTGTGCGTAACGCGACGTTGTACCGCGAGCTTACACAGCCATCGATGGACTCTTCAAACCGCGAGTCTCCTTCCAAAATCTAAACCAACAGCCCGTCGTCGCATTCGCAGTCATCACCGAGTCTCCGTCCTCATTCTTGCCCAGCTCTTGGTTCAGATGCATGACATGTTGCATGTCCCACAAAGCGTGTAATGAAATTGGAGAAAAGATCGGCAATGAAGATCTGGCTATGCTGCGGAGTATATTGGGAGGTCCATAATCCGTTTGTTAAGCCCAAGAGACGTGAAGCTGTCGATCAGCAGTTGTTTGTTGTGCCGCAAGAGGGTAACAGTTATGCCCCACCAAAGTTGTCGCATCGATGACAACGACACGGCACGAACCCCGGACATGGCCACCCCGCTACCACCAAATCAAAGAACTTCTGTCAGCGTCCGCGCCACTTGTAATGACGAAAGAACATTCACTCCGTTTATCGGACCTCGGGAAAATTACTACTCCGAATGCTGACCACCAGTTTACATACATATGGAGGGGATGCCACTCCACTTAGGGCGTGCTCATGAACTAGACATCTACACTCCAACACCAATTGCCCCATATCCGCCAACTTAAGCCGAAATGACACGAGTTCTGTTGACAGGAGGCAGTGGCTTCATTGCCGCGCACACACTCGATATCCTGCTAGACCACGGACATAGCGTGGTTGCCACTGTGCGGACACAGGACAAGGCAGACAAGATCAAAGAGTCCTACAAGAGCTATGTCGAGAAAGGTCAATTAGACTTTGTCATTGTGCCAGATATCGCACAGCCGGACGCTTTTGAAAAGGCTGTCGTCTCCGATCCTCCGTTTGAGGTTGTGTTACATACTGCGAGTCCGTTTCACTACGACGTGACTGATGTCCAGAAAGTAAGTGCGCCTGCTTAGACCCAGCCAGCACCATTCGCTAACAGGATAGGATTTGCTTGACCCTGCGATAATTGGAACTACGTCTATTTTGAAATCGATCAAGGCGCACGCGCCGTCCGTTAAGCATGTAGTCGTCACATCGTCATACGCCGCCATTGTACACCCTCACAAGGGCTACTGGCCTGGACACGTTTACTCAGAGGATGACTGGGACCCCATCACGCCGGAGGAGGCCAAGGAGACCCCAATAACGGGATATCGAGCAAGCAAGACATTTGCTGAGAAAGCAGCCTGGGACTTTGTGGAAAATGAAAAACCCAACTTCTCACTCTCGACCATTAACCCCCCGATGGTCTTCGGGCCAATAGTGAGTAGTTAAGGCACGAATTATTTGAATATCATCTCTGACAGTGACCAAGGTCCACGCTCTTGACAGCTTAGACAACCTCAACACATCGAACAAATTCATGCTGAGCGTTGCGCAGGGCAAATGCAAGGATGAGATTCCCAAGAACATGCCGCCCCAGCACCTTTGGGTAGATGTACGCGACGTCGCCGAAGCACACGTGGCTGCATTTGAGAAGCCAGAAGCTGCCAACAAGCGCTTCTTTGTCACTGCAGGTTACTACTCCAACAAGGATATTTGCGATGCCATCAGGAAGAACTTTCCCGAGTTGAAGGACCTACCGAGCGAGTCTACACCCGGCGGCGACTACCCAGAAGGCGTCCCTGGCAAGGGTATGTACGGATACAACAACAAGCGATCAATCGAGATCCTTGGTCTGAAGTACAAGACGTTGGAGGAATCTATGGTTGACTGTATCAAGTCATTCCAGAAGAAAGGGTTGTAAAATGTCATGGTCGGAAGAAGAATGATGGATGGATGGATGGTTGGATGCGCATTCGATTGGCTATATAGACTATCTAAGTTATACTCTTGAGCGAGCTCTTCGGTATCGACAGTATGGATGATGATCTATGAGAAGGCATGTCAGCACGCACGCCTGGAACATGATAGCAAGTACAAGTTGTAGATGAGCAATCAGCCTGTTGAGCTTGAAAATTTTTGGACTTCACCGTCGTTTGACTCGGAAGTTATCGTTATGTGATCATCATAATGCGATTGGAAAAAAGAAGGAATAAGAGTGCTTACATTGGAGGTGCTGGTGCGGTTGGCCACAAGGCGCTGCATTAAGCGCAATTGGTGGCCGGCGATGGTGTCAAGAAGTAAGGGCGAAGGAGCTTCGAAGAAAATGGCCGGCGCGGCACAAGGTCGGGCCGCATCTTTCCAAGACTAGCGCATGCCCCACCAACGAAGCATGACCGATGGCGGGCAGTGACAGCAAAAGCCCAAACATCATCTCGAGACTTCCACCCGATTCTGCACTCTAGCCGTCGCGCGCATATCCGGCAAGCCTAAACATCTTTCTGATCCCAACCTTACGGCTCAAGAAACCGACAAACCGCAAAGATGTGTAAGTTGGCTACTTCTACCCCGCCACCAGCACCCTTGAATGCGCCCAGAGTGGAAAGCTGCGAAGCTTGCTGTGCCTGAACCTCTGGGTACGGGAACGGGCTCCTATTTGCTCTGAGGCTCTTTCCTTGTTGAATCTCTCGCACTTTTCTGCTTCGCAGTGTGTCTTGCAGAAGGCAGTATACCCAGAACTGACCATCCGCGCAGCCGACTTCAACGCCATTGCCCGTATGTATCACCCAGCGCACACGGTGTGAAGACAGCCATGCCGATTTATTCTTCCGCGAGCGCTTCTCCGGTCGTACCGCGACTGACACAGCTCCAGAGCAGTTCGTTCAGTTCTACTACAAAACTTTCGATGAGAACCGCGCCGGTCTCGCCCAACTCTACGTATGCGGTCCTACATGAGCGCATGGATCAGCAGCCGGCTCACAACAGTCACAGAAGGAAACCTCGATGCTCACCTTTGAGGCGCAAGGAACCCAGGGATCCGCCGCCATCGTAGAGAAGCTCCAGGTAATGATGACTCTATCTATGGAGAAAGCATAGGACTGATTTGCGGGAAGAACTTGCCATTCCAGCAGATACAGCACCGCACCGACACGGTCGATGCGCAGCCTTCCGCCGATGATGGTATCCTCGTCCTGGTCACCGGTGCGCTTCTGGCAAGTACTTTCCGTGCATTCTCACGTCGGACCTTGGCTAACGCGTCATAGCTCGGAGGCGAAGACAAGCCAATGAGCTTTACCCAGGCTTTCCAGCTCAAGAACGCTGAGGGAAGCTGGTATGTTCTTAATGATGTCTTCCGTCTCGTATACCCCGCCGCATAGGCTGCTTGTTCACACTTGAAGTCCGATTCATTGAAAGTGGTGAAACTTCAGACAGCAAGGTGTTTCTGATGGCGATGGCTATTGATACGGCTGATGGTTAGAACATTGAGCATTTTTGTGGGCGACGGCGTGCATGGCACATGAAACAACGACTATCCGATTTAATCTGCGTTGTCATTGCTGTAGCATCTAGCCTTCAGCTGCTGATGGGGTTTGGTTAGAACATTTCAAAATCGACATCAGCATTGTTTTCCGTACTTTCTGGCCTGTCCACGGGTGCTTATTGTAACCCGCTGCACGTTTCCGAGCCCTTTCCACCCATGCAGGCACGCGGGTTTCCGCAGCACGTGAGCGGAAGAGAGTTTTGCCGCCACTTCTCCGCCCCACGCTCACTTGCCGAAGCTCCATGCCATGCTTCCCTCGGATCTGGAGCTTAGCCAACAACGACCATGGCTTCATCATGCGGCAATAGCCAGACATTTCTTAGTCAACCAAAGTGCCTGCCTTTCTATTTTCTTCTCCTACCGCTACCTTGACCCCTCTGTTATTGTCTACCGTTGCATTGTCACATAGCATCTCACCATGGCTTTCGTACAGAAGGGTTTGAAGAACATTTTGCAGAAAAGTCCAAACGACGTAGTTTTCCTTTCAGCACTGCGGACACCAGTTACGAGAGCGAAAAAAGGTGGATTACGCGATGCATATGATCATGAACTTTTGGGTGCAGTACGCCAACTCTTGGATCCCCAACACATGGCTCTCAATACTGACGGCACTGCAGGTGCTTAAAGCCACAATAACAAAATTCCCAAACCTCGATCCTGCGAAGATAGACGATGTATGCATTGGTACAGTCCTCGCTGAACTCGGTGGCTCGAAGGCTGGCCGTATGGCTGCCAACCACGTCGGTATTCCCACGACAACATCATTCAGCACCGTGAACCGCGCTTGTGCGTCCGGTCTCTCCGCTATAACCTCGATCGCAAACTCGATAGCCGTCGGGCAGATTGATATAGGTATTGCAGGAGGCATGGAAAGCATGACACGCAACTACGGCAGCAGGGCTATACCAACAGAGCTCTGGCCTGAGATGAAAGACAGCCCAGTCAAGGAAGCGCGAGAGTGCATCATGAGCATGGGTATCACATCGGAGAATGTTGCGGAACGCTATGGCGTTAACCGCGCAGATCAGGACGCCTTTGCCGCACAGTCGCAACAAAGGGCCCCCGCAAGAACGGCAACGAACACGACGAGATCGTACCCACCCTTTGGGTTGATCCGGAGACTCCAGAGAGTCAAAAAAAAGTTACTGTTGCAAAGGATGATGGCATTCGGCCGGGAACCACAGTCGCGAAACTTGCCGCCATGAAACCAGCGTTCAAGGCGGATGGCACAAGCACGGCAGGGAACAGTAGTCAGGTTTCGGATGGAGCGAGTGCAGCGCTTATGATGCGCCGCTCTACAGCCACAGCGCTCGGTCTGGAAAAGCAAATCATCGGAAAGTGGGCCGGTACACAAGTCGTGGGTTGCTCGCCTGATGAAATGGGTGTTGGACCCGCTCTTGCCATCCCCAAGCTTTTGAACTACACCGGTTTGGAGACCTCGGACGTCAATGTCTGGGAAATCAACGAAGCGTTTGCTAGTCAAGCACTCTACTGCGTAAGGAAGTTGGGTCTGGAGGGCAAAATGGACAAGGTCAATCCCAATGGAGGTGCGATTGCCCTGGGTCATCCTCTCGGAGCGACAAGTGGTAGGATGCTCGCTACACTGTTGAGTGAGATGGGTAGGAATGGGGAGCAAGTTGGTGTACTGAGCAAATGCATTGGTACTGGAATGGGAATGGCTAGCTTGATTATTCGCGAGTAGAAGATGCGATGCAATGTAAAATGGTACTTGCATGGGGTATCAAAATGTAGACATGCAACGCTGTGATGACGCCTGGTTGCATCTGTCCTATGGTCTGCCCTATTTCCCTTTGCTGACCTTTTTCTTTGAGCGTTCTGCTAGGATCTCATCAAGGAAACTTTTCGGTTTATTCTTCGTTCTTTTGGGGGCAGGCTGTGTAACTTCCGCCTCATCGTCGTCGTCTTGGTTTGGCTTAACCTCGACCTGGGTGTCTGCGATTACATCCTCTTTGGTTTCATCTTCGTTGTTTGCATTGGCTGCTAGTCGCTTCGCTCTCGATTCCTCGTCTTCGTCGTCGCTGTCCACCTTTCTTGGCTCCTTTTTCTCCTTTTTCTTTTGCCTCTTTGATTTGAAAGTAGCAGCCCGACCCTCTTCCTCATCACTCTCTTCTTTCTTTGCGACGTTCTGCTTGGCATATTGTTGGGCCTTGGTGGCTGGTTTCGGTCTTGCTGCGTCTTGCTTTGCCGCAATGTGAATTTTTGCTTTCTTTTTGCCAATCAACTGCTGCAGTAGCTTGTCGTCTGATGTTGGTATTCTCTTGGTGAAACTGCCATCTTCGATGTCTTTGGGTAAAACACCGCCAAGACCGATTCTGAATACTGATCAGAAATTCGTCTGGAGATTGGGTGATGCGCGTTTACCTGTCGTGAGCGTAATTTTGTTTGAGATCTTGGTCATCATCGTCATTTTGCGTTTTGGCAGTGCTATCCGCAGGGTCCCAGTCAGGTCGCGAACCATACAGCGACGCCAAGAGCTTCTGTCCTTTTGCTTCAAGCAGACTTATGCGGTTTGCGATGACGTCGCCATCGTTATTTCTCTTTGACATGATTGCGCAATTAGTTGAGGTTGATCAAGTCTTGGTTGGTCTTCTTGAAGCGTTCCCGGCCGCGATATTTTTGAGGACCCGGTTCATTCTCGGCACGCTAGCAGACGGCCGCAACAGGCCTATGAAGCAGCAACATCACGGAGCTGTGCAATCCAGTTAACCCACCCCTCGACCTCGTCCATACATCCAAACGTGTGTCTGCCACTCAGACATCATGTACAACTTTGCCCGCGCCCGGCCGCTGGCTCGCGCTGTTCGCGCTGCTGCTGTAAGTGCACCAGCATGCTTCGCAAGCTGCAGAAGCCTCTTACGCAGTCTGCCCGCAATTGACAAGACATGCTAATAAAGAGCAGGAGACACCATTGAAGCGCTCTGTCATCCAGCAAAGAAGAGGCCTCGCAATTCACGAATACAGGTCCGCTGCCCTGCTCGAGTCGGTACGAAGGCCCCACCGCATATTGAACATTCTCGGCCATGCAGACATCTAATATGAACCTCAGTATGGCATTGGCGTACCCAAGGGCGGTGTCGCTGAGAGCGGCGCCGAGGCAGAGAAGATTGCCAAGGACATTGGTATGCGCCAGCGGGAATGAAAAGGCAGTTCTGGGCTAATGTGTATAGGCGGAGAGGACGCTGTCATCAAGGCCCAGGTCCTTGCTGGAGGTCGCGGAAAGGGAACTTTTGACAACGGCTTCAAGGGCGGTGTCAGGGTCGTCTACTCGTACGCTAGCTCGTGACCATACGGCACTTTAGCCAAAATCTAACACAGTATGCAGTCCCCGCGAAGCCTCTATTCTCGCTGAACAGATGATCGGTCACAAGCTCATCACCAAGCAAACTGGAGCCGCCGGCCGGCTCTGCAACTCCGTCTTCATCGTCGACCGCAAGTTCGCCCGCCGAGAGTTTTACCTCGCCATCCTCATGGACCGCGCTTCACAAGGACCCGTCATCGTTGCCTCGTCGCAAGGTGGCATGGATATTGAGACTGTTGCAAAGGAGCATCCCGAGGCCATCATCACCACCCCCGTTGACATTCACACCGGCGTTACTGACGAGATGGCGCGCAACATTGCGACCGACCTCGGCTTCTCCGAGCAATGCATCGAGGACGCCAAGGACACTATCCAGAAGCTATACAAGGTCTTCATGGAGAAGGATGCTACTCAGATCGAGATCAATCCTCTCTCCGAGACCACCGACCACCAGGTCCTTGCCATGGACGCCAAGCTAAACTTTGACGACAACGCAGACTTCCGCCAGAAGGAGGTCTTCTCCTGGAGGGACTTGACCCAAGAGGACCCTGAGGAGGTCAAGGCCGCTAAGGTTGGTCTCAACTTCATCAAGCTCGACGGTGATATTGGCTGCCTTGTCAACGGTGCCGGTCTCGCCATGGCGACCATGGATATCATCAAGCTGAACGGTGGTACCCCTGCCAACTTCTTGGACGTTGGTGGCGGTGCTACACCCGAGGCCATCAGGCAAGCGTTTGACCTCATCACCAGCGACCCCAAGGTCACTGCCATCTTCGTCAACATCTTCGGTGGTATCGTGCGCTGCGATGCTATTGCTAAAGGTCTGATCCAGGTCGTCCAGGAGATGAACCTCAAGACCCCAGTTATTGCCAGGTTGCAGGGTACCAACATGGAGGCAGCCCAGAAGCTCGTAAGTCAATTTACACAGCACTGAAAAAACGAATGTCTACTAACTTGCCATCCAGCTCAACGACTCAGGCCTTAAGATCTTCTCCATCGACGACCTACAGGCCGCCGCTGAGAAATCTGTCCAGTTCAGCAAGGTTGTCAAGATGGCCCGCGATATTGATGTCGGTGTCGAATTTACTCTCGGTATTTAAGCACCGGTGTGGCAGGAACACAGTTGCTGGCTAACCTCGTTTGAGTCCAATAGGTTTATAGAATAGTAACCAGACGTGTGTGGTGTTCTCTACAAGTCATTCTTCACTTTTTGTCTGGTGTTGCCTTGATGTTTTACTCAAAAGTCTCACATGGTGCTGCTTTTAAAATGCTCCAAAAATAGATCTTACGACACTGCATGGTGGGATGTGGTGGCTCTTATAGATCTCACGGCAATATGGAGTGGATGATTTACTTTTTTTTAGACAAGCAGACAACACATACCCGTTCCCAGTTCATGGCTACAGTGTCTCCTTCGGAGAGAAACCATGTTCAAGGTCGTTCATGTATCCGTACCAGCTTCATGACATCGTTCTCAGCATACCTGTGTCTGTGACTTATTTGTACCTCTGTTTTGAAACACAGGGAACAACGCGGAGTCATAGAAACTCGCTCACATAGGCAGTGGGGCCCGACAATTTTGTCCTTTGTACAGAGAGGTGGAGACGTTTTGTATATTAAAGAGAGAGTACTGAGGGGGAAGAAATATAACAACGTAGAAGTCGTATTTTTTTTAAATTGCCGGATGGAGATAACAATGCACCGTGGAGTATCTTTTAGAAGATACGGTGTAAGTATATCGAAAGGGAGAAGCGCCGTCTCCATAACCTGGCGGTCCCTCTGTTTTAAAGAAATGCTGAAAAGAGTCATGTTAGAGAAGAAACGAGAACGAATGATTTTTATAGACCTAGGGATCACGACGTGGTACTTCTGTTGATTGTTACTTTTGTGGTTTTGGTATTTCTGGGTTGAGGTATAATAGAATAGACTGCTGGTCATACACTATATATTAGTTTTTCTATACCGTATCCTCTTAGAGTATCGAGGAACTTTTAGGAAAGAGAAGCTTATAGTATGGATGTGTTCGCTTCTAGATCAAAGGTGGTAGGCTTAGATTATTGTAGGAGAGCAGCGGGAGGACAGAAGGCCAAGCTCATGTACCGCTGTACCCTTAGTTTTGTTCCGCGAGATCCTTTTTTTTTGATAAAAGGTTTGTGAAGGGAATTTTGACACTATTTAGGTGTGTGTAATAATTACATCTCATCAGTCTGTGTCGATTCATTGTGGTTTAAATAATCGGGAAGGCCGACATAATCATAGCCTTGGAACGTTTTGAGTTTTCTTCTGCAGGGGAAAGACATGAAATAGTGAACGGTGAAGTTTTGGGAAGACAGAGAGAGAGGGCAGGCGCACTATGCGATTAGAGGATGGCTCTTTTAGGAACGAATAAACGAGGCTGTATGGAAGGAAGCAGGAGAGAAATAGGAAAGAAGGGACTTTCTACAACAACTCAGACCTGAGGCCTGCAAACATGGCACAACACTTTTCGTTCAAATTTTCATTATAGACTTGGCAGCTTGTTTCGGAGAAATGGAAAATGTTCATGTCTTTTCGCGTGTGAGAAGAAGTGTTTGCTAAACTTAATTGATAGGTCTATTAATATGCTTGTATATTACGCTAAATTTTCAAAGTATTTGCATTTTCTTCCATGACTTTTACAGAGCAGCACAGAGCGGCACAGAGCCAGATATACTTTGTCGAGTACGTCTTTGTAGAGAATGACAAGGTTGTTCGACTACAGTGACAACTTTATCGACAGCATGCTCAGCCTCGGGGTAACGCTTGTTGGGCGCCGATTTTCGGAAGGAGAGCTGGCTGCAGAACACCAATACACTAAACCATGCATCTAAAAACTTGAAGACAAGAGATTGCACCGTTTAGATATATCACAGTCGCGCGCTACCCCGAGTGGCAGTGCGCCATGTCACTTCACGAGGGAATCCTTCTTTCCAGTACCAGTAGTGGATTAGTACAAGAGCAAGATATGGTCATAGAGTTATAGGTATGGAGGGAGGGAAACGCCACGCGCAGTGCAGCGCCAAACGTATGATAGAGGGATGAACGAAGGATGTAGAGATGCAGGCGTTAGTCTAAAAGGAGCCAAGAGGGCGCTAACCGAACAGCTTATTCATATGCAGCCCACAGAAACGACTAAGAGAGACGTCCGCTCTAGCACGGTTATGTTACCGATAAGCGAAGCTTCCCCCTTATCCTCCACCGTCTTCCATTAACGCATTCATATAGTTAGTCTTTATAAGAGAATCACTCTCTCTTAATAAAGAACCACATTTTGTCCACTACATATGTGAGTCCAAATCAATTAAGAAAGTACAATAACCGATCGTTCCAATTGTCCCTACTCTAACGAATTTGCAGATATCCAAACGTTCCTGAAGCCGCGAGCTGGTCACATACCAGATGAGATCAAATATCTAATCAGGTTCGGACGCGAAGATGTTGTTGCTTGGGGAACTACTGGCCTTGTTGTCGTCGATAGACCATCTAAGTCGGTTATCAAAGCCCCTCTTCAAGAGGATTGTTCTAATCTCATCCTGAGAGAGCAGCAGATCTATGAACGAATTACTCAGCGAGGATGTCATCAATGAATACTGCGTTATCATGGCACCGTTGGATCTGGTATTCGACTGAAATACGTCCCTAAAGGCAACCTTTGATCGTTCAACAGCCGAAACAAGGTCGATAAGTTACTATTGCAATGAGCTGTTCAAATTGCACAGGCACTCAGTTTCATTCATCTCACTGGAATTATCCACGGGGATTTAGCTTGCCATAATATGTTCCTGGCTGGAAAGTTGAGTGCCAAGTTAGCTGACTTTGCTGGATCTTCCCTGGACGGTTCCCCACTTCTCATCGCGGTGACACCAAGTCACGAATAATCCAGGACCTGTCTCATTTGCTCAAGGAGACTTCTTTGCATTTGGGTCTGTTTCATATGAGATTATAACTGTCCATGTTCCTTACGCAAACTCAGCCGAAGACGAGATTCTTGACCGATACTCGAAACGCGATTTTTCTGACATGGATGTTCTGCACGCCATTGGAGAAATTATCAGAAAGTGCTGGTAAGGCCAATACGATGGATTTGAAATGGTTGTTTAGGACCTAGGTGGTGACATATTTAATTAGTGACTATCAATATCTCCTAGAAGTTCTATTCATGATGCTGAACCCAGGCCATCTACACTGGTCACTTGCGATTCATAGCTAGAAAAAATCTCGAACAGCCAAATTCTTAACCGAACGCAGGCGTTTTGCAGTGAGAACAACTTAGGAGAGTCTTCGGCGCCGAGACCCGGCAAGTCAGTGACGTCTGACGCTGAGCATGTAGCCAACAGTCCCCGCGTACCGTGTCCACAACGCGCACCTCGATATAATAACAATGATATTTCCATCTCACTATCTTCGAGCAACGATATCTGCACGGGAAATCGTTACAGAAGCACGTACAACGTGTCATCACGGAAATGTTTTACGAAAACGTTGCTAATAAACAAGAATGTCTGTTACACATTTCGAAAGCTTTTGTTGTCTTAAGACAAGTGCTCAGAGCTTGTAAGCATACTATTTGGGGAGGGTTTTTTTGAGTGAGTAGAGGTACAGGCAGTAAAGAAGTAAAGTCAAAATGAGCGAAACATTGAGCTATATACTCGGTGGGTAAAGCATTTGCTCTTTCTTCAAGATTACGATGATAATGCCATTTCTGCATCGATCTACCCCTTGCTGTTCTTGAGAACAGGAAGAAAGGGACATGGATGCGAGAAGGCTCTGCTTTCGTTGGCTTCGGGAAACAGCGCCAGTCAAGAGTGTGAAGGGACACGTACGGCGCTTCATATATTGCGGTTCCAAATGAACAAGTGTACGGACACATGAATTTAAATAAGGCACCGATGGTCAGCAAAACTCACGGGTGCCGAGTCCATGGATGTAAGCCATCTGCGATACGAGACGCATCTGCGATACGAGACACATCTGGGATACGAGACACATATCATTGCAAAAACTACGTCATTTCTTAAACTCCCATTCAACTCACTCCAAACTCGCCTTTTAATGTCAACTTCAGCAAGTCCTTCTCCAGGATCTCTTCCTTCCTTTTCAAAAGATCCTCGACATCCCAATTGGCAGCCACAAAGCGACCACTCAGAAACCTAGCCTTCTCTTGACACAGCCACACCGCAGTGCCACCGACAAGCTCTGGACTGTCACTATTGAACAGGGAGCGAAAAGGCTCACGCAGCATATCCGTAGCTACTAGACCGGGATGCATGGAAACGGCGGTGATATTTGCATATTCCGCGGCGACATAGGCAGCCAGCGCATCGACGACAAACTTTGACATGAAATAAGCACCAAGCGGCGGCACTGTGAAGAAAGCCTGCCAGGAGCTGACATTGACAATGGTAGCACGCATTTGAGGATTCGGCAGTAAGCGTAGGAAGGAGCGAATGAGGAGATAGTTTCCCTTGCCATTGACCTCCTAATAATAAAACATGTTACTATAGGCCAATAACACTGAGCGTTTTGTTTACTTGATCCAACCAAGGATGGACCTTGCTGCGCGTCATTTTTTCGAGTACAGACTTACAAAATTGCGCCACCATTCATCCGGATCTGTTTCGTGCAGCTTCGGTCCGTCTCCGGTCATGGCACCGGCTGCGTTTATCAGGATATCTGCATGACCAAACTTGCTTTTGATGGAGCAAAAGGCGGCGTCGACGGATCCTGAGTCGGATATATCCAGTGGGCACATGAAAGTTTCAACACTCGGGTCAGCTTCCTTGATTGATGCCTCTGTTGCTGCGAGCTTATCGGCGTTGGACGCTAGGAGCACGATGCCTCTTACGTGTGCTTTGACAAATGCTGGAACCATGGCCTGTGCAGTAGTTTGTTAGCTTGATATACCAGTACAGTACCGGTACTTCCCTACAGAATATGCGGAGTTCCGTAGTTACATATGCAGCTGTTGATTTCGGACATACCAAAGCCCCGATTCCTCGTGAGGCACCTGTTATGACAGCAACTTTGCCGGCCAAGCTATGCTCAGGAAGACTTGGGTCAATAGCAGGGTAAGCGTCTTGGTGTGCATTCTTTGTGAATTGCATAGACGTGACATAAAGTCTTTGGGGAGCTTACTCAAATCTGCCATTTTTGCACGTGCGGTCAAAACACAGACATGAACACGCTTCCGCAGAAAGGAGCGACTGGTCATATAACCGTCAAGACCTGCCAGGTAGGTAGAGAGACGCGAGAGACGTTACACAACCCTGCAATCCGCTTTCAGCCTCTGGCCACCTTTCCCCACTCGTCCGACAGGCGGGCTCCGGAGATGCATGCCGTAAGTAAGTATGTACTCCAAGGACTACCAATGACAATGTGAAAATTTGGTAGTCGTGAGGCGATGATCGTGACTTGTACAGGCTTAGCGTAGGAACTAGTACCGTACATTGGATGCACTCAGCCACTCTTTATCACTACGGGCCCACCACTAAGTGACGGGTACAAGCCAACCAAGTTTTGCCGGCCCGATCACGTATTGTTTATCCACTATTTCCTCATTGTTTGTCGCTTGCGTCATGTTTACTTACTTGGGCGTCAATTATGTTAATTAGGGCTCATGTTATATCTCCTCGAGGTCACTTTCGCCATGTAGTCTGCATTTCTTGATGGCAATAGAAACTTCGTATTCTGTGTCAAGTTAGCAGTCGTACGATTTGACAGGGTACGATGTAGCCGCATGAACATTGTGCCCAACTTGTGGGGACCATGTCCACATGGCCTCTTTGCCAGCGCGTTGATCGATGTGGAGTAGACATCTGTAAAAGTATAAACGCTTGAGAGTTTTCTGGGCGTCTTTTGCTCCTACCCCGAATCGGAGAATTCTACAACTGTGGGAGCAGATGAGTTGAGGCAATGGATTTGTTCTTGTGCGGGCGTATTCTTTACTTTGGCGTACATATCTCCAAAGGTGCTATCTAAAGATATCCCTTGGTGAATACGATTTGATACAGATCACTGCTACCATTGCTGTTCAGGCAACTTGCCGTCGACATGGTGCTTCATACAGACCTCGGCCCAAACCTTACGGCCGCCGTCATCCTGACGGGAACCCTAGCTTTTCTCACCATGGGCATGCGAGTGTACACAAGAATCACAAAAAGAAACTGGGGTACTGATGACTGGATCATGTCAATTGGCTGCGTGTGTAATCTCAGTCTCAAAAGTCGTTTAGAACACGTTTAGCTCACCAATAATAGATACCGCTTCTCACCCTTACCATCGTTACCGTCCTTGGCTCCTATCATGGAATTGGGGCCAAGGACAGCACTCTCGCACACCCAAATAATGAGAGATATGTTGAACTAGCATACTTCGTCCGCGATATCCTCTCCTCATATGTGATGAATGACTGACGATAGCCAGTATTTTTTCCTCTACGAGGTTTTCTACTGCACTTCCGTAATATTTGTCAAGCTAAGCATCGCTTTCATGCTGAACCGGATAGCTGGCCGAAGAGTAGTCTTTATTTACATCAACTACGCTATCATGTGTCTTTGCGCAACCACCAATCTAGGAGCAGCGCTATATGTCATCTTCCAGTGTGATCCTGTTAGGTAATATACTACTTTGGGACCTCTTGAGCTTATAACTGATCATCCTGCAGCGCTGCTTGGAAATCTAATCTCAGGGGAAAGGGACATTGTGATACCCAGTTACATTTGCAGAATGTGTACTTCTTCTGCACATCAGTCAATATCTTCACAGACTGGGCTACAGCGCTCATGCCAATTCCATTACTATGGAATGTGCAAATGAGCAAAAATACTAAAGTTTCCGTCGCCAGTATCCTCGGTTTAGGCATTTTGTACACCAACCCCTTCAGTCCCACTCTTTCTACCGCTCGTTACTAACAAACACGTTAGTACATCAGTCACAGGCTTAGTTCGTCTGAAGTATACTGTAAGCCTAACCAGCAAACATGACTTCCTATGTAAGTCCGCTTCTCCTACTCGTGCAGCATTCTTACCCAATCTGACATCTCGAAGACGGTCTCGCCAGGATACTCATCTGGGGTTATGCAGAACCAGCTCTGGGTATGCTCGTTGGAAACATGACAACGCTGCGCCCGCTGTTTCACCGCATCCTGCATCTCAGGGTAAATGGCTCGGAACAAGCAAACACACGGGGGGAAACACCCGGAATTGTCAGTAGCAAAAGGCAATCTAATTCCTGCAGACCCTTCAACTTGGAATATAATTTGGGCATAGCCACGGACAACATATTTGAGAGTCAGTTGTCGACGCAAATCCATGGTGGCCGGAGCAACTCAGGGAGCGAAACTGAAAGTCAGAAGCAATCTAGGGAGAAGGGTAGGATTGTTGTTAGTCAGCAAGTAGAAGTCAGCCGCCAGTGATTGCACAGAGACTGAAGAAGAGACTAGTGAAACATATGACTTGGTAGTCCGTTGGATAGGATATGATGCGTGCAGTCTATAGCAGTCGCAATCTATTGCTTCTGCTCACCACCAACGCTCTTGGTTCCAGCCTTGGTAGTGTTGCCAACAGCATTTCCAGCCGCTATAATACCGTTAGCTACTCGCCTATGTCGTTCCTTTCTGTAAAATGCCATACCTTTCGTAGTGTCTCCAAGCCCACTGGTGATTCCCGTCACAGCATCCCCAAGGCCCTTCCCTCCAGCAGCAACAACATTGCCCGTTGTATTAGTCACGCCTTGAACACCCTTGCCCACTGTGTTTGTTGCCGCACCTAGTGTGTTTCCTGCATGGTCAGAAATATGTTCCGACACGGGTTTCGACTTGATAGGTGGTCTGTCGTGCGAGAGGCTACATACCGAGTCCACTTGCCGCGGTACCGAAGAAGCCTAACGAACTTGTTAGTCTGATGATTGTTTATCCTTTGTTCTATGGCAAATGATCATAAGGCATTCGAGCAAGAGCAAGCATATACATACCCTTCTGCTGCTGCTCGTTCTGATCCGACATATTCGCTGGGTAGATCGAGATGAGTTTGTGTGTATAATTAGAATCAGATACTTTCTCTGCTTTAATAGCTCAGAAGATGCGATTTTGATTATTGCAGTGGCATGTAGTTGTCAAGCTGAGTTCGTGCTATAAGGAGCTGTTGTCCTGTATGACGTAACTGCCTGCCTGTGCTTCTCGCCCCTGCGAGACCCCTCATCTGAGCCGCGCAACGCTCCTGCCACCTGCCGTGTTCCACAGTTAAATCATCGGCTATCTCACATCACCAGTAAGAAGGCACATACGTCAGTCACCTCGAACTAAACATAAAATGCGGATAAGCAGTCGCAACCATGTCAAGCATCAAGGCACAAGTCTTCAGATTTCCAGTGTATTTTAACTAGACCAAACTATAAACACAAAGAGGCGCATCATTGAAGCATCGCTTTCATGACTCTTGCTCTCGTGCAGTAAAATCTCCGTTGCAAGCGCAAGCCTAAGCACACTTGCTATCGTCGGCGGCGCTGCATCACCAAACCACCGCAGGTTGTAAACGCAGAAAAGAAGAGAAGAAAAGAAATAACACGAACAAGGGTGGTGAGATTATAAAAACCTCGACAGAGAAGACGGTACTACTCTGACCTCTCTGTCCTACCGAACCCTGTTACAAGTCATGGCGTGGAAAAATGAAACGAAAAGCAAACAGAAAAGACCAAGGCCCCAGTGTACCACCCATGACGCTCGTGAGAATGCGCGTGGTATGGCCATCTCCTTTGTTCAGATCCGGAACGCCGTCATGATTTGTACATTTCCGTAAGAAACATGCGCATGAAAACAGCCGAGAGTTGTGTCGTTTCACCAAAAGGCTCGCACGCTCGTCCATGAAACCCATCACTCGACAACAAGGAAACTTTTGGAACCCACCAGTCTTGAAAGTCACAGGAAAGAAACCCCGCGAAATGCAAAACAATGCGCGCTGAGATGCCCCCGTCTATGCAACGAAACAAGCGATTAGATTACCGCGTGCGGCGTGGTCTATGGGTATAACCGTCACGCGCTCAAACGAAGAAAGGTCATCACTCCGAAGGCTTTGCCTCCGGGTCGGCGGCAGACTCTTCTGCAGCGTTTGATGTGGCGGCCTCACCAGCGTCTTCATTGCCAAGGGCTGCTAACGCACTATTGTAATGTTAGTGTGATTCTCAAGTGCTGTTGGAATGTGGCTTACCTGAAAGCATTTGCGTGGGCCGTTGTCTCCTTCTCCTTCTGCACAGGTGGCGTACCGGTGCGGGAGGAGGCACCAGAGTCCTCACCACGGCCGCCCATCATACCAGGGCCAAGACCACGACGGCCACTGCCGCTGCGGCTACCAAGCATGGAGGGTCCGAGTGCTCCAACGTTGTTGAGGTTGCGTCCAGAAGCACCCTTGGACAGCTTACGGAGGTCGTCCATCTGTACACGGCTACCAGTGTCTGGGGGAGGCTGCATGCCACCACCAGAGAACGAGCGAGCATCGCCACGGCCCATTGGCAGGCGGCCACCACCACCGCCGCGTTGATTCGAACGGGTACGCTCCATCTCGGCATTCTGTTGGGCCTGGAGAGCTTCTTGATGAATCTCGGCGATTGTCTTGGGGCCCTTGAGGATGTCCTTGGATTTCCAGCCAGACTTGCGCATGTCGACGGTGTCGAGTAACATGAAGCGCATACGTGACGGAAGTCCGTCCATGTTCATAACCTTCTCGATGCGCTCAAAGTACATGTTGATCATCTTGGGGCCAGCCTCGGCTCCTTCCATGGTCTGACCAACTGTGCGGAGCAACTTGACCAAACTCTCGATAGCAGCCTCATCAGGAAGACCCTCAAAATCCAGAAGCTTAAGCACACACTCGTGCATGATGCGCAGAGTCAACATGCCAAGCTTGTAAAGCTCACCAATGAACTGAATAAGACCGAGACCCTTTCGCTTGGCGGCAGCAGCGATGTAGTACTCGTCTGACAACAGCTTGGCCTCCTTTCCATCCTCTGGAGCGTCAGGTAGGTTAACTTCCCAACCACGCTCAAACTCCTCCTGACAGCGGTTGAGAAGGTATTTTCGGAAAAGAGCACCGCCAACGACTGGCTGGCCGTGCTTGTCGCGGACGTTCTCATCCTTGATCTCGGTGCTCATGGTTTGCAGCATACGGCTACAGAACTTGGCGTACATGGAAGACCAATGGCTCTCATCACAAGCCTTCTCAAACGTAAGCTGAATGACTTGGCGAAGGGTGCGACCGTCGGTCTCATCCTTGGACTGGGCAGCAATCTCGAGAATCTGATCGGAGATCTTGTCGAACTTCTCAGGCGTCATCTTGTTGAGGGCAGCCTTGACCTTACGCTGTACCAGATCGGGAGCCATGTGGCCAGCACCCATCTGTGCTTGAACAGCAGCAGGCTGAGTGAGTGATGTGGGTACCCAACCAGTTTGCGAGCGGGACAATGCCTTGACCTCCTGGCCAGCAGTCAAAGGCATCTGTTTGGCTTCCTGCGCGTTGTTGTTACCTCCGCGACGGCTGCCACCACCTCCCTTGCCACGCGAGCTACCAACACGCGGCGAGTTGGGTCCACCGTGGGGCATACTCTGGTAAGAGCTGGTACGTGCCATGGGGGGAGCCATAGGGAAAGAAGCACCACGATTTCCACCTAGGACGACATGAGCAAGAGGGTTTGTCATAGAGCCACCACGTCCGCCTTGGGATTGCTGGAAACGCTGTTCGGATGTCGTACCTGCCGGGAGAGTGCGACCTCCCGAGAATCCACCGCCTTGGAACTGGCCCATGACGTTACCAGCACCAGGCCCTGAACGAGAGGGTTGTCGGCCGCCCATCATGGAGCCAGGACGGGCGGACGGAGGACCGCCGCGAGCTGAAGCAGGCTCGTCGCCAACTGTCTCCTTCAACTTCATATCCCAGTCGACGGAAGGCTTCTCCTTGAAGACATCCTGGAACTGCAGCAAGAAGTCTTTGTCGTATTGACGTCCCTTACTCCTGTTGCTGTTGTTCAGGGCTGGGTTAGGGCTGGCCACTCCCTGAGGGTACATGACCTCAGCACGAACTTCGAGGAAACGTGCGGTCTTGAGCGCCTGCATACCAGCAGTTGGTTGTGCGGGCTCAACAGACTTGTTCGTCTCGAGCTTGAGAGCAGCTGGCTTCGGCTTTGATCCTCCAGTAGGAGTCTTCGATGCAGGAGGGGCAACGACCGTGGGCTCAACGGGTGTTGAGTCCTCGCTAGGTTCAGTCTGAGAAGCGCCCGGGCCAAACATGGTGTTCTTCTTCAGACCAGCGAAGAGAGCCTTGTCCTTGGCCTCACGTTCAGCCTTTTGCTCTGGTGTCTCTGCTGCACGAGCTGCCTCGGCCTCTTCGGCCTCGCGCTCGAGTTTTCGGAGACGCTCTTCTTCTTGCTTGACCTTCTCAGCAGCGTTGGCCTTCTCAGCTTCGGCCTTCTTCTTCTTCTCTTCGGCGTAGCGGGCCTCGTCTTCCTCACGCTTACGCTCTTCCTCTTCCATCTCAGCAATCATCCGCTCCATCTCTTCGTCTTCAAGACGCTTCTTCTCAGCAGCGTCTGTCTCAGCCTTCTTGGCTGCTTCAGCATCTTCCTTCTCCTTGGCCTCCTGAGCAGCCTTGGCCTCTTCCTCTTCCTTGGCAGCAAGCTTAGCATTGGCTTCAGCTTTGGCCTCCTCTTCGGTAGCCTCCTTTGCCTTCTTCTCCGCTTCTTCTTGAAGACGTAGCTTCTCTTGGAATTGCTTAACGAAGTCTGCCTTCTTAGCGGCGGTGTCTTCAGCACGGGTGGAATCAGAAGCGCTGGGTGCGCGCAATGGCGGGGTAGGCGTAGCAGCAATAGCCGGGGATCGAGGGGCAGCAGGTGGTGCGGAGACCACAGCAGGTGGCGCTGGAGAAGCACCCTTTTTGGGAAAATCAACGACTTCACCGTCGGCTATGCATTGTTAGTATGAAGTTTTCCAAGTAATGCAATATGCAGAAACCTTACCATTCTTGATTACAATAGCCTTACTCTTGGTCTTGGGGCGCTCGAAGCTCGAGTTAGGCACTGGACTGGCAGCAGTAAAACTGGGAGTGTGTGTGTGCGAGATGTGGTTTACGTTGGTCATCGCTGGGGTAGATGGCTGCGGAACAGCAGACGGCGGGCGCTCTGACATGTTGGAAGGAGTGCGAGACATGCTCTGGGCTTGGGGCTGATGGCCGTACGGGGGAACTCCGTAGGGAGTGGGTTGCATCTGCGGGGGATAACCACGTCCAGGGCTGGCGGGAACACCTGGGTAATGAATTGACTGTTGCAGTCCGTATCCCTGTTGGTAGAAGTTGTTGTACGGGTCTAGCGCAGGTTGAGGCATGCCGTACATGTTCTGTATTGGCATTAATGTTAGGTGTTGTTCAACGATTTGGTTAAAATTATAAATAGGGAATCTGTGGGTTATGGAAATTGTTGGGTTCAGGGACCCGTGCGTTGGCGCACAAAACCAGGATATGTGAATTGAAAAACAAAAAAACGGTCAAGTTAATAGAGGGTCTACGAACCTGTTGCGGGTACTGCTGTCCTGGGTAGTATGGGCATGCCCTGAGGATTGGCTAGCTGCTGCTGGTGATGCATTGTAGCTGGTGTCATAGCCGGGCTGCGATTCTGAGTGTATGGAGAGCGCTGTTGCATCGGGTTTGGGGGCTGGAATGGTGGGGCATGACCCCGCCCCATGCCATGAGGCAGAGGGCGGTATGGTTGAGGTGACTGGTTCGCCATTTGCGGGTTGTAGTGGCCTTGGGGGTATCCTCCGCGTCCGCCTCTGTTAGGGGCAAAGCCACGACCCATGTTGGCGTTACTCATGTCGCTGTGTGCAGACTGCGAAGACTCGCGGCGCAAATGTTGGGCTTGTGGGAGCGCGTGCGAGTTGGGTTGGGGAGGCATAGAGGGACGAGTCTGTGGCTGAGTTAGAGTGTGAGGCTGAGAGGCAGGGCGCGGCGGACTCACGTTAGGCTCAGTGCTTTCACCGCCCTGACCGCCAAAGACCAAATTTGGTCGTGTAGGCAATCCGTCGGGCTTGGGACCTCCAGAAACGGGCGTTGGGATAGGCGATGGTGAATGCGCAGGTGAGGCGACGCGCGGGTTCTGCGCCTGCGGGTTCAGGTTTCCCTGTACTACGGGCGAAGCGTGCGCGGGGGCTGGTGAGCCGGCGAGCGATCCGAACTTGATGCCAGAGGGCGGGCCGCCTGTGGTGGCAACAGGAGGTGTCTGCTTGATCTGGACCGAGGACTTGCGGCTGTGCTCGTGGAGGTTGCCGTTGCCGTTGGGGCCGCCGCTCACAATGGTAGGCATGGCAGGAATAGCAGGTTTGATGGCGCTGTTGCCATTCACCGGGGATACAGACGAGCTCTTGCCATGCTGAGCGTTCTGCGGTCCTCCCACTGCCACGGGGGGCGCTGCGCTGGACACGATCGTGGGTTTGGTCGCGTTGGCGTAAGAGCTCCTGGCAGTGGGTTGAGCCGATCCAGCGGCCACGGTGGCGGACGATCCTGTAGAGGAGCTGTTCGCGGTCGTAGACGAGGAAGCGGCAATCGGCGGGGTTTGCGAGTTCGAGATGGAATTACTCATGGACTCGGTGGTGGGTGAGGTGGTTGTGAGAGTGCGGTCTGTGGCTCGCGCAATCGCTACCTAAGTGCGGTCGGATGACGTTGTCGCTGGAATCCCAGATTCGAGCGTTGAGGACTCTGCAGTATTAATGAGTTGCCGGGACGACAAACTCGGGGTGCAGAAAAGAGCGTCGTCGGCTACGAAGAGAAGAGGTCAACTCCTTTTGGGAAGGGCGTTGGAGGCTGTCCGAGCGCTTCAATGAAGGAGTCTCGGCAGGTTTCCTTGTCCGGAGAATGGATTTCGACGAATTAATTCGTGAAATCGGCGAGCGGGTCTTGTGATTATCACGGAGACCGCTGCGTGTGTAGGTGATGGATGTTCTCGCGATGGAGAGACGGGTGTGTGGAGGGGGGAGATGGTTGGGCTCTTTCGAAAATTGTTTGAGTGCCAGGCTAAGCCACAACGAGGGTGCTGACCTAGCCGAGCCGTAGGAAAGCCAGACTCAACATTCAACGCCCACACCAGTTAAGACGATTTTTTTTTTAAAAAAAAATAATGATATCGACAGCTGCACCATTTTACATTCAATGCAGTACAGACTTCTATATTATCGTTGGGCGGTGATGCCTAGGAGGGTACACAATCATCTTTTCCTTCGGTTACACAAGGCAAGAGCGAGGTACCACCAAAACAGCGCCAACAAGACGGCACCACCAAAGCAAAGTGCATCACATAAGCAGCAGAGTTCGGGCTATAGACGCAATAGTATCTTCTGATCCCATCGGAACACGATATCCATGCGTATAGTTTGGTAGAAACTGTCTTGAATGACTGCCGGGAGGGGAGGGGGGAGGGGGGAGGGGCACGATGCCCAGACGATATCGACTATTGTGCGCTGTGGCAACAGCGACAGCGACGGGAGGAGGCTGTGCTCGTGGAAAACACGATTCCAAAGAGCACCACGCATCATACACATTCTCTACGATTGGTGTATCATGCCAGCTCAACATAATTCAAGGGAAACACAGTTCAGGCATGTGCCCTCTGCTGCCTTGCTGACGTGTACCCGGAAACCACTTGACTATGGTTCAAGGACAGTCGGTGACTTTGAAGTCATACAAGAGGCAAAGCGCGCCTTGTCAAAATCGCTGCACTACTGTTACTATTGTCGCCATGAACAGAAAAAAGTGTAAAGCGATTGACGTCGTCCTGCACAATGACGCTGTGGTCTCCGGGTGGACCATTCACATGCCAGACATCTCCGGCTTAACTCCACTGTCATGTGAGAACCAACCCCTCTCTTGTATCTTCGCCACCGTCGACAAGCCTGGTCACGTCACATCACACCAGCTGGCTTTTTGCCATGTCTTGTACCAAATCTCATCTGAAGACGCATCTTGCATCTAGCAGTAGGTAATGTGTTGGATCTTAGCTCAAACTAACAACTCAGCCGAATTTTGACAGGTGCACGGCCTCCAAGCCTTTCCGGTGTGAGACGCCTACGCGACTTTGTGCGAAACTACGGTCGGAATACTACTTAGCAAACTTATCATTCAACTACCGTACAGGTACTGGAGAGTAGTAGAAAGCTACTTCACTGAGATAGTTATGCAGTCTCTGGTCGGAGTGCTTGACTGTGCACAAAATTTCACATGTCGACACAAGTGCAGACTGGTGCCAATCAGTGGTGGCGGGTTGCCAATACTCAACACGGCCACAGTCATGTCCGTCGGTATAATCAGTCGTCACTTCAAATCTTACTCTGACTCACTCATTCCGGTGACACTAGAGCACGGCTAGGTGAGAAGCCGAATAGAGGTGCCGGAAGCCTGGTGTTTGCGTCGCATTAGCTGCGCGGCTGCGCCCAAGCCGCGGGTTCGTATGCGGCGGCAACACAGCAGAAGAAATGTTGTGGTATCAGACAGTTCCGAACACGACTTATCTGAAACGCTGAAACCCTGTTGCGGGTACGACGCAGCGAGCCTTAATGTCAGGTACGGAAGCATGCTAGAAGGCGTTGAGGGCGAGGTTGGTGTGACGTTTATACCTGGCGTTGGCCTCAGACTTGAGCTGTGCACTGGCGTGTGGAGCTGTATGGCGACAGATGAGGATAGTGATGCCTCTGGTTTTGCGCATGGAAATTACATGTTTTGCACATGGCGTGTGTCCTACGGCTCTGAATAAATATGCGAATCGTGGATTCTGAGGGTGTGGGGGGGGGGAAGGATGAAGGAGGCAAAGAAGGGCGCTGACGACTTCGTGTTGATGCTCAGCGGCTCCACGAAGTTCCACCTCTCATGGGCCAGCCACACAGGCTGACGTGCCTCGGCCATGTGCTCGTCGTCTGCAAGAAGCGCCGGAAGGGTGTGGCAGCCTCTCCGGTTTGAACGCAAGCCCGCATGCCGTAGCTTGCGGTTGAGGCGAGTCATAAGGTTTGGTCGATGGCGCAAGCCTGCCGTCGTCCGATCGTTGGCCACGCTGGCGCTGGACTCTCGCAGCTCGTATCGTCGCGATGATCGCCCTGCGCCGTAGCAGCGCAGGTCAAACGGGTGAGGAGCCATGTCCGGGCACTAAGGGCGCCTCCCAGTCCTCTGGCGCTCGAGGGATAGGGAAGTTTAGAAGGGAATCGGTTGGCCGTGTTTGCTTGTTTGGTCCATGTACAGTGCCGGCCGTGGCGGCAGCTGAGAAAGTGTGTGTGGAGAAGGCAATGCAGGTGGAAGATGAGAAGTGGTCGAAGGTCGTGCTTCCCTTCCCGTCCTTGGTGGACAATGCACGTTGCGTTATCCCGTCCCGCTCTCGTCGTCATGCTCGAGGCGCTCGAGGGCTCGAGGGGCGAGAATCTGCCCGACACCGGCACCGGCACCATCAACACCAAACTTGCCCATACCAGCAGCTATCGCGAAGCATGGGTTTTCACGTGGTGCACATGGGGGGCGGTGCATGAGGGCGAGGCGTGTTTTGCAAGGCCACACATTCCTCCTCGCTTCACGGCGCCGATGAGTTTGGCTTTGTACCAGTACAGAGGTACTTTCTCTTGCCTTGGCCCACCCCTGCTCGCTGGCGGAGCGCCCATGATGGTGTTGGCAATGCGGGCTGCCGGTACGGTACACGTGATGGCATCCTCTTCCACCAATCGCCAGTAGCACGACCCTTGACTCCGCGCTCAAACCAGTCAGACTCGTCTCTGCCATGCCCAATGCCATCGACGGCGGAGCTTCCGGACCGTTGCAGCAACCTCTTTCGTGCAAGGCTGATGCTGATGCTCCACGACTCCCCATCTTGCCTGGCCTTGGGTTACTCCACGATTCTCCTCGGCTCTTGACAAATCCAATACCGTCTTGTACGTGCGGGCGGGCGGGCGTGGGTGCGTGCGTGCCGTCGTTTGCATGCCCATGGTTGGGCGAAAATGTTCCTGTCGAACCAGCCGGTATTCAGCCGGGGTGAGTGGCAGTTGCATGCTACCTGCACGCCCCTTACTCATCTTCAGGCACGTCGTTCCGGACTCCTTGGAAACCCTTTCCTAACCATGGCCGCGTCTCTGGCGTAGGCCATCCAGGTCGCGGACAATAAATCTGGTAGCGCCCTTTCCCCAGCCCTGGCAACCTCGGCGGCTAGCCATGACCTGGGCACCGACGACGACGGATTGGATGCTGAGCACAGCGGACGAGTCGGACAACGGGCGCGACGTAAAAGCAGCGACTGGGTGCGCTAGTCCGCTCGTGCTGCACCTGATGTCGACGGGTGCTCCACCGCTAACTAAGTGAACGGTGGCCCTGGAGCGTTCTGTCGGAATGGCGTACCGCATCGCGACGGCCTTGCGCCATGGGTGGAACCCCAAACTAACTCGACCGTCACTACCGGTACAGTAGGTACTGTACGGCATGCTCCTGTCACTATGCTCCTGTCACCCATGGCCATGGGCCTGAGTCGTGCTCGCTCGCTCGAGACGGTTGTTTTCCATGGCTCGGCCCTTGTAGATACAAGGTGAATCCGGAGCTAATCCACCCAGCACAAGGCACAGTACAAGCTAAGTACTTGGGAAAACCATCCCAACATGGCAGGGCCCCATCACACCGCCACGACCAAACATGCATGGCGAGCCTCATGGCACATATTCAGCCGATGGAATCACATCACACGCCCAAAATGTACCATGCTCCACCACTTCTGAGCGAGCTCGACCTCGGGACCTTCTCGAAGCACCACCGCTTGGAAGAAGGCGTGATGGCATTACCCAATTCGCCCGCCTCTCGCCCTGCCCCGACCCCGGTAGTGCCCAGCCATGATTGAGCCTAAGCTCTCGTTGTTTGGCCTGTGTCTGGTTTTGCACCAAACCCGCCTGCGGCTACTAATCAATCTAACAACTGCCAGCAACAGCCGTTGATTAAGTCTAATCAAGATAAGATGCACATGTAAGTAGCATCCTGTTCCTTGCCCAAATGCCGACCCCACAGCCCTAGCCAGACGCCTACCGATGTAAGATAGATGATATCGGCGTGTCACGCAGCCGCCATCCTGCGTGCTGCCACACCCCTGCCCGCTGGCACGAACCGTGACTATCCCTGTCCTTAGTTGACGTCCAACATTGGTGATGTGTTCATCCTGTCCAATGCACCTGCTCCAAGCGAGAGAGCGCCACCACCATCCATGACTTGTTTCCCCGCAAAAAGGCTAAAAATCTCATCTTGCCAAAATGCGGAAACGTGCAAACACTGCCAGAATTCCACCTCGACTAATTGCGACTTTGACTAATACGAGACGTGGAGAACACGAGACAATGTGCATGGTTCGCATGACGCGAAGCTACACAGCAGCAACAAAGGCCCAAGATGATTCATGTTACGCATGCAATCACAATGCCCGCCATGTCCACGTTGTCGTCTGCTCTCGTACCCACACAGCCAGTGTCTCCATGATCCCGAGCTTCGCAGTCATCGTCCGATCCCACTAGACAGCCGCACGTACACGCATGTACAAGGCATCGTGCAAGACTAACGACTAACAGTAAGAAGAGACGACAACAATCCACGGCGAGAGCCATGTTTTGCTGGCCACGAATTTAGCCACCTGTACCAAACATTTTACCCCCATGTCGCCTTTTTTGGGTTCGGCCTTTCCCTTGTCCTAGCCGTCTCTTCCCTGCTCCTGTACTTACTCCTTCCGACCATCCTCGGCCCAGCTAACCAGCACACCCCGCCCAGCTCAGCTGAGCAAAGCCATACCACAACCGCACTAGCCACGACGACGCAACCTCGTCGCAAGCTGCTAACCGCCTTCTTGAGCCTCATGAAAAGAAGCCCAAGTATGGGCTGTGTGTGGCGCCAAGCGAATTTATAACCCATGCCGACATTTTATTTACCAAAAAAAAGGCGCCACTCACTCCACTCACACACAAAGCACTGTACTAGTAGTACTACTGTACATGCACACTTGACCTGCACGCTCCTTGTCTCCCACTCAGCCTAGGTCAGGCCCAGATCAAGTAGTCTGGGGTAAATGGGCAAGGGAAGAGCTATAGTGTGGAGATGAGTAAGCTCTTGGACCTTGTTCTGCCACTCTCCCACTGATTTTCCCCTCTCCCCCCCTCCTTCCCCCCATAACACTGCATCCATACCCGGGGCCCGTCAAGGTTGAACCACGCTTGGGGTATGCATGTCCATGTGTAAATGTTTAATATCAAGATGCGCCCCTCTGTGACCCTGGTGGCGGATGGGGTCATGTGGTATGGTGATTTTCACCATGCCAGGCCTTCTGGAAGCCGTCGTGCTTAGATTGGGGGGCTGTGGTTGTGTTAGGGGACGCGCCTTTGGCGGCGGCCGATGGAGTGGTGAGGGAGGTGATGTGAGAGGCTGGAGATGGCGCAACTGTGTCAAGGAGGGTATGGGATCGACAGCGGATGGGAGATGCCGCGTGGTAGTCGAAGCTTTCTGGAAGCATGATTCGGGTCGAGGGGGGCATGGGTACATGGTTCCTTGGGGGGCGTGACCTGCGGCTTGGAAGTAGTGATAGTGGTCTTAGTAGCGTGAATATGTATTTTGAGATCGATGATATAGGAAGGTTAGGCTTCAGACGGATACACGGAGATTGTAGAGTCAAGGAACAGAGGGATTGGGAGCGTGATGGGTGCAGCAAAAGGATTTGGGCGAATATCTTCCCGCACTAGGGTTTGACAGGATGCGTGAGTAAGTCGAAGCTGTACTACTGCCTCTTGCATGTAAGTACTTTCGACATACTCAAGATACGACGGGCAGACGTCGGAGGTATTGCAGTGGCGAGAATACAAACATCAACGACAACAACAATAGCAACAGCGCCAGCGTAGCCTATCAAATCCATTGCCAATACCCACGATGCCAGATGCAAATACCACAGGAGCTCCCACGATAAGCAAAACCCCTGTGTCCATCATCGTATTCTCAACGAAGAACCCCCCACCCCTCCAAGTCTACCTAAGCAGGTACTTACCCACAATGCAATCTACTACCCTATCACTTCCTATCTCACCGTTTCACCATGTCTATCTTTTGAATCCTTTTGATGTCAATCCAGCATCTTGCCTCCCAAAGTAGAAAAGCATCAAGTAACAGCCAAGTCGCCGTTCATGGGTCGCTGTCAAGGCGAACTCCGAGTGTCCCAAAGCCCGGATTCTCGGAGGAAATACACCCCCACTAACCCAACTACCCACTAGTCATCAACCTAAAGGTACACAGCCATCAAACCCCCTCCCCCTCCAAGTAAAACCAGCCCATCTCATGCAAACAGGCAAAAAACAAAAAGAAACGGTCCGTGATGTACCATCGGTCCCAATCAGATGCGCCCGCTTGGTTTTCGGTGACAATGGCGAGATAAAGAAGGAAAAAGAAGAAGAAAATCTTAGTTTAGTACTACCACGACCATGGCCACGACCGTGCCCATGACGACCATGACCTGAGCGTGAGTACCTACTCGAGGTACCAATGACGCGTTTTAGTGTAATTGCTTTTTTCCCTCTCTCTCTCTCTCTCGCTCTCTCTTTTCTTCTTCTCTTGCATCCGTCTCATCGTCTCACCACCACGCCATTTTTTTGGGCCTCGCTTACATACCCCTCAATGCGGGAAAGGGCGGTTTCTTCCGGAAATCAAAGTTAGCACGGTACAGTAAAAAGACACAAGTCGCGCGTTGGCGATGCACCTCCCCCCCCCCTCCCACTCCCACTCTCCCCATCTCCACTCTTTCGCCAAAACTTAGTTCTCCCATGTTTTTTTTGCGTAAACGTGACCCCCTGGTTGCGACTGCTGTACGTGTAATATGGGTATTGTCACCTCAAGTGTGAGCTTCGGAACATGGCGTTTCTGTTGTGAGCTGCCTGCTTTCCGCTTAGGTCCTTCGCTTGCGTTATTAGATTGGGAGGCCGCCGGGCGATGGGCCTTGGCGGGCGACTACCTCGTGCTTACTTTGCAAAGCCGGCTACCGTTTACTTTGCTTTAGTCAGGGCAACGGTGCGGGTTTCGTTGATCCACTTGGTACGACTTACTCCACTGGTTTTCCTGTTGTTTTGGTAGCCGCAGCTGCATCGCCTTGCTAAGTGCACTTGTAGGGGGGAGGGGGAGGGAGAGGGGGGCAAAAATTGATTAAATCGTTCAGCGGCGTCGGTGGCAAATACGGTAGTCATGTTGTTTGCATTTGTACTGGTTTGGCTTCTATACAGGAAATGATTTTCATTTTGTAATTGACGTGACTTTACGGGAATACCATGATGGCTGGGTAAAACAGAAATCAATACAGGCCATGTACATGATTGGGTAAAAGCTATTTTGTAAGCCACATACAATGTGGGTATTTTTCTAAAATAATACATAGAAGGGTAGGTACCAAATATCGCTGTACATCAAGTCCAAGGAAAAAATGGGTAATATGTCAAAGATGATTCACCTGCTGTGCAGAAAGTGGTAAAGATGCAGTGAAACAGCCCCCAGGAAAAACATTGCTAAGAAGCGAGACTGGTATCGCGCAGAAGGAGGGAGATGAAGAACAACCGTCATGTCATCAAACCAGTCGAAACATACCCGTGCCGTGTTTTCCGTCCAGGTCCCCCACTAGTGAAGTCGTAACTCTTAAACGCCTGCCAAACAAGAAGAAGACTTAGTACTGATCATGATGATCATCGCTGTGTTGACTCGTATTCTCCATCACTTCTCCGAGGATGGAGCCGACGGCCGAATACGAGTCATGGTGTGCAGAGTCGTTGCGCATGTACGAATTGGGAAATGACGACAGGTGGTGGGGGGCGCTCATCTGCGGCATTGCGTAGCTTTGAGGTGTGACTAGGGGAGAGCCCGAGTAAGACGGGAATTGGGCGGTTTGAGGCGTTGATCCATTCATACGATGGGGTGCGTAATGGGTACTCAGCTCGATGCGCCGAGGAACACCATTAGAGAAGGACCGTAGTCTATTGCCGTTGGACCCAAAGCCTGGTACTGGGGAGTCTAGGCTTGTTAGAATAGGTGACGTGTTTAGAGTGAGTGGGGGGTTAGCTTACAAGAGTAGCCGATACCGTACGGCATCATTGAGCTAGAGTATGACCGGGAGCTGTCATGGTGGCCATGAGAATCACCGGAGCTGCTGCTGTCGTTGCCGCTAGTGTAGCTCATGCTGGTACGAAGAGGCGACTGCAGGGACTCTGCCCGACTCCTTACCACACGATCGGCATGCAGTGAGAGGCGAGGAATGCTGTGCTGCGCGGCGTATGCCGGCGGGCTGCTAACAGGCATGGATGTGAAAGGGTTCGATGTCCTTGGGCTAGTGTCAATCGGTGCCGAGTGGAAGCCAAAGGGTGAACTCTCGTGAGCCGAGACTGGAGATATCGCGTCTGTCGCTGATTGTGGTGGCGTGAATGTGAAGCCACCAAAGGCAGGGCTGATACCAGTGGGCGACATGTGAGAGTCCAGTGGTCCTCGCCTGAATGTGTCGATGCTCAGGGGTCGCATCATGTTGCTTTCTGGGAAGCTTGGGTTGTAAGATGCAGGTGAAGCAAGTGGTGTTCCCAGACCATGCGAGTTTCCAAACGGAGAGTGAAGAGCTGATGCCATGTCGAAGTCATCTGGCAAAGCGCGAGACCTCATCATGCGCTCGCGGTCGTCGCTTGTCAATCGCTTCAACTTGGCACGCCTGTTCTGGAACCAGACCTGAACCTGGCGAGGGCTGAGGCCAGGGATTTCACGAGCTAGTCGCTCGCGGTGTGCTGCATCTGGGTGTGCTTGACGGGCAAACTCGCTCATGAGGAAGCGAGTTTGGTTGTGAGTGAGCCTGAACCTCTTCATCTTCCGCTTCGCCGCTCGGATTTCTGCAGCCGACATTGGCGGCCTGTTCTCATCCTTGAAGTCGTCTTCGTCATCCTTGTCGTCGAGGATGAGATCATCATCTTGGTCCTCAAGCTTCTCTACATTGTTACCGTCGTTGGTCGAAGGGGGAGTCAGTCTTGAGATGGGACTGGTGGGAGCAGAGCCTCCAAACGTCACATTGGGGACGTCGTGGTGCTCGATCTCATCATGGCCTAATGGTGTGGTGCTACCACTGTTGAGGTGGCTCTTTCCATCGAGCAAGTAAGGGAAGCTCTTGTGTGATCGCATTGATGGACGCTTCATGTCGAAGTTGTGTCCAGAGACATCGGCCTGTAGCATGGCCATGTCGTTGTCTGAGTGTGGTGGGGTGTGTTCCAGTGTCCTGACGTCTGAAGAATGCCACTCGTGGTCTGCAGCACTCGTACTGTACGCAGACATGTGCGGCGAGCTAGGCGGAGACAAAGGAATAATGAAGTTTCCGTCAACCATTGGCGCTTCGGAAACTGGTGTTGTGGAGTGGAGTTAAGCTTAGCTGTGTGGCTGAGGCGTCTCCTATTATTCGCTGTCAGATTATTGTAGGCTGTGTGCTGGAGAATGTTGCTTACCTGGAAAAGAATTGGTGTCCAAGAGGCGTCCAGCGACAACAATTGTGAGGAAGACAGCAAGTTTCCCACAAAGAGTAATGATCCGATGAAGCTTGAAGTCCACAGTCGATCAGTGCCCGGGGCGTGTGCGGGGATGGTACGGGTGATCAGCGAGAAGAGGCAGATTCAGATTCAGCGTTGGTGACGACTTTTAGCGGAAACCAACAATGGCAGGGTGGTGGGTCGAAAGTTGATGAGTGCGGAGGTTGTGGATATGCGAGTCCAGGGTGAATGGGGATGTCGCACGTTGGGGGGCAGAGTTGAGGCGCGGGTGTGAGTGTTTGTGCAACTTGAAGCTGGAAATAGACAGCTACCGGGTGGGTGATACCGTGCGGCAAAGAAAGAAGGACGCTTTGCAAAGGCACCTTGATGTCAGACAGGAGTGAAGTGATGAGCAGCCGGCTTGCTCTGGAAGGGTGAAAGCGTGGATCTGGGTCGACGACGGGTAGGCCTTTGTAAAGAGGGTCAGGAACGGTCGGAGGCTATATCAGCAATAGCGGCAGGGGAGGGGAACAGATCATTCAGACCGAAAGGCTTGACGGCACTCTACTGTCGACGATCCGGATAAAATCGAGGTTAAGCAAAGCGAGGACTAGGGTCAAACCATGCATGGACAGTGGTGCCTCTTAGGGAAACATGATATCCTTCGAGGATCTGGAAGCAGCTTGTTACACGACGAGAAGCGTGACTAACGTCGAGGGCTAGCAGCCCCCCCCCCCCCCCCCCCCCAGGACACAGGGATACGGTAGCTCGGGACGTGGGCCTACAACGCAGGAGAGACGGAGCGGGAACGGGCGAATCGAAGGGCTCCTGGATCAGGTGTGCTGCATGCCAGGGTGCCCTCTGCTCCTGCTCAAAGAGTCGGCATGGGTGGCCCAGGGTGGGTGAGCATGGACGTCTGCAAGCTCCATGCATGCATAGACCAGGGCCCGTGTAGAAAAATGGCCGACGAACAAGGCCTGATGCGTGGCGTCAGTCAGTGTTAGGTCGAGGCAGGCGGCGGCGCCATTACTGGCTAGCTGCGACGCGGGAGCTCCAAGGAACCCGCTGTGAGCGCGGACAGGGATGATACAGGGCTCGGCAACGCTTGCACAGCTTGTTGCGGGGTGTTGCTGTCAAAGCTGGAATGCTGCTTTAAGCATGGACGGCGAGCGGCGGAGCAGAAGCCTGAGGTGTGGTAGTGGTGTGGTGGTGGTGGTGGTGGTGAGGTCGTTGGACATGGGACTGGCAGGGCTCGTGTGCTCCATGCTACTGTCGTCGAACCACGCCTTTTGCACATACACACACACACACACACACACACATATACACACGCACACACACACACGGCACTGTGGCCTCTGCCGTGTGCATGTGGTTGTGTTGCTGGTGCGCTGCCGTTTGAACTAAAACAGTATCCGCCGGTGGCTTTACGAGCGCGTTTCTTCTGGCAGCTGTCAAATGTCCACCGTCCGCGAAATTGCGTTTGCTTCAGGAACGCGCTGCATCAGCCTTGCCAGTGTGTGGTTTGAGCCGCCCATGGCGCCCGCTCGATGATGCATAAACAGCGGACCTTGGCCCTCTCCAGCTGCCGGACCAATGCTGGGTTCGGTTGCTGGTGGGCTCGGCGAGGACCAGCACAGCGCGCGTCTAGCTGTTTCGGTGACGCTGCTGCTCACCTGCTTGATGCAGAGTGGTGAGTGCAGTTGAGCAGTGGTAGTCGAGCGGCTAGCCACGACCAAAGGCCTCCAATAAGGAGCCATGGCCGTGAACGAGCAACAGATCTGGCTGGGCTAGAATGGCTGGGCTAGAAAACGATCTAACGGCGAGAAGCTCGGCCCGCGCCGGGAAAATACTGGAAAAGGCGGTGCTTGTCCAACTTGTCGCTGTAGTACGGTAGTGCGACGCGTGCAACGCTGGTGGGCTGCCGGTAGTTGGGTGACAGCGGTGAATTTTCGTAACGTGCTTGACACTGGGCGGCATCCATGCAAGACGCGGCCAAACCGCGCCTTGCAAGCATGCCATTTAATGGGAAATGATGTCGTCGTGAGGCTGCGACGGGGACCGACGACGACGACAAGAATGCTTGGTGGCCCACACTGCAGGGTAAACTGGGCGATGCGCAAGCCACCCATGCTGCGCCGTTCCGTTGGTGATCGACATTGCCCGTGTCTCTCAGAGCAGCAGACGAGCCAGACGAGCTTCTAGCCGAGCAGCAGCAGCAACACCACCACCACCACCACCACCACCACACTACCACACACGGCGACGACTCAGCGAACCGGCCAATCACATGGCCGCCGCCCGCCTCGCGCGGTCGCATTGCCCAAACTGGCCTCGGTGTCGTGGTCATGCTCATGGTTCTCGTCTTGCATCTTGCATCATGCCATCACGCCCGCCGTTTTCTTGACCACTTGGCTTTTTCTTTTTTGTTTTCCGCCTTCATGCCTACCATGGCAGCAGCCTCCAAAGTAAACCACCAGCGTTTGGCCCTGTTTCGCAGCGGGAAAACCCAGACGCTCCCGGGCTTACGCAATCTCCAGAAGGCGATGCCGACACGGGCCCCGCGGTCCATTTCCAAAACACAGCCAAGACCGCCCGGCTGGCGGACGAGGGCGGGCTGTGAAATGAGAGGAGTAGCCGATAGCGAAACCGCGGATATTTGTGCGCGCCATTGGTGGGGGGAGGGGGGAGGAGAGAGCGAGGGGAGGGACGAAGCACTTTGTGTGGGTTTGATGAGCGCATGGGTGCCTGACCAGTGTCGGCAGAAGCTGCCTGGCAAACTGGCCCAGTGCCTGTGTGCCTGTGTGGCTACCATAGTAATGTAGCCCTGCTCCAACATGACTACACACAAGGCGAATCATGCATTGCACATGATTCCACCCAGCTGCCCGTCTGCGCAGTCTGCAAAACTGGAAACACGCCGGGCCCGAACGTCCGACGCCCGACGCCCTACCGTGGTTGTCGCTGCTGCATCGTCGTGATTTGGACCCACGTCCAGAAAAGAAACACAGCAGAGCAACAACCCGGCAAAGCCTCGGACGGGCGCTGGACCGTCGTGTCAGGTCGGACAGGTCCCTTCATTTCGGAATCATGCACCGTCGCCCATGTACCTGGGTTTTGTGCTGACAACATAACCACTCTCAACAATCGAATGAGCCTGACGACGGCCCCGCCCCGGCCTACCTACAACGGCACATGTGCTCTGCCTTCATCTTATTTCTGGAAACCTTGGATGCAACGTCATACTGACCCAGACGCTTCCATCCGTGGCTACTACCTTCACGTCGAGTCCCGGCACAGTCGTACGTTACCACGCGGCCTATATTGTCTACTCCCGTGTACCTACGTGCAGACAGGCCCCTTCATCTCCACACACCAGTGCGCCGCATCAGCCTTGAGGCCGCTAATCGTGGCGTTGCAGATTGAGGGGCGCCGCTGGCGACCGCACAGGCGGTTGCCCAAGCTGCGGATGGCCTCCGATCTATCGATACGCTGAGCGTCGTCCGGGTCCATGGCCCCATGTTTTCTTCGCTTGCACACACGTCTTCCATCAATTGCCGCCACAATGCTCCCCATACTGCATGCCATCCTAACGGGAAACCCCCAACGGGAAAAGCCCGTCGTCTGCTTGGAGCCATCGTCAATTCATGCCTATATGCCTGGTGCAGCTGCCCCTGCCACTACCTCGACACCGCTGCCTCTGCAGTCACTTGACCTTGTTGGTCGGCCCGCTGCTCCTCGACGCCCTGATGCTCCTCGTGCGGAACTGGCCCCTGTTCATCCGAAGTAGTGGGCGCTGCCTCAACACCCGTCGCCTCAATGGCAGAGCTCGCCGGCTGAAGAGCCTCCAGACCTTTGCCATGCTCGATTCTGTCAAACGAGCTTAGCTGTGTCTTTGATGCCACCCGCAGACCGCGCCAGACATAACTTGATTTCTTCTCCCCCACTTGCCGCTTTTCCTCCTCCGCATCAGCCATGTCAAGATCCAAGTCGGTCATTTTAACCTTCTTTGCATACGACTCTGCCTTGGGCACATTGAACCTGTGATGCGTCAAAGGGGCTGCCACTAGTTTTCTCTCGGCTGAACGGAGCACATACCTGTCACGCTGCCGTAGTTGCAAAAGCCCCTTCTCAGCTTCATTGTTGTATAGAAAGTCCAAGGTGCTGGGAACACCCATGGGCCTGGTCGCCTTCTTGCTGACGACTGCTTTCTGTGCCCCAGACTTGGCTTGCTGGAAGTCGGTCGTCGCCACTCGGTCGCGAGTAAATGGTTGGCAGTTCTCCATTTTCCACCTTACCCAATTCTTGTCGCGGGAAAGCACCGTATCCACCATCCGGTAGTAGAATTTGCCATCCGGGCCCTCCTGCAGGTAATTTACAATAGCCGTCTTGATGCCCAATGCCCACTCGGTCTGTGCTTTGCGGTCAGCCGAGAAGACGATAATCATGCCTGCAGGAGCGAGAGCGAGCACGAGAGCGGGACAGTGGCAACGTGGAGAGGGTGGCAAAAACTTACCTCTTCTTCACCCAGAGTGAAATTGTATTGCATCGCTTTTTGTGCGTTCTGGTAGAAGGGCTTGCTCTTTGATTTCTCCGTCAACGTCAGGAGAAAGTCGATGAGTATCAGTGCTTGGACAAGGATGTGCCGTTGGAAGGCGAGATCACTGAGCTGTAAATAGTCAGTCATAGCGCAAGATCCATAGTGGCAATCTTGCATACCTCGAGCTTGAAGAGATCCCGGCTTGTGAGGTACTTTGGATTGAAAGAGTTTGCAAACGCATCGTAGTCATCTCCGTCTCGTGTTTGTTGGCCCCTCTTACGCTCAGAGTCTCCGGCTTGGATCACTTTTGGCACCTCCTTGAATTTGGCCAGTGTTGCCTCTAGGCTCTTTTGAAATTGCTGGAAGTTGTCCTCTTCGAAAAGCCTCGGCGGGTTGGAGAAAGAGTGCTGCAAAGACCAGAACACTGGATAGAGCGTGTCCGTGTCAAGCGTGGTTGGTTTCGCATCCTGGTCCTTGTCGGGTTCTTCATTTTCAACGGCCTTCTCTTCTGACTTGGCTTCTTCCTTGGGCGTACTAATAACGGCATCGTCGGCATCAACTTGCATCGAATCATCGTCGCTCTTCGATTCCTTTAGGAAATCCTCGAATGTCGTAACGTTCTCAACGTGGAAGTTTCCCCGGAGGTTTACCGAACTCTTATCGCCCAAGGGGAAACTCTGAAACATGAAGATGTAGACACGTCCGCAAAAGACCGGATCTTCGGCGCGAGACAGTCGGCGGAGCAGCTCGTTGCATAGCCGCAAAATGACGAGGTCCTTATTTTTGGAGTTGATCTGAACACAAATGAGAAATAACATACACACACACATTGGTGGAAGCAACATACTGCAATGATGGTCTCTCTCCGAGATTCAAGGAAGTTGAATACTATGCGACAGCCAGAGATGGACTGGCTGTCGAGCAGCTCCTCGATGAGCAACAAGACTAGCTGTGGATGACATAGGTCTGCAAGAGTCAGTCTGAACATGTAGATTCCCACAGGAGACGTACCTCGGTCTCCACAATATTGCAGAATATCGAGCAGGTTCCAGATGGTTACAAAGGCCGGCTCCTCGATACTAGTGGCGCCCTACATGTGTAAGCTTTCTTCAGAACTGGGAGAACAGCGCAGTGACTGACGAGGTTGGCATAGAAAACACTCTTCGCTGCGCTCTCGACTGCAAGTGCGCGCACTGCACTCCCACCTTCGATCTCTCCCAGAAGAGGCTCGTTATCTGGCACAAGTTCGGAAACATGCAGTGGCGGGTCCACGGATGCGCTCTGTTTGACAATACGGGCGCGGCGCAACAGATAGTCTAGTCTAGGAGCTACCGCATCTGCGGAGAGAAGATTAATGCCTGGCATTGAATGGGCTTTCGGTCGCGTTGAGCTTCCGGCGGTTCGGTCACGGGCGAAGTTCGATTCTGCTGGTACCAAAGTGGCTGCGGCACAGTACAACAAACGTGGGGAAGGGGTCGCAATAGGCCGAGGACCTAGATGGGCTTCAATGCACAAGACTCGTCACCAGCAGCAGCGGGGTACGCGTGAAACGGTGAAGTGAGCGTCGAACTGGACCCTTGCTAAGACAAAGTTGCGCCACACTGACCTAGCGTCACTGTTGTACGTCTGTGCGTGTGGCTGAACGCGTCCAACGCGTCTTGCTCACTTTACTTTGCGACGGAACACTCACGATACCAAGTTTGTTATCAGCACCATGGCACCAACAAGCCCACATGCCAATGCGGACCAATTCGACGATGATCTCGACGATATCCTTGGCGATGTGACATATCCCGATAATGTCGTTCCATCGACCGAGGAGCAGACACAAGTGCAAACCTGGAATAGCAATAGGAATGATACTGCAAGCGGCGGCTTAGGAGTGGATGAAGAGATTGTAGTCACCAAAAAGCGCCAACCCGCACCAAAGCTCGATGATCAAAGACTTCTGTCCGACCCTGGTATCCCCCGCCTGCGCAAAATCTCCAAAGAGCGTCTGCGTTTCAAAGGAAAGGGCCACGAGGTATGTAGTGCAACGTCTACACGTATAGTACCTGGGCTGAATCAAAACACAGTATGGAGATATTGCTCGCATGCTGAACATGTACCAACTATGGCTCGACGATCTGTACCCCCGCGCCAAGTTTGCCGATGCCCTAGCCATTATAGAGAAGGTCGGACACACAAAGCGCATGCAGATGATGCGGAAAGACTGGATAGATGAGGGAAAGCCACGACGTGCTACAAGAGAGGACGAAGACGAGGAGGAGGCTACAGAGAAGACTCCAGTTCACGGGAGCACTGAACACATGGATGGCGTAGAGCAAGAGGGCCAAGGGGGTCCAAGACCTCTATCAGAACACGGGGAGCCTACACACCTTCCAATTGCAGGATCAGCTGCACCGGCAGAGAGTGGGGGTCCCGACGAGGACGAACTAGATGCTCTGCTAGCAGAGAGTGACCGGCCCAACCCATCAGCACCACAGACACTCCCATCCCGACCTGCACCTACACAGGATGACCCTTTTGCAGACGAAATGGAGGCAATGGCGGATATGGACGACATGTGGGATTAGTTTGCTGAGTGGAGTAACACTTTGATATCTACTATGCATAGCGTGGCGTTTGGTATGTGTCATGAGCTTCATGAGATACGGTAGACACAAGACGACGGAAAGCTATAGGTCCGATAGAAATTGCGGTTCTGGGAACCATATGCAGGTACGATCCCCATAGAACGTGTTGCGCGTGCATCGATGCTGTGTAGAGCGGGGTGGCCCGCCCCGCTATTCTGCCCTGGCTGTGGCTTGGCGTGTCACACAACGTCATCCACTTTTCCGGACTCACCACAAACAACAGGCACACAACCAATTCGCTCCCCACTCGCGAATATGGAGGTCCTGTCAGGAGAACTCGAGAAGCTGCGTTTGAGCAGCAGCAGGTTCAACGAAAACACAGACTGGATAGATTCACTAGCAGCCGAGCAACGACCCCCTAAGCGACAGCGGAAAACCAAAGATGTCATCAAGAAAGAGCTCGAACAGGACTTCTTGACGCCTTCGCACTCATTCAACGCCCATTGGCTCAACCAGCTCCAGCATCGATGGGATGCGCCAACCAACTATCGCAGTCTCTTCCAAATAGCCCCAACACAAACCCGCACTATCATTCGTTTCACGCGCGAGGGTCTAGAAGGTCGCGTCACCGGTTACAAAGAGGTCACTGTACCTGCAAATTCAGCAACGGCCAAGAATTCTACTTCCCTCCTCAGGAAGCCTGCCAACAGGGCCGAATTCGTGCGTGGTGCAGCCGGCTTTTTCCCGTTCGCCCCTGGTGGTTTGGATGGAGTGGAAGCAATCGCGGCCATTGAAGATGAAGCAATCCAACAGCAAGAGAACGCCCAAGGAAAGAAAACGGGGGGTCTCGATCGAGTCATCAACTTCAGCGCCGAAGGCGGCTTACTGGAAATCCCGCCTGGGTTCACACGGGGTCTAGACTTTCAGAAAAGGCCAGCCATGGATGTCAAGTTGGCCAAAGAAGTGGAGGATGCTCTAGGCGAGGCCCCTGCAGCTGCCAAGGACACCGAGTCAGACGAAGCGGAGGCTAACAACACCGGCTCGAACGGTGCCGAAGAACTTGATGAAGATCAGACTGTTGGGGAAGAAGAAATTGATGCACTATTGCCAGTGGAGTTCCCTGCTTTAGCTCCTCATGGGCCCCTTGCCATGGGAGCGGGAAGGAAAGGGGGGCGCGAATGGGCACATATGGTTGACATCGACCGAGACATTACAAATTTCCGAGAGCTTGTCCCAGAAATGGCGCGAGAGTATCCTTTTGAGCTTGACACATTCCAGAAAGAGGCGGTGTACCATCTCGAGCATGGTGATTCAGTGTTCGTAGCCGCACATACGTCCGCCGGCAAGACCGTCGTCGCAGAGTATGCCATCGCACTTGCTGCAAAGCACATGACAAAAGCGATTTACACGTCTCCCATCAAAGCACTCAGTAATCAAAAATTCCGCGATTTTCGTCAGACATTTGATGATGTTGGCATCCTCACCGGAGATGTGCAGATAAGGCCCGAAGCTAGTTGTCTCATCATGACCACTGAGATTCTTCGAAGCATGTTGTATCGTGGAGCGGACTTGATCAGAGATGTTGAATTCGTCATCTTCGATGAGGTGCACTATGTCAACGATCTAGAGCGAGGTGTAGTTTGGGAAGAGGTCATTATTATGCTGCCAGAGCATGTAACCCTCATCCTACTGTCCGCCACTGTTCCCAACACCTACGAGTTTGCGTCATGGGTAGGTCGGACCAAGAAGAAGGACATTTACGTCATCTCCACACCGAAACGTCCAATCCCCCTTGAACACTATCTCTGGGCCGGGAAAGGCATGCATAAGATTGTGACAGCAGACAAGAAGTTCATCGACAATGGTTGGAAGGACGCGAATGACATTCTGTCTGGCAAGGATAAAGTCAAAGCACCGCCTGCTAATGACGCGCAGGCCGGTAGAGGCGGAGGGGGACGCGGAGGACCGACTGCAAGAGGAGGACAGAATCAGCGTGGACGAGGTCAGCAAGGTGGTGGCCGAGGAGGAGCACCTCGCGGTGGAGGAGCACCAGCCACTAGGGGGCGCGGCAACATTGCCAGAACCGGCCGTGGCGGCGGCCGCACCACAGCCGCACAGGATCGTAACATATGGGTCCACCTCATTCAGCATCTCCGAAACAAGGACCTCCTGCCTGCCTGCATATTTGTCTTCTCTAAGAAACGGTGCGAGGAAAACGCCGAAGCACTGTCGAATATTGACTACTGCAACGCTGCTGAAAAGAGCGCGATCCATATGACGATTGAGAAGTCCCTTGCTAGACTGAGCCGCGAGGACCGCGAGCTTCCCCAGATCAAGCGACTACGAGAGCTGCTCAGTCGAGGCATCGCTGTACACCACGGCGGTATGTTGCCAATTGTCAAGGAGGTCGTTGAAATCCTCTTTGCGAAAACATTGGTCAAGGTTCTGTTCGCCACAGAAACCTTCGCCATGGGTCTCAATCTTCCGACTAGAACAGTAGTCTTCTCCGGTTTCCGAAAGCACGATGGGCGTGAGTTTCGCGATCTACTCCCTGGTGAGTACACGCAAATGGCTGGACGTGCTGGAAGACGAGGTCTAGACACTGTTGGCACCGTGATCATCTGCGCTCCTGGAGCCGACGAGGCACCCCCAGCGGCGAGACTTCGACAGATGATGCTCGGTGAGCCTACAAAGCTTAGGTCACAGTTCCGTCTCACGTACAACATGATGTTGAACCTTCTACGTGTCGAGGCGCTCAAGATTGAGGAAATGATCAAGCGGAGCTTCAGTGAGAACGCCACACAGGCATTATTGCCTGAACATCAAGGCAAAGTCAAGGTTTCAGAAGCAGAGCTCGAGAAGATCAAGCGTGAGCCTTGCGATATCTGCGATGTTGATCTGGAAGCCTGCCATCAATCGTGCGAAGACTTCAAGCGATTGACTAATGAAACGCATCTGAGTCTTCTTATCAACCCCATAGGACGACTGGTGTTTTGCAAAAACCGGCTGATTGTGTATAAGAAAGTTGGTTCTCCACTATGTCACAATCTGTCATGTGCTGACGTTATCAGGACAACAAACGAACTGCAGGCATGTTGATGCAGAACGGCACCAGCAAAGGTAATGAGCCCACTGTCAAGGTGTTGGAGATTGCGCAGCATCAGGACCGTAAGCCTGATGACCTCCTTCCATATGTCGGTGCCTTGGCACATTTCTTCCGCAAGCTGCCAAATGACCCAAACGATCTCATACTCAAGACTGCTTTTGTCCCACTAAACGACATTGAATGCTTTACCAAGACAATTATCGACGTGGACGAGTCTGTCCAGAACTTAAGCCGCAAGAAGGGTAAGTGGGTGCGCTACGGCTTGAATCCGGCGCTAACACCTGTACCAGATACGCTGAAGTTGGCTCAAGCCCAATTCCTACCCCTGTGTGGATCGTGGGACTACGAAGACTGGGATGAGTATGATTATAGCCGGATCAAGAGTCTTAAGTTCCGAGAGTTGCAGGATGCGCGCATGCGGGAAGGGCAGAATGCGGTTAGCAAAGAGTGCTTGAAGTGTCCAAATTTCTTGAAACATGTCAGTGACCCTCTATCAAGGATTCCTTTTCGGCAGGTGCTAACAGTGTCAGTTTGCCATGGAGCACGACCAATGGCTCATCAAGGAAAATATTCTTGCTCTCCGACAGCTCATGTCAGACCAGAATCTCCAGCTACTCCCTGACTACGAGCAACGCATTCACGTTCTCAAGGATCTAGGTTTCATCGACGAGGGCTCCCGTGTGGAGTTGAAGGGCAAGGTAGCATGCGAGGTATGCTTGTCATATGTTGTAACCTGGATCACCCTACTGATCGCGGCCAGATCCACTCTGCCGATGAGCTGGTCCTTACCGAACTTGTTTTAGAAAACGTCCTCGCCGAGTATGAACCGGAAGAAATTGTCGCTCTGCTTTCCGCATTCGTCTTCCAAGAGAAGACAGATGTCGAGCCTACTCTAACCGCCAACCTGGAACGCGGTGTAGCCAAGATTGTCGAGATATCAGAGAAGGTCAATCAAATTCAGACGCTGCATCAAGTTATCCTGTCTGCAGACGATTCAAACGACTTTGTCAGCAAGCCTCGTTTCGGCATGGTTGAGGTTGTGTACGAATGGGCGCGGGGAATGTCATTCAACCGCATAACCGACTTGACAGACGTCATGGAAGGCACCATCGTCCGCGTCATCACACGTCTGGACGAAACATGCCGAGAGGTAAAAAATGCGGCACGGATTATTGGCGATCCGACTCTCTTTCAAAAGATGGGCACGTGTCAGGAACTGATCAAACGGTATGTCACCCCATTTCTCCATTTTAATGGGTTTCTGGCTATGTTTTTTTTTGGGTTGTTCCCGAGCAATTCTCCGAACCCGAAAGTATCCTGGTACTCGGGTGGTTTCTTTTTCTTCCACGACTAGCTGGTGTTGGTTGTTGCGAGGGTAATGGCGGAAGGATGTTGGGCTGACAGGTTTTGAAACAGCGATATCTGCAACTGTGCAAGCTTGTACCTGTAAACGACCCATTTCAGGCAGCGGACTGGCGTTTGGGAAAACGAGAACAAGCCGACTTGGGTGCCCGGCAACCCGACAGCGTGGGGATTTTCCTGAAGTTGCAGGAAAAGGTGGGGTTTTAAGGTTGTTTCAACGAGTAACAAAACGGTATCTTGGCGATCCCTTCGGTCTCGTCCGACACGGACTTGTCGGCTTGTCATGTCATGGCCTTGTTGTCAATGTGTCTGTGTGTTAGGTGGTCAATGGCCTTAAACTTCTGCTCCTTCGCTTATCGGGAGTTTCAGGTTTCAGGTTCCGTGTTTGAGAGCAAGGGGTTCCCTCCTGTCTACTCTTTACCAGGAACAGGGTGGGCTTTGTGCAAGTGGTCGTATTTGGGCATGAGAACATCTGATAATGGCATTGTTGCGGAGAATCTTTATGACTTTTTGCTAAATGCCGGTGGAAGCTTCTTTCTTGGTCTGTCATCTCAATACTAACCCCAACTATGACCATGTGTCATGGGTTCGATTGTGGCTTGGGTAGCGAAGCCGCCGCCGCCGCCGCCGCCTCCTTGTTGACACTGTTGACCTTGTCGACCTGATTGCCTGCTCGCTGCTTTAATGGTAGCTTGTCACAAGTTGCCGTGTTGTGGTGCCTGGTACTCGGGTGTTTTGCGGGGATAATGCAATGGTGCAGTTATGCTTTAGATCGCCAATCTTATCATAATATGCGATGGAAGGATGTAACGAACGGGCCCTGAAGCAAGCTTCATGACTTAGCATCTCTTCTAGCTGGGGAAAGAAACCTGGGGGGTGGAAGGGAAGATGGGTCTAGATTTTCCTTCCCGCGTATTTGTCAGCGCATGGCTGTGTCGTTGTTTTGCGAGGCTGTGTTGAGGCGCGGGCGGCTTTACTGTTAGGTCACCAAGCTCCCGAGGTATCGATAAGACGGCCTTGGCGCATCCTGAATCACGTGTTTTTTTGCGAGTAAGGCGTGAATGATGGCGACATCAGACGTGCGGGGCCCTGTTCCTGGTTTAGACGACGTATGTGATGGCGTGTTTTTTCCTTCTTAATTGCAGGATAGGGTGAGGTGTGGAGCGGTTTTCAGAAGGAGGCTTGGGTGAGGCTGTACTTGCTAATGCGAGCTTGCTGGTCCAAGTGCAGCGGTACCTGATAACGGTACCTGATAACGGTACCTGATAACGATGGATGCCATGTATGGCGCACGAAGTCAATCCAAGAGTCCCTTGGAATGATTAAGCGGACTGCTAAGAAGTAATTGGGGGGAAGGGGGAGTTTGGATGTTAGGGGTTCAAGTTTTGTTCTTTTAGGGACACCGCATGATCGTTATTCCGTCATCGAACTTAGAATATTCATAACGGATGGGCACGAAGTCTTTCTCACATAGCAGAGGACCTCAGACTTGTAGTTGATAGATCTAGACTTCAGTAGTGATACAAATAGGATAAAACATGTTCAACTTACTTGATTTTTAACACTGTTGTCATGATGCGTACCCCCTCATCCAACCCGTAGATTTAAATCCCAAAAAATATATATCATGAATAAGAGATGCCCTACAAGCACATCTGCAGGCTGTTATCAGCACTGAAGACAATCAGATTCTTACTATTGAGCCTCATGTATCCAACAAGGCTATAGTTCAACAGCACAATGTACACATACAGAATACAACATCACCAACTTCTTCGACATCCCAAACACCAATACCGGCCATGTGTGTATATGTATACGCCATCTCTCAAATATTTTGGTATCATTTCTATACAAAGCGTGGGCAGTCTATATGAACAACCCACACATCCCCCAACCCCATCAAAAGATACAAACTAAGAACAAATCGCGCCATTTTCATGCATGCATGCAACCAAAACTACCAGAGAGAAACCAAAGAAAAAGAACCCCAATCTTCACATCGCAACCTCATGCACAACCATCTACATCTACACTCAAATAGGCACACCGCCACCCTCCTCATCCTCATCTTCATCCTCATCCGCAAACGCCGGTACAACTTCCTCAGGAATGAGGACATTCTCCTCCCTATCCACATCCTCATCATCATCCACCTTCGCCACCCCATTCGCATTTACCCCACCCATATTAACCTCTCTGCTGGGCAACAGCACACCACCGCCATTGAATCTCATAGCTTCGACCTTGGCTTTAGTCATCTCATATACGTATTTACCCAAATGTTCAACATCCTGCATGACGGCCTCGCCCTCAACGGGTGCGTCTGCTTTTTCGGGGAGCGGACGCTGTGTCTGGCCGAACATTTCGTCTGTGACGAGGGTGAGTTTGTCGGGGCGTTGGAGGAGCACGTCAAAGGCTGGTTTGAGCTCGAAGACGGATTCGAAGACGGAGCGGCGGCCGAGGATGTAGAGGCCTAGACGTGCGCGAGATAGGGCGACGGTTAGGCGGCGGATGTCGCGGAGGTAGCCAATGGCGCGGGTGCGGACTAGGGAGAGGATAATGTCTAGGGATACAGTGTTAGTATGTAGGTGAGAGATTGGGAAGTCATGAGGAACTTACAGTCGTTTTGCTCGCCCTGGTATTTGTCGACCGTGGCGACGATGCGTGGGCGTCCGAAAAGTGGGTTGTTCTTGCATTTGTGGCCTAGGACGTCGTTGATCAATGACTTTTGACCCGCGTATGTTGTGAGGATAGATATCTTGTTTGCTGGATAACCCAAAAGTCGCATATACATGTACAACGCAACCGCATATTCAGCCTCTCCCAGATTAATCATCCAGTGCGGCGTGGGTTGGTCTTCGCCCTTGCCCTTGTAATCCTGTACATCAATGAACTGGTATTCGTGCTTGAAGCCGGGGTTGGCGATCTGGAATTGAGGTTCCTTGAGAACAGATGGCAGGTTGGAAAGCGATGGGTATCGCCACTTGTACAGTTCCGCAATGGATGGGCGAGCACGACCTTGCTGGTCAAGCATAATGGTCGGTACACCAAGACGGACGAGTCGCTGGAAAAGAGATTGCTCAAGGTTGGCATATTGTCGGAAAGCAAGGTTCTGAATAACGGGCGAGTTCTGGAGATGATCACCACACAGGACAATGCGCTGCAAGGGCAGTTCGCCGTTCCGTGGGTTTTGCAGAGCGAGTGGGATGAAGTTCTCGATTTCGGTAATTTGGGCGGCTTCTTCCATGATAACGTTGTCGTAGTGGAAGCCTAACGAGGCAATTTCCTGTCTTCGCATAGCGGCATGTGTCGATGTCATCGCGATGATGCGGGCCTCCTTCACCAGTAGGTAGTTCGCCTTGTCTCGCGGGTTCCGCAGAATCTCGAATGGACGGATGTCCTCGAGCTCAGTAAAGATCTTCTCAACATGACGATAGCAACCATGCGCAATCTCAAGAATCTCTTCACGGTCGGCTGCTTGAGGGAAGAGCGGTTGTGGAGCGTTTGAAAAGTAGTCTCTGAACGGGAACTCAGCGATTATCTGCTCCACGCTAGTCTCTTCCGAGGAAACGCTGTCCCAATATTGCGTCCACGCTGGCTTCACGTAGACAAGATTGAAGTAATCTGCAGTCTCACACGAGCTACCGTGAGCACCGGGCGCACCGAAGTTCTTGGCAAGACGATCAACTTCAGAGAGGTAGTACTGTCCTCTTTCAAGGAAAGATTCTACTCTGCCATGCTTGCTGTAGCTTGCACTTGTCTCTAGATCCTCTTCACCATGACCGAGACGCAGTAGGTGACGCTCATCGATGTCAAGAGCGACGATTTTTTGGAAGAGCTGGTTGAGCGCCTGATTACTGTGCGCGATGAGTAGTGTCCGCTGGTCCGGAAAATTGTGATATATATTAGATATAATCTGGGTCGCAACGTCCGTCTTACCGGTGCCCGGGGGTCCGAGCACCACCGTTAGGCCAGGCTGGGTCCCTGAAGTAATGGCTTCAACCTGGGCGGGCGTAAATCGCACTGAATTCAGCTTCGGTGCATCTGCAGGGTAAGGTCCCATGTTCGGCGGCTTGTATGAGGATACCTGTATTGATTCGTGCGTGGGCGGTTTAACCTCAACCTGGTCACGGCGCCGCTTTTTCGATGCTCTTGAGGGTGCAACCTTTGGCTCAGCTGCAGCAGGGAACTGCACGACGTACGGGGGTCCAAAGGATGTCAGTGCTTCCTCCTGTGGTTCGATAGATTTGCCGGGCATAGACTCGATTAGGTGCTGCCAGTCAATGAAAGTGTCACGATAGTCTATTGAATGCAGGCGGTTAGGGAGTCGCTTGTAGGTTGCCGACGCAGGATCGCCATAGCCTAGAAAGACTTCTTGAAGCCAAGATGGTGCTGGGATGTCGGAGAGGGTCAGGCGCTTAATCGATTCGAGGATGGGAAGAAAGTTGTTTTCCCGCCCTTTCCGACGAACGATCAGGTTCATGTGCTCATATACGTTGGGCCTTCCTTCGGCAGTCTGATCCATGTCGATTTTGTACTGCCTCGCGTCGATATTGACGAGGAGCCGCCGTTGCCGTGCCCTAGGCCCGAAGCCATCATCGCGGGTTTGTTCGCGTAGAGGCCGTCCTTTGTCGTCCTGAATCTGAACCACTTGAGCGCACCTCATCCTGTGCAAGCCAAGTTGCTCCCCAGTGGTGGATTCGCCGCGGTGGCCATTTCGCATAGGCAGGTCATCATTACCTTCGACGGCGAGAAGGAACACAACATCATCTGGCCTAAGTTGCTCCCAGTCCCTTCGTACTGGAGCCTGAAGACGACTCACATCTAGGATGATCTCTGCTCGCACATATGCAGGGTGCTCTTCTCCAACCTTCGAAGGCGCCACGTCGACAATAGCGGGTTTCATGATGGGCAACGACATCTTGGAAACGCCATTGAACTTGGTGTTTGCACCCTTGCCTTTAGGTTTTACGCGCTTGATTACATCCTCCATGTCCTTTCGAATACCGTAGAACGACTCAGCGCGGTACAAGATGAATGACCTCCACAGAAAATCGCCCATGGTCAGATACTGGAGGTTCAGCTTCGGAATAGCAAGGGGCCTTGATCCGTCGTAAGACTCATTTCGCAGGAATGTCGTCTCGTAAAGGACCTTTTCTGTTGGCAGTACTGGCATATCGCGAACATTGTCCTTGAATGTAGGGCGTTGCTCGACGAGTGTGATCAAAGTCTCCATATAAAAGGCTCGATCTCGTACCAAGTATGTTGTGTTCGGGTACTCGGTCCGTAGGCCCATGAGGGAGCAAAGCTCGACGAGTTCACTATCGCTCAAGGTGCGAAGATGGCCATCCAGCTCTTCCCTGTTGCCAATACTGCTGTAGTTTGCCAGAGCCATAAGCTGAAGCTTGTCTTGAAACGCAGCATAGCCAGTCCGTTGCAGTTTCGCCAGAATGTAGTAGTGCTGCTGGTCGTACTCCAGCTTGGATAATTGCCGGCCAGTCTGATCCTCGATGGGGAAGTTTGTAAAGTGGCTAAGTAGGTCGAACATGTCGCGGAAAAGGCCATTGTCCTCGTCTGTGTACATTGGCGACAGTCGGATCGCAGGAAGCATATTCAGATCCTGGAGAAGGGTGTTGACATATCGTCTTGTTGGCAGCTGGCTCTGCAAATCAACCAGGAGCTCCATGAAGCGCTCGCAATAGGATATGTTGTCTCTCATCTCTTCCCTGGAACTGCTGTTGTACAGTCGGTCTATAAAGTCGAGAAGAAGTGTGTAGATCCACGAACGCTCGAATCGTAGCCTGGCTTGCAGCGCATCATCTCCAGCATCGAAGCGCTTTGATGCAGCTCTCCATGCCTTGCGCAGCATGCTGTGTTCCTCAAAGTACTGCTCGCGCACAGCATCAGAGTGCAAGTTTTGCCATATGGAGATTCCAACCAAGGGGGCGCACTCTTTTCGCACAAGGCCGCTATCGAGCGATTGAAAGGCGCCAATGACGAAGGATATGAGCTGTGTCCGGATCTTGCTTGGCTGCGAGGGGTCTACGGTCATGGAAAGGATGCGGCGAAAGAAGGATGAGAACTCGGCAGGCTTGCTGGCAAAGTGATCTGCACAGTTGTTAGCACAATGCCCCTATACATGCAGCAATAAAGCAACCTACCCCATGACGACAAATTCTCCCTCCTCTTGACATTGACCATGAGCGCCAGCAGCAGATGGTGGTAGTTTGAAGCATCCTCGGTGAAGCCAGGCCACAGATATCGCTCCAACAGCTGCAGATTCTCCAGGATCAACAGCGATGAATAGGCAAAGTCGACCTTCTCCAGTTCGTCCCATAGCTCTTTCTTGACCACATCGGGTCGCACCTTGGGCGTCTTCTTGGCAGCCAGCCAGTTCTTCCTTGCTACCTGGGCGAAATGGTTTTCCCCGTGCAAGTCGGCGACGGTTGGGCGTTGGTGGGCGTTGGCAGCATCGGTCGCATGCGCAGTGGACGCGCCATCCATGGCGCTCGACATGTTGAGCCCCGTCGGCTTGACGTCCTCCATATCGTCGACCTTCATAGCCATGTTCGCAAGTCGTTATGGTATTGGGGCGCACGTGAAGATCTCGGCGCGCATGGTTCACACGCACAGGTTTCGATCGAGGTCGTGACGCGCTAAGAAACAAAAGTTCTGGGGACATTGCGTCGCGCAACCAAGCTGCGAGGGACCCATGTGCCAAGACATGGAACCTCACCCAAGAGCACGCCCATAGCACCCACGCCCGCAGCGACAAGCAACACCATCATGTCTTCGCAGGATGCCGCAGTCAGGCACCAGGCGGTTGTGCCGGACAAGATCCCCACTGGAGAGTATCCCGTGAGTCAATTGCGCCTAATGCGGGCCTGCAATGCGTCACAGCGACTAACACTCGATAGCTCATCGACAATGACCCGTACGCTCTCCCTACGCCTTGGAATGCTCGCGGATACTAATTCTAGTCAAGACACTTTACCCGAGTGATGCGGTACACCCGCCCCTCTGACTGGGCCCAGGGAGCCGCCCTCGGAGCCTTGAGCCCTGGACTGATGCTCTACTGGGAGAAGGTCTCGCCCTCCATGGTTGGCAAGGGCGGCTTCGCACCCATTATGCGACTCAGCGGCGCTATCGGGCTTTCTGGGTGCTTCATATTCGCCTACTCTCGGTCATGCAGTACGTCCGACATGGCCCAGAACCCCCGCAGCCGAAGCTGGAGACATGCACCCTGCTAATACCTGCCAGTGCGATTCTACGGCGCCCGCGAGAACCGTCGCGAGGTTGAGATGGACATGCGCGAAATGGTCGACAAGGTCAAGAAGGGGGAGTCCCTGTACGGAACCACTGAGATGACCGAGTACATGCAGGGAGTTGCGCACAGAAACTCACGCTACGCCGCTACATTCTCACATGTCCTCGCATGGCCAAACTTTGTCAACCACCCGTACCATGGAGTCGACACTGCCAAGTACTACCGACAGGCTGAATTGGAGCTTGAGCAGGAGAGAATTGCTAGGGAGGGTCGGTAGAGACAGGAAGATGGGAGAATTGACTTGTGTGGCTGTATATAACTTCAAGAAGCCAAGTCGGAAAGATTCATTTTGCACTTCTATTTGCATTGGCCTTGCGCAACCTCTAACTGACAGCCAATCTTTTCAGCCTCATCCTCCTATCTGTTACCATCTTGTACTTGCTAATCCAGTCGTCCCTGTTGATGTAAGCCCCGCAGATCCTCCTCTTCCCCGTGAAGCTACTTCGTCCATGCAATACCCTCCAATTATCGAAGATCAACACCCTGCCCGGCCTGAGTTGCTCCCAATACTCATTCTCTTTTTTCTTGAGCAGCGCATCGAACTTGCGCGCAGCGCTATACCACGTCTCGACCTCCTCTATCGGGAGCTCAATCGAGGCACGGTCTGAAGAGTTCCATCGTACACGGACGAGATCGCCAACTGTCGGGTCGTGTTCGAGCACTGGAAAGCCGCGATAGGGCTGAATAGATATCCCCTCATTCCCGGAAGCGTGTGCATGAACTTTTACCGTGGAGAGAATTTTGTATGCTTCCCGGTCAGTTTCCAGGAGCTCAGTGGCCACTTTGAAACCGTCGACAAGCAGGCTGGCGCCACCTTCGCCGTCCGTGTGTGAGAGCAAATGGAAAGCTTGCAAGCCTGCGGGATCGGAAAAGTACGTGGTATCCGTATGTGCTTCAAGAGCAATGTTGGTATACGCAGTGTCCTTGCTTGCCAAGTCGGACGTAAAGTCGTAAAAGCCGCCGTAATGAGTCTGGCGTATGAACGCAATCTTCTCCAGTAAATACTTCGTCATGTGAGGGTCGCGATAAGGCGCATTATCGACATAGCAGAATCCGTACCGGCGCAATCTCCTGAAAAAACTTATGATCTTGCTGTCAAACTCCTCGTATCGGATTGTGGGGGGTCTTCTTCCGACTTTTGAGTCCCAGATAGTGATGTTGCGTAGACCACGGCGAACGAGAGCCTTTTCCGCTGGATGCGCAGTCGCCAGGAGCAGGAAGTCACGCGAATACGTACTCCAGTGTCCGTCACTCCATTCAATCTTAACTATCGTATCGTCTTCCATCCAAATATGCGACTTGATCGAGATATCTTCTGGGATAGAGAATGTATCGATAAGCCGTTGTTTAGTGGCACTATGCATACACTTATCGCATCGGCAGTTATCCCGGAGCCAGATATTCGGTAGTACTCTGCCCGTCACCTTCATCTTTCCTTCCGATACTATGACGCTGGCGTTCTGGGAGTCGGTAATAATCTCGCTATAGGACAATCTGTGAATGGGGTTTATGGGAATTCCACACGGGCCCTTCAATGGTTCCTCGGAAATGTGGGTTAAATCATCTGTTAATGACCCTCTGTTCTTGCTTAATCCATTGTCGTTTTGCCAGTTCTCGATGCCCGAGTTGTGACTTGGCTCGTCCTTGGGCGTGGAGACTTTCTGCTCCTTTGCCGTGTCGCCATCTGTTTGTACTGATCTAAAGTCGCGAAAAAAGTTCTAATAACTCGATTATTCATCAAAGCCCGTAGCTCAAGGACAAAACTTGACAAACCTGAAATATTGATCGTGCGCCTACTGCACATGGCGGCGTGACTCTTGGCGTTCTAGTCGCGCACCGGAACGTTCTTGCCCTGAACATAGCGGGCGCAATGAAAAAGACCTGGGTCGGGACAGTATCGCGCCAAAATCATGTAACATGAGCATCAAAAGCGCTCCCTTTGTCTTTGTCTGGGCGTCGTAGCGGAACGACTTCGGAGGGTGTCAGGATCCGATGTAGTTGTCAGGCATCACCAACGGACTGCCTCTTACAACACCAAAAACAAGCCGAGGATAGCCACAAAAAAGGAAAGAAGCATAAAAAAGAAGCATAAAAAAGAAGCAAAAAGAAAGCCGTGGGAGCAAAAACGACACCAGTGGGACTCGAACCCACAATCTTTGCCATCGAATTTAACCGGAAAGCAACGCCTTACCATTAGGCCATGGTGCCCAGTTGTGTATTCAGAGGAATTGAATGGAAGTTTTGGGGGCTAAGTAAGATATATTGTATAAATAAATAGAGTTCTTAGAAACTGCGGGTGATGGTTACGTGCCTGCCCCGCAATGCCCTCATCAAGGTCCCCTCCATCCTCACCACCCACATAACACGTAGGTCGCGTGATGCTACTCATGAAACCTGCACGCATCCAACTTGCTCCAGTTTCATAAAATAGCTTATGATATCTACATATAAATCCTGCGATACCGTTACTGACGGTAACGCGACTGATCGGCGTATCCAGATGCGCCAAGACCCGACCGGAGCTAAGGCCTCACTCACCTTCTTCCGTAATCCATAGCTGCCTCTGGACAGCTCCACAGCAACGCCGCACCACAACAACCTTTTTGTCGGCCATTATCTCCACAATCGCTACTGCATCTGCCCGCTCGTCTCCGACCACTACACACTACACGAATTCGCTCACCCCACACCGCCACCATGTCTACGCTCGAAGATCTCGACGACCTTGAGCGCCACGAGAAGGAAGAGAAGAAGGACAATGACAGAAAAGACGGAGGCAAGGACGGAAAGAAAGCCGATGGAGATGCAGACATGAAGGATGCAGAACCAGAGGAGGAGCAGCTCGACGAGGAGATTCTCAACTCAAGCACACGAGACATCATCGCGCGGAGGCGGTTATTGGACAACGACATGCGCATCATGAAGAGCGAGTACCAACGGCTTACACATGAGAAAGCGTCGATGAACGAGAAGATCAAGGACAACCTTGATAAGATTGAGAACAACAGGTACGACATCTGTGTACCCGCAGCACGTTGACAAACAACGGTCTGTAAACAACATCTAACATCTTGCAGGCAACTACCGTATCTTGTTGGTAATGTCGTCGAAATTCTCGATTTGGACGTTACAGCAGAGGCGGCCGAGGAAGGTGCAAACATCGACCTAGACGCCACCCGTGTCGGCAAGTCTGCCGTCATCAAGACATCGACGAGACAGACGATATTCTTGCCCCTTATTGGTCTAGTGGACCACGAGAAGCTCAAGCCTGGTGATCTCATTGGTGTCAACAAGGATTCATATCTCGTTCTCGACACACTACCCGCAGAGTACGACAGTCGAGTCAAGGCTATGGAAGTCGACGAGAAGCCAACGGAAAAGTATACCGACGTCGGGGGTCTAGACAAGCAGATTGAGGAGCTTGTTGAGGCTGTCGTGTGGCCCATGAAGGAGGCTGAACGGTTCAAGAAGATCGGCATCAAGGCACCCAAGGGTAAGCATCATGAGTCGTCGCTCTATACACTTTACTGACAGAATGAAGGTGCGCTGATGTACGGACCTCCCGGTACCGGAAAGACTCTTCTGGCACGAGCCTGCGCTGCACAAACTGACGCGACTTTCCTCAAGCTTGCTGGTCCACAACTCGTACAGATGTTCATAGGTGATGGTGCTAAGCTAGTCCGTGATTGCTTTGCCCTGGCAAAAGAAAAGGCTCCGTCAATCATATTCATCGATGAGTTGGATGCCGTCGGTACAAAGCGATTCGATTCCGAAAAGTCTGGAGACAGGGAAGTTCAGCGAACTATGTTGGAACTTCTTAACCAGCTGGACGGTTTCGCATCAGATGACCGCGTCAAGGTTCTTGCTGCGACGAACCGAGTCGATGTCTTGGATCCTGCTTTGCTCCGTTCTGGACGTCTGGACAGAAAGATTGAGTTTCCGCTACCAAATGAAGAAGCCCGCGCTCAAATCATGCGTATTCACTCCAGGAAAATGACTGTCGACGATGCTGTCAACTGGCAAGAGTTGGCACGCAGCACTGACGAGTTTGGTGGCGCGCAGCTGAAGGCTGTGTGCGTTGAGGCTGGTATGATTGCTCTAAGAACAGGCCACCAGAAGATTAGCCACGAGCACTACGTCGATGCCATTGCTGAGGTACAAGCAAAGAAGAAGGACACGGTCAACTTCTATGCCTAAGGCTTAGTTGGGTGGGTGGCTTGGCTGCTTGCATGCGTGCGCTTCGTGCCGGGCTTGTAATAATACTTCCACTTCAGCATAGTACTATAGAGGAATGACGATCATGAACAACAAGGAAGAAAGCCACCAACGACTCTGTCTCATGTCTTGAGGTACGCTTACACATTTATCGTGCCATGCTGCTACCGACGCTCGGATCCTGGTTTGACGCACCTCTACTTGAGAATGGGGAAGACATAAAGGCTGAACATGTTTCAGATGCAGCCACCCTTTGCTTACCTGTACTTTACGAGCGTTGAGAATTCAAGTTTCCTGCTCAACGCTGACTGTGTGGCGGTTACCACGTATCTGACTGTGGCACGGCGTATCTCGTTTATTGTATTTGACATTGCAGAGCAGACATAGATCTCACTTCCGAAGGCAACTTTAGCCCCTCTATGACGTCAATGGCAGTTGATACCCTCGTGTAACACTTAGCTAATTTGCAGCGGTTCAACGAGCCACGTCTAGGTTATGGTGGCCTACTTAGCGTTAATACTCCTAAGCGATTACAGGTCAACTATGGATCAGCAAAGGGACTGAGATCGTGTGACCCAGGACCCTCTGCTCAGTGCCTTCCAATTTCTGCAACAATCGAAAAGTCCAACGAATTATCATTCAAGATAATCTAAGCCCTTGTATACATTTCTCACTTCCCAGGAATTTATGGACTCAGCAATATCTCACCAGTTGCCCATCAACTTTCCCTGATCCTGCACACAGAGGTGGACTTCGGTCACAAACAGGGCATCGGTATCGGTATCATTCAATGCACGGCGACAGGCGCAGCTCGGACCCGCACTTTACCAATGGAGGAGCATAAACACGACATCAAGCGTGGCCAGGTCAGAGACAAGAACCTCAAAACGCGCGAAAGAGCTTATATGTTCGCACTTATACTTCCCACGGGGCTAGCGCGCAGTACACTCAGGTGACGATGTACTACCCCACCCATCAATATACAGAGTGCCACGGTACTCTATAGTTTGCTAGCGGTGGTTGAACCGATCAAGTCTCACCGAGCTCATGGTCCCAAGAGTCTCGAATCCGTGGTGAGCACTGAGGACCGCTCGATGATTAAAAGAGTCCTAGAGAGTGTACATCGACTGTTGCGATACAATACCCAGGTCTCCGTGGTAGAAAATGGGGAAGTAAATACAAAGGATAGCGCGCATTCGAGACCTATGACAGGAAGAAAATCGGCAAGTCTATTCATGATGGATGATACAGGTGAGCTTGAGTTGCATTGAACTCGAATACATACCCCTCAATCAAGTGCAACTGACACAAAACGAGCAGGATCAGGCAGCTCGATCTCCAGACCTCCGAACACCCCAAATCTCCAAGCCTTGTCATATGTACTCGTGTATCCAACACGGGCCGTTTTGGACCTTGTACAATACCCAGAAAATGCAGAATGCACAATGTACTCAACGCACGATGACCTTAGAATACTAGCATAGAGGGTTTTCACCATGACGACGCGTTGGAAAACCGCTTGCTTAGCTACCGAACATCACAGTAAACCTGGGTGATGTGAGATACATGACACGGTAGTATACAAAAGCTACTGTAGGCGCCAGACACGCCCATTAGGAATAGAGTAACGGAGTTTACCTACACTGTCGCTGTCAAGTAATTCATGTCATTCAGGTGGTATGTTCATGACGACGGAGCGTGTAGCCGTTCCTGTCAGCCGTTCTTGCACGCTGTGCCTCGCTTCTTTCCTATTGGTTGGTTGCCCCACGACGGACTTCCACCATCCAAACCTCAACACTAAGCATCTTAAACCCACGCGCAAAACACTTCGATATGATAGGCTGAATGACACGTTCCTTCCCCGTGGCTTTGCAAGATATCTAGAGAAACACTCGGTTCTATTAGACCCTGCATAGCCGCCTCTAGCGGTCGTCTATGAGGGGCAGTTCCGCAGTGTGCAAACATCCCACTTTGCTCTCTGTGAAAGCTAGACCCACCCCGTTTTCTGATCTTCAGAACATGTGGCAAGATGTATTGGCTGACAAGTTCTGAGACAAGTAGGACGACTCTTACGCAGCCGGTGGTTTGGTTAGTATCATGTGGGTATGCATTGTGACGAACCGAACTCGGAATCATGGTTCGGAATGGTTCTCATATAACCCCTCCACGGCTATTTTTATGATGTCTAGTTGAATTCTCTGTATTATCTCTCTTATCGGATTGCATTTGCTTCGTTGTAAAGCCGCAGTCATGTTGGACTTTTCGACTTTCGTTCCCCGTGATCCATTCCATCAGCTCACAGTTACTCTGTGCATCGTGGCTCTCTTCCTTGCCGCAGTCTTTGCAGTCGCTCTCAGACCAAAGAGTAAAAAACAAGCGCCCAGCACATTTGAAGCCTACCTGAAGTTCGCCTATGGTTGCTTCCTGAAGCCTCACACTGGAGACGGGTCTGGAAGCCAGCAAGATGCTCTTGTACGCCAAGTAGACCTGGAAGAAGATGTTCTTTTGCTAATTGATTCATAGGAGAGCTTCTACAAGGCTCAGGCTGAAGTCTACGATGCCACACGACTGAAGCTCCTCCGAGGCCGCGAAGACATGTTGGGACTGGTCGCAGCGCAACTAAAGCATCGGACTGACGCTGGACTGATTTCACAACGCCCAGTTTGGGTTGATGTACGCGAAAAGAATGCCAACACATATCATGGTTGCTAACGATGGGCAGATTGGCGGAGGCACCGGCCACAAGTAACTGCGCATATGCACATCTCAAAGTGTGTTTTCTGACAGAATCGTAGTGTCGAACAGATGAACGCGTACATTCCTGTGTCGAGCTTCTTCCGCGCTGTCTGTCAGTGCAACAGACTCCAGAGAATCTATTTATATTGACAATCACAGATGTCGTGGACCTTTCTCCCCAGTCTCTGTGAGATGGCACGAAAGCGTTTCGCCCGTCTCGGATGGACCAACGTCAAAGTCATCTGCCAAGATGCTCGCGCCTTCCGTCTGCACGAACATGAGCCACGAGCATACGAACGCAAGGAGATGGTTTCCCAAGGGTCAGACAGTTCGCGATCTGGATGAGAATGCTGATGCTGGAGGCGCCGAGCTTGTCACCATGAGCTATGCGTTGAGCATGATACCCGAGTTCTACCCAGTCATCGACTCCATCGATAGTCTCATGAGCCCCAACGGTGTTGTTGGTGTGGTAGACTTCTACGTCCAGAACCAGGTCGATTTCATGGGCAGGAACTACATGGGCGGTGCTATCGATCGTCATTGCATGTGGCTCTCACGTGTATTCTGGCGGACATGGTTTGAGATTGACCGTGTGAACCTTGAGCCTGCGCGACGAGTATGTTGAGTCTTCTTCATGACCAGATAGTCACTTACCTGTTCTAGGACTACCTTGAGTATCGCTTTGGGACCGTGCTCAGCATCAACGCCAGGAACAGCTTCTTCGGCATCAAACTCCCCTACTACATCTGGGTTGGCTGCTCGAAAGAGTACGGTGCGTCTACACAGAAGCTCGCTGAAATCGACGCCGCCGCTACCGAATCGCCCTACCTCTCTGCTCTCGACCTTCGGACAGGGGCTACCCAGAATGATGTCGGAATGCATTCGAAAGCATACGAGTCTGCAGTCGTCAATTTACAATCTAGTCTCCCTCTTCCGGCTACGTGGTATCAGAACCACCACTGGCGAATTCACTATGACTCCACTCTTCCCAAGCACACTCGCTTCAACGACTCCTACATTTATGCTTTCACATGGGAAGATGACGTGGCCGATATGCGCCTCCTTAAGCCTACTTCAAACGATGTCGTTCTCGCAATTGGTTCAGCTGGCGATAACATCTTGGCTTTCTGCTTGGAGAACTGCCGACGAGTACATGCTGTCGATCTTAACCCCTCGCAGAACCACCTTCTCGAACTCAAAGTCGCATCGTTCACTGCTCTCGGTTACCAAGATGTTTGGAAGCTCTTTGGCGAAGGCCGGCACGCCGACTTCCACAATATCCTGATTCAGAAACTTAGCCCTCATCTCTCATCCGAAGCCTTCCAGTTCTGGCTACACAATGGCCCTACCGTCTTCACTTCTCCGTCATCAAAAGGCCTCTACTACTCTGGTGGATCCGGCAACGCCCTCGCAATCGCAGGCTGGCTCTTCCGCATCCTAGGCATGACCGAAGACGTCAAGAAACTCTGTGCAGCCCAGACACTCAACGAGCAACGCGAAATCTGGCAACGCTCCATCAAGACAGTATTGCACTCCAAGATCCTCACCTGGGCCATTCTGGGCAACGAAAAGTGGCTCTGGAAGGCCCTCGGCGTACCCCCCACGCAACGTGCCGTCATAGAAGTCGACTTCCAGAAGACATCCGACTACGACGACACCAAGGCCCCCAAGCCTGACGACGCCGCCGCAGACTACATGGCCTTCCACGAGGAGCCCTCAGACGACGCACTCAAGTCTACCAGCGGAAATGCAATCTACGAATACGTCCTCAACACCTTCGAACCCGTCATCAACACCACACTGCTCAGCACCTCAAACCACTACTACCTGCTCACCCTCCTCGGCCACTACACACCAACCTCGCACCCAACCTACCTGTCGCCCAAATCACATGTCAAGCTCTCCAAGCCCAACGCCTTCAACGGCCTGCGTATCCACACAGACGAGATCTCAGAAGTCATTGCGCGCATGCGGCCAGGCACGCTCACCATAGTCGTCGTCATGGACTCTATGGATTGGTTCCCGCCCACAGGGACGCAGGCGCTAAAGCAAATCCGCGCACTGAACCGCGCACTCAAAGTCAAGGGTAGGGTTATGTTGAGGAGTGCAGGTTTGGAACCGTGGTATATTCGTGTGTTTGGTGAGTCTGGGTTTAGCGTTAAGAGGGTTGCTGTTAGGGTGCCTGGGAGCTGCATTGATCGGTATGTTGGCATGATTCCTTCCGTACTGATCTTTTGATGACGTTTTTGCTAATGCTGAACACAGGGTTAATATGTATGCTTCGACTTGGATTTGTACAAAGGAGGTGGGTATTGAGTGCGAGGATGTCAAGACCCATTCAAGGAAGACGTCGCTGGCAGAGCTGAAGCTTGAGGGTCCTGCTATCCGATTTGAGTAGAGTTATTGTTTTTTTTTGATGTTCTGTTATTTTGTTTCGTAGCATGTGGGCGGTTGTCGTTCGTTTCTTGTGCTTTTGCGCTACCGGGTTGTTTTCTTCATGCTAGTCATTGTTGTTAGATACCAAATCGCTCCTATAAGTAGCTTCGTGCCTCGCAAAGATTTGGGTATTTTCGTGTACGCTGTCGCCTTCCACACCTAATTACCAGAGAACGTATAGTATGCACGCTAGTAATCGGGGAGTACTTCAGCCCGTTGGGTACGACAACGCGCGGGCACATCGGTCAGGACTTTCTATGGTGGTCTTGTTGCCAGCATTGCTGGCAAAATCACTTTAGACACTATAGGATATAGGATAACTTATTTACAGAGTAATAACCTCTTCTACTACCTAGAAATAGGTAGTAGTTTTACTCACGTAAGTGTATCAGGTGTACCGTAGTTTATTAAAAACAATACTATAGAACGCGATATTATAAGCTAATAGCGCTTCTAAGAAACTTGAAAAGATTAGTAATACTGTAATAAGCACGTTAAGTCTCGGAATCATCGTTATGCCGCATACGATGATCCGAAACGATCATGGTGATGGTAGTATGCTCGCTGTTTGGCGAGTCCACATCTCAACATGCTTCTAGGTTGGATAAGGTTTAAGAGAACCAATTGTATTTATATATTCGTCTATACCCGAAAAAATCATTCGTGTTTCGTAGTCTAAAGAAAAGATACAATTCTACCATCCAAACTTCTCAACCTTTGTATCAACATTGAACCCCTTTCGTACCAACCCTGCACACGTGTTTCCAACATCTCTTACCAAACCATCCGGACCACTGACCACAACGCCAGCCCGCCCGTCCTCCATACTCACCCATTCCCTTACAAAAGCGCCGGCATCAGGTCTCCCAGCCAGCGCTGTCGGCGGCGAGATGACGACATCCAAGCCCCAGTCTTCCAACTCCTTAAGCTTGTCTTCGGGGATCCAGAGCCGGTGGATAGGCGAGTGTGTGATCCACAACAACTTTACTTTTCTCCTGGACTTGCTCAACGCGGATTCAGGGTCGGTGGTCGCGGGGCAAAGAAGCGCGTAGAGAAGCGGGTACGCGACAGCGATGCCGGAACCGCCTGCGATGAGGATAGCCGTTTCGGAGGATTCTAAAAGATCAAGCGCGTATGAAGAGCCATAAGGGCCGTCGAGGCGGACACGCGCTTGGGTCGTTTCGCGTGCGTGCTCGAGGAGTTTATGCGTGAAGCCCGATTCGGCTTGGGCGCGGATGAGTAGAGTGAGCCATGCATGTTTCCCCTGTTCATCTTCTGTTGTTTTGGGTGCTGCAGAGAATATGGTAAATGGGTGAGATTGTATGGCGTGCTTGCGGGAAAGTGACGGTACAGAAATGAAGATGTGGTCGTTGGGCTCCCAGCCTTGTGTCATATTCTTCGGCAGCAGAGGGTTCTTGCGGTCATTGACTTCCCAGTTTGCAGATAGTAGAATCGTCTCGTCGTCTTCTAACACAGTAAGCGTTGCAGGGTGTGTGCTTGATTTCAGCCATAGCCTATAAACCAGGCGATCGATGAGGAAGATGGCCATTGAAATGCCAACGTAGGGTCTGGAAGAATGGTGGTGGAACCACAAGAAGATGAGACCGGCGAACTGAAGCACAATATGTAGCCCCAGGAATATCTCATACCACCGTTGCCGAAAGCTGCCCAAGCTCGTAAAGTAAATCAACTCGTATGCGATGAAAGCTGCCATACCCAGCAGCACGACGCGGTTGAACAGGAATTTTGCTAGCGTAAACCCGAGGTGTCGTAACAAGCCAAACCACACAAGCCACATGCCCGCGCAGTGTAAAAATGCTTCCAAACACATGATCTCTCCAACTCTTCGGTGGAAGATGTTCAAACTCTCATACGAGTAGCCTGTCAACATCTTGATAGGTTGGTTCTTGGCGGCGAGGATGTAGAGCAGTGGCAGGTTCGCGATGAAGATAATGCCGCATCGGTCGGCGAAAACGAATAGGGACATAAAGGTCATCGACATGTTGTAGAAGTTGTAGAAGATGATCAGGCCGAGCCAAGCGAGAACGAGTAACGAGACGGCGTTGGTTGGGAGAGTCTTGTTGATGATGGGTATGCGAGGCGGTTGATACTGCAGAAGAGCTTTGACTTCGTAATATGGTCGCCAAACACCCGGTCCGTTTCGTGATGCTCGTTGGACAGAAGGGAGCAAAGGACTCGATTCGTCGGCGTCTACTTTTTTCGCGGCAGTATTCGGCGGCGTAGAGCTCCCTTCGATGGTACTACTCGAGCTACTCCAGGCCTCTTCAGCACTGCTAGTATCATCGTCCCTCTTCCTCATGCCAGCACTCCGTTTCCTCATATGCATGACCAACTTCTCGCACCAGTGCCATAGTGTGAAGACGAGCAACACACCCACCAGCACGTAGTTGTAAGTTGCGACAAACTTTCGACCATACAGGATCGCTTCCACTAATTTTCTAAATCGGGGGTCTTTGCCGGGGTCATCCGGGTCTACGAGGTCACCTCCGTCCGCGGCCTTGTAAGCATCGTAACCATGCGCATGCCACGGGGTTTCTGTGGATGCAGTCGCTGTCAAAGCGAAACGGAGAGCGTCGCGCAGCCATGGAGGCGTCGCATTCATGGTGGGAGATGATGATGATGAGGAAGAGAGGATGCATGCATGTGATGAAGTAGCGGCATGTCAGGAGAGATAGTGTCTGTCTCAGAGTTTCCCCACAAGTGTTCGCGTCATCCCTGCGATAAGCTTATCGCCTTAGCGTACCGAGGCAGGCGTCGCTTGATCTGGACGGCATGGGATTTTGCGGTTTACCGTTGCGCATTGCGACGTGCATATTTTGGGTTTGTGTCCTACTTGCTCTACCTTTTCATGCTTACTTATGTGTCCACTTGGCCTTGTCTTTGGCCGCAAAAGCAGTCATTCCAATCTTCTGATCCTCACTTCCGAACAGTCCATGGAAGACTCTCCTTTCATACTCAACACCCTCCCGGATACCGAGGTCCTGGCTCTTGTTCACAACCTCCTTGGCCGCCTTGACGGCAATCTGACTGTAAGACGCAATCTTCTCTGCCGTCGCGATAGCACCGTTGACGCACTCCTCGGGTGTCTCAAAAACCTTGGCGACAAGTCCCCACTCGCCAGCTTGCTGCGCAGAAATGTTGTCGCCAGTAAGGATGACCTCCATGGCTCTCGACTTTCCAATCGCTTTGGTGAGACGCTGTGATCCGCCAGCACCAGGTATGACACCCAACTTGATCTCCGGCTGGCCAAACGTAGCCTTGGGTCCCGCGTACATGATGTCACCCATCATGGCCAGCTCACAACCTCCGCCCAGCGCGTATCCATTGACAGCAGTGATGAGTGGCTTCTTGAGGAATGTGACCAGGTCTGACCATGACTCTATGAAGTCGTTGCCGTATGCATCGCTGAATGTGAGGTCCTTCATCTCCTTGATGTCTGCACCTGCTGCGAAGGCCCTGTCCGAACCGGTAAGGACAATGGCGCCGATAGACTTGTCATTTTGGAAGTCGCGTAAAGCTTGGTTGATCTCGAGGATGAGTGGTGTGCACAGAGCGTTGAGGGCTTTGGGGCGGTTAAGCTGGACTAGGTACTGTTAGCCACAGCACATGCTGATGCAAGAAGAAATCCACTATAACTCACGCAGACCTACACCAGGCTTTGGCACAGATATAAGCAAGTGCTCATAGGACCTCTCAGTAGCAATTCCCCTCACAAGTCTGGGTAAACCGATGGATCGAAACTGCGAGGCAACCCTCGGAGCTGATCGAAACGCGTGCATTTTGGGTCTGGTGAATTGAGCCTTTTTCTTCTGACCACGGCTCTTGCAAAGTATGTTTACATGAGGACAGAAGTTAACGATTCAAAGTTGCAGCCCACTCAACGGCTAACCTCGGTCCTGGGTCCCGCCAAAAAGCTTCCCGTCCCGCATCAACAGTTCGCCTCATCCAGCCGTCTTTGTCCTAGCGCCATGTAAGCCCAGCCTTGCGACCTCGACTTTCTGACACGATCACCATTAGGACTCGCCTTTGCGCGAACACAACATTTGCCCCATCCAACAACCAACCCCGCCGCCACTTGCACCGCACCTCCCATATCCACGCACAATCTACAAACCGCCGCAAAGATGGATTCTCCGGAGCCCGATACCCCTTTCGCCGCAGTAACTGCACAAACAACAAAATATGGTGCTGTGAGTTGGAGCCTCGCGCAATTCGACTCCAGTCTGGAAGAGATGGAGACGGATATGCGTTCTTGAAAGCGATGACAGCTGCTAATGCGCAGTAGTTGTTCCAAACATATCTCGACAAGGCGACACCATACAAGGCTTACCGATGGGGGAGTTCAGCAGCCATCTTCTTCCTCTTCGGCATACGTATATTTGTCGCGCAAGGCTGGTACATTGGTATGTCTCCTATCCCTCATACGTCCCCCCTATCTTGAACCCACATATCCTACGGACCTTTGAGGAATCCAGGCGCCAGCGTAAACACGACACTAACCCATTGTAACAGTCGCATACACGCTTGGCATCTACCTCCTGAACCTGTTCCTCGCTTTTCTTTCCCCAAAATTCGACCCCGCGCTAGAACAAGATGAGGGCATGGAAGACGGAAACGCCTCCGGGCTCCCTACAAAAGAAGACCAGGAGTTCCGACCCTTTGTCCGGAGGCTACCGGAGTTCAAGTTTTGGTACTCCGCAACCAGGGCGATTACTATTGGCTTTTTCTGCAGTTGGTTCGAGATTTTCAACCTGCCAGTCTTCTGGCCTGTGTTGGTTGTGTACTGGTTGATTCTGTTTGGCCTAACAAGTAAGTGTTTGGCCTCATGAGGGGTGGAGGAATTGTTGGGCACGTTACTAATCATTCACAGTGCGACGTCAAATTCAGCATATGATCAAGTACCGTTACGTCCCCTTTACCGTCGGCAAGACGCGGTACCCAGGCGCTTCCAACTAAGCCACGTCGGGGGTTATCTTCTTCACTTCGCCGGATCTCATATCCACCTTTGGGAGGGTTGCCCTTAGCGGCTGCATTCTGGACATTGGGCGCGTTTTCTTGGATGATAGATCTTTGGGCATTCAAATTAGCAGCTAGGAGTTGTTTTCTGGGCGGAATGGGGCAGGGCGGTGGTACGATAACGGCATGTTGCATGATGTGTACACGCAGCAGGAGACAAGATGACTTATTATATCTTTAATACGGGGTTCCGCCCGCATAAATACTTTCACAAACATCGATACACAAACGCGAAAATAGGAATTGCAGATATCAATAATGTCCCGCCAATGCCAAAATCTGTCTACACCATGATACCAAAACGCCAATTCATGCAACCGCAACTCCGGTTTCCCCATCATCACCGACCCCTAGCACTCTCCCTATTCTCCTTCTTCTTCTTCAAATACGCACTAATCTGCTCCACCTGGCTCACAAAAAAGCACCTCGCTGCATCATTCTGCCACACCAGCACGCCCAGCGCACTCGCATAGCCCATGACGTCCCTATACTCTGTGTCGGAACTGAACTCGCGCATCAAGTAACCCGGCGTGGTTTCCACACGCTCGCCCTCATATTCCCAGAGGCGTATCTGGTCCATGACGGTAGGCGGGATGTACGGCACTGTTTTTTGCATCTGTGGGTGGGCGTAGGTGGTGAGGTAGGAGATTATTTGAGCGGATGTAATGCCGGATTGGACCGCTTTGTGAACGGATTCTTTTGTCAGTTTACCGGAGACAAGGTTGGGGAAGCGATGTTGAAGTTTGGTGAAGAGACTGAGGATGGCAATTTGGATGAGGCTGTTTGTGTAGGCGTAGAGCCTGTAGTTTGTTTCAATGATGATGAAACCCTTGTTTGCTGCTGCAGATGGCCCGGCGTTGCCTTGGCCGGCTTGAGCGATGTCGTTTGAGGAGGCAGACATGGCGCTGCCAGAATCTGAGGTCAAGGTCGTGGCAAGACGGGTTGGGTAAAAGGTTCGCGCATTCTTGTCGGAGCGATAGATGAGGCCCATTGAAGAGAGATCGTCTAACATCCGGAGCTGTGTTGGGGAGAGAGTGGATGTTGAGTAGTCCTGGCCTAGTTCAAGGGAACCGAGCATGAAGAGAAAGGCAAGGACTTCGGTTTCGGACATGCCGAGCTGGAGTTGTTGTCAGCATTGTTGCGAGAAGACGATGGACTACATAGGTGGGTGAAAGAGCGGGTTGATGAGATGATTTACTTACTTCATTCGTCACTTTAAGATAAATGATGAGCAGACTCCAAACCTGCGCATTGGTCTCTTGCAGCACAAAAGAGAAACCATCCTTGGTGATCCTCGGACTCCCATGTATCGTCCGCACAAGATCACCCGTATTCAGCAGCGTCTTGGTGCTCGGGCTAACCTCTGCTCTGGAAATATTGTCCTTACCAAGTCCCGCTGCACCGCTTACAAGGTAGTACAAGATGCCTTCCCATTGTGACCTCGAGTATTCATCCAAGAATTCCACGCTCACCCGCTTCCCACTCTCTTCCTTGGTCGCTGGCACACCAAAGGAGCGATGCGTACCGGAGCCTTCAATTGCATTTCGCAAGCTGCGCTGGAAGCCTGGGCTGAGGGTCCATGATAAAGTGCCGTTGTCTTGTCGTACTGAGGTGATGATGTGAAGACGGTCGAGGGTGAAGGTCGCACGTTCCTTCTCTTTGCGCGCAGAGGGCTTGAACCAAGCGTCAAGGTCGGCGGCGGGGAAGGGCGAGGGCATGTAGAGCATCGCCATGACTATAGATTTGGCTGCACTTGTTAGCTATGGCGCGCCTTTATCCGAGGCATGGACGCACCAAGATGCGGAAGCATGCAGCGGAAAACCGCCAGCACCGTTGAAGGTTGCTCATACAGCTTTTTATGTGTCGCCAAAGGCAGGCCTTCTAGATATTCCAGCGCCTGGGTAGAAGATGAGGCCGACATCGTGGTGGATGTGGGAAGAGTGAGTTCGTTTACCGCCGTATTATCATATTCGTAAAGGTACTTTGAAGAGGCGTACGCATGTCGCGCCTACAAAGTTTGTGAAAGTAAAGTCGCGAGTTGTGAAAGGAAGTAGGTGACGCGCCGAGCAGGCGGAAAGCTCCCCCACAAATTCCGCTCCACCCCAGTCTAGCTTCCAAGATGCGTGAGCAACTGCCGAGCGGAACAACTACATCACTCCACGCACATCGACAAGAAAGCTTTGAATCATGCCAGCTTTGAGATTTGTGAGATCTGTAAGCATTAAGACGTATATCAAGAGTATAAGGTTAATATGCTGATCACTTACAAAGGTCTGGGAGTCATTCCGGGCCAACTCGGGTCTAGAGCCAAGGTATATTGCACCTGTGGATAGCAACGAAAACAATACTGATTTGACGCTTGTGAAGACTTCTAGACGGAGTAAGCATTGCCTCGGAGCCAGATCAACATCTTCCTATCATTGACTCCAAATCAGCTTCGAGTGACTTCGGCGGTCCCCGGCCGCGTCAAGTTCGAATTAGATATACAAAAGGAGCATACGGCAAGACCCTCTCTCGTCTACTTTACTTTTACTAACCCAATCAAAGAACCGACTCAATATCCTTCATGGAGGAACCATAGCGAGTATGGGTATGAGAATCGCCCAACCTGTTGCCAGCCTTTATCCGCTCGAACTAACCATTCTGTCTGCAGTTGACCTTGGTGGTTCCTTGGCCGTAGCCTCCCGTGGCCTCTTCGCTACCGGCGTATCGACCGACCTGAACGTAACCTATCTTAGTTCAGGTGGCAAGATTGGCGATATGATCAAGGCTGAAGTGACTTGTGATAAGTGTATGTACTCCTGCACCGAAGAAACTGATACATTTTCGTTGACAACTACGTGTAGTCGGGAAAACATTGGCTTTTACATCTATCAACTTTAGCAATAGCAAAGGCGAAATATTTGCTCGGGGAAGCCACACAAAGTATGTTGCTTTGGCGTGGAAAGATCCTAACAACATTGTCGAGGAGCTCTCACCCAAGCCGAGCGAGAAAAAGGATTAGACAGGATAGAGTCTGTATAGATCTTGGACTAATACGATTTTCCTGATAATGTGTCGTTGATACGCACGCATCCATCACGGCCATCCCACTTTCAGCCATCCGTCCGCCCTTTCACTACTACAAATAGCATCGCTTCAAACAAATCCGGATATTTTCGCATTACTGCTGCGTCAGACAATACAGACTGTATAATAGTCAAGTGTATGGTAAAACCACCTTTCGGAACTTGATTGGCATCCACGTAGTTCTACGATTCCTCCGAAGACGTCTCTTGGTTGTGGTCGGGCAGATTGTTGTTTCTCATCTCATCGGATTTGTTCCAGCCTTTTCCCTTCATGAGGTTTACAAGGCTAGCCTTGCGCGGAGTCAGTTTCCTCATAGCACGTCCAAACGCCCCAGCTCCTGTGGAAGTCGTATTGTCGTCTTGCTTACGAGATGGCATAGGTGGAAGATCGAGATGGTTGCCGAGCATCCTGTGGTCTCTCCGATATTTGTACTCAAACTCCTATAGATTACAAGTCAACAAAGGTATTCACGAGGACAAGGTACCACATACCCAAAGACTATCTGCTGCTTGATCCGAAGTGCACAGATCGCGCAATTGGCCGAAGATGTAGCACTTAGCAAGCTTCTCCTGATTCAGCTTGCAATCACTCAAAGGGCCCGATATCTGGTGATCCGAATTCAAGTCTAATTCTTTTATCATTGCATCGGTACGCCATTGATCGTAGCGTGACGTGAACCGACCTGCCCAGTAGAGCGGCGGCATGTAATCCTTGACCTGGAAGATATTAACGTCAGCATGGCCTAAAACCCCGCAGTCCTGACATGGAATGCTGCCTGCAGAATTGGCTGTTTCCTATTGCGCATGGAGAAGTGAATGATGGGGAGCGCAGTTGGTACCGGAGGAAATGCTGTGAGACTGATCGTGGATCCAGCAGGGTCCATGAACGATGGCATCCGACCAGTTTCACAAGGTTTGTACATTGGAGTATTCGTCTCTTCCTCGGTCTCAGGAATTGATGCGCATGAGGTTGCATCTGATATGATCCGGGTATGGCGAGGCTTGATGGGCATATCTGAACGAATGCGCAGTCGTTGCGTCAGGTCCGACAAAGATGGGGTTCTGTACTGATCTGGTATGGGAGGTACAGGCGGAGCGAGTTCCCGTTGGGTCTCAAAACTGTGGAAGGTGTGGGAGCGTGGGAGCCTGCTCACCTCATGTGTTGTCACTGCCAGCGCGCGAGAAGATCGCCAAACACCACCCAGCCCATTCGGTGTTCCCAGTGTCTTCCTCTGTAGATCTCTGTCGGTATGCGATCGAGGTAAAGTAGACGGCATTGAGATATCAACCGTCGGGGGAGTTGATGTCGGAGGCGGGCCTGTACGGCGAGGCTGCACCATAGGGCTACGAACCATTTTCGGAGACGCTTCTGGTCCCTGCATCATAGGCTGTCCCTGAGGCTGAATTCGCTTCACAGTGACTGGCGTCTGCTGCGCAAGGTGCGAGGTCAGTCGTCTTGCAGTTGGTGGAGTCGCGAAGCTATGACTTCTATTTTGTGCAAGCGAAGAACTTGGTCCAAAAGACCTTCTACCATTCAATGTTCCAGGTACTGCGAGTGATTCCCGCTTCAATGTTCCTTCCTGGATCTGTGACCTTCTATGTGTAATGTGCTTGTCGATTGGGAAGTTCTCTTGCAAGAATGGCTTTTGTGCCATTGGGGACGGGGCAGGTCTCTTCGGTCCTGGTCGTCTCGGAGCCATATACCTGGCTGGCTGTGAGACTTGGGATCCATTGACAAAGTTCGGCGTCGTGCGTGATCGCAGCGGCTGCTGGGGTCTAACAGGAGAGCCATTGCCGGCGGCTGCGGCATGAGCTGCGGCAATATGTTTGATCTGTTGTGCAGCGTGGTAAGATGCGTGATGGTGAAGGTACTGGCGGGGGCTGGACTGGCGTCGTTCAGGCAACGGTGGACTGGGAGTGGGAATTTTCGAAGGTGCGCAGTCGGGTATTGGCTGAGGCATTGCGGCGAATGACTGGGACTTGACAGCGCCCTCGACGTCTGCGGAGAAGGATTCTTGTTCTGTCCTAACCGGGAGTGGAATGAAGCTCAATGTGCGCGATCGCGGGAGTGGCTTAGGAGTAGCGTCGGCATCGACATTCTTGGGTGATATGTCGTTGGCGGCGAGCGTGGTAGGTTCTGACGGTGAATCGTTGGGTGGCGTAAATCTACGCGTTGATGAATGCAAAGTCTCGCACGAAGGGGTCGCAGTTGTGACATCGGTTGTGGACAGTTCAGTGGCAGCTAGTAAGGGCACATTCGCCTGGTGACGTCCGGGAGTCGTCTTTCGCTGCGAGAGAGGATTGGAAATGAAAGCGAGTCCATGACTGAGTTTCCTTCGGAATCGACTGCTGCCGTTCTCTTGAGGTTCGCCGTTCACCAGCTGCTGAGGCATCGACTTCTCTCTCCAGCCCACCATCTCTGCTGGTGTATCTTCACCTAGCCGGACCGCCTCCCACCGAGCCCGGATCTGCTCGAACTTCTGTCGATCTGGGTAAGTTAGCATGGCTGTAGTGTGATGCGAGGCGTGCGTGGAGAGGAAGTACTCACCTTTGCGGACGTAGTGTTGAGGTTGATGTTTAGAAGGTAAACATGGAAAGCACGAAGGAGCTGCTCATTCGCAGCAGCACAACGGCGCAGCTACGACGTCATGTGACAGAAACACGTATTTACAACTGGATGAAAGACAGAAGAACCATATACAGGTCTTGAAATATGAAAGCAAAAGCTGTTACAGGTAGATGATGCATGTTGTTACAATCTTGCCAGACTAATACTGCACGTGGAAAGACCCCATTATGTGGCACGACAAGAACAATGGGTATTCAATGCTAGAAACAATAAACCTGGGACACCTTCAATGCAGCCCAGACCAGAGACCTACTCCGAATCGCTATCAATAACAAATCCTGCTCTCATATTCCGAGCCGCTGGTCTTCGAGCAACAGGCATGTCATCCTCATCATCGTCTGTATCTGCATTCGTCATGGCAACATCTGTGGTCTTGGATGCGTTTTCTAACGGTTTCCTTGGGGTACCGGCTTCACTCACTGTTGCGGCGCCAGCGTTCTGTGACGACAGCGGAGTGTCTGTGGTCTCATTTTCGTCATCATCTAAAATGTCACCAGCAGTCTCAGACTGAGCTCTACTGCTCTCGGCATCTTCCATCTCTTGGTCACTGTCATCAAATGGTGCCTTCCGCCTCTTGGTCTTCTTTGCTGGCGCATCGGCTTTCCTCTTCTTTGAGGCAACAGGTTCCACTGTTCCAAGTATATGCGAGTTCTTGTAAGCCTTGAGATTCTCCTGCCGGAGCGCCTCCTCTCGAGCAAAAAAGGCAGCGTCCTTTTCAGCATCCCAATCTTCATCATCAGAGTCGTGCACGTACATAGTGCTTAGAGCTGCGGCTTGCTTTTCGAGTTCTTTCTTGCGGCGAGCCTCAGCCCTACGCTCCTTCTCGTCATCGTCGAGCTCGTGCGGTGTCCGTTCCCGGCGACGGCGCTTCAGCTTCTTCCGGGGACCATCTGCCTCCCGCGTGGTAGCTCCACCCTGCGCATATTCTCCGTGGTCCTCTTCTGACTGATGATCTATGCCATCGGAATCATCGTCAAATTCTGCACGACGAGTCGAGCGTCGCGCCGCTGTTGTCTTGCTGCGAAGCATATCTTCCGGTGCTTTGCCATCTTCGTATGTGGGCGGGTCGAATTCAAATTTGCGAATGAGGTCAATAGCCTCCTGTAACTGTGCAGAGGTGAGGGATGATGGAACGATCCATGTAGCGTCTGGGTCGTGATGTTCTCCCAGCCTTTCGAACCCCACTAGAGTCATGAGTAGTCGTAGCTTGTTATCTTTGAACATAGCTATACGCCGTTCTTCGGTATCGTGCTTGATTACTAGCCTTGTTTAGCGGGATCACATACGCACCGAGGATCTTACTTACGGATTGAGGGAGGCTTGGTTGGCTCAGCCTCTGTGTTTTCAGCCGCCGCGTCGCCATCAGCAGGCTGCACATCTGCAGTCAAAATCTTCTGTGCCTCCTCTGCCTCTTCCCATGCCTTACGCTCTTCAGCCGCTGAGGTGAGCACTTCCCGTACCCATCGAATACCATCTGACTTCGACTGGTTCACAAGCACACTAACAGCGACACCAATCTGCTCGGGCAACTCCATGCCAGGTTTGACTTCCAGCTCCGCTGGCGCCCGCGGTGCTTTAACAGTGACTTCGCGGTCGTATCCATGCTCGAGAAAGAAAATAGTTGCCGGGATCTTGCTGAACAACATCTCTACCACGAGCTCCGGTCTCTCTTGCACCCGCTTCACTACCTGGCGGAAGAAGTGCCTGACAAATTCATCCCATTCTCTATAGACAGGAGACTCAGGATCAAGGCCTCCTGGGCCCTTCATCATTTTGTTGAACAGCTGCAAGATATCAACTCGGCACAGCAGAACACCCAACTCCATCTTGAAAGCGACACGATGGAAGAAGCGGTGGGCACGTTTTAGCTGTTCTGTGTTGAGGTCGTTGAAGTACTTGGTAAAGGCCACGAATGTGTCAACGCTGCTTTGATTCACAAACTTGGCCGAGAACCTTGTGAAGTCAAACTTGCGTTCCGAGACGGTCTTCTGAGCTTGTTGGATGTCTTCTGTCTCGGAGACGTGACCCTCTTCTTCTCCCTCTTCGCCTTGCTTGTCCGCCTTCTTCTTCTTGATGTTTCGGGCCCTTCGTTTCGATCGAATCTGCATGTCGACGTTTTGCTTGGCATAACGCTCCAGCATCCGCAAGAAGACGTGGGACAGCTCCGTGACTGCATCCAAATAGCCGAAACCTTGATCCTTGTATGATCGCAGGATCATTACTATGCGGTCGTGTGTCGACTCTTCGTAGAATATACGGTTCTGGATATTCTCTGCGATTTCTTGATCGTCCTCAAGTGCTGACTCGGACATTTCGTGCACGGTGAGTAGTATTTGCGTAAAGCATTTCAGTCCAGCGTTGAGGTCGCGCCACGCCTTCTCATCTTGACTCGTTTGCATGAAGCGATTAAGTAAGATGAATGTCTCTTGATTCATCACTTCAGCTACCAGTCCATAACTTTCGTCCTCTGCGGAGAGAACTTCGGGGCTTTTCGGATCTGCGGCCCTCTCCTTCATCGTCCGCCGTCGTGCACACTCTGCTTTTAGAAACCATGATACGAGGTAGAAGAATTGTCTGGAATGTCGTGTCTCTACACGTTCAGTTTCGCGTTCGATCGCTTTGCGAAGATGGAGGAAAAGTGGATTGAAAGATGAGTCGAGAAACTCCTCAACAAAGGCCTTGATATGCTTTCGTGCTGAGGTACTCAGTGATACGGGCAGGTCAAACTCTTCTCTTTCCTCACTGCCATCTTGCTTGCGTCCAGGTCGTCTAGGCTTATTCCACTTCTTTGTCGCGTCCATCTTTTGCATACTAGCTTGAGCCTTGCCCAGCACATCCTGACCAGATATAGTTGTCACTTTTTCGTCATCCCGCTTGACCCAGATCATAGTTCCAAATCGGTTGTGCCGCGTTGGCGCATTGCGAGCGTAGCCTGCCAACATTGCCTTCTCTTTCTGGATCAGGCTTTTCAGTTCATCCGCATTCTTCGTGTTGAGCTTCTTGTCCTCCATAAACAACTTCTCAGCGTCAATTCCCTTGAGTAGAAAGAAAAGAATCTCAAGAACGATGACATCTTGACTGACGAAATCCTCCCCAATGCTAGATGCAATACTCAGAAGAACCTGGAATATATCCTGCTCCTGGAAAGTATCAATCGTTGCCGATCGGGATACCTCTGCTTCGTCGATATCCATTGGCGCACTGTTCGGGGGCGAGAGCATGGCAATGTTGCGTATGAAGTACAGAGCGATTCGGATGATGCCTTCGTCGCGCGGCGATCTTTCTCGGAGGGGCACTGCCATGGAGGGGAGCGCAATCTTGACAGCCGTCTGGAGGATCCCATCTCGATCGAATTGCAGAATCGCGCGCTTGTAGCCGATTTGTGCGAGCTGGATATAAGGTCCATGCCGGTGGTGGTTGACGGTTGCTTCCGTGGGGTCGATTTCGAAAGGCCATGTGAGAGGCACAAGTAGTTCCACTTGCGACGTCAGCAAGGCACCAAATTGGAAATAATTAGGACGTACAGGTTGCAACTGCAATCTTATGTTTCCATGCACTGTCCATTGCTGTTGGCGATATCTTTGCCAATATTTCTAAAAGATCGCCCTTGACGAGGTTTGCCTCCGCCATGCAACGTGCGACATCGCGCCGGTTGTTTTGTTGGTCGGCGAACTTTAACCATTTTCTGAGATCTTTGAGACAGAGTAGAGCATCGTGTCCAAGAGAATAGGTGCCATCGTCGCCGATACCACCGAGCTGTGTGCGGTCAGTCACAGTTGTGTAGACAGAGACATGGGACGTACGGCGGAAATCAAACTAGAGACGTGAGCGCGAACCTCAGGGTTCACTGTGTCTTGCGCCCAATCGTCTAGCGTAGTCTGAGGCATTGTCGTGGTTGACTCTCGACTTGCCGCAATATTCAGCAAGACGCGTCGTCGACGCGTAAAGTGCCTGCGGGAGCAAACCGGTCAAACACGCCAAGATAGGGCTAGATCTCGTACCTTCCCGCCGCCCACCAACGTCATGCCTCGGCTAGACCCGCGACGGTTCTCATCGGCTGGAGAACATTTGTTCCGCCTCACATGTTTGCTCAACTTTCACTCATTGTTGGATAATTGTATTCACGCAACATCATCATGTTTTCTGTCGCTTCAAGACAGGCTGCACGATGCGCACTAAGGCAACAATGCCGTACTTTCAGCTCGACACCTTCTGTTGGAGCTGCCGCTGAAGTGAAGAAGCTTGGCGTCATTGGCGCAGGGCAAATGGTATAATGGCACCCGACATAAAATTTGACATGTCAGGCTGACAGACGTAGGGTCTTGGAATTGCTCTTGTCGCAGCACAGAAAGCTTCAGTCCCAGTCCGACTGATTGACAACTCCCAAGCATCAATCGACAAGGGCCTAAAGTTCGCCGACAAACTCCTCGAGAAAGATGTCGGAAAAGGCCGAATCTCAAAAGATGACGCCGCTGCAGCAAGGGAGCGATTGACATCCAGCACATCCCTCGATGACCTGTCAGATGTCGACTTTGTCATCGAGGCCGTCCCCGAGATCCCCGAGCTCAAGCACAAAATCTTCTCGCAACTTGCCCAGATATGCCCTTCACATGCCATCCTCGCGACAAACACGTCGTCAATCTCAATCACCAAGATCGCCGCAAGTACTACAACGGATCCAACTGATCTCTCCGCCTCGTCGCGCGTCATCAGCACCCACTTCATGAACCCAGTCCCTATCCAAAAGGGAGTAGAGATCATCACTGGCCTACAGACCTCACAGTCTACCATCGACACGGCAATCGCCTTTTGCGAAAAGATGGGAAAGATCCCCTCCAAGTCTGCAGACTCACCTGGTTTCCTTGCCAACCGTATTCTCATGCCCTACATCAACGAGGCCGTCATCTGCTTGGAGACGGGTGTAGGCGCCAAGGAGGACATCGACAGCATCATGAAGAATGGAACCAACGTGCCCATGGGGCCGCTGCAGCTGGCTGATTTCATCGGTATCGACACTTGCTTGGCGATTATGCAGGTACTGTACCATGACACTGGCGATTCCAAGTACAGGCCCGCAGTGCTGATGAAGAAGATGGTTGATGCGGGCTGGTTGGGCAAGAAGAGTGGAAAGGGATTTTATGACTACTAGGAAAATAGAATCATGATATAGCCAAAGATGTGCCTACTGGTTTCTATTGTATTTACAGGCGATGAGCTGGTGAGATGTAGGTGAGAGTGAGGCTAGGTATGACTGAACCTTCTAGGCAAACACCACTGATGTCAGCTGGCCACATCACGTGATTGAAATGCTCTGGATGAGTAGTCTAACGGATTTCTTTTTTGTCTTAACCAAATACAGAAGGTTATCTAATGCTTGACTAGAAAAGCTGGCTAAGTTCATAAAATCATCATCTTCAGTAATCCTCCAGACTCGGTGACCGAACTCGGTCTATCCATACATAAAACTTCCCATCCACACCAAACGCAATACATAGTCATTCTGTCCCACAGCATGACTAACAAAGCTAGGATAGCTTCTGTCCGTTTGCAAACTGACTCGTCTTTGCTTTCCTCCACTCTGGCAGGTTATTGGCCTGACCCCGTTCCTCCTTTTCCAGATCAGCATCCCACAGTCCCGAGAGCATCAAAGCCTCGCGGCCGCGATCCATCCTGTCCTGTTCTCGCGACGAAAAAGCCTCCCATGCTAGCTTCTGACCAATGGGGCTTTGCGTGATTTGCTTGTTCCGTTGCAGGAGCATCTGGTGTCTTGCGATCTCGTCACTGTCCGTTTTCTTGGGATCTGCCCACTTTCTTGTGCCTTGAAGATTTGCGGAGCTTGATGAGGCGCATTGGGGAGTTTTGAGAAGCGGGAAGCGCTTTCTAAGAGCATCGACACGGGGAGATGTGTTGATTTGGGGTCTGATGACAGGTACTTGAGGCTGCCCGTCGGTATAGTGTCGCATAAGCTTGTATTGGTAGGCTTCTCTAATCTCCTTGTTCTTCGGGAAGGGGTTTTGGAGTTTCGGAACCCATCGCCTCGCGGCGGCTACACGTAGCTTGATCCTGCGTTGTTCTTCCGGAGTAACCTGTCGTTCTGGGACTGTGACTTTGAGGGTTGTAGTTGGCACGACCGAGACAGGTGGGTCTGGAGTTATGGGAGGCGTGAAATAGTATATCTCGTTCGACTTCTTGGAGCCATCTGTGTTGGAAGTTGAGAGTTTTCGTCTCTTGCTCGAGCTTGAAGCGTCCAAATTCATTTCTGGGGTCGCCATGTTTTCCATTGTTGGTGCTTCTGGTGTTTTGTGTTTTAAGGAGGGAATAGAAACGGGCGTCGTTAAAGGAGAAGCGGTGTGAGTACCGGTCGTGCGCGACGCTGGGCGTGCCGTGGAACGAGTAGACCAACGGGAAGCGAAGGACTCGGTACGAGAGTCCATGGTTCTGGTGTTACTAGAGCGTGAGTATTGGCCTTGGCGTTTGTAATATGCGTAGATGTCTTTCTAAGTCCCCACTTATGATCTTTGAGTAGGCCGGTGAGTTTTGTGGTGATGGCGAGGCCTTAGAGACGCCGGTACGCTGTAGATGTCTTTTATATCGACGTTAGACTTGCTTTCAACTTCAGCCTGTGGGCATAGAGCTTTACCTACGAGACCAAGAAAAAGACTGGTGATAGCAGTAAATAAGCGTTGCGTGTGAGTCCTGCGTTGTTGTGTAAAGTGGTTGCAGAAAGGGTGCAGACGATCAAAGCGCCGTCACGTGTGTTTGCAAGCCGCACTTAGTCGTTCTTACCAGGCGCAGTCACTGGAAAAGCACGTACCAGGACTTTCGAGACTGGAGGCAGGAGCCTTTTAAAGTATCAAGACTGAAGGCAAGAGACCCTTTGAGAGTGCACAGGGTTAACAAAGCCTTGTAACCTTGTTTCTTGTACTAGACAAGGAATTTGACATTGTGAAAGTGTCACGTAGCGATGTAAGTTAAGCCTTTTTACACCTCCAAAATGCAGGAACTCAAAATATCTGTGTACAGACTGCATTTGGTATCATTCTGCCAAGCCAATAATTACAACCAATTGCCAGCGATTACCTGCCCGTCGGCCACTGAATACTCACTTCTCTCACTCTTCCTCGCTCTCCGTGCCATCACTCATCACCTCGCAACCGCAAGGCCACAGGTGAGCGACGGCATAACCAGGATACTTCTGCAAGAACCCACTATACCAATTTTGCCACTCAACCCATGTATTCTTCGATGTCTGGTCGAGAGCTACACCATCATTGGACGTTCGGTTGTGGAGGCGATCTTCGTCGAACATCCTCTGGAACTCTTTGTATCTTTCCCAACTCGTAGAGTCGTCCCTCTCCATTTGATGGCCGCGGCCTGTCCATGTATCAGGATCTTCAACGAAATCTCCGTGGCGGCCATGCTTTCCTGGCTTGAGGAACGGATTGCGACGTGGAGCAGGTACATGTCTCCCGTGACTTGGGACTAGAACCAGTTAGCAGAGTGAAGCGAAGCAACAAGTCAAATAGCACTGGATACGCTTTGTTCATATGAAGGAAAAGCTAGAAATACCGAATCTTACCTGTTGTCTCAAAGAGATGCATTGCACCATTCGGATAGGATGTGGCTGTGATGACGTGGTGCTCGTCGGAACCCCGAAGGACAACCGAAGAACGGTCAGGATTGGAAGGATTAAGGCGTATGCTCCCCATAAAAGCATATCTGCGATCTATAGGAGTCTCGGTATCGCTATATATATTGATATGCGCAATCGTTTGTGGGGCTGATTGGCTCCCTGGCTTGCCCACTAGACTTTTCTCGCTGGACTGACCAGTATTTATCGCGCCCGTGTTTGCTTCGTAGTCACGCTTCTGGTACTTCTGAAGCGGCTGGATACTAAGTATTTCATTGGGTGCATTTCTCTTCTTGTCACCAAGGGGTCCACGCGCACGATCATCTTCAATAACGGTTTGCGGCTCAGTTCTTGTGACGTTCGCGAACGGAGTCGGGATCGCTTGTCTTTTGACCTGCTGGATAGGGGTTGGAGGAGCTGGATTTACGGGTACGCCAGCTTCGTCTATCTTGTTCTGGATGTTATCTGCGACCAAGCTCGTTAGTTCCATTGCATGGCTTTGGAGTGAATACAGTCTGCACTTACTTGGCAAAGTCGATTTCGGATTGCGACCCAGTGCCAGTGTTTCCTTTTCCTCGATCCAAGTCGCAAGCCTTAGCTTTGAAAAGCCCTTGTTTATGAGCTCTTGCTTCTTGTCGGCACCGGCATACTGCTCCACGATGTCGCGTAAATTTTCCACGCTTCTGTTGAGCAACGACTTTGCCAAGCGAGCGTGCTGCCTCTCCTTGGTTCCCCGGCCATCATTTTCGTACAGGTGTATTTTTAAGCCGTTTGCCTCATAGAACCTGGGTCTCGAATTCGGATTCTTGATTGTAGTGGCGGCGGGCTTTGCTCTATTGTTCACGTTTGGTACACCATTGGGTTTCTTGGGTGCTTTGAAACTGGATGCGTCGCCGTTGGTAGCCCTTTTCTGATTTTTTGTCTGCTTCTTACTCTGCGAGGACATTGCCATCGCGAGGACGACCTCGGCGTCGTTGATGATGTTTGTCGTACGTTCCATGGTGTCGATTAGATCGTTTTGTGGATAGTATCTGTCTACGAGTATGGAGGCTATGAGAAGTACAATGAGACAGTCGAACAAAGTAGTATGGTAAAAGTACAAGACTTTCGTTTGTCAAAGGCTGGCTCACAATGAGGTAAGGGCCTACGAAGCTAGAGCACAATGCAAACGGATCTTTTAGTGAGACACATTTACTAGCGCGACGATGAAAAGACATTTATCGTCACATCGAGTTCTGAAAGCGCCTCCAGCTCAACCATGGTTGTTACTGTCACGATGCGCAGAACCGGACTAGGCCCATACAGAGGGATAGTACTCGGAAAACAACCGACAATGAACCACACTGATGATCAACTGGCTCGATTGTGCGAACATTGTGAGCGTGTCCAACAAAGCCACTACCGTTGCATACGGCCGCAATATGTCAATCAACTTCAGGCTCCTATAGCGCAGAGTTGATCCGCGATTCAGAATCAGTTGCACGGCATGGGCTTCCTCCCAGCGAGGGATATGGTATCTGCCTGCGGGATACGAGAGTGGAAGTTTGTAGATGCCGATATGTTTCAAAGTAGTTTTGAGGCCATGAAATACACACTATATGATACACATTGACGGACGGAATACCAAAAAAACGCACAGTGATTCAAATGAGACGTGATTCCAAGGTACGTTGAGATAGCATTCTGATAGGTTCATATGTGCCACGCATACCGTCCTTTATAGTCGCGCCTGATCGGCAGGCAGACTTTTTTTTCGCTACCAAACATATTTTGAGCCTGGAATGTGGAAACTCGAAAATGCCATGCCTGCTGGAAATTACGGCAGGGCTTCGTGCCAGAACAGACTTCTAGTCAGTTGACACAGCAATGAGCAGGTAGCCATTTCGGGGCCAAGTAGATTTATTTCTTCTGCGAGTGCGCTCAACAGGTGACTATGTCGGCGCCGGGATCATGTATCCCGTGACAGTTGTGAGGGTGTTGTGGCCGGCGGCTGCAGGTACGGCTTCTGCACATGCCGGCAGCCAAGCGGCTCTTTTGCAAGTGATACTGATAGGTCGGCGCGCCCCGATCAGTCAAGTATCGGCGGTTCGTCGCCAAGTGGCCGCCCATGGCGAGAGTGAAAAGGGAGTGGTATAGGAAGCAGGAATGCTCGCCATGGAAGGCGGAGGAAGCTGTGCATTGACCGCCACGTGCGCTAACGAAGCTTGGAGGGAAAGCCGCGATTCTGATCCACACAAAATTAACTACTGCCCCTCCATCATCACGTCCCGCACAAGCTGCACAAGCCCGACGAGGCGCAAATTCCAGGGAAAACACACGCGTGTCTCTGCACCTCCCCCTTTGCATTTGCCGCCAATTCTTATCCAATATTGCTGTTGGTGGGCGCAAGAACAGCGATAACCTCGACTAGACCCCCGCTACCCTCTCACCGCACCCGCCCTTAGCATTCTTGCCTGTGTCGCCAAAGTACCACGCAGGCCTCGACACGCCGTCGCCATCATGGACGTTGCCGGTTTGCGGGACCGGATTCGGGCGACCCTAGACGCAAATGCCGCCGTCAGACAGCAAGCCGAACTCGACCTTAAGCATGTGCGTGTTGGACGCAGCAAGCCGCGGATATGAGACGGAAACTGACAAGAAGAATAGGCCGAAGAAAAGCCAGGTTTTCTCGATGGTCTGCTGAATATCCTTGAGCAGGGAGGAGAGAATGCTGAACGCCTATCAAGTAAGAATGCGCCTGCAGCTGTGCTGCCCTATCAAGGCCCCATCACTGACGCCTTCCCACAGCCGTCGTCTACCTCAAGAACCGCGTATCCAAGGGCTGGTCACCCGCCGAAGAATACAGCCAGGCAACGCCCATACCAGAAGACGAAAAGACGGCTTTCCGTACCCGCCTGGTCCCCGTTCTCGTCGCCTCTCCGCCACAAGTGCGCATCCAGCTCATCCCTACATTACAGAAAATACTCGCATACGACTTCCCGGCCAAGTGGCCCGATTTCCTCGACATCACCATACAACTGCTGAATGCTGGGAACATAGAATCCGTCTTCGCCGGTGTGCAGTGCCTGCTGGCAATATGCAAAATCTACAGATTCAAGTCGGGGGAGAACCGCGCGGATTTCGACAAGATTGTCGAGATGACTTTCCCACAGCTGCTCAATATTGGCAACTCGCTTGCGGGCGAGACGAGTCTGGAAGCCGGAGAAATATTACGGACAGTGCTGAAAGTGTATAAGCACGCCATCTACGTAAGGAATCTACGGGAACCAAGGAAGAAGGTGACTGACTAGGATATAGCTCGATCTTCCCGCGCCCCTCCGCGATCAGCAAGTCATGGTCGGCTGGTGTACGCTGTTCCTTACCGTTGTTGGCAAGGAACCGCCGGAGACATCCCTCCCCGAAGATCTCGACGAGCGCGAAGTAAACCACTGGTGGAAGGCGAAGAAGTGGTCATATGCAAACCTGAACCGGCTCTACGTCAGGTACGGTAATCCGTCTGCGTTGGGCAAGAACAACGAGGTCGATTACACCGAGGTCGCCAAGAACTTCATCGCCAACTTCGCACCCGAGATCCTCAAGGTCTATCTCCAGCAGGTCGAGAAGTGGGTCGGAAAGCAGGTTTGGCTATCAAAGGCCAGCTTGTACTACACGCTAAACTTCCTCGATGAGTGCGTCAAGCCCAAGACCATGTGGGCTCTGCTCAAGCCGCACACGGAGAACCTCATCGCACATCTCATCTTTCCGGTACTATGCCAGTCAGACGAGGACATTGAGTTGTTCAAGGATGAGCCGCAAGAATACCTGCACCGGAAGCTGAACTTTTACGAGGACGTAACCGCGCCTGACGTTGCCGCAACCAACTTCCTCGTCACCCTCACCAAGAGCCGTCGTAAGCAGACATTCAGCGTCCTGAGCTTTGTCAACGAGGTCGTCAACAGGTACGAAGCCGCTCCCGATAATGAGAAGAACCCGCGAGAAAAGGAGGGTGCCCTGCGTATGATTGGTACCCTCTCTGGTGTTATACTAGGCAAGAAGAGCCCCATCGCAGATCAGGTCGAGTACTTCTTCGTCCGCCATGTGTTCCCCGAGTTCCGCAGTCCCCACGGTTTCCTTCGTGCGCGCGCGTGCGATACGCTGGAGAAGTTTGAACAGCTTGATTTCAAGGATCCGAACAACCTTATCATCATCTACCGGAACATCCTGGAATCCATGGCTGACCCGACCCTCCCTGTCCGTGTCGCCGCTGCTTTGTCACTGCAGCCCCTTATCCGCCACGATGTCATCCGAAACAACATGAAGCAAAACATTCCTCAGGTAATGCAGCAGCTATTGAAGCTTGCCAACGAGGTCGATGTGGATGCGCTAGCGAATGTCATGGAGGACTTTGTCGAAGTCTTTGCCCCTGAGTTGACACCCTTCGCCGTGGCTCTCAGTGAGCAGCTGCGTGACACTTACTTGCGAATTGTGCGCGAACTAGTTTCCAGAAATCAAGAAAAGGGCGAGGACAGCGAATACGGCGACTTCCTTGATGAGAAGAGCATCACCGCGCTCGGTGTCCTGCAAACCATCGGCACCCTCATTCTTACCCTCGAGAGTACACCTGATGTGCTCTTGCATTTGGAGACTATTCTCATGCCTGTCATTACTATCACCCTCGAAAACAAGCTTTACGGTAAGTTCTTCTTTTAGATTGATACTTCAGCTCTTACTAATATCTTTATAGACCTGTACAACGAGGTGTTCGAAATCATCGACAGCTGCACATTTGCAGCCAAGAGCATATCAGGTACAATGTGGCAAGCTTTCGAGCTGATACATAGGACATTCAAGGCCGGTGCCGAACTGTACCTTGAAGGTATGCGATTTTTCTCCTATTCCTTCAATGAAATGTTGCTGACAAGGCGTAGACATGCTCCCCGCCCTTGAGAACTTTGTCAACTACGGTACCCCAACATTGATCCAAAACCGCTCATATCTGGACGCAATTGTCGACATGGTCAGGACTATCTTCAAAGATGACAAGGTTGGCGGTGTCGACCGTATCTGTGGTTGCAAACTCGCCGAGATCATCATGCTCAACATGCGCGGCTATGTCGATGACTACATCCCAGAGTTCATCGGGCTGACCATGCATGTGTTGACAAATGAGGAGCCGAAAGTCAAATCCCTACGGATCCATCTTATGGAAGTGGTCATCAACTCCATCTACTACAACCCTGCGCTGGCACTACACGTGCTCGAGACAAATGGATGGACGAATAAGTTCTTCAGCCTCTGGTTCTCAAGCATCGACAACTTTACTAGGGTCCACGATAAGAAGCTGTGCATCTCTGCCATTTGCGCACTTCTTACACTGAGAGCGCAGGACGTCCCGGTCAGCGTACAACAAGGCTGGCCACGCCTGTTACAAGGTGTCACGCGCTTGTTCCAAACGCTTCCTGCCGCACTCAAGAGTAAGTCTTTGAAGTTCTGCTATTTTGGCCTATAAATGCTAATGACTCTGTAGATCGCGAAGAAGCCAAGAAGGAAGATGCTTTCGACTACTCTGCTGAATACGAAGAGGAAGAAGGCGAAGAATGGGAGCAAGAGGCGGACTGGAATAATGAAGCAGATGAAACCGAGGATATCAAGGACGAGAGTGCCGCTTACCTTGACTTCCTCAACGAGGAGGTACGTGTTGCATGTCAAGCAGTTGTAAGCAAGAGCTAATGGAGAATAGGCACAGAAGTTCAGTTCCGTCGACGACGAGGATGACGACGAACTAGAAGAGGAAAGTCTCCTGGAAACCCCGCTCGACAAGATCGAGCCGTATGGCATGTTCAAGCATGCACTGTTCCGTAAGTAGACTGTGGAAGATGCTGTGCGAGCTCAGACTAACAGTACTCAGGTCTCCAGCAAGAGCAACCTGCGCTATATGAGAATCTCACAAAGAACCTGAGTCCAGAAGAACAACAGGTGGTCCAGAGCGCTGTCCATCAAGCCGACGTCATTGCGCAAGCTCAAGCAGAAGCCCAGGCTGCTATCGCGAATGGACTACCACCAGTGGTGCCACAGTAGAGCTGGTTCGTCAATGGCATATGATATACCCCTTACAAATCCAGCGTCTCGGCACAAGACACTAGGACTGCACACCCGCACTAAGAGTCCAAATAACAATGGGGATCAGCAGCCGCATGACACACGTCATCGAGTACACGGTGGCTATTATCCGTACGAAAAGGGCACTTGAAATCCAAATTAATAGGATCAAGTATGCCCGTGTCGAACGAAGATGAGCACGCAGATAGTTGGATTCCCATTAGCGAGCATCCTGGCGTTTTGACTTTTAGACTGAAGATGACATCAGCCGGAGGTATGTTCTGGTAGCAGGTAGCAGGGATAGTGTAGTATGGCGTTGTTCTGGGCGTTGGCATTATTGCTTGCGAGAAGAGGAGGATGATATCCATGAGAGGTACCATTGCTTTTTTTGGAATGATGACGTATGTGGATGAAGTTGTCCCCCAGGCCAAAAGCCGAATAGATAGCACCGCCTGTTATAAGAATAAAGAATATTGAGATATCGAAAGCAATGTGCCAGTTCTTTCTCTCATCATGTTCATTGAAGAGGTGCAGGCAGGTTCTGCAGTGGACCGGCCGTTGGCTTGACATGTGTGTTGGTTGATGGCCCGCCCCCCGACATCCATGTTCCTGTTGCCAAGGCTTACATCGACACGTGATGGCGTACACTCTACATTCTCGTGATCCCGTCTTTGAGAATATTACGTTATGCAAGTATCCTCTATAATTTCCTTTGTGGGGGCACGGGGTCTTGCATTGACAATGGCAAAGGACGTCACGTCGGAGTGTTATCGATAAGCCGAATCGGCAGACGATGACGCTTGCGCCGGCACGTTTGTTCGCATCCCACGCGCAACGTGGACAGAAGCGGAGGCACACCATCTCGATCCCTACACTCAGACACCTACAGACTTCACCAATCGAATCCCTATATTTATGCGACTGTCTTCCACCGAGTTTATCCATCTGCCCGCACGATCCGTCCCGTCTTTCCAATTGCAGCTGGCTACCTTTGATCGCGACGCTTGGACAGCGACGGCCTTACGCGCATCACGTAACCTTGAATTGTTCCGATGTCACGCCCTACTGTGTCCAAGGCTCAGAGTATGTTTGCTCTGAATATGCAAGACTGCAGGTCTAGCATGGTTAACAAAAGTAGCCAGCTACCCCATCTTTGCCGCCACATTCGCCAACAATAGACCTGGCATTCTCGTAGTCGGCGGAGGTGGAGGTGTAAGTACCATGTCTACACGAGCCGCACGTCAAATATACGCTGACCGCGCATCTCAATTTCAAGGCAGGCCGATCTGGAGTAAAGAATCAAATCACCGCATTCGACTTCAGCTCACGCGCACCCACCGTACAACCTATCGCGGAAATCGAAGCGAGCAAAGACGATTCAATAACTTGCCTGGACAACCTTTCAACAAAAGATGGCCTGATTCTGTTTGCCGGTAACAACAGTAGTGAGGAAAGCCGTTTAAATGGCCGGAATGAGCATTTGCGCGCCTTTGAGCTACAATTACCCAAGAACAAGGGGGCAGGAGCAGAGAAGACAAACGGCAAACTAGAGTTTCTTAGCCAAACTACGCTCTTCACCACTCCTCAATCGGACGTCGCGAAGAAAGAAGGCTACCAGCGGATCATCAGATTATCGCCGCCACAGCGTGCAGCCTCGGGTACGCCCAATAGGCGGATTGGAGCAATTGCTTCCAGTCTTGCTGGTGACGGAAACGAAGTAGTCATCTTCAGTGCAACATCGAACAAACCCACCAGCCAAAATATAATAGCGCGAATCACACTAACCAAAAATCAAGAGGCGAACGATCTGGACATTTTCACACAAGAAGAAGGGCGATTCCGGGTAGCGTATGCGACTGACCAAGAGGTCTTTGTGCAGGATGTGAACCATGACTTTGACAAGAATAAAGCTAGAGAAAAGAGTGAGCACACGAAAGTCTACATGATACCGCATGCTGAGAAAGGTACACGGAGCAAAATAAGATGTGTACGGTGGCTCTCACCAAAGCATCTACTACTCTTATCAAACAAGCCCAATCGGACCGGCGTTGAACTGTTGCTTTTGCATCTGTACGAGCAGGGACCAGGTAGTATTGTTTTACGCAAGACAATGCCAAAGCATGTCAAAGCTGCCACTGATATGGATGTCTGCCTCCTTGACGCAGACAACGAAGGCGCGTATCAGATTGCGATAGCTGTAGGGGCGATCGATATCTCCTTGACGGTGTATACGATGGACTACCATGGGCCGGCTAGGGATTCGTTGAGCTCATTTTATTCGTTCAACAACTACGACAATGTGAGTAGGGATGCATCGATTCGAGGAAACATGTGCTGATAGAGGCCAGGTGCATGATCTGCAAATGACCAAAGTCGTCTTTTCGCCGTTTTACAAGCCCGACTTCCCCACAGGTCGCCAGACACCACCGCAGTATATTCGTCTAGCCAGCACTAGTCTTGGTAATACGATTAGCGTGGAAACGTTTCCACTCCAACATGTGGGATCACGTTATGTGTTACAGACGGCGCGTTCAAGGAACATGTTCACAGCAGCAACTTATCTGGCCGTAGCCATGGTCGTTGCAGTATTAGCTCTGCTGATACAGTCACTTGTAGATCCAGAGGGCGATCTAACAAAGGGCATACTCCCGGTAGGACTGCAGAAGGCAGCAGGCCAGCAGAAGACGTTTGGTGAAACGCTGCGCGAGAAACGCCACAAGGCCATCCTCAACAATGCGGATTCACCGGTCGTCAAGACATCGCAGCGCATCGCCGATCTATTACACCTGCACCTCCCTCACGTCCTATCCGACACGGAATCAGCCAATCCACCTGAACCCAAGGCTTTGGTGATCCACCACGACCATGAATCTGAAGGCACACTCAGTACAGAAGTGCATGCAGGGGACGAGGAAGTGCTGAAGAAGCACGTGGCGGCGAGAAAGTGGGATGAATTGAGTGAAAAAGAAAGGAGAGTGTGGAGAGAGAAGCTGAGTGAGGCGGGCATGTGGGCTGTGGGCGAGGGGGAAACCATCCTAAAGTCCATCTTCTTTGGACAGATTGGCGGCGTAATCGGGCATGTCGCCGAGGGCGTGCTTGCGGGCTAGAGGTATGATTACGGGGGTTTACGAGCTATAAAGGGCGGTCAGGCACGGGTGATGGCATATGGAACTTTGTGCGCTGAGTGGTTGTGTATCATAGTAAACGGACAGTGTCTCTGATAAGGGTGCGCGCATGTCCGCGTGAGAATTCATGAAGCGTTTTAGTGTTGAAAGTGGCCGACAAGGCTATTTGGAGACCTGAATTGGCTAGGTAGGCAACGAGCATGCCATAATACACATATAACACACATAATGAGGGAGTGCGCAATTGGGGTCTGGCATGTGCGAGCCAAGGGCCTGAGCGGAGAAAAGCGAAACTATCGTCAGGTGGTGTTGTTCCTTGGGCCCAGCGGTGCAGTCTCTCACTCGATGTGTTGACCGCGCCACCAGTGCTGAGTGGGCTGTCATTCATCCATGCATGGCCAGTTGCGCTTCCCCGGTGTGAAGGTTAGGGTTAGCTCCCGCGACTAGCGTGTAGCGGTCCAAGCTCGCTAGGCCGGGTTCGTGACATGCGTCTTGCGTCGGGACCAGTAAGTTTGGCGACGACCAATTCGCCGTCAACGCCCTTCTAATACCATTCTCCCGTCCTTTCTATGGATGGAGTGAGCAGATACGCTCTTGCTGCGACAGGCTTCAGGTGAAGCAGTCAATATGACGCAGCAAGGTCCCCTTTCGTCCGCCCTGGACCGCATAGTGCACGAACTACGCTCAAAGTGAGCCCGACATGGCCAAAACGAACGTGACGGCAAGCTGACGGGCAAAGAAATGACGAGACACGACAGCGAGCAGCAAATACACTGCGACAGACGGTTGAAGCGGCGCACCGAGGTGAGCAGCAGAGCGATCGAGGGCCCCCCGCCCAAGCTACGGGAAACTGATGTTGCGCAGAACTCGCGCCCAACGTCTTTACCAATTTCAACAATGAAGTTTACACCAAGATCTCCGGCCTCATTGTAACGGGCAGCGACTCCAACGAACGCATCGGCGGCATCCACGCGCTCAACGCCCTGATCGACTTCCGCGGCGACGATGCGGGACAGAAGACGACGCGCTTTGCCTCATACCTGAGGGCCGTGATGCGGGGCCAGGATGTCACGGCCATGGTGGTAGCAGCCAAGGCTCTGGGACGACTGGCGAAGCCCGGTGGCACCCTCACGGCAGAGCTGGTCGAGGCCGAGGTCAAGGGTGCGCTGGAGTGGCTGCAGTTGGAGCGCCTGGAGAATAGACGCTTCGCTGCTGTCCTCATACTACGCGAGCTGGCGAAAAACTCGCCCACGCTCATGTACCAATGGATTGCACAAATCTTCGAGGTCATATGGGTCGCCCTCCGGGACCCCAAGGTTCTCATTCGAGAGTCTGCCGCCGAGGCAATCAGCGCATGCTTCGAGATCATCTCCCCACGCGACTCGCAAATGCGCCAGCTCTGGTTCGGCAAGGTCTACGACGAGATTCTGCGCGGATTCACCATCAACACCAATGAAGCGATCCATGGCTCGCTCCTTACCATGAAGGAACTGCTCGACAAGAGCGCAATGTTCATGAATGACCAAAAGTACAAAGAGACTGTTGAGCAGGTACTCAAGTACCGAGAGCATCGCGATGCTCTGGTCCGAAGAGAAGTGGTGCTCATTATACCTATACTCGCTGGCTATTCGCCAACCGAATTCGCCACAAAGTATCTGCATCAATGCATGCTACATCTCCAGGGTCTAATTAGGAAAGACCGTGACCGAGACAAGGCGTTCGTAGCCATTGGACAGATTGCAAATGCCGTCGGCGTTGCCATCTCACCCTATCTGGAGGGGATTCTAGGCTTCATACAGGAGGGCCTGATTGCCAAGTCCCGGAATAAAAGCGGTATCAACGAAGCGCCTATATTCCAATGTCTTAGTATGATATCAGCAGCGGTCGGCCAAGCCCTCACCAAGTCTGTCGAGCGACTACTGGACCCCATTTTCTCATGCGGCTTGAGCGACTCCCTCTTCCAAGCACTTGTAGACATGGCGCATTACGTACCGCCTTCGCGGCCGATGATTCAAGAAAAGCTGCTTGATCTCCTCAGCCAGATCCTTGCCGGCCGACACTTCTTACCCCTAGGCAGTCCATATCAGGTATCTCAGCCTCCGCAAATATGGACACGTGACCACAAAGATCCGCAAACCATCGCCCCAAGAGAAGCTGAGATTGCACTAGCTCTGCACACACTCGGTAGTTTCGACTTCACAGGCCATGTTCTGAACGAGTTCGTTCGCGATGTTGCGATCCGATACGTAGAGGCGGATAACCCCGAGATCCGCAAACGCGCCGCGTTAACTTGCTGCCAGCTCTTTGTCAAGGATCCTATTGTCCACCAGACAAGTACTCACGCTACAAAAGTGGTTGGGGACATCATCGAAAAACTATTGACTGTCGGTGTGGGCGATGTTGATCCCGACATAAGGTGGGATGTCCTAATAGCCTTGGATGCTCGGTTCGACCGACATCTCGGCAAAGCGGACAATGTTCGTACTCTGTTCCTTGCGCTGAACGATGAGGTATTCGGTATTCGGGAAGCTGCCATGTCCATCATCGGTCGACTGACAGCTGTGAATCCTGCTTATGTCTTCCCATCACTCCGCAAAGTCCTTTTGCAGCTACTCACAGAGGTCAACTATGCCAACAGCCCGCGGAGCAAGGAAGAAAGTGCAAAGTTAATTAGTAGTCTTGTCGGTGCTGCTGACAGTCTCATTAAGCCACTGATCGATCCAATCGTCGAGGTCCTTTTGCCCAAGTGTAAGGATCCAAATCCTGAAGTCGCGTCAACAACACTCAAAGCCATTGGTGACCTCGCCACAGTCGGTGGGGAGGGCATGATCAAATACATCAAGGATCTGATGCCCGTCATTCTGGACTTCATGCAAGATCAGACGTCGGATGCTAAGCGCTTCTCTGCTCTGAAAGCTCTCGGGCAGCTAGCTACGAACGCTGGCTATGTTATAGAGCCGTACAGAGACTACCCGGAGCTGATGAACATTCTCATGAGCATTGTGAAGACAGAACCGGAAGGTGAACTCCGAAGGGAAACTGTTAGACTCATGGGTACCCTTGGGGCTTTAGATCCCGACGAGTATCAGAAGATCATGGAGCAGTCGCCCGACAAGCATCTTATCTTGGAAGCGCAGGCTATCACCGATGTCTCGCTCATCATGCAAGGTATCACGCCCTCAAACGAAGAGTATTACCCCACAATCGTCATCAGCACGCTCATGGGTCTGTTGAAAGATCCATCTCTGGTCCAGTACCACACCGCTATCGTAGAGGCTGTTATGAACATTTACGCGACAATGGGCTTGAAGTGCGTGCCTTTCCTTAACCAGGTCGTGCCAGGTTTCCTCCATGTCATAAAATCCACGCCAGCGGGACGGTCGGAAGGCTACTTCAACCAGCTCAGTCAACTCGTTCGGATCGTGCGCCAACACATTCGCCCTTACTTACCAAGCATCCTCGCAACGATCAAAGAGTACTGGAGTAGCAGTCCACAGCTCCAAGCCACGATTCTTTCATTGATCGAGGCCATTGCTCGCTCATTGGAAGGCGAATTCAAGGTCTACTTGGCTGATGTGCTACCGCTCATGCTCAGCGTACTTGACTCTGATCAGACTGGCAAGCGCTTACCTTCAGAGAGAGTACTTCACGCGTTCCTCATTTTCGGCTCGAGCGCCGAAGAGTACATGCACCTCATCATTCCAGTCATGGTCAAGATGTTCGATAAGCCTGGCCAGCCTATACAAATCCGGAGACATGCTATCGAGACTCTAGGGCGTCTGTCGAAACAAGTCAATGTCTCTGAGTTTGCCGCGCGTATTGTGCACCCTCTCTGTCGAGTGCTTTCCGGCAGCGAGCCGACACTGAAGCAGACTGCACTGGAGACACTCTGTGCACTCATCTTTCAGCTTGGTCCAGATTATATACACTTTGTGCCTACTGTGAACAAGATTCTTATTGCGCACAAGGTACCTCATGAAAACTATGGGCGCATCGTTTCGAAGTTACAGAAGGGCGAACCCCTACCCCAAGATCTCAGCCCAGACGAGCGTTACGGTGAAGATGACGAAGACTTGAATCCCGCAGAAATCCTCACCAAAAAGCTAGCGGTCAACCAGCAGCATCTCAAGCAAGCCTGGGAGGCCTCGAATAAAACCACCAAAGAAGATTGGATCGAATGGATGCGACGATTTAGTGTGGAATTGCTGAGAGAATCACCGCAACAAGCACTACGCGCTTGCACACCACTCGGTAGCGTGTATAACCCAATCGCCAGAACCTTGTTCAATTCTGCCTTTGTCTCATGCTGGACAGAACTGTATGATCAATACCAAGAGGAGCTTGTGCGTTCCATCGAGACTGCACTTACGTCGCCCAATATCCCGCCTGAGATATTGCAAGTTCTGCTGAACCTAGCAGAGTTTATGGAACATGACGACAAGGCTCTACCAATCGACGTCCGGATACTTGGCATGTATGCCGGCAAATGTCATGCATTTGCCAAGGCATTACATTATAAGGAGCTCGAATTCAACGCGGAGCAGAATTCCAGTGCTGTGGAAGCCCTTATCAGTATCAACAACCAGCTGCAGCAGACCGATGCTGCCTTCGGTATCTTGCGTAAGGCGCAAAATTACCATGACGTTGAGTTGAAAGAGACTTGGTTTGAGAAGTTGCAGAAGTGGGACGAGGCGCTTGCAGCGTACCAGAGACGTGAGCTCGAAGAGCCAGACTCTTTCGACGTCACTGTGGGTAAAATGCGCTGCTTGCACGCTCTGGGCGAATGGGATCTTCTTTCCAGCTTGTCCAAGGAGAAGTGGGCAAATGCGACACAAGAGTACCGCAAGGCGATAGCACCGCTTGCCGCCACGGCTGCATGGGGTCTGGGTAAGTTTGCTGACATGGACAACTACCTTGGTGTCATGAAGGAGCAGTCGCCCGACCGTGCGTTCTTTGCGTCGATTCTCAATATTCACAACAACCGCTTCGAAATCGCCGTGGAAGAGATTGCGAAAGCTCGCAAGGGTCTCGACACGGAACTTAGTTCGCTTTTGGGAGAGTCGTACCAGCGTGCTTACTTACCAATGATCCGTGTGCAGATGTTGGCGGAACTTGAGGAGATTATGCAGTACAAGCAAAACGAGGGAAACCTTGAAAAGCAGAAGAGCATGCGGAAGACTTGGATGAAGCGACTCAGGGGACTACAGCCGAATCCGGAAGTTTGGCAGCGCATGATCAAGGTGCGACAGCTTGTTATCTCACCACAAGAAGGAACCGACATGTGGATCAAGTATACCAACCTTTGCCGAAAGAGCAATAGGATGAACCTCGCAAACAAGGCCCTGCAGAAACTACTGGATATCGAGAGCACGGGCGACAGTACTGTCGTTGAGTTTGTACGCAACAACGCCCACGCCATCTCGCACCCCGTTGCGTATACGACATACAAGTACATGTGGGCAGACCAGAACCACAAGCAGGAGGCCCTCGATAGTATGAAGGAATTCACCGGGCGACTGTCTGAGGACCTGGCTATGCGAACCAGGGCTGCGGCAAACCCTATGATGGGCCAGAACGGAATGAATGGCATGTCCAATGGCCAGCACATGTTCAACAACATGAATCCTTTTGCTACCACCAATGGGCACAACGGAGTGAATGGTATGAATGGCTCAGCTATGTTGAACGGATCAGCCGCAGGTGTCTCACCGAGCGAACTCGTTCAATGTCACCGTCTACTAGCCAAATGCTATCTCAAGCAGGGAGACTGGCAGCAAGAGCTTCAGGACGGCGAATGGGAACACGAGTATGTGCACGAGATACTTGCCGCTTACGCGGCAGCTACACGTTACAACAAGGACTGGTATAAAGCATGGCATGCCTGGGCACTTGCCAACTTCGAAGTCATCAACTCGATTACGTCCAAGTCTGACAGGGAGGCTACTGAAGTGCCTAATAACATTATCCACGATCACGTCATCCCGGCTATTCAGGGCTTCTTCAAGTCTATCGCGCTGTCTTCAACTAGCTCACTTCAGGACACACTCCGACTGCTTACGCTGTGGTTTGGTTATGGTGGAAGGGAGGGGGTCAATCGTACCATTACAGAAGGAACTAAGTCAGTACCTATCGATACGTGGCTCGAGGTTATCCCGCAACTCCTCGCTAGGATTAATCAACCAAACGCCGTGGTTCGACAGTCTATCCATCAGTTGCTTATCGAAGTGGGAAAGGCACATCCTCAGGCTTTGGTGTTCCCGTTGACGGTCTCGATGAAGTCGGATGTATCTCGACGCCAACGATCGGCAAAGGAGCTCATGGAAGCAATGCGCGAGCATTCGCCAAAACTAGTCGAGCAAGCCGATCTTGTGAGCCACGAGCTCATTCGTATCGCCGTACTATGGCACGAACAATGGCACGAGGGCCTCGAGGAAGCCAGTAGACTTTACTTTGGCGACCATAACATAGACGGCATGTTCGCTACACTCGCGCCCCTGCATGCAATGCTCGACAAGGGACCAGAGACACTACGTGAGATTTCGTTTATCCAGTCTTTCGGCCGCGAACTCCAGGAGGCTCGTGACTGGTGTAACACGTTTAGGACATCTGGCGAGATTGGCGACCTCAACCAGGCGTGGGACCTCTACTACCAGGTGTTCCGCAAGATCGCTCGTCAACTGCCGTCCTTGATGACGCTTGAGTTGCAATATGTCTCACCGAAACTCAAGGACGCCCATGACCTTGAGCTTGCTGTTCCAGGAACGTACCAAGTTGGCAAGCCGGTGATTCGAATTATATCATTCGATCCAGTCGCATCCGTGATTCAATCTAAGCAGCGACCCAGGAAGCTGGAGATGCGCGGCAGTGACGGCAAGGCACATACCCATATCCTCAAGGGACACGAAGATATCCGCCAAGATGAACGTGTCATGCAACTCTTTGGCCTCTGCAACACGCTTCTTTCCAACGACGTGGAATCACGTAAGCGTCATCTCAATATTCAAAGATATGCGGCTGTTCCGCTTAGCACGCAGTCTGGTCTTCTTGGGTTCGTTCCTAACAGCGACACACTGCATGTTCTCATTCGCGAGTACCGCGACAGCAGGAAGATTCTCCTCAACATCGAACATCGCATCATGCTGCAGATGGCACCGGATTATGACTGTCTCACGCTTATGCAAAAGGTCGAAGTGTTTGGGTACGCGCTCGACAACACCACGGGCCAAGATCTTTACCGCGTCTTGTGGCTCAAGTCCAAGTCTTCGGAAGCCTGGCTTGATCGGCGTACCAACTACACGCGGTCGCTGGCAGTCATGTCAATGGTGGGGTATATTCTGGGTCTTGGAGATCGCCATCCCAGTAACTTGATGCTTGACCGCATCACCGGCAAGGTCATTCACATTGATTTCGGAGACTGCTTCGAAGTAGCCATGCATCGAGAAAAGTATCCGGAACGTGTGCCGTTCCGATTGACACGCATGTTGACGTATGCCATGGAAGTTAGTAACATCGAGGGCAGCTACCGGACAACTTGTGAACATGTCATGCGGGTGCTGAGAAGCAACAAGGAGAGTGTCATGGCAGTGCTTGAAGCTGTAAGTCATGTATGAGTAGGATGGGATGGACTATTGCTAACCGAAGAACAGTTTATACACGACCCCCTTCTGACGTGGCGCCTCAACCACCGTGATACATCTCCGGTTGAACCAAACTACCCCTCAGAACGCCGGCAATCCATCATGGGCGAGGCGGCGAACGTTCCGCCCGAACATCAAATGTCCAGCATCGTCGGCCGTCCCCGTCACCGGTCGTCGGTTGCGCCGCCGCAAAACAACGATGTGGATGCCAAGGAAGTGCAGAACGCGCGGGCGTTGCAGGTGCTGAGCAGGGTCAAGGAGAAGCTCACAGGCCGAGATTTCGGCAAGGGCGAGGACCTGCCAACCGAGATACAGGTCGATAGGCTTATCAAAGAGGCGACGAATTTGGAGAATCTGTGCCAGCATTACATTGGCTGGTGTAGTTTCTGGTAAGGCCGAAGCGGTGCTGCAATGGCGCGCGGTAATACATGTATTGGTATGAGGAGTCATGTGTTTACTTTAGCAAAGGGACTTGTTAGAGGGAGGCTGGTTGGGTGGGTAGTGATGTCGGGTAGCATGACAAGGAGTTTAATTTTTCATCTGGAGACATGCTCAATTGCAGGGTTCTTTGTAACAGTAGGAAAGGACGAAGCGGCATTGCAGAGGTGCTGTGGTGTTGCTTTGTCCATTTGTTTCGAGATGACAAGAAATTGGCGCGTTAGACACGACAGAGGTTGCCGTATGTAATATCCGTCTTATTGCCTTGGTTGGATTATTTTCCGGCCGCCTGCAGCGTAGGTATGCCCAAATAGGCGGGGGAACCTGCATGGTGGTTATGACCTAAGACGCAGGGACCTCCGGATCCGCATATGCTGACATACAGATGGCTTGCCAATGCCGTTGGTCCTTGCCAGCAACTACAAGACAGACGAGAGAGATGATCATGGACGCGTGAAGATGTTGGTGCGCTCGGTCGCAGCCGTGTAATCGGTTGATCTGCAACTAGATGGGCATGCGCTTGGGAACTACAGAAAAGCCCCCCCCCCCCCCCCCCACATATGATGTCGTGCACCGTTGGTGTGGGAATCGCTACCTCATCAGAGTTGCTTTGGAAGCGCTAGCGGGGCACAACGGCCAACGCTGCTCGGGACAGGTTGGGTAGGGATGAGCTTACAAAATTGCTGTCAGTAGTGGTTGGGCTTGCAGGTACGGATTGTGCCTGTTAGGCAGCTTTTTGGTTCTCTGTTCTAGAAGACTCCTTGCCTCGTTGGGATACGCGTTGGGTAGGAAGGGGAGGGGGGGCCCTGGAGAGGGAGGGGGACCAGGGGTTTCAATCCGGCCGCGGTGACCGGTCGGAGGCGTTGGCATGTCATGATAGCACCGAGCTTTGTGCCGGATTACGGTATGATGCAAAGAGAGAGTACTTACGTAGTTGGTGAGAAGAAAACAACGCTTTCTCGGGGTACAAGGGCGTATCATCTTGATGACTGAGCTTTGGAGAAACTTTGTGTTTGTTTGTCCCCGCCAACGCCCCCCCCGCCGCCATGGTCAGGACACGTATTTTGGCAGCAGCTTCGTCATCGGTGACGGTGATCAAGACATGTGAAACTTTGCCAATTCCTTTCTTTTTTGGCTTTAATAGCCCGAAGCTCCCGCTAGGTACATGTGGTGGCTTCCAAGGATGCCGGATAGATAGCCGAGATGGTGTGGCCGCTATAGCAGCGTCGACGGCGTGTGAGTGGTGGGAGCTGGAAGATGCGGCAGATCGACGTTGGCGGTCGCCCTGGTCGAAAAACTGTTTGCCGAGCAGCGGCGGGCGGTGCAAGCAGGCGTGAAGGGGGTGGGTGGGCATCAGCCCGGGCAAGGAAGTATACATACATAGCGTGGGCCTATCTCCGGCATCGAGTTTCATGTCGCTTTCGTTCGATTGATTGTTGTCTTGTTTACCTGGGGTTTTCTTTGCTTATACCTTCAGCACGGCAGTGAGATTTTCTGTCCCGTGCTTTCTACGAGGAATCAACGCTTTTCTTTTTCAACCTGTGACATCACTGCCAGCAAGAGATAGAATACCCAATTCTTCGCCCCGCATGTACCCTGCCGGCCTGACCTTGGCACCATGAACCGAAACAATCAGAACCTCACCATCGGCCGTCTGCCTACTGCAGACAGTTTTCCTACCTTCAACATCCAGGGACCGGAATCCCCGGCGTCGGAAGAGTCGATTTCGAGCGCCGAGGAGAGGCTACAATGGCGGAGTCACTCCAACGTCGCCACCCCCCTTCCCCAATCGACGGACCAGAACCCCTTTGACGATCCCAATCTTGGCTTTGTAACATCGCCGCTCAGCCGCGCTGGCAGCGAAACCCTCGCAAATGGCGTAAAGGAGCAGATTAAAGAGGAGGAGGAGGAGGAAGAGTACCACGGGCCCGATAGCGAGCATGCCGACACAACCTCGACGACAAAGTCTGAGCAACCGCGCAACCCCAGAGCCCTGACTGTTGTTGCCAGCAGAGGCAGCACCAAACGCAGCCTTCGCGATGGTCAAGATGCAGACGCGTACGAGAAGAGGAAGAAGCTGAGCTTCAAAGAACGCATCCGCCATTTTACCTGGACCTGGTTCTGTCTTACCATGGCTACGGGAGGCATTGCAAACGTTCTGTACTCGGTGCCTATCCGGTTTCATGGCCTCTATGCATTGGGATGCATCTTCTTTCTCCTCAACATCGTCTTGTTCTTATTCAATGTTGCCATGATATCCTGCCGGTTTTATTTCTACCCACGCACCTTCAAAGCGTCCTTCTTGCATCCGACTGAGAGCTTGTTCATACCCGCTGCGCTTGTTAGCTTTGGTATCATCTTGATTAATGTTAGCCAGTATGGTGTTGATATGGCTGGTGTGGGACCGTGGTTAGAGAACTGCATGGTTGTGCTGTTTTACATGGACTGTGGCCTTGCTGTTTGTTTTTCCATTGGCATTTACTTGCTCATGTAGGTTCTTCTGCCCTGGTTCCAGGCGATTGGGTTGCTAACAGACATAGGTGGTCGACGACAACGTTTACAATCTCCCAGATGACGCCCATTTGGATCTTCCCTGCCTATCCGCTCCTCATCATCGGCCCTCATGCGGGAAATCTCGCGCCCAAGGTCGACGACCCAGCCATATCCCTCGCCATCATTTTGACCGGCTATGTTATTCAAGGCATTGGCTTTCTGGTCTCGCTAATGATATATGCTGCCTTTATTTACCGCCTTATGACACAAAAGCTTCCCAAGGAATCTCTCCGCCCGGGTATGTTCATCAGCGTCGGTCCCTCTGGATTCACCATAGCAGGAGTAGTAATGATGGGCCAAGAGCTCCCAAAGACTGTGCCTAGCGACTTCATGGGCGAAGGAAACGGCGAGTTAGCAGGAAAAGTCGGCATGATATGCGCAAACTACCTTGGACTGTGGCTTTGGGGACTAGCCCTGTGGTTCTTCTTCGTAAGTGTCGGTGCGCATTGGTCTTGCGCCAGACGAGGCAAGATGGACTTTGCCATGACGTGGTACTCGTTCGTCTTTCCCAACACAGCCCTCACGACATCCACCTTCGCCATTGCCCGCGCCCTCAACGGCAACAAACCCATCGAATACATTGGTTGCGCAATGACCATTGCACTCATCATGATGTGGCTCTTTGTCATCACCATGAACGTCCGCGCCGTCATCATCAAGCAGATTCTGTGGCCAGAGAAGCAGGAAGATAGGACTGAGGGCGGCTGGAAACAACAGAGTGCCGAAGAGCAACAGAGACGACAGAGAGAAAGAGACTTGGCAGATGGCGGAGAGAGCTTGAGGGGTAGAGCTTGGAGTCGTGCGCGCAGGCTGCCGAGGAGGGAGACTTTTGGCAGAGATACTTTTGGTAGGGATACTTTTGCTACAGAAGGTGGGAATGGAGCGCCGTTCCCGGAATTGACGAGGGCCCAGACGGAGACTGCGGCGAGGAAGAGAGGCTGGAGTTTCCGGGGATCGGTGCGTTGAGTTGTGGTCGTCATTGGTTTGGGTAAAAGTTGCGGAAGAAAAAGAGGTGGCGTTTGGTACTTTTATGTTCGATATGTTGATACCCCTTGAGCGATTCGCGATAGACTGTCATTAGCGTGTATTTTACTTGTGGGAAGGAGTTTGCTTTTCGGATGAGACGGATTTGAGTCTTTGCTATATTATATGTACTAGACTTTTACTTATGGCTACCTTGAAATGCAATTTCTGGTCTACATTGCTTGGTGATGTTCACTTGCAAACGGCCACTAGCGTGGTGGGGTTTACGTATGTTGCCAGATGAATACCCCCACTTTAGCATCCTACACATGCATAGCAGAGCACCACCAGCAATAGCACGTACCGTAAATCAGGCATAATATCTACTTCGCGTATATCTTCACCGGCCTTCGAGGGATAGATCGCTGCAACCAGTAGCAAAGGTAAGCATCAATTGCGCGTCTCAGTCCAGGTAGAGGCTTGTTGAAAGCACCGCAATGCGACTTTTGCTTGTCGACTGCATCGTTTCATTTCCAGTCACGATTTTCTTTAGCTTTACAGTCACTCATTCCATGATTAGATATCCGCACATCGTCATTCTCAATTTGCTTCAAGCTTTTACGCCTAGTTACCAGAGCGGCGCTGCTTAGCTTCATTCACGGTAACTGTGGGTCTCACTGCATCTACTTCTCTCCAAAGAAACCGTCACAAGATGGCACATGAACAGAAGAACCGAGACGCAACCCAAGAGGAACCTCAAAACCCGTCAGCACAACTCGCAGAGACGCCGAAGGAAACGTCTGGTTCTCAGAGTGAGCAAGCAAGTTCCAACTCTGGCGACATCATCTGCACTCCACCTGCAACTGATTCTGCGTCCACAATCAGCATGGCCACTCCATCAAACAGCGAAGAGATCTCTCAACCCACTCTCTCCAGTGCACCACCAGCAGACGACACATACGTCACCGTCACCGCCGCCAACAACAACGCCATCCCCGTGCTCGAAAACGGCAACGAGCCCAACATCAGCAAGCGCGAATACATCTACTTCCTGCCCTACCCTCTCCCCCCAGACACCGAAATCCCATACTCGATCCACCTACCACAGAAGAACCCACTTAACCTTCCCTCCCGCCAACTCGAGCCCACATCCACGCTCGTACTAACCAGTCCCAAACGAACCTTTGTCGACATCCGCATCTACAAGCCCTTCACCATGAGCAACGCGCTCAAGCCGCTCCCCAACGTCGGCGAACCCCAACGTCTCGAGTGGGCATTCGGCGGCACATCTTCCTCACGCCCCATCACCCTTCCCTCACCAGGTCCCCAACATGGCAAATCCCAGAAACGTATCGAAGAGGAGTCCTGGACAAACATCACGCATTCCACATGGGTGCACTGGATCGATTCCCGCTTCGCAGTCGGTAGCAAGACTATTCCTGTAGATGAGGGCGACATGTATCCCATTGCCAAGGACCTCACGCTTGAAGTCGGTCATGCGTTTCATCCAGCGCTAGGGGCCGTCAAGACGCACGAGGAGATGTGGAGGGATGTTGATACTGTGGCGACGAATGACGCTGGTACCAAACTTTGCGTCGTGTTGCGCTGTCAGGCGGAGCATGTCGGAGTGAGAGGCCTGGTTGTAAGAGTGGGTCAGTTTTGTCAGGGTATTATTATGGAGCGCGAGGCTACGACGGTGGAGCGCTGGGAGTGGAATGGGCATCATCCTGGTACGACGGAGAAGGAGAAGTGGCAGCGAACGGTAAGGATTGGTGGCGCGTTTTTGCCGTGTAGTGTGGCGTTTCGGGCTCAGGTGTTGGGGCTGGGTGCGGTTGTTAGATTTCATGATTTTGAATGGGTGGTCGAGGAGCTGTGGGAGTGGAAGTAGGGAGTGGTGGGTGCGTTGTGCTGTGTAGACGGGTTGTACTGTAGAATATGAGATGATGACTATAGATGATGGTAGCGCTACAAAACTCCAATACCAACGCCAAACAGACGCGATAACAGTCTAAAAAATACTCCAAAGCCTATACACACCTCATCAGTAATCATATCCCCAACCCCCTTGTAATCCCCTTGCCAACCCCGCACCAGTATGAATCGCCCTCGCAACCTGGAACCCCTGTGTCAAGATCCCCATGGCATTATCAATCCCCACATGTCCCGTCGTCCCGGGCATAGGCGGATCCTCGGGCCTCTGCATAACTCCCACCATCATCTCCTCACTGGCCTCGCCCTGAAAGCGATCCAGCACCAGCCGCCTAACCGCCACATGCCACTTTTCAAACCACTGATCCTCACTGACCGTCGTATACGTCTTATTGCCCTCCCCATCGGTGCTAGAAAACGGCCATTCGGCTTTTACAACTGCATACCGTCTTGTGGCGAAGAAGAGAAAAGGCCAGCTGAAGATCCAAAGGAAAGTTAGGTAGAAGAGCCAGCGGATCCAGGTTATCAAGCGCCAGGTGTTTATGCGGTTGGAGGTGTAGAAATCCACATTCTTCTCTTCGATGGGGAAGGTGATGCATATATGTCCCCGGTAATTCGTAGCGCGGATCAGCCCTTCGAGCCGGTTCTTGAGCAATGTTTCATCGAAGCCGGTAACGAGGCGGCGCAGACGAAAGATCCGCAGCATACGCGGAGAAGCACAGTACCTGTGGCACCATTCCTTCAAACTCGGCTTATCGGCGCCGTTGATTTCAATATCTTGTTTGAAGCCCGGGGCTCTACTTTTCAGAATCGTACCGCGGTGGGTTTTCTCCGTGTTTTCGACCGTGGTGAGAGACATTGTTGATGTGTCTGCTTCGTTGAAGTTCTTCCGGAGGTATTGCGACATGTTGATGGCGAGGCGGAAGTCAGTAATGAGTTTTGTTTCTTTCTTGTCGCCGTGCTTGGTGGTTTCTTTGTGCGTGCCCATTATGTATATTAGCGGGACGGGCGCTATGTTGGCAAAGTTCCGGATTGCGTGTTCGAGGTCGGACGGGTTGGTGTCGTAGACAGGGTCCATGACGTTGAGCGTCTCGACTACCACAGGCTTGCCATTCTTGAAGCCGGGGTTGTTGTGGTCGGTTCGTGTCGTGGGCGGAGTAACATGACGGATGGGTATGAGGGGTGCCGTTGCGGTGTGTGCTTCGCTATCCGCGTACGAAGGAGGGAAACCAGAGCCCTCAGGCGCATCGTCGTAGGTGTAGTCATCGGGTGTTGTGTGAAGAGATACAGCTTCCGGGTCGTCGCGGTAGCGGGGAGGGGGATCGGTACTTTTGCCCATTGTGATGTAGATGGACTTGTGAGAAGCAATGGTAAGAGGGAGAGTGAAGAGAAACAGAGAGTAAGGATGTGAAATGCAAGAAGAACAAAAGAGAGACGATGATAAGGCGTTCAGGGGACAAGTGTCTCACTTAACGCCATATTCAGGCAACCACTTGGCTAATAGCCTGTGGTCATTCAGGATGGCACAAATGCGTCGTACTCCCGGATGAGATTATAGATATTAGTGCCACGAACTCTGGTGCATTAATCCAGCATATCCACTTTACTTTCTCTTTCTATGCGTCTAAAGATTGCACAAGATCAAAGGGGCGCGAGGGTTGATGAGCGGGGCAGGGTTGAGCTGTGACGCTAAATTTAAGCTTAACTCCGAAGCCAAAATTTTGGAGCTCGGGCGCGACAGGTAGCGACTGCGGATGCGGCTTGACTGTGCGCAACCCAAAATCTCCTTCACTTCTTGGGCGCATACACGTCGCAAGCCTAACCGTGGCTTCTATCACCATCCTAGTACGCCGTATATGTGGACTACGAGCCCCTCCGATCCTTCCCCGCAGAGCATGCGCCTTCGGTAGCTCTTTCCCACGCGCCTTCCATACTTCACCCACTATGGCCTCCGCCGATGTTCCCATGACTGACGCACCCCCCAAGACGATTGATGCGACGCCGCAAGCTGGGCAACTAATAAGCCATGCGGGCAAGGAATACACCACCATAAAGGAAGGGTTGGCTCATATCCTCGTGCCTCAGGGCGTGCCCACCTCGACCGACCCCAAGCTGTCCAAGGAGGATACGCAGAAGCAACAAGTCTTCTACAATCCAATACAGCAGTTCAACCGCGATTTGAGTGTATTGGCGATCAAGACGTTTGGCCAGGATTCAATACAGCGCAAGTCCAAGAAGCACGAACAGTTCAAGGAGAGGAATGCGCGGAAGAAGCAGCGACTACAGGAAAGTCGCGCAGCCAAGGATGTCGCAGACGATCGGAACGATGCAACCGAGGCAAACCAGACAGCTGGGGAATCGGGAGTGGAGGAGGCGGCGTCCAAGAAGAGGAAGCTGGACGACGTCGAGATGGAAGATGGTGCAGCTCCCCCGAAGAAGCAGCGAGTGACCGAAAATGGCGAGAAGGAGATAGATGATGAGGTTGATACAAACGGAGGAAGGACACCTTGGAAGCCAGCCTTCAGTATCTTGGATGCGCTATCCGCGACTGGCCTTCGTGCTCTTCGGTACGCTCAAGAGATCCCATTTGCGACCGCTGTCACAGCGAATGACATGTCGCCGAATGCTGTAGAGTCGATTAAACTTAACGTGAAGCACAACAAGCTCGAAGACACGATAACGGCAAATACGGGCAATGCTATAGCCTACATGTACAGCTTCTGTGACAAGAAAGGATACGATGTCATCGATCTGGATCCCTACGGCACCGCAGCCCCCTTCATCGATGCGGCCATACAAGCAATCAACGACGATGGCATGTTGTGTGTCACCTGTACCGACTCTGCCATCTTTGCCTCACACGGATACCTTGAAAAGACATACTCTCAGTATGGAGGCCTGCCTTTCAAAGGTGAACCGTGCCATGAGGGTGGGCTACGTCTAATTCTACATGCCATCGCATCTTCAGCTGCTCGCTATGGCATGGCCATAGAGCCACTTCTCTCCCTTTCGATCGACTACTACATCCGAGTCTTTGTACGAGTGCGAAAAGCGCCCAACGACGTCAAACTGCTCGCCGGAAAAACCATGCTCGTCTACCACTGTGAAAGCGGGTGCGGGGCGTGGTCTACTCAGTTCCTCGCACGCAACAAGGTTACGAAGAACAAGAACGGTGATGCCATGTACAAACATGGTTTTGCTCAGGGGCCGTCCGCGGACCAACACTGCGAGCACTGCGGCCACAAGACCCACCTGTCAGGACCAATGTACGGCGGCCCGTTGCATAACGTTGGTTTTATCGAAAGAGTACTAGCGCAACTGAACGATGTTGACCGCGAAACGTATCCGACAATGGATCGGATACAAGGAATGCTCCATACAGCCTTGGAGGAGATTACGTTTGGCACCAAGCTGGAGAAGTCAAACGGAGCGCAACAGACCCAAGTGCTGGATGCGCTGATTCCCAAGTCAGATGCAGCAGAGATAGACCATCACCCATTCTTCTTCATACCCAGTTCGGTAGCCAAAGTGGTCCACTGTTCTGCACCACCGTTAGCAGCACTACGTGGCGCGCTGCGACATGCGGGCTTTAAAGTAACGATGAGCCATTGCAAGCCTGGGTCCATCAAAACTGACGCGTCTTGGAGTGACATTTGGCACATTATGCTCGAATGGGTGCGGCAGAGAGCGCCGCTCAAGAATGCGCTCAAAACTGGGAGCCCGGGCCACGCCATAATGGCAAAGGCAAGCTCAAGTGGCCATAGCAGGACAACTGCCGCTGCAGCACCAGCACAAGTACCGGTCGATCTGGCGGCAGACGCGCAAGGTACGGAGGAATCGGCGACAGCAATGGCAAAAGATTTGCCAGCTTATCTCAACACCAAATACTACGTCAACTTTGACGAGAAGCTTGGCAAGGATCATGACAGAGGCAAGTATGTCCGGTACCAGCTCGCACCAAGGGAGAATTGGGGCCCGATGTCGCGCGCGAAATGATTGAATCATGAACAATACATGCTTGCCCCCACGTTATCATCAATGTTTTTCTGTTATGCATTGTTTAACGCACATGTCTCCAGTAATCACCTTGCATGCGTCCAGCTGTCCGTCAAAAATGGGCGGATGTTGCGCACATCTAACGTCATCGACCATGTGCTTAGCTAACGCGAAAGACATTGCCCAGGCCCCATGGGAAAAGGCGATTCCATCTCATTCGCCCATCTTGCAGATGCACGTTGTTGTTTTTTTCCCGAGGAAACGAAGCACATGCCCCAGCATGTCTGGCTTGGACAGCGCTGCCATTGCCGCATCGGTTATCAGTCAAGCGGAGCTGTGCCTGCTTCTGTACCTGCAGAGGCCTGGGCAAACAATGCGGGTAGCTAGGTACTGGTAGATATTGGGATAAAGTAAAGACAAGGCGTATCCACGCAGCCACGCGAGATTGCCGTTCCGCGGAGGCGAGTAGTCGAGAAACGGACGGATTTCTCAGCAACAAAAGCTGGCCGGGTGTACGCTTAAGCGTTAGACTACTCCCAAACCAACGTGGTAGACCTTGCTCAGGCCTTGGAAGCAACCCGGTTTGTTAACTGTCATGGTCGATCGATTGCGGGGCGGGAGCACTAGCGGCTCAAAACTTAAACATCTCCACCATGTCATCACGTCGTCACGTCGTGCACGGGGCGAATGTGCAAAACACGCCCCCTGTCCAGCACGCATTTACGCACCGCCGAGACATGATCGGGTGCCATGGAAAAGCATTGAGCAAGCAATTTTCAGCAGCGACACATTTGATTCGTCCGTACCAGTGTTCCGATGCAAATCTCGAGAATCCCATGTCGTGGCCGACTTTACCATGCCTGCGGTCCTCACTGCCGCATCCGTTCAGTCATGAAATCATGCCATCTTAACCCTAATGGGACGCTTGCCTGGTGTCATCGACTCGAAATCAATGGCAATAGCGTGTATACGCCATGCGGTCACCGGCTGAACAGTGGTATATAACCACGGCAGCCGCCCATCTTTTCTGCTGCACAACACCTCGAACCGACAACTCAATCTCAAGATGTTGACCAAGAGCCTCTTCACCACTTCGGTCCTTGCAGCCTTCGCTGCCGCTGCTCCTCAGTACAGCGCTGCGCCACCCCAAGAGACTGGTCATGGGCCAGCAGGCTACACCGACGCCGATGCCAGCTTCTCTGTGACCTTTACGCCAGCTGAGACTCCTGCCTCGGTCTTCGGCTCTGCCTCCCAGGTTCCCGTAAGTATACTCAATTGTTGTCAGCAAAACTTGATTAACAACCTCAAAAGGCTATTCCCACCACAGCAGGCTCAGCTCCTCCCCGAAGGAGCTCAGATGTGACTGGCCACACCAGCCATGGACCCTACTCTGGCACTCCCACCACCACTGGAGCTGCTAAGGCGCCTACTACCCTCGGTACCGCCATTGCTCCTCTGCCGCCGAACCCAACAGCCACCTACTACAACACCAACGGCCTGCCCCAGAACCCCATGCCCATTCCCTACATGCCGGCTGGCGGTCTTGGCACCAACGGTACCGAGCCTCGCTACATGGTGAACAGTGACTTCGACTACGAGTCCATTACCCTTGGTCTTTACCAGGAGTGGATCGAGCTCGACTTGTTCAACAACGGTCTTGCCATCTTCTCCACTCAGGACTTCCTTGATGCTGGTCTGACTGCTGAGGACCGCGCCTACATTGCTTTTATGGCGACCCAGGAGAGTGGCCACGCTACTCTCCTCACCAACATGCTTGGCGAGACTGCTCCTCCCCAGTGCACCTACAACTACCCATACCGCACTGTCCGTGAGTTCATCGACTTTAACATCAAGGTCACTCGCTTTGGTGAATCTGGTGTTTGGGGTTTCCTTGCCCACATGGACTCTCGCGAGGTTGCCACCCTCCTCTCTCAGTCCATCGCTACCGAGGCCCGCCAACAGATCTCTTTCCGTCAGATGATGGGTCTTCCTCCCATGCCCGTCTGGTTCGAAACTGGTATCCCTCAATCATGGCAATGGACCTACCTTGCTCCCTACATCAGCTCCTGCCCCGAGAACACCACTCGTCTCGCATGGCAAAACTTCCCCGCTCTGTTCATCGACAACCAGCCCAACCCTAACCGCTTCTCTCCCAACAACACTAAGCCCCACGAGGTTGCTGGTGGCCGCGTCGCTGACCCAGCCGACTCCACCATCCCCGCTGATGAGAGCTGTGTGAACATCAATGGCACCGAACACCCCGGCTACTCTTGCGGCCCAGCCATCGCGCGCAACCGCTCCGAGCCTCTGTCTTTCCCCGGAAAGTTGGTCAACCTTACCTGGGAGAACCCCGGTCTTGCTGTCGGCCCCAACAACTCCTACATCACCGACTCCACCGCTGGCGCCCCTGCCTTCGTCGCCTGGGTCTCACAACTCAACTTGACCTACACTCCTCTTGAGATCACCGGTGAGAACACTGGTTTCACCTACCAGCCCGCTGGTGAGGTCTACGAGGGTGACCCAGCAGTCAACGGTACCATGTTCGTTGCCCTGACTGACGCCAACCCTTACCTCACTCCCTTCAACTTGAGCATGATCAACCCTCACGTTGTCGCTCTTGGTCTTTACTCGTCTGGTTAAGTCTGTTGCTAGCGCAGCACAGAACATGGATTACATGCTATTGTAGCATGTTGCAATAGTTGTACATCTAGTGGGTGAGGCCTATGAGCCAAGTAATTAGGGGATGCAGCAGACTGTTGTATGATAGCGATAGTTGAGGCGATGTAGCTGTTAATGCATAATGATACCAATCTTTCAACCTGAACAATCATTGTTTTGCTGGTTGAGTGCCATCTGATGTGTGCTTATTCATTCCCATCTTGGCTCACGGGATGCGTCCGTGTGTGGTTTTGGCACATAAAAGGCCTTTGTCTGACTGTCCTGCATTTACTATCCATTACTTCTTACATCCCAAAATCCAAGTTCCAAATTAAAAGTACACATCTGATATAATGTGCTTTCCCCCGTCTACCAAAAAGTGATGTAGGGGTCTGCATGATACTATTCACTGTTTGCGCTCCTCCACCTAAAAACTATTCAAAGAGACAACACATGTTTTATTTACTGTTACTGGACAACTACAAATCGAAAACGAATCAAGGAGCAGAGACATGGGCGTTTTTGTGTCTTTCTCAGCTGAGAAAAGATCCAATTGCGTATTATTAAAACTACGCACTCCACGGGACCATGTGTTGCGGGCATCCGAACACAGCTCTTTTATTTAGAACTTCCAAAAAAAACGTAGAAACCCATGAAATAATGTTTCTTCGCTCCTTGGTCTTCTGTTCAAACTCTTAAAAAATCCATAACATCAACACGGCAGCATTGATATCGTTCTTCTTTCTGCGACCGAACTTCAAGTCCCAAAAATGCATGTTGCGTGGAAAGGACAGCGGTGATGTATATAAAGGCCGCCGCTTCCTCGGCCTACTTACTCCTTTACTCCTTGAATACACACATGGAATTTCTATTCTCTCTCAAAAACAATATATTCTCCCCGTCATGTTTGATGCAACTTGGAAATACACAACGAAAATTAGGAGAGTGTAGTGGCGGCGTTGTTCTAGAAACTCTTGAGGTGGTTTGCCATGGAGACGAGACCTTGTTTAAACCATTTCTAGTTTCTATCCCTTAAAAATGATACGCAAAAATGGTTCATGACTTTCCCCTGCTTCTTCTGTGTGCGTGGAAATCTTAAAATTATAAGTCGAGTTTTTATGGCCTACGTTTTTCTAAAAGTATAAAGACAGTAGACTTATGGGTGCTTCTGAGTCTATTAAACGGCAGACTATATACTATGGACTGAACTATAAAGAATAGCCGTCTTTCCTTTTACCTCTTCTAGCTTATCACCCCAAAAAAAACTTGCAACATCAGAAAAAAGCATTGCCATGCGCTAGTTCGTTCTAAAAGTGGCACACAGAGGCAGATAAGAAGCAGGTATTTGTGTCAAAAATGAGAGAACTATATTTCGATGCGTTTCCTCTGTCTGTTTCTCTCTACCCAAATGAAATATGACTTTCCACATGACATCTCGAACAGGCTATTCGATATTTCGAGTCCAGAGGACATGTTGGCTGGAAAGAGTGAAGACTTATCCTTTAGACCTAGACTAGCAATCTTTTACCATGCAAGTCTTTCTGCTTCGTCGCAATTTTCTAAACGAATTTGCTGATGTGATGTGAAAGCGCTACGGCGCGTAGACATCCACCGAGAAACACCATCTTCTAGCCATGGTGAACGTTCGCGGCTGAGATCTTCGTATAACCTAATATCGAGTTCGAAAGCAAGGCTAGTTTCAATTTCGTCAACACCACTTAGTAACTCGTACTTTCTCCTCTCCGGGATCTCAAAACGATGTACATCGTGCTGTCCCAATCGTATCGTCTGTTGTTGGAGGTTGATCTCAATATGGCGCTCAGCGCGTGATTCAGCGACGATAGAATCTATAGTGACAGTATCGACCGCAATGGGGAGCAATGCGTTTTTGAACGCGTTATTGTAGAATATATCTGCAAAACTGGGGGCGATGATGCATCGGAAACCAAAGTCCTTCAAAGCCCAGACAGCATGTTCGCGGGAACTGCCACAGCCGAAATTTGGGCCGGTTGCCAAAAGGATCGGGGCATCTTGATAGGTGGGTTGGTTCAGAACAAAGTCGGTCTTACAATCTCCGTCAGGATAGTAACGTAAGTTGTGAAATAAAGCGTGTCCAAGGCCTGTGCGCTCGGTAGTCGTACAGAACTGCTTGGGAAAGATGGCATCCGTGTCGATATTCGCACGCTCAATGACAGCCACCAGTCCTTTGATGTTGTTTTCGAAGTGATGACTTGCAGCAATCGGACCAGGCTTTCGAATGTCGTGTCCAAGTGCCGGCTTTGCCAAATTTACTTCTGAGTCTTGATCGGGGCGTTCGTTATCGGACTCACTATCGCTGGAGTCCATGGGAGCCGATGGTTGAAGATGTATGACCTTCGCAAGCGGTTCGTGATTTGGCGAGGGCGCAGCTAGTGTTCCCTTGATCGCTGTAGCAGCCGCGACTACAGGTGAGACCAAGTGCGTGCGACCAGCCGTGCCTTGTCTGTTTTCAAAGTTGCGGTTACTTGTACTAGCACAACGTTCCTCAGCCAAGAGGGCGTCATCGTTCAAGCCTACACATAGACTACACCCTGCCTCCCTCCATTCGAAGCCGGCTTTTCTGAAAATCGTATCAATGCCTTCTTCCTCAGCGGCATGTTTGACGGACCCGGAGCCAGGTACCGCTAGGGCGAGTTTAATGGTCGGCGCGATCTTCTTTCCATTGAGGACTTGGGCAGCTGCGCGGAAATCTTCCAGACGGGCGTTAGTGCAAGAGCCGATGAAAACCTTATCCACTCGCACGTCTCTGACCCTAGTTCCAGGAATCAAGTTCATATATGCCAAGGCCTGTCGGCAGCTCTCCTGCTTTGCGGGATCAGTGAAATCGCTGGGTGCAGGAATGGTTCCAGTGACGGGCACAACCTGCTCGGGAGACGTTCCCCAGGTTATAGTATGCACTACGTCAGCTGCATCAACGTGTAGCACTTTGTCAAAGACAGCACCCTCGTCGCTATGTAGTGTCCTCCAATAGCTCTCAGCTGCAACCCATGTCTGATCCGGGGCTAGCTGTCGTCCTTTTACATAGGCAATGGTGGTGTCATCTGTAGCGACAAGGCCCGCCCTCGCACCAGCTTCGATAGACATATTGCAGAGGGACATACGGCTCTCCATGGTCAAACTTCTGATTGCAGGGCCGCTGAATTCAATCACGCAGCCAGTACCGCCTGCCGTACCTGTTTCGTGATTAGCATAGGCCGTTAATAGCATATAGGAACTTACCCATTGTGCCAATAATATGAAGCATGAGATCCTTGGAGGTCACACCAGGGGCTAGCCGACCGTGAACAACAACGCTCATGTTGCGACTCCGTGTGGCAACCAGTGTCTGTGTGGCCAAGACATGCTCTACCTCGCTTGTGCCAATGCCAAAGGCAAGTGCTCCAAAGGCGCCATGGGTGCTAGTATGGCTGTCACCACAGACGATGGTGGTGCCCGGGAGTGTGAAGCCAAGCTCCGGGCCAATGACATGGACGATGCCCTGGCGCCGTGACCGCAGGCCGAGGTAGGGTATCTTGTGCTTTTTGACGCTGCGCTCTAGCTTCTGGACTTGAATGCGGGCATCGTCTCTGGTAAGAAATGTGGAAGCTTTCACATGTGGAGGCCGCGTAGTCGTCGGCACGTTATGGTCTGAGGTGGCGAGAGTGAGGTCAGGTCGACGCACAATACGTCTGTGGCTATTGAGACCGTCGAACGCCTGAGGAGAAGTAACTTCATGGACTAGATGGCGGTCAATGTATAGCAGCACGGTTCCGTCATCGCGCTCAGCAACGACGTGGGCATCGAAGAGCTTCTCATAGAGGGTGCGAGGTCGGGGTACGGTATTGGAATCCATTATTCTCACATGGCTGTACTCTGCTACTCTTTATTCTTAAAGACCTCCGGGATTATTGAGTAACCGTGGTACTCATGTGGAGCTGAACCGCAATATCAAATATTCAGCAAGCTAATAGCAATATAAACTTATCGAATGGTATCTTCGGGCTGACCAGCTTATCTATATCGCAATTATCGGAGGGTTCGTAAATTAATAGGTCGCTGCATTTGCTGTAGAGGCGTCGATGAAAATCTGTGAGATGGTGACGTGGGACGATGTAGGCTCCCAGTTCATCCGAGCATCCGAACTCGCACGGTCCGTACACCGACAGACCTAATATGTTGCATTCACACTTCCGCAAGAGAGGCACAGTATAGTCAATCAAAACCATCCCGTGTAATATTACTCCTGAACAGACTCGAGAGTCATGCCGGAAACATGTATATATAGGCTCAGCGCGTGCCCGACATATTCACCGTCACGTGACGTGCGGAAGATTTGATACTGCACCCTCAAGTGCAGTCTCTACAATATTAGCAACATGTGGTCGAATACATATAAAATTTGCTTGAAGAATCCGACCTGCATACAGCTTGTTCAGCTGCAGAGCGTCAATAGTTCGATAATTTGTACAACTACAGATCAACCATGGTCAGATAGCTTGTTCAGCCCTAGATCAACCATGGGCCGGTTCCGTCTTAGGCTCAGGTATTTTCACCGTTCCGGCCCTAAATCCTTTGCTCAAAGGCGATCTATAGTTTGAACAAAGTGACTGACTTGAATTAAATCAGCTACCTGCCAATCAAGATTCAAACGCTTCTTTTCAGGGAATTTTTTCAAAGCACGGATAGCATCTACAAAACCACAATGCCTATGTAAGCTCTTCTTCCAACATGCAAGTACTTTGCTGACTGGAATCAGGCTACACAACGCTGCGAAGAAGTATACAGCCTTCTCGCCACCAGCTCTACCTGATCGCAAATGGCCATCCAAATCCTTAACAAAGACTCCTCGATGGCTAGCTACAGATCTTCGTGACGGAAACCAAAGCCTAGAACACCCAATGACGGTTGAAGAGAAATGGACGTACTTTGAACTGCTAGTCAAGATAGGATTCAAGGAGATCGATGTGGCATTTCCCGGAGCGTCAGAGACAGAGTTCAAGTTTACACGAAAACTTATAGAGACGCCAAATGCAGTACCCGAAGATGTCTGGTTGCAGGTTCTTTCACCCTGCCGACGAGACATTATCAAACGCACTATCGAGAGCGTAAGCGGCGCTAAGCAGGCTATTATCAGCCTTTATATCGCGTCGAGTGACACCTTCTTGGATACAATCTTCGGCCTCACACAGCAAGAAGTTCTCAAAATGGCTGTCGATTGCGTAACTTACACGCGCCTATTGACGAAGGAAGACCCATCGCAACAGGGCACGACATGGAATCTCATGTTCAGCCCCGAGGCCTTCTCCGACACCGACTCATCGTACGCGATCAAACTGTGCAAGGCGGTCTACGAAGCTTGGGAGCCTACATCGGCCGTACCCATGATTCTGAATCTTCCAGCAACTGTCGAGATGAGCACCCCCAATGTGTTTGCCGACCAGGTAGAGATCTTCTGCAAAGCCTTTCCCCAAGACTCTGTCGTTGTGTCACTTCATCCCCATAATGATCGCGGATGTGCCGTCGCTGCCACCGAACTCGGTCAACTAGCAGGAGCAGGACGCGTCGAGGGCTGTCTTTTCGGCAATGGTGAACGCACGGGAAACGTTGATCTTGTAACTCTAGCCCTGAACCTCTACACACAAGGCATTGACCCTGGCCTTGATTTCTCAGAGCTGCCGAAGATCAGAAAAACAGTTGAAGATCTCACTCGCATACCTGTGCATACGCGAGCTCCATATGCGGGCGATTTGGTGTATCTCGCTTACAGCGGCTCACACCAAGATGCAATCCACCAAGGGTTCAAACAGCGAGAGAAGAAGGCAGCAGACAAGGGAGAAAGTATCTGGAAAATCCCATATCTTCCACTGGATCCCAAGGACGTCGGTGCTACATACGAGAGTGTCATTCGAGCGAACTCGCAGAGCGGGAAGGGAGGCGTCGCGTAGATAATAGAGTGGAGTGCCGATCTCGACTTGCCGTTTGGTTTACGACAAGACTTCTCGGTTGTGGTGAAAGTCGTAACGAACGCGGCTCTGCGGAAGGATCGATGATCTTGGGGTATTAGCGTCTCTCCGCGCGGCGCAAGAACCACAATTATGAAAGCTCTGCCTGGAACGGGCGGCATCGGCATTGGCATTGAATGAATAAGCATCCCAACATCTTAGATTAGTGTTAGTTTCCCATCATATCACCCGGAGACTCTGCAAATACACCTGCATCAATACCATTATCCCAACACACAGCACAGTATATCAACATGGCAACCGATGACATACAAATTCCGCAGCACATGGGTCTGGCTGAAGCACCCCGCGATGTTGAAGCCATCAAAGCCCAAGAGAAGGAATCAGTCTTGCCGTACTGGGATTCAAGCGTTGCATTCAAGCTCGGGTACAACATCCGTACGAGGCTATTGACTTTTGAGCGACCGGCTGTGGTAAACATCTCGACGATCAGCACACCAGGCCACGTGCTCTTCCACTCTGTACGTCTCCATACATCACATCCGCTAACACAGGCACATGCGGCCTTAAAAAGCCGCGTTGGTGTTAATAAAAACACAGGTAACACACTCTGGCACAGCTCTAGATAACGACTTCTGGGTATCCCGCAAACGCGCTGCCGTCATCCGCTTCAACGCCAGCACATGGCGTCTGCAAAACCAATTTGAAGGCGACGAGGAGAAGTTCAAGGCCAAGATGGGTCTCGGCGAAACAGCAAAAGATTATGCGATTCATGGTGGTGGTGTACCCATCTTCGTTAAGAATTGCGATTGTCCTGTCGCGGTGGTTGTGGTTAGTGGGTTGAAGCAGTGGGATGACCATCAGGTTGTGATTGAAGAGTTGGGCAAGTTGTGCAAGGATCTGAAGAGTGGAAATGGGGGAACGCCTGTTTAGGTATAGTGGGTTGATGGATTGATAGGTAATAAAGATGGTTTGGGGGCGTGGGTTCCGTGTCTTGCATTGTCCTTGCGTTGGCGGTACATCAAAAACAATTCGTGGACTTTTATGAGACGTACTAAAAACGACATCAATATCTCTGCATGAGTTCATTCTAATTTAGAAACTATTTCCCTTGTTTCTAGTGTGGATCTAAAAGACGAGACAGACTTCCGATGGAGTCGGCTTTTCCTCTTTTTCTACTGTACCACCTACCAGAACCGACCTATCCTCAAATCTTAAAAAATGAAACCAAGGCGTTCGCTGTTCCTCTCTTTTCCGTTCTTACTTAACCTTTAGAAATCACATACGACCACTTCGACGCTGCCTTCCCTCCTGCCTTCCCAAATTACCAAAAGATAAAAACATCGAGAATGTCATCCTCCGAAAACATGAGCGAAACTTCTCCGATCTTTTGCGCAACTCGTCATACATCCAAAACTTCCATTTCTGTCGCGCATGACTCCCAGAATGAATTGTCGGTGTATCATATGTCTGTGCGCTTCCACGCCTCCATGTGTGTAAATACACTCGTCTCTATCCATATGTTTTTGTCTTCTCCACACCTTCCCTCTTTTACAACATCAACTAAAATTGCAGAAATATCCAACTATCTTTGCACCCTTTCGCCTTTCTGAAAAATACAACGCAACACAGGTCATGTTCCTCCCCTTTCCCTTTCTCCCGAAATTTGAAAATCCGCAAAGCAATCCTCCATGTGTTTCCAAAATGTAGGGGTTCTGGCTATGAATGTGTTGCTGTGGAACTGGCCGCTACACTGTGATACAAAAAAAAGCAAAATAGCATATGAGCGCAGTCGTGCTTCCCCCCTCTCCAGCTTTTCTGAAAACTACAAGGAAAGATATGATGTCCTGCCCCTTTTCCAGAGTTCTAAAATTTGAAATGAAATCTACGCCATGTATATGTGTTTTTGAAGTAAGACTACAAGGATCCGATATGTAACATGGTGGCATACAATGTCTGGACAGAAACAAAAAGATTATGCAAAGCAAAGAGATGCGTGAGGCATGAATGATGGGTTGGGTTTAGGGATGTGACTAAAATATAGTGGTATGCCCGTATATCTCTTAAAAAAGTGAACAACATGGTATGGTCTCGTTATGGGCTTGTGTCTTTCGGATTTTCAGAGATACGTGTAGGACTTGCCGATACTGTGGTCGGTGTGAGCATAACCGTGCTCTTGTGGGTACATAAACTTGAAATATGTTCCGTGCTTCTTCCTCATTAGTATATTTGAAGTATAAGACCCTGCGGTATGTTGGCGGTCTGTCTTTCCCAAAAATTGTTGTTTTTAATTGTGAAAAACTGACTTCCTTTCTGTGTGACCTAGGCGTTGGAAGTAGTCTACCTATACCACATGAAGAGAACCGACAGCGAAACTTTTAGATATCAATCCAGGGGTACTATCTTCTCCAAGAAAGGACCGGATCAGGCAGCTCGTAGGGTATCCGCTGGAAACCGAGAAAACAAAAACTCCAAAATGCAGACCGACCAACCATGATACTCTTAACCCTCTTCCCTGTCCATCTGATCACGTCCTCTCCTTGTACCTCCGCCGCGGCCACCCCGACCACCGCCTCTGCCACCACGTCCACCCTTGCCCCTCTGCTCGTGAATGTCTTTCATCTCCCTGATGGCTACCCTCTGTGCTTCACTGACACGGTCCATGTATACCATTGCCTCGTCTTTGTCAAAAGTCTGTTCAGGTATTTTCTTTCCCAATGCATGTTCGATGCGCAGCCAGATCTCGAGATCGTACTGTGTGACGAACGATACCGCCTTGCCCGACTTTCCCGCTCTTGCTGTTCGGCCGACACGATGGACGTAGGTTTGTGAGTCGCTAGGGAGGTCGAAGTTGACAATGAGGTCCACCGCTGGAATATCCAAACCACGAGCTGCTACGTCGGTGGCTACGAGGATGTCTCGACTCTTGGATTTGAACTTGTTGAGGGCACCTAGACGGGCAGACTGCGAGAGTTGGCCGTGGAGAGGGATGGCGCCGAAGCCGAGAGCGCGGAGGAGGACTGCAATACGCTGGGTTTCGTTGACAGTACGGGTGAAGATAATGGTGGGGTGGCCGATGTTGTCGTTGAGCAGGTGGATAAGATATAGGTCCTTGTACTTGTGCGGTATGAAGGCGTATCGCTGTAGTAGTGTCGAGACGACCTGGTGGGAAGAGCTGCTGATGCTCACACGAACTGGATTCTGTAGAGCTGCACGCTGAAGGCTCTCTACTTTGGAAGACATGGTCGCAGAGAAGAGATATGTGTGACGTCCTTCCCTAGGCAGTACCTTCAGGATTTTGTCCAAAACAGGGCCGAAATCGAGGTCGAGCAGGCGATCTGCTTCATCGAGGACCATGTATTTGAGGTGCTTGAGAGAGAAGCCCTTTGTGTTTTCGAGGTGATCAAGTAGACGACCTGTAGATTGTTAGTAGGACGCACCATGCCCTGTATGCACCAGAACTCACCCGGCGTTGCAACAACAATGTGTGGCCGCTTGGACAGCGCAATGGCCTGGGGTACCATATCCATGCCTCCTACAAGGGTCGCACATTTAACGTTGATAATGCTGCCCAGGGCATCCACCTGTTGTGCGATCTGATATGCCAATTCTCGTGTAGGTGCCAGAATCAAGCCAAAGAGCGGTTGTGGCTTCTCCAACAACGATTGAAGAATAGGCAGAACGAATGCGGCCGTCTTTCCGGAACCTGTCTCTGCGAGACCGATAACATCGCGACCTTCGAGAGCAAGGGGTATGGCTTGTGTCTGAATCGGGGTTGGGTTCTTGAACTTGAGATTCTCGCAGGCATCGCAAAGTTCTTCTCGTATGCCCAGGTCGGCGAATGTCTTCTTCACTTCGTCTGCGCCGGTTGTTGCGGGCTCGGCTTCTTCCTCAGCACCAGATGCACTCGCTTCACCCTGGTCCTCTTCGCCTGTGTCTTCCTCATCTCCGTTCGCCTCCTGCTCCTCGTCGCTGGACTCGGGTTCGGGCGGTGGTGCAGGCTTTGCCGCAATCTTCTCTGAGGATCGCGCCTTCTTCGAAGATGACGCACCGGTCGCACTCGACCCAACTTCTTTGAGCTTTCTCTTTGCAAGGCCGGGCATCTTGGTGTAAGGAAAGAGTGGTGAGAGATGTGCGACAACTTTTGGCTGATACCGACTGGACTGCGAAATCTTGGCGGACCGAGGCTAGCAGACCCACAGAAAAGTTCGCGACTGGAGCTGGCTTCGACAGACGATCACGACGACAATTCTCCAACACGAGCGCCATTCTTTCGCACGCAACAACAGTTGGAAGAACTTTGTCGCACAATTCAGCGCGAATCTTTGAACCGACTTATACACACGAAGAAGAACATTTGAGCCGTCACCATGGCCCGTGGAAGAGGAACCGCGAGAAAAAAGCAGTCTGCTAAGGACAAAGAGCTGGCCAAGAAGCCAGAGGCAGGCCCCAAGTCGATGGTGATTCGAATTGGTGCTCAAGAAGTTGGTCGGTCTGTTAGCGACCTGGTCAATGATGTTAGACATTGCCTTGAAGTATGTGTCTGTCTACCAAATGAGTACGAGAGATGGCTAACGTTCCCCCGCAGCCAGACACAGCTATCCGTCTCAAAGAACGACGGGCGAACAAGCTCAAGGACTATCTGGTCATGTGCGGACCGCTTGGAGTCTCACATTTGCTTCTATTTTCTCGCTCGGAATCTGGAAATACCAATCTTCGTCTCTGTCGAACGCCGCGCGGTCCGACCCTCCATTTCCGAGTAGAGAACTACAGTCTCTGCAAAGATATTATCCATTCGATGAGGCGCCCACGAGCTGGGGCTCAAGACTACCTTGTCGCACCGCTGCTGGTTATGAACAACTTCTTAACAAGCGATGCGCAGAGGGAAAGCATGGGCGAGAAGGCACCGCCGAAGCATCTTGAGAAGCTCGTAACGGACATGTTCCAGGGTCTCTTCCCTCCCATCCAACCCCACACCACACCCCTCCACTCGATCAAGCGCGTCCTTCTCCTCAACCGCGAACCTCCTTCAGATGAGACAGGCTCTGTCACAATAAGCCTAAGACACTATGCTATCACAACAAAAGTCACGGGTGTGCCCAAAGCAATTCGAAGGCTATACGCCGCAGAAAAGTTAATTGGCAGCAAGGAGAAGAAGAAGAGCGCACTGCCCAATCTCGGAAAGCTGGAAGATGTCGCAGACTACATGCTGGATCCCTCGGCAGCAGGCTACACATCTGCCTCTGACACGGAACAAGATACCGACGCCGAGGTGGAAGTCACAGCACCCGTACGGCAAAAGGTCCTGTCGCGCCGCGAAAAAGAGAAGCTCAAGGCCGGCGACGAGACATCCCACGCACGAGCCCGCGGCTCCAAACCCCGCGTCGAAAAGCGCGCAGTTAAGCTTGTCGAGCTCGGTCCGCGCATGAAGCTCCGCCTCACAAAAGTCGAGGAGGATGTGTGCGGTGGTAGGATTCTGTGGCATGAGTTCATTACAAAGAGCAAGGCAGAAGAACAGGAGCTAGAGAAGAGGTGGGCACAGAAGAATAAGGAGAAGGAGGAGAGGCGGCGCATACAAAAGGAGAATGTGGAGAAGAAGAGGAAAGAAAAGGCTGCTGCCAGGGGCGAGAACCCAGAAGAGGGCGAAGGAGATGAGGACGAGGATGAGGAGATGGATGATCTCGACGACTACGATATGGATGATGATGTCTGGCAGGATGCGGCAGATGCTGGCGAGGATGGCGAAGACGAAGAAATGGAAGAGTGATGCGGTTTGATCTAAAAGTTATAATGATACCCCAATCGACGCAATGAAATATGCCTGGGAAACTTCACAACACAGTGTTCCAACATAGGCTAGGGTATCTACATCTCAATCTTTCTCTTGATCATCAAGCTCCCTTTGGCTTCTTAATCATAACTTTCTCCCCATCAGCGCTCAGTGCCCACCCCACCCCATCTTCAACCAACTCTTCCCATCTCCGATCCGTACACCTCTCCACAAACCGTCTATCTGCACTCAAATAACTTTTACCTAAACACTTCAACGCATGTACCCTCACGCCCCCATCAGCCCACTCCATAACACTCCTCTGATACCCATCCACCGCCCTCCTCACCCGCCAAAACCCCACGTAATCATCCGCCACCAGACATTTGAGCACCTTCTCCACCCTCCAATCTTTATACCCGTACGCCAGCTTAGTCGCCCGCGCGCCCGAGAAATCAGACTGTCGACACGCCTGGTCGAGAATCAAGAGGCCCACAAACTCGTGCAGAGTCGATGGCGACAGCGGGTTCCGGGGATGGATTGTATTGAGCAGCGAGAGCAGAGATGGCAGGTATGAGTTCCAATCATGACATAGGACGGATACGTGGATGGCGAAGGTGTATGCGCGGAGGGCAAAGGCGTCACTTCTGCTCGAGGCGGTTATTGCTTCACGGAGTTTACGCAGCGAAGCCAGTACCGTTGCCAATTCTGTAATCGAGGGCGCAAACGCTTTCTGTGGTATAGGGTGTATGGTGTTGGTGTTCGTTGACGCTGTAGCAAGAGGTGGTCGGCTGGCGGCTTGGTGTTCCGGCGGCGCGTGTTTGGACAACGAGAGCGAGGAGAAGGAGGACGTGAGTTTACTTGTTTCGTTTGCTTTTGTGTCTGCTGCTGTGGCGTCTGAAGGAACGCTGACCGAGGCGAAGAGACGGTCGAGTTCTTCGCGGTTGAGGGCGCAGAGTTTCATGTAGCGTTCGATTATGCGGTTGAAGTATACTTCTTGAGTTTTGAAGTCGTTCAGCCTGGGAGATTAGTGATTTGATATTTTTTTGAGATCGAGTTGGTGGTACCGTGTTTCGCCCTTTGAGGGCAGTCCGTATGTCTCCAGGGCGTCTTCGCGGACGGGCTTGAGGCGGTTCCATGCCCCAGAGGCGGCGCGACGGCTGCTTGGACGGGCGGGGTCTGAAGACTTCATCACGCTGGTAGACAAGGGCAGGAGGTGAATCTCAAGTTATGTCAAATGTGATTATCATGGTTGTATGTGTGTGTCACGGAGGGCAATCGCGACCCATGGTGGGATTGTGGAAGCAGTTGCGCAGGGTGTTTGGAAGGTGGGATGGAGGGGCGCACTGGACCTCGCCGCGGCACTACGTTACGCCCCGAACTCGCTCCGCCAAACCGACATGATATGACATTGGTAAGATCGAAGCATGGTGATCTTTTCAATACATCTTTGATAGAGTTACCGAATGCGTGTTGCCTTCGCAAGGTCCACCAAATGTGGCATAGTCTGGTAGGGGTCCTACGTACGTACCTAGGTATTCGAGAAGCCGTTGTCATGACATGTGAACTCCAAATTTCCTCCATATTTAAAGTCCTATATGCCCATATTTCTAAACAGTTACTCACTCGCCTTCTCCTATTGCTAAAACTCGATCATGGACACCGCAAAAGAGGCAGCTTCGGCAGCCGCAGACAAAGGAAAAGAGCTGGAGCAAAAGGTTGAGGAAAAGTTGATATTGCTATGGCATGAAATCTCTCCATGGCAGCAAGACAATCATTACATCCGATCTGGCTACCGTGCCCAATCAAACTCCTACGTCAAATCATGGAAAAGCCTTGGTTATTTGCACAACGAAACTGTCAACATCTACACTCATCTCATCGGGGCCCTCCTAGCTGCCATCTCCGGTGTCGTCCTCTATCAAACTCTCGAGTCTCGTTACGAAACGGCCACTCGCGAAGACATGTATGCGTTTGGCTGTTACTTTGCTGGAGCAATTGCTTGCCTGGGCATGAGCGGAACCTACCACACGATACAGAATCATTCACATGAAGTCGCCGTATGGGGCAACAAATTGGACTATCTGGGCATCGTCTTCTTGATCTGGGGAAGCTTCGTACCCGTCCTATACTACGGTTTCGGAGAGCAGCCAGAGCTGAGAAAGACTTACTGGGCCATGATTACGACGCTGGCAGCCGGAACTTCCATTGTATCGACGCATCCCAAGTTCCGCACACCCGCTCTGAGGCCGTTTCGGGCATTGATGTTCGTGCTTATGGGTCTCTCAGCTGTGTTCCCCGTACTGCACGGCGTTCGCTTATATGGAGTCGAGCACATGCGCGAGAGTGTTGGGTTGGATTGGGTCCTCTTGCAGGGGGTCCTATATATCGCTGGTGCCGCCATCTACGCTGCTAGAGTACCTGAGAAGTGGAGTCCAGGAAAGTACGACATTTGGGGCTCAAGTCACCAAATCTTCCATGTTCTGGTCTTACTAGCAGCAGCAAGTCATCTTGTGGGCTTGGTGAAGGCATTCGATTTTGCGCACAGCCAAAAGATGGGTGGCATAAAGAATGTTCTAGAAGACGCGATCCGATCGTAAATCGCAGGCTGTTGTTTGGTTGTATTATAGTGCATCCCCAAACAGAAGTGATATAGACAGTTTTGGCCTCGAAATCATAATCTTACTCTTCTCTCATCGTAGACTTCTCCTGTCAGAAGTGCTGTTTTCTCGCGAATCACATCAGATTGAACCCGAGGATATGTTTGGCAACGCGCACAGACCCACAGATGACGCCGGTGTTCCGATCTGCCAGCCACCTTCCCCGGGAACTTGCACGTTTGTGGGTCAGGGGCATCCAATCAAACCTCGGTATCGCGACTTCCGATCTTTGAGCTCAGTTCCCAGCGCTCGTATTCCTTCATTCTTTCTTCCTTCTTCTTCCACACCACACGTCGCGTCTCTTTCCACTACTTGCGCCATCTCCCCTATCCACAACACCATCTTTACCAACTTCACGCGTTTCAATTGCGACTTCATTCGAAACCTGCGAAGTTGAAGGCTATTTTTGCGAAAGCATAACGTCATCTCATACCACTTACGATTGTTGAGTAACATACACAATGACAGACACTGAGATCCAGCAAGGAGACAAAGGTATGCGCCCCCTGTTACCTCCATTCATTCCCAACCCAAACGCGCGCATGGCAAACCTCTGCCCGGCGCATCACACGCACTAGCGCGCGCAAATGGCGCATCGCCGCGCGTTCTTGAAGGCGAGATCGCATCCACGATACCTCTCTCCCGAACATGTGAGACGTTTGCTAATGTGTCTTTCTTCCATCAGTCTCATGGAACTGGGGTTCAGGAAAGCCCAGCGGCACCGTTGGTGAAGTCAAGGAGCAAGGCGAACTTGCCATCGAGTCAAACCGCGGCAACACTATTAAGAAAAATGCCGATCCAGAGAACCCTGCAGTTCATGTGGAGAGGTCTGGCAACGATGTCGTGAAGCGCGCGTCCGAACTCGAAATCGAAGAAAAGGCCGATGGCGCCAACGGTGCCCAGACCAACGGCGACTCCAAGAAAGAGGAGAAGAAGGATGACGAGGAGAAGAAAGAGGACAAACCAGCAGATTCAGATAAGAAGGATGTGGGCAAGTCGGGGGAGGAGGGGAAGAAGGACGAGGAAAAGCCAGCAGAAGAGGAGAAGAAAGACGAAGACAAGCCAGTAGAGGAGGAAAAGAAGGATGAAGAGATGAAAGATGCACCAGCTGCCGAGGAGAAGAAAGAAGAACCTAAAACTAATGGTGACTCCAAGGCAGAGGAGTCCAAGGAAGAATCCAAGGACGAGACTGAGAAGGATGCCACAGAGGACAAGTCTAACGAGAAGCCCATAACCGACAAGAAAGAGGACGCTCCCAAGACCGGCTCCAAGCGCAAGGCTGAGGAATCCCCTGCTAAGACTAATGGCGCTGACGCCGGGGACGAAAAGCCTGCAGAGAAGAAGACAAAGACTGATGACACCGAGGCGGAAGGCGAAGACAAGGCTGAGACCAAGCCCGCCCCTAAGAAGGGTGGCCGTCCCAAGAAGGAGAAGAAGGAACCCGCAAAGAAGAAGAAGGAGCCTAAGAAGGCGGCTACTGCTGACGGCCAACCGCGTCGCAGTGGCCGAAACAAGGCTTAGACGGACAACATACTGTCGCCAATCCTTGCAGCAACAAACAAGGCAATGGTCCACTCAATGTGGCCGTCTCTCTCGTTAACCTCTTGAACCACGGCGCACACTTTCAACATTTCGGAAAAAACACATAAGCATGGCTCTCAATGCTGGTATGATACGTAAGGACACGGATATGGGTGGTTGGATGAAAGGAAACGTGAAACGGATCTTGAAGGGGGTGCACCGGGTGGCGCTCAACGGCTTTGCATTTCGCTCTTCGCGAAACACTACTTTTTCCGCTTATGCTTTTCCAGGGCTTAGGCTTCTCTTGTTCCTGCTGTTGTGTGATTCCCTGTTGTACAGTAGTATCCGTATCGTTGACTCTATTCACCGCATTTGTTTTCTCACAGACAGACGGGTATCTATATACATAAGGTAAGAAGGCAGGGGAACAAAGGCGGAGCAAGGAACCTAGGTATTATTCGATGAATGCTATGAATGAAAATATATATCTTATGTTGGAAGCTGTTGTGTTCTGTGATGAGAAGATCTGGTCAGCGATGTCTGCCTGAAAAGATGTGTAAAGCGAAAGGCAGTGCAGAAACTCGAGATATCAGTATGGAAAATACTCATTCAATAAGACCCGTGAAAAGTCTCTCCGATCCGTCTTGAAACTTGTGATTTATGATATTCATCATATCGAGCTGTGTGGAGGGAAAAAGGAAGAGAGTTACGTACCTGGTCGACTGCGCGTTGGTAGCAGGGCGATATCTGAGGTTAGTGAGAGATTGAATGGCGCGTTATTGTGAGCAGTATTGATACATGATATGGAGCATCGTTTGAGGTGCGCGTCGGTGTTGGTGTGGGATGGCTGTGGTTGAAGGCTCTTTCGGTTTTTGTGGAGCGAGGGGCTTGGCGGGGGCAGGGACCACCGCGCCCGAGGATTGCGACTTGAGGAAAGCATCGCATCCTTTCCATGACATTCTCTTGTTGCGTCTTCTGTTCAATCACCAAGGGACCGTTGATAACAGAGTTTGTTGAATTTGTGTATTCGTTGGGGGGAGATCTGCGGCAATGTCCAGGTACATGCGATCTTTCTACCTTGTTGGGAAAAAGGAAGAAGGCTTCTTCCGCGATCATTTAGTTAGAGCAGGAAGGCGCAATGGCCACGAGCGCAATTATTTATGCAACTTGTCGTGGGCGGTAGAGAGTTGGAATCAACAGTCATTCCACAACAACTTCTGCCGCCTACACTTTCACCTTCAACGTCCAGCGCCTTCCCACACATGCCCATCTACTGAAAACAAAGCTGATCAGACTCAATCCCAGAACCGCACAGAAGAAAGCTACCATTGGCTGTGGTCCAACAGTCTCTACGAGCTCTCCACTGATGGGAATGCAAACCAGTGTCGCGAGAGAAGCGATAAAGTACATGCTTCCGTAGTACCTTCCAAACTCTTCTGCCCTGCACAACTGTCCTACACATGCAGGCGTCAGAGCCATCCAGGAGCCTGTACCGAATCCGAAGAGTGCCGCAAAAGCGTAGAGTCCTGGTAGCGATTTTGTACCAAGAGGCAACCAGAGTACCAGCATCCAGAGAAGAGTGAAGATGATCATAATGAAAAGCGTATTAAATCGACCAATCTTATCTGCAGCATATCCTGGGAGCAGGCGTCCGAGGCAAGAGACTCCGTTAAGTACGGAGATGAGGTAGAAGCCTGTGTCTGGTGGAAAGTCGGTGCTCAAAGTTGCGTACGTGGGTATGATGCCCAAGCCTCCAAACAGGACGACCTCGAAACCAAACACGGTGAGAGTAAAAAGACTCAGTCTCAAATCGCCGTATATGGAAAACGACATGATGGCTTTGTTCTTCGCTGCGGCGGATGGTGGGATACGGGCTTTCATCAGTATATTGGCGATGATGAAGCAGAACAGGAAGGCAAAACCCAGGATGCGAAGTGACCAAGCATACCCGTACTTTGGGAGAGTTGTTCGTAGCACCAGAGGAATGGTCAACCCGCCAGCGGAGCTACCCATCATGGCAATACCTTGCGTAAGACCACGCCGCTCCTTGAACCAATGCGCAACCACTGCCAGACTCGTCGTGGTCAGCATTGCACCAGAGAAACCTCCCAATATGCCGCAGCAAAGAATCATCTGCCAGAAATTGTTGCACTCGGCAAGCAAGAAGATCATAAGCAGAAACACCACACTTCCAATCAGTGCAATCCATCTCGGTCCGTATCGATCGAACAGCGGTCCCACCCAGATCCCCAGCGCGAGTGAAAGATACACAAAAACCGAGGGTATCCAGCCAATATCTCTTGCCGACATATCTTTGAGCTGATTCTGACCCCAGTAATCCTGCAGCGTGCCAATAGAAACCATGAACCCGAATGAAGGAAACAGCATCAAACACGCCGATGCGACAACAAGCCAAGCACGCAGACCGCCCTCTGGAAAGTCATCCTCAGCATCCACAATTGGTATCTCCGACTCTTCTTCCCCCAGCTCATCAATTGTCTTCGTTCGATGCGACCGTGTCCGTCCCTGTGAGCGAACTTCCATCTCTTGGTGTGCAGACTGCTTTGCCTCGCTGCCGGTCTTTGACCGTCCAGTAAGTCTTGACATTGTGCGTCTCAGATCATCCCAAATTTCCTCTGGTTCCGTCTGCATTCTGCCGTCGCTCACACTCTGTACATCTTGCACCTGCACAGCAAGAGGGTTGGCAATTGGGTCCATAGTGGTATTCTTCGACTCCCTCTTCTTATCCGTTTTAATGACCTGGTAACACTTGCGTCAAGCGCCTGTAACGGAAACCAAGATTTACTCACACTGATGAAGTATGGTCATCGCCCACGACCTTATACATCAACACTGGATTTTTAATCCTCATCCAGTAGGCTAGCGTGGCGCAACACGCATCTATGACAACAAATATATGCACAGGGCGTGTTGAGCGATGACAAGCGCGCCCTATCGGCAGGAAGACATTGAGTGGAGCATGTGCGTCTAGGCCTGCCCCGCCACGACCAGCCTTTTGTAGATCGGACCTATTGAGACTTGCGAGCACTAAAGGTTTGCATGATCAAAACCAGAGACAGGCTGTGTGACTGGAAAAAGTGCTGAGGGAATGGCTGACTGGTAGTGTGGGTTGCAATGGTTGTGAGTGCAGATGCCATGCATGTGTGGCAAGATGGAGACGGGTAAGTTACCGGTAGAGGGTGACTAAGTCGGTTATAGCTGCTCAAAGACGCGACTTTGCCATTTCATTTGCATGAGCTATTCGACATTTTTCTTTGGATGCGTGCATATCTGAATGTTTCTTGACGGCTCCGAGATATCATATGCTTCATTATTCTATCGTGATGATCTTAAAGATGCAACAGCCCCCAGAAGCTCTTCTAAGGGCTATAGAGTATCCATCCATTGCCTTCACATATCGCTGTGCAAACTTTTGATGATGGCCATCGTATCATCTTGTAAATGTTGCACCAAAACACCAGCATCTTCAACACTGTGCACAAGTCCGATCGCAGCCCCTGCATATGTAGCCAATCTCCCATCCGGGCCCCAACCGTCATCCCCAGACTTCGCAGCTTCGTCATGGAGTTTCTTCAACTCCTCGAATGGAACACCAGCTTGGTGGTCTTGCCAGCTCTTATTCACAATTCCGCGAGGGCTGTACTGCTCGGGCCAGCCCATAGTTCCTCTAAGATGATTGTATAACATCGTTTTGGTTGTAGACTGAGCACCATCCGTGGCGCGAACCACTTCGTTCTGGTATCCCTTACTGATCCGAGCCTCTGTGGAAGCGAGAAACCGAGTACCCATAGCCACGCCGTTCGCTCCGAGGGCAAGAGTAGCAGCTATACCTCGACCGTCGGCAATACCTCCAGCAGCAATCAGAAGCAGGCCAGAGCCGCGAACTTGATCTGCCACCTCGGGAAAGAGGGCCATAATGCCCATGCCATCGGTAGCTCTACCATGACCACCTGCTTCTGCGCCTTGTATGACTAGCACATCTGGCCGATGTGTACTCTTAACCGCTTCAACGCTCTCTTTCAAAGTTCCTATCTGGATCCAAATGTGAATACCAGGAGACACCTCCCTTAGCCTCGCCGTCCATTCGTCCAGCTCGGCTTGTCCATGACGAGGTGCAAACAGCCATGCAGCACAAGGTTGATACTCTTTTACAGCCTTGGACGCCGAATCAAGGTCTCCGTTCCAAAGCTGGAACCCGACGCCCACGGGCAACTTCCCTACAGAATGAGACCAACTTGAAAACGTGGTTTCTTTCGCTGAGCTTAGTAGCCCTCGAACTGTCTTGAGATCTGTATCGGTATCTTCTGGTTTTGTACCAGGACCAATAAATCCGAGTCCTCCAGCCTTGGATACGGCCAACGCCAAGTGAGGTCCAGACATGACGCGCATTGGCGCTCCGACAATAAAAGGCGAGGTAATCCAAGGAAAGACATTGGTGAGTTTTACGCGGCCGCTGCCGGAGCTTACTGTCGTGCGAAATGCATTCATATTGATAGCGTATTCTATTGAGATGCAGGCGATGGAATAGCCTAGGAACGTGGTGAAAGCTGGCTGGTACGGAAGTGACGATCTCGGGGTTCTGTCTGGCGGAGTTGCACTGGTCCTGCAGCAAGCAGTTGATGATCTGATTCCACCATGGACGTCATCTGTGTCACATGCGCTGAGGTTTTCCGGGCATCTCCACGGATAAAGCGCTTCTCAAGGTTGTTGTCATGTTTGCATCCGCGATGGGATGGCGCATCAGCGTCTATGGCGTTCAGATGACTAATTAAGAGTCGGGTGCTGTCTAACCTCGGTTGTTAACTTGGGTTGGAAAGACTAACGTTTTGAAATTATTCCTACACAGGCCCATCCCAAAACAACACGGCAAAACAATATTGCGATGTCGCCATTACCAGCTTGATAGCTTGCTCGCATACAGATACGGCTCTCGAGGCCAGGTATTCTCGTCTATGGGTCTGTACTCCTACAATACGGGAACGCTACAAAAAACCCCTCCATAGATGCCTAGGTCTTGAGCCGTTCCGCCAATGCTGAGCAAATGAGACCAAGGATGAGTACGTATCAGTATCAAACCCACGTTTCAGGCCGTGATGCATCTTTAGTCAATACCTTGCTGTACCTAGTGCCCGGTGATTCTAGCAGTAATCGCGCTAAGCACAATGAGATCAAGATGTAGCACGCGATAAGTGTTGAAGTTAACGATAGCAAGCTATTAGTAACTTGAAACGCTGTCAGACGCCCTCTAGGTCATTCTTTGGAATGTATAGTTGGGTGCCATGATCACTAGCTTGGTGGCCTGCTCGCATAATGATACAGATCAAAGCCAACGTTCCGGACCAGGCCCATCTTCGGTGAGTATTATACGGGCATATCCCCCATGGGTTAACTATAGCATGTAGTCTTCTTGGACCCATTAAGCAAATTTAATAAAGATTAAGGACGTCAAATCAATGCTCTAGGCCCGCCGATGGTACCATGCGCCCAGGTAGGGAGAGGCCATGTTTGTACGAGGCTTGTACCCTGCTAGTAGCTGAGCATTGCAAATACACCGCCGCGAGCACCACAATACTATGTTCTTGTCGCTTGAACAAGATTATTACATTACATTTACTTATGAAATTTCTGAAAAGCGGCTTGAAAGGCTATCAATCATACACGGTCGCAGATGGGCTATCTAGTTAGCCATTGCTGGCTTTTCAAGGTCAACAATGCGGCTAATGATGTCCACGTAATAAAGGTTGAATGAAAAAACATAGCAAGCCCCCCATATTGTAATCGCCAAAGCAGCCGTGCTTTGCGGCCATAGATCTTCAGCTCCCCCATATCTTTCCCCCAATAGTCTAACTTGACGCACTCTTCTCGAGGTAAAGCATCGTCTCGCGTATCGTCTCCCCTTTCACTACAATCCGCATAGAAGAGAAGAGTACGGAATCCTGCCAGAAGTAGTGTACTTATACACCCGAGAAGCAGAACTTGAGGTTGCAAACTGATTGTTGAGACCTGAGAGTAGAAAAGGAAGGGGAAGAGTAAGTTGCCGACGGCTGTAGAAGTCATGTTGACAAGCAGAAACAAGCTGCCCATAACCGACTTGGCGACGTTGATGAGACTCATCGGAGTATACACTGCCTCCTCTTCCTTATCGACACCAAAGTCCTTTGTTGTTCCATCGCCCCTGATATTGCTCCGAAAATGCGATGTTAGCTGTTTGACGATGGCTGCCACAGCAACTTGGAAGAAGCCCAAGCACAGATAGACGTAGGAGCTTCGTTCCCAGCGCGTGTACATGAGAAAAGCTCGACGAGCGCTCTCTGGAGCGATGGTATGCACAACGGCATTGCTTTGATAAACCGTTGCCCAACCGCCACGCAGCAGCCCCAGCGTCAGTTCGACGTCCTCGCCGTGATTGATTGGGGAACCCATGAAGGTAGTTTCGCGGAGGTCGGCGAACAAAGGTCGGATCGCGACAGTACGGTATGCTGAGAGTGCTCCGGGAAGAATGGTGACAGCACCGCATGCGCGCGATTGTGCTGCTCGAGGAGTGTTGCCGCTTGACTCGAAGAGTATGTCGAGGAGTCGCGGAATGAATTTACCATCCACGTTGAGAGCACTGAGGTGGCCTGCAACGCCTCCGATGCGTGAATTAAGCATCATGGGGGCCACCAAGTTCGACAGAGAGCAGCGCTCTAGCACACTGTCTGAATCCAGAGACACAATGAAATCACCGCTCGCAATAGAGAAGCCAGAGATGATTGCAGACCGTTTTCCCATGTTGGTGTCGTGTTTTACAGTACGATAACGAATTCCAGCGTCGGCGTACACTGTCGCAGTGTCGGAGATATGTTCCCACGAGTCATCTGAAGAGCCATCGTCCACTACAACAACTTCAAGTCGATGTTTTGGATAAGATGACTGTAAGATGGAATTTAGGGCGTAACGAACAAAGTGTGATTCGTTGTATACTGGGATGACAACGGTAATGTTTGGCAATAGCTGCCTGTCTGTGGGTGGGACTGGTGTATACGCAATCCACCACAGGATAGTCCAAATGTGGTCGACTGTCGTCAAAAGGAAAACGAGGGCGAAAAATATCTGTATTGGGGTCGCAAAACTAGCCCACGGATTGCGAAGGCCGTGCAATGCATACATGGAGCCGCACGTTGCCAACGCGCCAAGAATGCTCAAGAGTCCGCAACTGGTTCGACGAAGCATGTTTGCGGTAGTCTTGAGGTGGGGAGGATAATTGGGAAGAACGATGTACTGATCTGTCAAACCCTTGAGCAGCTCAGAATACTTTTAAAAGTGCACATCTCACAGAACAGCCGTATGCATTGAATCATCATCTGTCTCTACACTGCCAGATACGAATCTAACCTTTACGGGTGAAGCAGCTGAAGTACGACGCTAGAGTTACACGGGCACTTATATAGTGTTTGATACGAACTCCCGTCATCCGGATGCTGCTACTACTAGCTGCTAGGCCTAGTTTTTCTAGCCTCGGGTACTCCCGTGTCTCAGCCACAACTCGTCTGACAGGACGAACTCCAGGTACATATCTTGCGTGCTGTTTTTCTAAAGTCATTTCGAAGACGAAACGCGACAGTGTGACAGGTTTGAAATCCTTGGTTTCTTGGTTAGTTTCAATAAACTGTGGCAAGTATGAAAAGAGAGAGAGAGACTTGAGTTGCCGTTGTATCGTATGCCAGCATTGGATACGGGCGTATGCTATAGTACAAGGAACAAACCCCCATGTTTCAATACTGCGCAAGGCTAGCACTATCTTCGCGTCTTCTTGAAATTCACTCAATTGGAGATTTGTGGATTTGTAAATTCCTACTGATGACAAAAACAATCTTAGTGCAGGAGTGAAGGAGCGTGAACCGCGAAACAATGACCCCTGTAGTACATAAATCTGGAGTGATTGACATGATAGCGCCGGATATTCAAAAGGATACTAAAAAAGTGTAATACCTCAAGTTACAAATGTAACAGTCTCTCAGATCTAGGATTCGCCTATAAAGCGCAAGGGACGACAAGATTATAGACTACGTTTACAGTCTGTACGGAACACTCTAATTGCCACCGTGACACCCAACGAACATCTATGATGCTTGACTGTAAAAAAAGATAAACCTTGATCTTCCTCTTGTATACCGAAACCGGGAGCGAGTGAGTGGGCTTGTGGGTTGGAGTTCTTTTTTTCGTCGTTTGTGCACGCTCTTTAGATTAATATGTCTATGTATCGCTCTAAAATCTATATCTTCCTTCGAACCAAGCCTCTGAAGAAATCAAAACTGTTGCTGTCACTTTGGAGCGCGACTATCCTGCCTGTGGGACGGTCCTCGTACCCTAGTTCCTCTGCTAAAAGTAGTCCCCAGTCGCGCGTGATACCCTTGATTTTCGCCTTGACGCCGCCTTCACTCTCCAGCGTCACTCGCTGGTCTGTATGAATCCAATAATCGTAGTACACGGCCTCCATGTCGCGGTTGAAGCCCGTAGAGCAAAACTCCGTGTACAGTGATTCAAACTGCGTGAGAATGGATGCGAGGAGTTTTTCATTGGTGAAGGGCTTTAATGGTGGAACTTGTGCAGATGCAAGAAGGTTGAGAGATGTCGTTGGTGCGGGGTTGGAGAGGTTGATGCCGATACCGGCTATGATGTCGTAGGTCGAGCCCGAGTAGCTGCTGTTTACCAGGATACCGCCAATTTTCACGAGGGGGTTATTGGAGGAGCCTGGTAGTTGAGCATAGATGTCGTTTGGCCACTTCAGTTTTACGGGAATGTCTTGGTAACCTGGGGCATAAGATTTGATGCCTCGGATTATTGCGAGCGCAGAGAGGTACTGGATGAAGATTACAGGAGCGCTTTGGCTGAGAGCAAAGGAATGTCGAAGGACAGTGGAGAACATTAGGGCGCCCGGAGGTGCGACCCAGACGTTACTTCCTCGACCCCGGCCAGCGATTTGCGTCGTTGCGGTCATGGTGAAGCCGCTGGGTAGTGTGCGGAGTAATGATGGGTTCTTCTCTAGCAAAGTGTTGGTGGATGTGACTACCTCGGCATACATCAAGTGTTTGCCAAACGACGCGTTCGGGTTACGGAGCTTGTTGTGGTAGAAATGGAGGTTGGCGTAGAAAGCTTCATGGTGGAAGGGTGTCTCGCTTGTCGATGGAAGCTGCTTCTCGTGCGGTACAATGGCTTTTACAATCTTGTCGTGGTCCAGGATCTGGTCGGAATTGTTGATTGCGGTGTATTCAATACACTCTTGGATTTCCTCCTCTTTCGTCTTGGCCTTTTCCTTACCACTACTCTCATCTACCGCTTCGCCTTGCTCTTTGCTTTCTTGTGTAACTGCTAAAAGTGTGGGCAGCTTTTCTGACATGGCACTGACTGCTCTCTTCAGTTCCTTCATACCCCACACTGTGCCCTCTTTCTCGATGCGGAAGACATCATTCTCCCCCTTGATGTACTCGTCACCATCAATCACAGTGAGGATTTCAGTCCATTTCGCGACGATCTCGGTGACGTCTGCAAGATTATGAGCTGTGAGATGCAGGCGGGAAAGGGACGGTACCGCTTGTTCCTGCTCGTTAACTTGCAAGCCAAGCTTCTCGAGGATCAAGCGCATAAAGGCCAGTCGGGTAGCATCGGTAGCGATAATGTCTTCAATGACCGTTTCGTACGATGGCAGGCTTGGGATTTTGCTAAGATTCTGGGGAGCAATTCTGCGCCTTGTCAGCAAAGAAACAAAGTAGATTGTAGTGGCGTTACTCTGGATGCGGACCGGTAACCACAGCATGACCTTCACCAACTTTCCGATACACTACTGCAGCCTTGCTGTCACCTGGGTCGACATGCAAATCTTCCGTGTAGCTGGCCAAGATCTGCACACCTTTGTTTTCCAGCTTCTTGGCGTCAACATAAACACCGCCTCCGTTGTAGTAACTCTTGAAAGTCTCTGCAATGCCATCATTCACATTATCGAAGGCGCTCTTGTGGATCTTGATATCTGCAGCCCTTGCACCAGCTTCACTAGCATACTTGAAGCCATCGAAAGCCAGCCCTCGGCAGATGCCGGAAAAAAGGCCAGCTCGCGATCGCCTTCAACGGCCAGCTTGGGGTCGTCAAGTTCGAACTCGCATTTTGCACTGCCGTAGTAACCACCTGCACAGAAGCCGAGGTAAGAGCCACCATTGTTAACATAGCGACTGATACGACGGTTACCCTCCCCATTGAGAGTGCGACAATAGCCTAAATCAGCCCCTCCAGGAAATACAAGCAGGGCGCAAGTGCTGAACCAGGGCTGGTTGATGATGATGTCGCCAGTGACTGGGATGACGGCATAGGAGGGGGACAGAAGTCGCCGCAAGGTATACAGGCAGTGGCGGACGGATTCCGTGGTGCTACCGTTGCCTTTTTATGAATCAGCATTCCAGTCAGTATCTTCCACGAAATGTGTATACCTGAATAGACCAGGACGTTCAATTTCTTAGTTGCCATAATGCTCGGGATCGTGACGTTCACCACCGGACCGAGTTTGTCCGACCGTGCTCAAGGTACAAGCTACGCAGCTTCCACTTAACTTTGCACAACCAAATCCAAATCCAAAGTTCTTCTATAATGTCAAACGATGACAAGGCACGCGCGGCGGCTGCACAGCTGGTGATTGATGATGAACCTGATGACTGGTAGGTTTTCAATGCGGAGAGCCGCGAAAGAGCGAAATGGGCTGACTAGAAGATTAGGGACAAGCGCATCTACAGTACCGGCTGTGCGGGTACGTTGGCAGATGCGAAACCCGAACCAAGCTCTGACTTACCCCGGATCAGATGAGAATGCGAAATTGACAGACTGTTACTACGATAAAAAGGATTGGCGAGCCTGCAAGCAAGAGGTACAATTTCCAAGGTTTGGTCTAAGCCGAGAAATGGCCGAACCCTACACCATGGCAAACACTAACACGATGCTTGTAGATGGAGATTTTCCGTCAATGTTGGCAGCGACATGGCAATGACAAGCGGACAGGCTCAAAGGATGCTTGATTCCAGGAGCAATTTGTTCCCGTGTACGATTATTTGTAATGCCAAAGTAAAATGTACCACCTGCCTGAATAGCTCTTGTGAGAGCATCACTGGGGCACAGGTCTACCGATGTGTCATGAAGCCGAACCCCGTCGTGCTGTTACCTGAGAATAGAGAAACGGAATAGAATAATATTAAAAAAGTAGCTGTGTTTCCAAGCCAGCACTATCCATCGTTCATTCCTCATAGACGCTGTCATCAAGCAAACGCCTTGTTCATCAGGATAGTTGTGTAGTCGATGTATACTCATTCAAAGACCGAACCTCGTTTACAGCGCCCGAGCTCATGGCCCATACGCAATCCACCCGGACACGAGAGAAGGTGAAAACGACAGCGTTGAGCTGTCTCACTTGCGTTCGTAGATTGGGGGAACAACAGTCGGGTGGTAAGGCGACTTGGCAGCGGTCGCCTTTTGCTTGTCGAAAGTCCACACACCGTTTGTCTGGCTGTCGTTGATGCTCTCACCAATCTTGGTCGCCAACTGCTCAAACTGCGGGTATTCTGTTGCGCGAGTGAAGAACTTACGCTCCCACTCGCGACCCTCGTCCTTTTCCTCTTGTCTCATCTCCCGCTGGCGGGTCTCAATGATGGTCTTCTCGGACGAAGTCAACTCCATATTGCCACTATTGATGGCGTCCGACACCTTCTTCCAGGCACGTCTCGACTCGAAGTCGTCTTGCTCCTCGATGGGAGCAACAGTGAGTGAGGTCGTCTTTGTGGATTTGTGATCGAACGTGTCCACGACGGCCTTTGTCTTGGCGTCCCTGATCTGGAAGGCATCTGACCATTGGCCGTCTAGCTTGTAGATGGTTTCCTTCTCCTTGCCCTCGGGATACAGTACGGCAGTGAAAGAGTTCTTCTTTCCCGAGACCCAACCCTTGCCGCTGTAGTCGATGCGCGCAGTGTATCCGGTAGACGACTGAATGTAGGTGCAGCCGTTAAGCTCAACGTACGGCGAGCCTGTGATGAGGCCTTCGATGTGCAGGGCAGGAAGGGTAATGAGATAGCTCTCATTGTACGCGTCAAGATGGAGCATGGCATGCCCGAGTTGCTGTTATGAGTCAGTATTGCGCAAGTCGGGAATGCTTTGGGATTTAGTAACCTTGACAGTGATGGTGGTCTTGAAGGACGCCTTCTGGGCATTGTAGCCCTCAAGCCGTACTCCGTGCTTGTCGTTCCAGATGGAGTAGGCAGTGACTGGTGGGTGGTGACTGAGCGCGTGACATTAGCGCTCGCGTCCACAAAGATCAATCCCGCCAGTGCTAGCCCAGAGAGCGCAAACCAGAGGCAGCAGCCACTTACCTAACTTGCTCACTCACGAGATGCGTTGTGCCTGCCTCATCCTCCCATTTCCCAAGGAACAGCTCGCCCAAAAATGGGTTGAGCGGCTTCTTCTCACTCCCCAGCTTTTCCGACCGACTAGCGTACTGCTGCTTCAATGTGCTCAAGAACCACTTCAATACCAGCACAGCGCGCTTGGCCGGGTCCTGCTCGGCGGCTGGTGCGACAAAGACGGAAGGGTGTTCGGTCCAGTACGACGGGAATTCCGTGAGAGACTTGGTCGAGAGGATAAAAGCAGGCGCCGTCATAGCAGAGAGGTCGCCATTGAAAGATGCAATGGACTAGGCCGGTGTGAGCATTCCATGCGTCCCTGGGGGTGGCAACCATAAAATCCTACCTTGAGAAAGCTCGTCCAAGAGCTTTTTGCCTGCGGTGGCACAGCGGAACCCTCTTTCTCAGCCATGTTCGCGGATTGCTTTGTAGGTGGCGACTATTGATGCGTTTTCAAAGGATATACGTGTACAAGCCTTTCGCTGGGGTAGTTGCGCGTGTATAGGGATATGTGAAAGGCGGGGGGGTTCAAGGTGTTGGTTGTGGGGAGCATTGGTGCCCTGTGTGTTAGGTATGGAGATCACTGTTTAAATTGGGAATGACGTCGCCGAGCTAAGCCACACCGCAATGCCCGACCGCCCCGCCACGCCATGCCTCTTGCCCGTGCAGCAGCGCCTAGTATTCATGCATTGTATCACTAATGATTACAGATTCTTGCAAGCTGGAGCTTTTGACTTGTATCGATCTAGAGCAATTAAGAGCGTGTTCATGGTTATTCGACATCCGACTGCTAGGTACATGTGCGCATATTTGTGCCATCATCTGTAACAGCGAAACCACTTGATTGTTATTTCGTTTACTACGTACTATGCCATAATCATGTTGTCATGTACTATTATCTAGCCATGCTAATTACATCCCGACTCCATATCGACACGCGATTACGTCTTGACATCGGGCTCGGTACGGCCAATGTACTCTTGAAGCTTCAAGAGGTCCGTCGCGAGCTTGACGTTGTCCTTGAGGTAGTCTTGGGCATCCATGTCGTATGTGGACTCGTCGCTGGTGTGCTTCTCAATGTACAGGCGAATGGTGGCGCCACTGCTACCTGTGCCAGACAGGCGAACGACAATGCGGCTGCCGTCGTCGAACTTGACGAAAATACCCTGGTTCTTGCTGACACTGCCGTCAAGATCAGTGTACGAGAAGTCATCTGCCTCTACAACCTTGCGGCCAGCGACGGTTGAGCCGACGAACTCATCCTTCTTGGTGGTGATGAGCTCCTTCATATGGCTGGTAACCTTGTTGGCGCCCTCGGTCTCACAACCCTCGTAGTCGTAGCGGGTGAAGAAAGTACGTCCGTAGGTCTTCCAGAAGTCCTTCTGCACTGACGCGATGCTGGGTGTGGTGCCGGTCTGCTGTCCAACACCAGCCAGGATGTTGAGCCATGCAACGACAGCCCATAGACCGTCCTTCTCGCGAATGTGGTTGCTACCAGTTCCGAAACTCTCCTCACCGCAGATGTTCATCTTGTCAGAGTCGAAAAGGCCGCAGAAGAACTTCCAGCCAGTGGGTACCTCGTAGCACTGAACACCCTTCTTCTTGGCAACCAGGTCGATGGCGCCGGAGGTAGGCATACTACGTGCGAGACCGTAGATGCCCTGCTTCTTGAAGTATGGGATGAGCTCGGCGTGGTGTGCAATGATGGCCAAGCTGTCACCGGGGGAGACGAATGAGTTTGCGCCGTAGATCATGTTTCGGTCACCGTCACCATCACTGGCAGCACCGAACTGAATGCCGTTCTTGTCAACGGCGTCGACCAGCGACTTGGCGTAGACGAGGTTGGGGTCGGGGTGGTGGCCACCAAAATCTGGCTTGGGGACACAGTTTTGTGTGCTGTTGGGGATGCCGAGCTCCTTCTCGAAGATGTCGACACCATATGAGCCAGTGACACCGCTCAGACCGTCAAAGAGAACCTTGAAGTCAGAGTGCTCCTTGAGGAACGACTTGATGAGGTCAAAGTCGAAGATGTCTTTGAGCATCTTGAGGTAGTCCTCAGTTGAGTGTACAATCTCAACCTCGAGGTTTCCATACTTTTGTGTGCCGATTGTGCTGAGGTCGATGTCGGGGATGTCGGCGATCTTGTAGGAGGTGAGCGTCTTGGAGGTTTCGTAGATCTTGTTTGTCACGCTCTCGGGCGCTGGTGCACCATTGGCAAGGTTGTACTTGATACCAAAGTCCTCGTCGGGACCTGAGATGGATTAGGCCAAGTTGCATCTAGGTTACTGGTGATGGCTACTTACCTCCGGGGTTGTGGCTGGCTGTGAGGAGGATACCACCAGTGGCTTTCCGTATCCGGATGATGTGACTAGCGGCAGGTGTGCTCATGATGCCATTCTGACCGATCAAGAGCTTCTTGACGCCATAGGCAGCACCAATCTTGGCAATGGTTTGGGTCACCTCAGGGTTCCAGTACCGGCCATCACCACCGACAACGAGGAATGAGCCCTCGACGCCCTCGGGGATCGACTGGAGAATGCTGGTGACGAAAGCCTCTGAGTAGTGCTCTTGCTGGAAGACCTTGACCTTCTTGCGGAGACCAGAACTGCATGATGAGTTAGCAAGCTTGATTCGGCGGTATAGCTCTATACAGCTATCCAAGCTCAATCATACAACCATTACTTACGTTCCGGGCTTCTGGTCCTGGAAGGGCTTCAATTCGACAGTTCGGACGCTCATGTTGATTGTGTGTGTACTTGAAGCTGTTTGGGTTCAAGTTGGAGCAATTGAAGAGAGTAAAGGGGTGGCAGCGGGCAACTTTTGAGCTGGCGACTGAGGGGCAGCTCCCCACGACGCGGGATGACGCCGGCGCTAGCTCACGACGGGAAGCACGACGCCACGTTGACCGTGATGGGGAGAGTTTTTCTTTGGTCAATTCCCAACAGTCGCTGCAAGCTGGCGCTAGAGCTGCAGTTTGGGGTCGAGATGCTTCACAATTCCACTTGGCTGGCCGGTCTTTGGCCCTTCTCCATAGGGGGGGCAAATGTCTTACCCCAACCACACTAGCAGCCCCATGTTTGCCATCTGAAGACATGCTGCACAACTCTCGACTTTCACCATACCAATACTGCGCCTCAACACCATGGGTATCCAGGGACTCGCTAGACGCCTTGAGCCTTACGCCACGCGCTATTCTCCCAAGCAACTGCACGGCTATTCTGCCGTCATCGATGGGCCTGCACTCGCCTACTATGCTCACAGGTTGGCTCTCGCTACATGCGCTAGTGCAGCGAGAATCCCATCCTATTCAGATATCAACGCCGAAGCCATTCGTTGGCTGACCTCACTCGAATCTATCAACATCAAGGTGTGAGTGTACCGTCGTTGCTTTTCTCGCCCGGTCAGTATCCACCGCAGACCGGTATCGAAGGCCATGGAATTTTGCAGCAAAGCCAATGAGGTGCGCACAAATGTGTTTCATTCACCGCCATTGTCCAGACGAACTGAATTATCTGCTCCGATGCAATTGGCCGCCATCTGCATGGTTGTGCATCCTCGAGCCAACCTGTCAAATCTACCATCCATTGCTAATTGCACCTTCTCAGGGCCGCCATCTTCTTCGACGGAGCTCTTCCTTCGTCTAAGCGAGTGGAGAGACTATCGAGGACTGAGCACAACAACCGGCGCGTGCAGCAACTTCGCAAAACGTATGCAGGAACAACATGTCCAACACCCACGTACCTAGGCACCATATCGTATGCATTTCTGGCCCCAGCACTGCGAGAGGCATTACAAGCCTCGACCTTTTCCGACAAGACCCATGTCGTGCCTGGAGAAGCCGACGACTGGTGTGCCTTGCATGCGAAAGATAATGCGCAGTCAATCATCTTCACTAGTGATTCGGATCTTGTTCTTTACGACTACTGCGTCGATACGCTGATCGTATTCCTGCACGACGCTGATATGTCCGCTGATCTAAAAGCATACTCGCCTGGTGAAATACGGGAGAAGTTGCAATTAACCAGCCTGGTACCTTTCGCCTTCGTTGTCAATGAAGGCCCTCAGAATACTGCACAGAACCTCCCCCGCCTTGCCCAGGATGTGAATCGCGATTCTGCGCAGTACATGGAATTTAGTAACAGATATGTTGCTCAGGTCGCTGCACCAGCCTCCGTATCCGATAAGAGTGGTTCGCCAGTTGAATTACCGCAGTTGGACGTTCGGACGTCAGAGTTTGTACATCAAGCACTCGCAGGTGCTCAGAATCCACTCGTATATATGCCTTTGTTGGTCGAAGATCCCGATCTAGCATCAGCCTGGAATTCGGGCTGCGATATCCGTAAGCTAGCGTACTCGCTATTGGCACCTAGCGACATGGTTGTGCTGGAGTATAGGCGGAAGTCGCAGGGCATTGCTGCGCAAGAGATGCCTATATATTCGGCAGGAGATCTACTGGCTCCAGTTGCTGAATTAGAGCAACAAGTCAGTATGTTGGCGGAGTGGGCCGCTCTGAAGGAGGTTGGCCCAAAGCTTTTCTGGCCACTTTTCGCACTTAGTCTTGTCCTCGCGGAAGGAAAGAGTCCTCCTACGACTGATTTGGTACTACGCATAATCAACGGCGAGTTTGATGAGACGTGGGCTTTTGTGCATCTCGCAGCTCGAATTCAAGCAGCTCTGTATTCGCTGCGTATGTTTGGCCAGATTGCTAAAGTATGGCTCAAGCTCAAGCCCACGCTGGAAACTAAACTGCGTGACTTACTCAGCAGTTTGGACAGGCAGATGGAAAACTTACCTTCGATACCATCATTATTTGGCGTTCCAGGACAGGCAAAACGAGTCCTCGCCAAGCATGAGGAACTTGAACGCTTGGTCGATGAGATTTACAAATCGGTTGGTGTTGAAGCGCCTACCGAGATCATTTCAAACAAAAAGAAAAAGCGGCAAGCGAGGGAAGCAGATAGAAAGAAGAGGAAAGCTGAGCAGAGGCAGCAGATGGCCAATGCGTATACTGGGTCGTAGTCACGGTTACACAAAGAGACGGTTTACAGCGTGAGCATACGAACAACTGCGTCAATACGACAAAAGGATCATTTTCTTTCCGATGGATCTTGGGAACAATCGTATAGCAACAGTCGGACATTTTGAATCAAGGACGGACTAAACATCGAGCTCATCACTCCCCACGGCTCAGTAGAACATGGCCACACTTTTTTACACTAAAAACAAACACTGGTAATCTATAGAGCAGTCATCCATACATAGCATCATCGTTTTTGTATCCCTCGCCAGTGTAGAAGATATCCGCCTCTCCCTCCTCGAATTCATTATAAATGTCTCGAGCCAGCAGCTTTCATTGCGATACTATCAAATGATTTCTTATCGGGAAAACTCGGAACACAGTCATAACGATAGCTAGCGATATTTCGAAGAGTAAAATCCGCGCGGTGTGTCAAGAAGTGTAGAAGCCAGTCCATTATATAAAATTATCGGCAATCAGAAAACACACTAAACTAGCCTCACACCAGCTTGTTATTTTGCAAACAGCCACGTCACGCAAAGAGCCGAACATTGGTTGAAGATCGGGTTATTTTTGGAAGAAGTCGGTCATTTGGCATATGACCGTAGGTTTTGGGAACACAGTAGAAAGAGAAGCAGACGGCCGGCCATGTGCTGAGCAAGGAACAGTTTGAATCGAGAAAGTGGTGGTATGTTTATGCGGAGGAGGGGAGATAGAGCAGTAGAAGTATTCATACCACAACCACGACACCCGGTCATGTAGGCGCAATCGTAAAATTTTGGTATTGGTAGGACAATTTGGAGAGGCGGAAGGAGTATGGAAAGATGCTCGTATCTTTTTAGTACTCGTAAACACGCGATGATGTCTCTTATAGTATACTGCCCAAGGGAGAAAGCGATCATATTTTGGAATGTATATTTTCAGTTTCAAGTAGGAAGTAAGAAGGCCAAGGAAAAGCTCCACTCATATTGCGAAACGCTTTCGTTTTTTGTTTACCATTCCGTTTTGGAGTATATGTTAGGAAGAGAAGGAAAGTAGAAGAACAGTAGAAAGCTTTTATATCCAACGCTCCTGGTACATGTTTAGTGCAGGACCGAGCCCCGCTCTCCATCATTAGGAAGGCAGGATATTTTCATAGTTCTGCAATTCTGGGCCTTGGTTTCACATATCGTGTGGGCATGTGATTTTTGGACTGCCGCGAGAGAAGAGAAAAGCTATTGACTCAATACGTACTTGGTTTTGGATTCCGCCTCGTTCATTAGCGTTAGGACCATGTTTTTCGATAAAAGATAGAAGAGAGGAAGGCGCCGACATTCAAGGTACACCTGCTAGATGTTGGAAATTCAGAAGAAGAGTTTTTAGGGGTTTAGGGTCTGACACTGGAAACAGGAGGAAAAGCATCGCAGGTGTGATCGTGATATTCGGAGAGTTTGGAAAATGCTCACATAGTGCGTTCGAGCTCTGCTTTTCTAATACCTGGGCCAGTCATCTGGGTACATTTTCATCGGAGACAATGATGGAAGACGCACTCCCAGTCATTCGGTCCATCAGGATTGTTTTAGGCATTTACGAGAAACAAGATAATGTAGAAGGAGAGGAGGAGGGAATGATGAGGTATATTTATACCCAAGGGACCGGCAGGCCCGTGCGACTATCTCTTTTTCCGAGCCCACTATCTGTAGTTCTGGGACGGCGAATGAGCTTATGCAAGTCTGCAGTACCGTTGCACTCTCAGACAAGGTAGTACTCTGAAACCAGAAAATGACAAGGGATCATACAAGGTACCCAAGCTGTTCCCAGAACAGTCAGCTCTCATCTTGCGCGCCGCTTTCTACATGTTTCTCGCGCCCCACCACGAGAAGGGAAGGACATGAGATTTGGCTGTTTGGACTTTGCTCCGGAAACTCGGAAGGCGCGAACATCCACCATCGTGATTGGGGATGTTGGCTTGATTATGTACATGAAATTCGGGGAACACCAGACCACGCATCTTCTTATAAGAACTTTGCCTTCTAAACGGAAACTTTTATCTAGCACAGAATGCGGTAGGTTTATCCAATTTTGAGGTCTCAGAACCGGGAAAAGACATGATATGTGTATTGTACAGTTTATTGGAGAGCGCGCATTCACAGCATCCACTGCGATTTGAAAGATCTTCGCGCGAGAAGGAGGACAGGAGCAGACATCAGCCATTCCTCCCAGCGTTTTGGAATATTGAAAAGAGAAGGGAGGAAGAAAAAAGAACCAGCCATTATTCTCGTTGTGTCTCGCCTCAGGACATACGGCTCTAATTCTTCTTTCAATGCTGCATGTATTCACACTGACCGCGTTTCATCGGGAATTTCATCCACTCCGAAAAAAGAGCAGCCGTCCATCTACATCGTTTTCGGAACATTTGGACGAAGAGAAACACATTTAGTAACTTTGTAATGGCATAGGAGCGCACAAAGAAGCAGGGGATTCAATTTGTTTGGAAAGCAACATATCGGTGGTCCGATCCAGTTTCCAAATTTTAGAGGGACAAAAAGATGGGAAGAACACATCGTAGCTGCATTTGGCAATTTTGTAGCTTTCGAGGTAGTGAGTGCAAAGAAGAACCATCGTTTACATGATTTTGACGAGAGCTCTACTGAGCCTTTTCACTCTTGTAGCCGGCATGGTGATTTTGTGGGATTTTCAATAAGGAGAGAGAGCAGAACATATCGTATTGATACTCCTCTCTTTTAGAAGTAACATAGGAGATGATGTGACGCAAGAGAACAAAAGATCTGCGCTGCAGCAAGTATTTATATACGCTCACGCCCGGATAAAGGTCATGGTAGTTGGACCACCGTGTTTTTTTAGACATTTGATGCCATAGCAAAGTTTTGAGTGCACCAGCGTCTCCAAGAAATTTATGTTATACTCGCGAGCTTTTGGCAAGACATGTTGCCGAAAGACAATACCTTTAAAAGTTCCGCACAGGGCAGCATGTGAGGGCTCCCTGCTATTTTCGAGAACCAAGATCTCACACATCATTCGCTGCAAGCTCTTTTAAATTGAGTAGGAAGGCAAGGAGGAAAGAAAAGCATTGATTGTTGCTTTGATCGTTTTAGGAAAAGCGTAGGAAGTTTACTTTCAGGATAGAAGAGGAGAAGGCGAGGAAGAGAGGGCTTTTGTATACAGCTTTCCAAGTCTCGTGACAGGCGACGCCATCATAGTTATCCACGATCCTTGAATAGGCAGAGATTTATATATCATATTCCAAGTATCGCCGACACTAGAACGGCTTGTCTGACCTGTTTTGTTTTAACGCAAGCTTCCCAGTCATACATACAACCCGGAACTCTTTTTCCATCTGTTTTGACGAAATAGAGTACAAATCGATCCAGGGCAAACGAGCAAAAGAGAGAACAGAAGATTTTATACGCAACCTGGTCCGCGTCACAGCCCATCGCCTTGTTGTTGAGAGGGTTTGTAGCTCACTCTCATTCGATGGTCGACATTTCAATTTAAGAGAAACGACAGGAGAGGCGGAACATACTAGCTCCAAGCTGAACGTTTAGGACATATTCTGGAAAGAGTGCTAATTAGAAAAAGAAAACGATGGAAGGTGAGGGTTTATACCCTTCTTCGTGAACCACAACTCATAGAAGCTTCTCGTTCTGATTTTAAGAAGCGTGTAAACACGATGCCAGTAGGATTTTTGAGGAACAAGAAAGGAGAGGCAGGTCATCAGCGAAATCCGTTGCTATTTTTAGAGAAAGGTGTAGAAGAAATGGAGGGAAAAAAAGAGCAGTAGAGCAGTGAAGAAGTTGGTTTGTGTGTTGTCGGCTCTGCCCCGCCTCCGGTCATTCGGTTTCTCCAGAAACCGTTATGGTTTCGGCAGATTCTTCTACTTATACGGGCTTATAGGTTTTCAATTTAAACAATCTCAGCCACACCAGATCGTGGCCAGTGAAATTGTATAATAGGAGAAGAGGATTACAGTCCAAATGTCCAAAGCAGTTTTGTTTTATAGCAAGAAATGGAGGGAAGTTTAAGAGTAGGGGAAGAGCAGACGACCATGCCTCAGGCAGAGACGTATTTCAGAGAAAAAGAAGCGGAAGTTTTTAAAACAGGAGAGAAGCAAAGGCCCATAGACCGGACTCAAACTCATTTTAGATAGAGAAACACAGGAAGTTCTTTGTAGTAATAAGAAGAAGTGAAGAAACAGAAAGAGAAGAGATTTATCTACACACATGCTCGACCGTCCCCTCTCGTTCAGCTTCCTCATCTGCGTTTTTGAAACGCCTCACTCTCATTGAACTCCTGCGGTGGCGGTTATGGAAGAAGAGCGTACCCATGTGATAATGGGATGTTTATTTTGAGAACAGGGGAGAAGCAGAAGAGCCTAAGCTTTCCATTACATTGTTTTGAAAAAGAGAGTTTGAAACCATAGTGTTGAGAAGAAGGAGGAGGGGAGTAGAGGGAGGGCTTTATATACACGCTCGCTGCGCTAAGCTTTGTTTTAGTATTCTAGGTTTGGACTTTGGCGGCATGTATAAGCAGAGCCTGGTTTTTAGACGTGCCCGCGCGCTTTCTCGGCAGTTTTCATAATTTGCGCTGTTTTACAATTTTCACCGCCAGAAATTCCGCACACTCATGAGTTTCGATGACAATTTCTTTAGAGAGAGAGGCAAATACATACAGATCCTGATCTGTGGGTTTCAACGCCAGAAGAAAGCAGAGCGCGACATCCGCCATGTGCATATCCATTTCAATTTTAAACAACCCGAAACCAGTAGAAAAGCTGTAAAAAAGGACAGAAAGCTACATCCGTTGAACCTCACAAGTTTTTATTTCTCCTATGGAAGTCTGATGGATAACCTTTTTCAGAAAAGAATAGAAAAAACATCATTGACACGTGCATGCTGTGTATGTTCATAATTTTTAGGAAAACTAGGATAGGAAGGTGCACGACATCACGAGCATTGTCGCCTATTTTAGTATAAGAAAGAAGGGGAGAGACACCATTTTCCGATGGTTTGTGAACTTTAGGAATGGTTTAGAAAATACGGGAGAGAGGCAGACTCCATGTTGTTCTTCACTAGCCTTTTCCAAAATAGAAAGAAGAGAAGTGTGATAAAGGGACGAAGGAAGCCATCCAGAGGGATCAAAATTTTTATAGCCTCACCTTGGATCATGCATGCCCTTCTCTATTGTACATAAACACACACGACCATGTCGATGTCCCCGATGTCTTTTTGCAAATACCATGTACTTGTCTCCCTCGTGTTTTGACAGCAATGTAGATATAATGTCCGAATACCGAATTGCCATTGTCGTTTCTGTTTGTTTCCATTTTGCACACTGCGACAGCCACCACAGATACTCCTTCTGTATACGCCTTTTCATCATGGTCTTCTGGCCCAAATTTTTGGAGCTGAAAAGCAGACACATTGAAAGGCATTGCATGCAATTTTGGATATAAAGATTTTGAGTTTGGGGGAAGTAAGAAAGGAAGGGGAGAGGGGATGCAGAGGAGGTCATTTTATACAGAAACAGCAGCGAGGAACATCACGGCGCGTAGTATTGATTTTGTATTACCTCGAACTTCCCATGACCTTTTATAGTAACTGATTTAATTGCCCGAAGATATAAAGAGAAGGGCAGGACGTTTCTGTATTGAAACGATGCCAGCCCACCCAGTTCACCCAGTAACATTGGGTGTTCACACGAGCCTTTTGATTAAATGCTTGCGCAAGTTTAAGGAAAAACAGCGAGAAACAACATTATATCGAGCTTTGTTGTCTTGTCTTTTAGAAGAAACCGAACAAATTCCCACAAGCACATGGGGCATTTATCTCTTCTTTTCAATCTAAGACTTACCCAAGTCCTATAAACAGAGGCAGATAAGTTTGTATTTCGAGCAACAGACACACAAAAACATATATGGGGTCAAGAACATAGTTTTCTATCACAATCCCCACCTCACATCTCCAAGTTATAGGGGGGAAATGGAGGAAGCACATTCTATCCGTCTTTGCAATGTCTCATTTCAGGATAGAAAGGCGTGCAAGTTTTAGGAGCATAACAAGGAAGAAAGCACATTCTATTAACCATATAGTGATGAAGTTTCAGACTAGCGAGAAAGATATGGAACTTTTTGAAAAGTAGAAGAGGACACCAGAAGCAGAGACCCCTCCCCACCCACACACACACCATTCCTCATGGGTTCGGATTCTTTACTGTTCAGAAATTTTTCAAAAGACTCAAACAGAACATCACTCCATGGGCATGGGTGCTTTACGTTGTGGAAAAGAAGAAAAAAAAACAGATAAAGGTGTAATGTAGGGCAGCAAAAGAAGAAGAGAGAAAGACAGACTACTTGTACAGAACTATCGAGATCCGTGCTCTCACTCCAGGAGAGAGAGAGAGAGAGCCGGCAGTACTCGAAAACTAATAAAAATAGAAACCGAGATTTTGAAATGATTGAACAATCCATGCTCTATGCTGTATCCAGGGATATGCCATCCCGACACCAGCCGCTCACACATACCGAGACGCCGTCCTGATCTCCTTATTCAATGCCTACTTCTTCGTCCTTGCCTTTGACTTACTCCTCGTGTTCCTACTCGGCGGCGGCGTATCTTCCTCACTCTGTGCCGCGACATCCACGCCTGAGCTTTCATCTGCACCCACTACCCCGCTATCATCCTCGGTCTCGCGGTTGTCCGAGTCGATGCCACCATCAACACTCCGTTCCCTGACCTCATCCTTCGCCTTGCGTTCAGCCTCCCAGCCTTTGACTAGACGTGTAATGTCATCCTCACGACGCTTCTCCTTGCCGTTCCATGCACTGCAACCCCCGCATCGCCATCGACCGACATCCTCAAGTGTACGCGCGCCAGGGGGTGCTTGGCCGTTGACGAGTCTGCATTCGGAGCAGATCAAGGCGAACCGGTTCTTAGCCTGAGTTTCGTCTTCTCCGAGAAGAGCGTCGAGGATGCGGTCGTACCAGTGACTTTCTGTAAAGGTAACAGGTTCGGTAGCAGAGATCTGCTTGGTCAGATCCGCGCCAAAGGCGTTTGGTGCGAATTCGGCTGCTGGGCTTCCGTCTGGGGGGAACTGTAGTGGCGGTGCTAGGCCCGGTGGTGCCAACCCTTGCTGTGCTGAGGCATTCGTAGGCGCCCGTTGCGGGGTAGTTGGAATCGGCTGTGTCGTGGGTCGCTGGATGTTGGCTGTGGGTGGTGGAGGCACGCCGGTACGTGGACCTGAAGCCGACGCTGGCCTCTGGGGGCCTTGCGACTTCCTGCGATCAGGCGAGTCCTCCTGTGGCTGCTCCGTTGGTTTTGGCGACGCGCCGTACTTTTCAAGGAGCTGCTGGGTCGAGTTGTACTTGGTCGCCTCCTTTAGTCGCTCGATGGTAGCGTCGCGTTCCTTGTTCAGCTTCTTGAGGTACAGCTCGGTGTTACGAATACGGTAGTCGAAGTAGCTCATGAGCGCGTAGCGGAGGCCGTAGATTCTGGAATAATTAGGAGGCCGTTACATGCGCCAATTCACTACAAGACGTACACAACAGGTCCACCAGCGACAATGCTGCCCTCGATAGGGCCCCAGTTCTGCCAGCCAGTCACCAGGGTGAGCATCACGGCGGCCAGAATATAGGCAAAGCCGGCATAGAGCGTCCACATGACGCGTGCGCGCCTCGAGAGTTGTTTCTGATTGTCATTTCGCGCAGCAGCTCTGTTGATTTTGCCGGTGAGGGTGTTGAGCGTCCTCTCAAAAGACGCGGCATCTTCGCTGCCCTGACTTCGTTAGCAATTGTGATTAACACATCATTTGGGGGGTGCCCACCTTCCAGGGCCAGAACGAGACCATAGTTTCTCAGTGGTAGATCGCAGCCCGGCGGGGGAGCTAGAATTCTACGTTTGAGGCCACCGAAGCATGCTCTTGTTTGTGGACCTTTTGAAGCATGCGCGACGTCAGCGGGCAGCCGTGCAGCTGTTAGATCGACGACAGGGATGCAACGGCAAGAACGCTGTCACGTGGAGGAACTTTCTCTGGCGGACTCCCGAACACAATCCAGATCTCAACACCGCCCACCCATTACTACACCGCTGATTCCACAAATATGGCACTAGTAGCATACCGCAATCTGCTGCGGTCAGCGCGCATTGCTTTCCAAGGTAAACCCCAGCACTTGGTCCATGTCTCGCACATGCTCACATTGGTAGGCGACATGAACACCCTTTTCGCCGCCCGCACAGAGACCCGCAAGCACTTTGAGGAGAATCGCAACCTACGGGTTGGAAGTGAAGAGCTAGAAAGTGCACTGGTACATGCCAAGGACGTAGCCAAGTTTCTGCGAGAGAACGTGGTTCAGGGACAAGCAGCGGACGAAGACAAATATAGTATGCATATGGCCGTCATTGGCATCATGTCAGCCTACTAACACTGCACAGAACTACGGATACACGAGTACACTGAACGAGGAGACAACGAGGATATCAAAAAGGGAAAGGGAAAGAGTACATTAGGCGGAACTAAATGCTGTTCCTCCTAGGCTTTTATCCCTAAGAAAATGAATCGTGATACCCTTGTTGCAGTCCATGCAACACAAAAACGCCGGCCCAATGCAAGTGTTACCAAACTAGTTGCCTTCCAAACTGGCGTACTTCACATCGTCGTCCTCTCCTGGCGGAGGCGCAACAATCATGCTGTCCAAGCTGTTCTGTGGAGCAGCCTGGATAGCAGCTTGAGTAGCCGCCGCCCGTCGTGACGAGCCCGCTGCCTGTCGCCCTTCCTTTGCGTATTGCATCCTAACATTCTGGTCCAAGCTGTCCAACTGCTTCGGCTTGCCCCAAGTGACCCGCATTGGGCAGCCCTTGATGACAACCTTGCCCTTCAGTGTCTCTGCCGCAGTCTCGGCGTCTTTCCTGTTGACATAATTGACGTATGCGCAATGCGCCCGATGCGAGCACACCAGCGACCTGAGCTGGCCATATTGTGTAAAGTGTTTGCGGAGTTCGTGCTCAGGCAGATCGTCTTCGACACCAGTGACGAAGAGTGATGCGACATTGGGATCGGAAGGCGGGAGCCAGTCTTGCGGGTTCGGCTCGGCCGATGGACCACCCATACGACCTCCTCTGCCAGGTCGCATGCTTCCTCGTGCCGGCGTGCCCCTCGAGTCCCGAGTCCTAATGGGCCCGGGGACATGTCCGCCTTCACTGCTTCCGCCGCCGCTTCCACCTGGGGCAGGTAGTGCCTTTTGTCCGCTCTCCTCGCCGTCTGCCTCTATCCGTCGCTGCTTCTTGTAGTATGGCTCGCTCTGGGCCAAGCGCTTGAGCAGGTCGCGCGCTTTTTCATCCGTCTTTTCATACGCCTCCATAGCTCCACGTCCCTCTTCAATCTCCTTCTCGTGCTCCTGCGCATAGAACTGTCGATTGATGTCGCTCTGGGGCCCGGGTGCCACCATCTTTAGCGCCGCATCACGCACAACGATAGGCAGGCCGAACGAGAGATCCAGCATGCAGTGCTGGCAGCAGTTCTTGAGACGGGCGCATGTCAGGCAGATGTTTGTTCGCTTCTGTCGGGCGGTGCGGTCGGCTTTCCAGCGAAAGATGGTAAAAGGTCGCGTGCAGATTTTGCATTCAGCGCCATAGTCCTCCTTGAGCATCTGCACATACGGGTTGTCCGGTAGGCATTTCTCGCAGACGGACGGGAAATCCGTCGTCTCCCAGCCGCTACGGTTCAAGTCGGTCTTAATCTGAGGCGGCATGATGAAGGTGGAATGTGCAGTCTATCGTCGAGAAGACCAGGGGTAGGTGTCGCAAATTACCTCGGCGACTTGGATGGGCGTATTGGAAATGGTTGAATACGCTGCAGTGGGGCGTCGTGGTGGTTGCGACGGCAAGTTAGTGATGAGGTGAGTGACGCTAGAAATCTCCAGGTACTGCGGCTTGGCTTTCACGCGCTCGGGTGGCAACCGCTAGCCCCGTCGACCAGGGCCGCGTACAGAGTGAGCCGTGATTGGACCAAGCGTGAATCCCCCCTTTGAATTTGTCCAAATCTCCCTATCCATACCGCTATTTCCTCTCCAGGATTACCGTCTGTTGTTGTTATAAAGTTTCAGGGTCCTCGTCTCTACAATTGCTTCTCCCATACTCGCTTCATTTGCTTCACCTTTAAACAGCCTTTATACCACTTCTAATATCAATCATGTCTCCCGTTGCTCTCGAACAAGAGGACCATACTCGCGATGCCGAGTTCAACAAGGCCATGCACGGCAAGTCTGCAAAGGCTCGTGGTGGTATGACTGCCATGCTTCAAAAGGACAAGGCCGCACAACAAGCTGCTGTGGACGAGTACTTTAAGCATTGGGACAACAAAGCGGCTGCAGATGAGACCGAGGAGACACGCAAGGTATGCAGGATGTGGCAGTTGGCCGTCTTACGTACTAACATGCCCAGGAACGACGAGACGAATATGCTACTCTGACCCGCCACTACTACAACTTGGCCACCGATCTCTACGAATACGGCTGGGGCCAGTCTTTCCACTTCTGCCGCTACGCTTACGGCGAGTCTTTCTACAAGGCCATTGCCCGTCACGAGCACTACCTTGCCCACAAGATGAACCTCCAGGACAACATGCGTGTGTTGGATGTTGGCTGCGGTGTTGGTGGACCAGCCCGTGAGATTGTCAAGTTCGCTGGTGTCAACGTCGTCGGATTGAACAACAACGACTACCAGATTGAGCGCGCCACTGCCTACGCTGAGAAGGAGGGCCTGTCAGACAAGCTCAAGTTCACCAAGGGTGACTTCATGGTAAGGCTCATTCAACCTCCTTTTTGTTCCTCAACTGACTCGCGACTAGCAAATGTCTTTCCCTGACAACTCATTCGATGCCGTCTACGCCATCGAGGCCACTGTCCACGCACCATCTCTCGAGGGCATCTACAGCGAGATCTTCCGTGTTCTCAAGCCCGGCGGTGTCTTTGGTGTCTACGAGTGGCTCATGACCGACAAGTACGACAACGACAACCCCCACCACCGCGAGATCCGTCTCGGAATCGAGATTGGTGACGGTATCTCCAACATGGAGAAGATTGAGGTCGCGCTCAAGGCCATGGAGACTGCTGGTTTCATCATGGAGCACAACGAAGATCTTGCCGACAGGGACGACCCATACCCGTGGTACTGGCCGCTCTCTGGTCAGCTGAAGTACATCAGCGCAATTGGCGACATCCCCACCATTCTCCGAATGACCAAGGTCGGACGTGGAATCATCCACAAGTTCGTCGGTGGTCTTGAGATGATTGGTCTCGCACCCAGGGGCACCCAGAAGACGGCCGACAGTCTTGCTCTTGCAGCCGACTGCCTTGTCGCCGGAGGCAAGGAGAAGCTGTTCACACCCATGTACCTCATGGTCGGAAGGAAACCCGCCGACGCATAAGCCTTTTATTCTTGCTTTCTCTTGCTTTAGACTTCTTTTCACATTTTTACCCTTTGATCTTCCTCTTGGACGTAGGGAAGCTATATCCCGACATTTGCATCATCGCGCCTTGAAGCGCGCATATACACTGTAATAATTAGTAGTAGGGCAAGGTCTAGGGCAGGTGACGGTAACGACAAATGTGGCGCACATAGAATGAAAGAAGTAATCTACCCAGCAATGTCTTGTATCGTGATATATCCAATCACCGTGCCTGAGATTGTTCCGAGATGGTCGAGATGTTCCGACGCACAGCATCGGGTGTTCTCGCTATGGATTTGGCCCCTGCACCGAAGCTGGATTGCTAGCGCGTCCAGGGCTCAACGACTTGCCCAAGTTCGCATCCCCGACCTCCGAAGAAATTGTCCAGCAGCCCCAGCACCAACATTTAGCCTCAGCGGCCATCACTCGCCCACGGCATACCCTCACCACACCTCCCACCACACATCCAACCCACAATGGCTGCTTCCAGGCTCCTCCGACCGGCCTCCCGCCTCATTTCGTCGTCACGGCCCGCGCCCGCCTTCCGACCAGCTTTCCGCGCCGCAGCCCTCACACCATCAATTGCAAGGAGAGGATATGCCTCGGGTCAGAAGGAGATGACTGTACGAGAGGCGCTCAATGAGGCCATGGCCGAGGAGATGGAGAGGAACGAGAAGGTTTTCGTGCTTGGAGAGGAAGTTGCGCAATACAACGGAGCGTACGTGCACATACCATAAGCGAGCGGGATGATATGACATGCGATACGAAAGAGGAGGCTTCAATTGGGGAAAGCAAACATCGCAGTCTACATACCGCGCCAATTCGTGAGCCGGTGCTAACTGGACTCGCAGTTACAAGGTCACCAAAGGCCTGCTCGACCGCTTCGGCGAGAAGAGGGTCATCGACTCTCCCATTACAGAATCGGGTTTCGCTGGTCTTACCGTCGGTGCTGCGCTCGCTGGTCTCCACCCCATTGTCAGTCACCTGCATTCTCCCTTCCAAAACATGTCTGACAGTGACCTAGTGCGAGTTCATGACCTTCAACTTCGCCATGCAGGCCATTGACCAGATCATCAACTCCGCCGCAAAGACACACTACATGTCCGGTGGTATCCAGCCCTGCAACATCACCTTCCGCGGTCCCAACGGTTTCGCCTCTGGTGTCGCTGCCCAGCATTCGCAAGATTACACTGCCTGGTACGGAAGCATTCCCGGACTCAAGGTTGTTTCGCCATACAGTGCAGAGGACGCAAAGGGTCTGCTAAAGGCCGCTATCCGTGACCCCAACCCGGTCGTGGTCTTGGAGAACGAGTAGGCTATCCAATGATTCAGCCGCGGTCAGGATGCTAACATTGGCAGGCTTCTGTACGGTCTCTCTTTCCCCATGAGCGAGGAGGCCCAGCGTGACGACTTTGTCATTCCTGTAAGCTACCCCGCCTCTTAACCCCCACCTAGCATGCTAATGAAATTGCAGTTCGGAAAGGCCAAGATCGAGCGCCCCGGCAAGGACCTTACCATCGTCACCCTTTCCCGCTGCGTCGGCCAATCCTTGGTCGCTGCCGAACAACTCAAGTCCAAATACGGCGTTGAGGCTGAGGTCATCAACCTCCGCTCCATCAAGCCCCTTGATGTTGAGGCCATTGTCAAATCCGTCAAGAAGACCGGCCATATGCTCTGCGTAGAATCCGGTTTCCCCTCATTCGGTGTAGCCAGCGAAATCATGGCACTTACCTGCGAGTACGCTTTCGACTACCTTGAGGCACCCCCTGCCAGGGTCACCGGTGCCGAGGTACCCACTCCCTACGCGCAGAAGTTGGAGGAGATGAGCTTCCCCACTGAGAGCTTGATTGTAGACTACGCCGCCAAGCTTCTCCGGGTATAAGGGAATGATGTGAGAATGAAAGGACAGTAGCATGGTCGCCTTTAAGGGTCCGCTACTGGACTAAGTTTTATGGATATAACCGAGTATTTATGTACGAAGGGGATTTGGATTTGTATGAACACACACACGAGACCATTTCGACAGGGGGGTGGTTACATGGGGCTAGTTTATTCCTGATTCCATGTATAAGTATGATATTGCAACTCCGATGATGATGCGCTGCTGTTGGGCTATCTTTTTGGTGTGAATGTGACGTGATTTGCAGGGTGGTTTTGATCATAAAAAACATGTCTGCAGCAGGTTTTTCCCTAACATGGACAGAACTCGATGCGTGTTTTAAGTCACAAGGGCGAAGAGAAGGCCAAACGCTGTAAAGTGCACTAGCTTTTACCTCAGTTTCATAGGGAGGTTTTGGGTGGTATTTGACTAGGAACATGAAGAATTGTACATGGGATTCTTGAAAGATCCATCAAAACACCAAAACACGCAAGGAGAACCAGCTCAATACCCTCCCATCCACTTTTCAGAATATAACTTTTTTTCAGTTATACTTTTAACATATCCAATTTCTCACTCTTCATGTATTTGATAACACCGTTTAGATGGATAGGTTGCCGGTATGATTTCCAGCCCCCAGTACAAGCAGGAAGACACACATAGCCTGTCCAATGCCATTTATTCTTTTCAAGATAGTCTGAGTTTTCGACACAAATTCCACATGTGAAGGGCATGTGCAGAGTTTTTTTTTAGATATTCGTGCTTCTCACAGGATGTTTGGCGCGAATAGCACTTTCTGGGAAGGCGTGGTACTTAGAACATATAGAAATATACGTCTATTCTTTATTCGTTCGTAAGGGGAGTTTGAAAAAGGGAGGGGTGATGGAATGGGAGTTTATATAGGTATGGGCTGACTTGTCGATTTGAGATGGTGAGTAGAATAGTATATGGAAAGACAGCAAAAGATTCAAACATGTGATAAAAGACTATCGGTTTAGAATGACAGCGTGGTTATTTATACCTGTAATTTTTAGAAGCTGCTTCCTCGGAACATAGCATTGTATGGTATTTTTTTTTATTTCTTTCTAGCATATCCGGGATTTTACGGAGGGAGGAGATTCGTAGGGTTGTAAGCGTGTGAGACTTCTTTTATAGGTAAGTTATCGTGTTGATACAAGGACACACCCCAACCATATATAAGGCCAACAGTTAATGTTCTGGAAAGATACTGTTTTCTCCGATCATGAATCCGAGTCCACTCGGTTTCTAGTCCAATCTTCGTAAATCGCCCCCGTTTGAGCGAAAGGAAAACATCATGCTATGCATCCTCTCTTTCTCCCAAGTAGACGCAGACGTGTAGATGAAAACCTGTGGTTTTGCAACGACACATGTGAAACGGAACTTGTCATTTCAAATCTAGTCTCTAAGACCATCGAGAAGCGTCCAGTCTGTTTCTAATCTTTTTTGTTCCTTAGAGGTTCCAGAAGGCATGTGGAGGAAATTTACATAATTACCCTCCGCTCCTCATTTCTTTTCCTAGATATACCCCTATCCGGCTTTATACAGGCAGAGGCACCATTTCTCAAAGACTCTAATTTCTAAGAGCTAAATGTTTTGACAGCGCCATATAGAAGAAGGAACTCATAGAGCATTATATCAAGGAGATTTTCTAAGAATATCCAAGGCTGGAAACATGGTTTTAGTTTCTCTGAGAAAATTAGGAAGGCAAGTGGGAGGAGGGTAAAAGAGGGAAAGAGTTCTTTTATAGCTCGTTTTTCTAAGGGTAGCGTCTCTGGGTAAGAGATGAATGGTTTTAGAATCGAGACATAGGATTTAGGAGATGCTGTATTGGACTCCGGGGTCTCAGAACATATGTACTCGTTTAGGTACCTTCTGAACTTTTCCAATATAGGTGATTAGAAGGTGAGTAGAAGAGAAAAACGAAAGTGTAGGACTATCTTTATAGGCGCCCTTCCTAACGAGCAGTACTTCCAGTTTAGTCATATATAGAGCGGACTCGATTGGTATTTCTATACTTATAGCAAACTCATCGTCTCAAAAAAGCCGCATAACCAACTGGTGCTCGTTTTTTATACTTAGTTCCTTAGATCGTCCCTAGCATGCAATGCAACATGTTCTTTTTTTTCAGCTTTTTGGAAATTCAGTAAAGTTGGTGGGAAGAGAAGTGTAGAGGCATACAGCGGAGGGCTTTTAGACGCATCTCGGCTATTTGGCCCAACCGTAGACTTATCGAGAAGAATGGGTAGGTAACAGAGGATTTCAAAGTCTCCATATAGTGGGACGCATGTAAGTTTAATACCGCGACAGGACCATAACACGACAACCACTTGATTTAGAAAAATTCCATGAAGGCTATAGGTGTGTGATTTGTATGCTCAATGATCTAATATATCATTGACCCAGTATTCTTTTTAAAGGAAAGCATGAAGAAGTCATCTACTCTTTGGCACTGTGTTTTGTTCTTTTAGACAGAAAAGGCAAGGTTGTGGAAGGGATAAGGTGATGCAGTGGAAGCTTTTTATACCTAGTAGAGTGCTTCTACTAGGAGGAGAGGAAGGGCTCACATTCGTGTATTCCTGTTGAGTTTCTTTAGATAATTATTTTCAACTGCGGGAGAAACATGTAATAGTTCAGCGGTAGATTTGGGCAATGTAGAGTGCAGCTAGTGCTTCTGATCGTTTCTCTTTCAATTCCACGCACTCATACGCCTTGAGTTTGCATGCTTTGAAAATATGCATCTTTTAGAAGGCATGAAATGTCCCTCTTCAGGAATTTTGCCATCTTTCAAGAAGACTGGAAAGTTATAGAAAGTTATAGAAAGCAGAAGGCATCGTCGCCAACAAGAATACTTTATACATTTGACTGAGCAGGAACACATATGCGGCCTCTAAAACCCACTCTACTACTTATTTCAGACTTATTCTCCTCTTTTGAAGCTAAGCCCTGGAACTTAGCATGGACCTTGGGCAATCTCATTTTCGATGAAACCCCAAATTGACGCGCTGATTTTCTAGTATTTCCGGGTTGGTTGTTTATTTGGGACGTTATTACGTAGAGAAGAGAAAGAGACATGAGATGTATATCTCTTGTCTTTTAGGGCTAACATAAACTCATCAAACGGCCGTATAGTTTTCGACCCGTAAATTGGGAAGGAAGAAGACGAGCATAAGGGCAGAGTGCTGGAATATTTAAGAAATAGCAGCAATGTCAGATACTCCACTATCTCAGATTTTAAGAGTATAGAGGTAGAAGAGAAACGCGTAGGTCATAGTACTATATATTCTGTGGACAGAAAAAGCGTGTTTCCTCCAGTCGCTTAATTGGAGAGAGACAAGATGAACAAGCCGGGGAGAATTCTAGTAGTTTGTGAAATAGGAGCACCCCTACACAGAATAGTCTCTTTGTAGTATATTAGGAATAGGAAGGGAGAAAACGAACACCTCCAAACTGTTTGCGCATATTTTTTGAAAAGGAGAGAAACTCCACATGCCAGACCAACCCGTCCTTTTTAGTATTAAGTAAGGAGTTTAAGGATAAAAGAGTAAAGAAGAGAAATAGAGTGAAGAGTTTATATACACCATGCCGATGCCAAGGTCAGCACTGCAGAAAGTGCACACATCATCTAGGCCTAAAGCAGGACCCGCAGAACACATGTAGTTCCTGCACAATTGCTTAGAAATCAAGGACAATTCAAGCGGCACCGGTACTCTATATGGTAGTCCTCTGAATACCGAAGAACTCATGACTTACGTTCTCGTTGCTTTGCCTGATTATTTTAGTCAAGCCACGGAAGCAATCATTTCGGGGGTGTACTCGATTTCTAGTAAGATATAATGTGAGGTGTAGAGGAGTAAGGTAAATATGGAGGATGACGGTAGGCTTTTATACCTCCCATCTGTGCGCATTTTTACGAGCTAAGCCGTTATCTATTTTTGTCCACGGAAATACGCTCATATGTGGAATTGATATTCGCGAGTTTTTATTATCAAAAAATCGGGAGACGCGGCACACATGCTTACTCATAGGCTATGATTTGGAAATGTTGGCTTTTCTGTAGCTGCGACGAGAAACGGGACTCCGGACGGATTCTCCGTGTGTTAACTTTGGGTTTGTTGGACGAAAAGATGTGGTAGATGGTGAGTCATGTACACAAACGCTGGATGTTTTGAGAAAACAGAAAGGCGAAAACTCGGAACATGTGCTATAGTTATATCCTTTTCTTGTTGTGGTAAATGGGTTTGAGGGTTAACGATAAGAAGAGAAGGGGGTATCTGAGAGTCTTTTATAGACAGGAGAGATGCAAACGGGTGGAGACTAGAAAGGCAGCGGTGATGCCGACCCCCTCGTCACATGCTTTATTAGCTGAAACTCAAGATGGAACAAATGACGACTATTGGGTATCACAATGCAAATTATTCCACAAGCTTCGAATTACACAGCTTCCTCGACGACCTTCTTGTCCCCACCTTTCTCATCACCATTGCCGTCTTCATCCTTTCCTTTTAATAACTCCGCGCCCAGCTCGTCCAAGAATCGCTCCGCCTGTCCCTGACTTCTCTTCTCCTGTATTACCTTCTTTTTGTTCCGAATCATTTCTTTCCTCTTCTCAATCTGCTCCTTCCTTTCGCGTCTCACCCTCTCAGTCTCCTCTCTCTCCTTCTCAATCCTACTCATCTGCTCCTTCCGCTCCTCCTCATCCTTGGAGAAGTTGAAGAAGCCCATTCCCCGCTGTCTCACCTCGGCTTTGCCGTCAAAGTGTAGTTCCGGTGGCGGTGTAAGTTCCTTGTCGCGCTTGGCGGCTAGGTCGGCCATTTGTTGGGCTATGGTTTCGTCAGGGTTGAAGGCTTGCGTCTGCACTGCGTCCCCGTAAATTATGTTACTAGGCATGCTGGGCCGGGCTGTGAAACGGTCGGGTTCGTCGGCTGCCAGGGTACGTTTTCGGCGCTCCTCGCGGGCGGCTTCTGCACGGGTGCCTTTTCGTGTGCGCCCAAACTCGTCCGTGTACTCGACAAGCTCCTCCTCTTCTGATGCTTCCGATTCCGAGGATGCTGCGGATTCTGCCTCGCCTTTTTCTTGCTTCTCGGCCCATTTACGGTCAAAGTCGACGCCGTACTTGTCGTCCAGGTCTTCCACGTCGCCGCGTTTTAAGGCGTCGTAGAGGCGTGCCTTTTCCTCCATACGCCGCTTGGTGCGCTTCCATGCCACTTCATCCTCGCCTATCTCTTCGGCCGTCCGTCCCCGGTGCTTTTGCGTAAAGTCTGTATCCTCTAGATCCTTGAGTGCGCGCTTCTTGACATTCTTGTTATGTGTTTTGAAGATGTCTTCCTTCTGCGGTCGTGCGCGGCCTGCAGTGGGCTTGCTAGATTCGGCAGATGAGTTCTTGATGAGGTTGGAGAGGGTCGAAGAGAAGGCGAGTGAGCTGGAACTAGATATCTCCTTCGCCTTGGCGCGTCCCTTTGGTCGTGCGCCGTATAAATGGGCATCTTTGGATGACATGATTGGTGTTGAGTGTGAAGGTCGATATGCCGAGTCGCGTGGTGGAGCGCGTCGTAGGGCTGAGGCGATGTCGGCGTCGGAGCTTCTTGCGTCACAGCTACCCCACAAATTGTTTTGCGCAAACCCCACGTCAACAGTGAATACGCGGTTCCGCAGGTTGAGTCTTGAATCCCCCTTTAGTTTGTTTATTCCTTCTATCCAATTTCAAGGAGTACTTTAACAGCTCGTTGTGATTCACAAGAACATCACAAATAATTGACCAAGAACATTCACAATGCCTCTTCCTCGTCAAGTCTTCATTGCCGTTATCGGTACGTACATGAATCCGTCTATATAACGATGCACGACTAACAAATCAGGCGCTGGTGGCGTTGGCAAGGCCTTCCTCTCCCAACTCTCCACTCTCTCCAAACGTCTTTCCCAATCGCCCTCATCACCCTACTACCTCTCCCTCATCTGGCTGAGCACCTCGAAGAAAGCTGTGTACCACTCCGACTACAAGTCTCTCTCCAACTGGGAGTCCGAACTTGAGAACGCGTCCAAGCCCGCCCTGCCTCTCCCTCAGCTTTGCGAATACCTACAAAAAGCCCCTGGAAAGGTGGTACTCGTGGACAACACAAGCAGCCAGGATGTTGCGGATAGCTACCCTGACTTCTTGAAGAAGGGCATCAGTATCGTGACACCAAACAAGAAGGCTTTCTCAGGAAGCTATGATCTGTGGTCACGCATCTTCGATGCTGCTGCCAACGGAAACGGTGCTGGAGGCTACGTCTTCCATGAATCGTCCGTGGGCGCAGGTCTGCCCATCATCTCTACACTGAAGGATCTTGTAGAGACTGGCGACGAGATCACGAAGATTGAGGGAGTGTTCAGTGGCACAATGAGCTTCCTGTTCAACTCTTTCCAGCCTTTGGGCGGAGGAGGCGGCAAGTTCTCAGCGGAAGTCAAGAACGCAAAAGAAAAGGGCTACACAGAGCCAGATGCACGCGATGACTTGAACGGTCTAGACGTTGCCCGCAAGCTTACCATCCTCGCCCGTTTGTCAGGCCTCAAAGTTGAATCACCGACATCCTTCCCCGTAGACTCACTCATTCCGAAAGAACTCGAATCATGCTCCTCTGGCGATGAGTTCCTAGAGAAACTCCCGCAATACGACGACCGAATGGAGAAGCTAAAGGCCGAGGCTGCACAGGAAGGCAAGGTCATCCGCTTTGTAGGAAGCCTAAAGGTGCCAAGCAACGAAGTCAAGGTCGGTCTGGAGAAGTTTGACCAGAATCATGCCATCGCCCAGCTCAAGGGCAGCGATAACATCATCGCCTTCTACACGAAGCGATATGGCGATAACCCACTCATTGTCCAGGGCGCCGGCGCTGGTGGTGACGTTACAGCCATGGGTGTTACAGCGGATCTGATCAAAGTCCTGCGACTACTACACTGAGTGTGGCCAAGAGTCGAGTAAAACTACTCGTAGATAAAATTTGATACAAAACATTACAAATGGACCCAAGAAACAGCGTCTCCCTAGACTATCCCCAGACCCCGCATGTGATTCTCTGGTTTACAGACCATGGATGACGCCAGACAAAGCTACCACACTAACTCTCACACAAAATCGCGCAAGACTATGCTGTTACCAACAAATGCGAAGATTCTAGATGCTCACCTAACTATCCAAACCTAGACTAATACTACTCACGTGTTCACTATAACCCTCGGAGAAGCGCGTCCATACGATCACCTCTACGCGCACACCCCTTCTCGTACTAAGTAAGAACCCTTGAACTCTAAACCTACCCACCCCGGTTTCGCCGAGGGAGCGACGATGATCGACCATGTTGCGCAAGTTGCCGCAAAGTTACGCAAGCGACAAGTTTGGAAGGCGATGACACAAGTGTGCCATCAGACGGTAGACGCCCAGAAAACCTTGACCGGCTTGGAATTGCTTGTTTTCCAATGCTATGATGGCGAAAGAAAGCTTGACTTTTGCGAGAGTGCGCGGCGAGGCGTGGAATGTGCCGTTGTCGATCGGGACATGCGTGAGGTATGGTGATGTGATGTTTTTGTAATGGGCGATGTGACATCGGAAGAGCGGAGGAGGGGAGAGAGGGCCTCGGGAAGTGGGAAAGGTGAGTGTCCAGCTAGTATAGTGTACTTTATGCGTGCAGATGTGAGCGCATGACGTATAATGTCCGTATACTTGGACGCATGCAGCAACCAGGACATGTCCCCTTCACCCACGCGCAGTCACAGCAAGCAAGGCCAGCAGCCACACCTCACATCCCCATGCCTTGTCGTCAATCAATCCTCCTCACACAATAAACTCTACCGTCCCAACCAAGCAATGCCGATCTCCCAGGCTTGGTAAGCTTAATTTCCTTGCTTCCTCGCATGCCAAACGCTTAATCTACAATGGTTTCACCAATTAATCAACCCGCCTAAAGAAATATACCCTCTAAGCAACACGGATGACCCGTGTAAGGTCAAAGTTGTATCATTTAGCGGGTTTAATAAATCGGGTACCTTGTATCCAGGGTTGGCCACGCGATGATCAGCAACAGAGCCGAAGATGGCGGTGGGAAAGATCGTTGGAGAAGCCGTGCGTTGGGTTACGTATGTACGAGTCTTTTTTTGTTTGTTGCCCAAGCATACATGCGTGCAATAGGGTTTAGAAGCTTAAATGTGATAAGCAGTCGAGTGACAGTGCTGAGAGTGGGTGATGAGCAGCAAGGAGATTGGCAGTGGCGGTGCGCGGGGGGCTTGTGCGTTGAGTGGGAATTTGTTTCAATGCGCTGCTCATGACGATCATTTCTGGTCAAGATTGACTGTTTATTGATTTTTCCCACTTTCTTCGTCGTCTGACTGTGAGGGACGGAGTAAGGTGACGACGTGCGCGGGGTCTACCGCCGTATGTCAGGCACTGAACGGAACCTGACCTAGGTAAAACGGCACCTGCCACACATCCATCTGTCCCTTACCCAACTGTACAGTACTAAACCATACAGTTCGCAACGGAACCCCACTTTTACACGCTTTGTTTTTGCCGTCCTGCTCATCTTTACTTCAACGACGCCTCGTATGCAAAGATGATCTCGACTAACAGAAAAACTCAAACTGCCAGTTTTGCCCGTGGGAAGAAAAAAGGGAAGGAAGCCTAGCAAGAAGCCATTACGTGCAAAGAATACCCACAAACATCATCCACACGTAACACGACACCGACCACATGCGACATCGGGTAAACACGGGCAAGCAAAGCGGAGCGGAACCACACAGACACACAGGCTGGGCCCCTTCTCTCCCCCTCCCCCCTCTCTTTCTCTCTCTCGCACCTCATGTCGGTGTAGAAAACAAAACCGAAAGCTGCAGGATAAGGAGCCTTGGCACTGGCAAACACTCACACTGGCGGTGTAACCCCTCGGTAGTAAGTACCGTGATAAAGTTTCCCTGGTCCCCACCGCACACACACACGCACGCCACACACACACACACACAGTCTGTGTGTACCTATAGTGATGCTGCCTCCTGCACGGGGACGTATGTGTCATGAACCCGTCCCATCAATCGTCGAGGCCAGACCGGGCCGCCAGTGCAAGACAGGACCCTGTGCGCTGCTGCGTTCTGCGCTTTGCAGCAGTCGCTATCGATAGTGCAAGCGCACACGCAAGTCAGTCAGTCCATGACCATAGTCAAGTGGAACACTGCCATGTTAAGACAGTGCGAAGCTATACGACAGTGGACCACAAGGGGAGCGATGACGCGTAGCTTGGCACCGGCGTGCAACGCTTGACGACAAGTTCCAGTAAACCGTACAGGTTCCCCCATGTTTATATGTCGTGTTACAGGGGTGTGGGTGTGTGTCTGTCGTGCATGTGTTGTGTTTTTTTCTAAAAAAATATGCCTAGACGTGGCTCGTAGGTGTGGCACAGATTCGTGGGAGGCTGCATGGTCTGTGGTCATGGTGTACTGTGGCTTGTGTATGACGACAAGTGACGACTTGTTTCCGAACGGACCCGGGGTTTGCTTGTGTCCGGATGGGGAGGGCAAAGGAAAGCTGCATTGTGCGCCTCGTATGCTATGGCACACACCATGGCGTTTGCGGCTGAGTGATAAACGTATGATTACATACCGTCTCTCTACGGTACTCACTATGTACATGGATTGCGGGTGGACATTTTTCACATGTTGCAAGGATGAGGAGGCGAACCAACACGTAAAAGTATCATGGAACAAAGTTTGGCAAAGAAGACGTTTTTTTGCTTTGCAGAAATAAACTAAACCTTCTAGAATAATCTCACACTCTCCAGGACCCCTCGCTCCTTTTCCCAGACCGAGTCATTCGTAAAAGTCATACAATGTAGCAGGCCTAACCGAGCTCAGGAAATCAAACAAGAACGAAACAGCGAAAAGGCGGAACAAGCGCCCTGTGCGTTGTGACGCACAGGCGCCTTGTCACCGTTTGCCTGCATCGCAGCCCAACGCCAAGACACCGCCCTAAAATGATCCTGGATGAGGAGCGGAGTTTGGGCATGGGCAAAATCTGCGCGCACCACCACCTGTGGTCGGTTTATGCGCCCGTCATTTCCCTCCGTGAATCAAACAACAGAACGCCACGGCCGAAGTGAGAGCGCAATTGTGGTACCACCCATAATCCGCCGGGGTGACTGTGTGCGCAAGCTGAAAAAAAAAATATAAAAATAACAAGGAGCAGTGTGGGTATCCGAAAGTAGACAAGATGAGTGAGATGCAAACGTAAGCCGGAGGAGAACAACGCTAAGCGAGAAAAAAAAAGAGGTCAAAGTAGACACAGGAAGTGAATAGTGGAGTGACTTTGTCGCGAGTTGCAGTCGAGGAGGGGAGATGGTGGTCTGACGAGTGTGGCTGGTGAAGCATCCCCTGTGCGGGGATCAATGTGCATGTGACTGTCGACTGTGTGCATTGTGATGGTCCAAAGGTTTTTCCGCGCCGAGTCGTGGATATGTGGATCGGGTGGGGAACCGCTCTGTCCATCCGATCTGGACCGGCATGACTTGGCCACCAAACGCTATGGCAAACTACCAAGGAGCTGACAGTGGAGTGTGTCATGTTAGCCAATGACGTGGCCAAGAAGGCATGTCCCATCATCTGAAGATGGTCGAGATGCGCTTGGTGCGCTGCCGCACGCGCGAGAGCATGTTGGCTTTGGAGGGCTGGGGTGGCATCATGGAGATGGAGGGATGTCGCATGCTTGAGCGGTCGTTGCTGGATGTGTCGCTGGGGCTGCCGCCTGTGTTGCTCTCATTGTCATCCTCTCGTACCGCAGGGTATGGAGAGTCGGCCGAGGGGAAGAAGTAGGCGTCTAGTCGCGAGTTCATTGCGCGGTTCTTCTCCGACGCTGCTGTGACGAGACTGCTCTTGCTACCGACACTGGTAACGCTGTCTGTGCGGGTGATGTTGTCGAGACGGATGTCACGGCGGGCTGCGTTCAATGAGGTCGAGTGGGCGCGCGCAAGTCCTGAAAGAGAACCGACTGGAGGTGCTGGCCCATCGCCAATGAGCTTGTACTCAAACTCGGAGACGTGGCCGTGGCAGTAGGGGCAGTGGTCGCACTTGACCTCCCATCCAGAGATGCCCAGCTTCTTTCCGCATGTGGAGAGGTTGCTGGAGGGGCTGCATGGGCGGACCAGGTGGTACCAGCGGTGCTGGCACGGATGCGTGGTGACGCAGAGTTCGGCGACGCACATTGTTGCAGTGACTTCAAGTGATTTCGTGGTATAGTCGTTTGCGTGGGAAGCTGCCTGGGAAGGCTTTGGTTGATGGCGAGGGCGTTGTGAAAGACGTGGTGGCGGTGCTTGGAGTGAGGTGCAGGTCGGTGGTACAAGACACGACGGGTGGCAATCTGGGGTAGGCGCTAGTAGCCAGTGTTCGGGACGATAGATTGCGGGTGCAGTTATTTCCAAACAAGAGAGGCGGGCCCGACGTTATATGTAGCAGGAGAGCCTGTCAAGTGGAGATGACAGTGTAGAAATGCCGTGTGCCAAGAGTGCAAGGTGGTAGGTCAAGTGTGTCGATCGTCCCTTGCCTGGGTGTTATAGCGTGACTGAGCGGGGAACGGGCTACCTAGGTACGCAGCGGAATTTAGGAGCGGACTATACAGTAGATTGCGAGCGACGAGGGCCGGGAGACAGGTACGGCGAGAAAGAACGGTGTCAAACAAAGGCCAGGATGCGGATGTTGGCGCCAGATCACGATTGGTCTCGGTCGTCGGCGGCTTGGTGAAGAGCGGCTTACTATAGCGAGACGGAGCGGACTAGCAAGGCAACAACAGCGGTGGCAGAGAGGGGCGGGTTGAGAATGGATACAAGCTGACGTAGACAGCAAGAGTCGGGGTTTGGTTTGCAAGGCAATGGTGAGGTCAGCCTTATCTAGTATGCGTGAATGGTGTGACGCTGGGGCAGTGATAAACATCCGGATCCTGTGCGTATTTAACACAACTGCAACCACTCTGCTGGGCAGCGGAGGGCGCCCGGTTTCGACAGGGGGGGTTAAGTTTAGCGTGAGTGGAGTGATTGACCAACGTCCCATGGATTATGCCCAAGCCTAGCAGCGCTGGTGGTGCCGAACAAGGCATGGGCTGACATGGACATATCTTTGCACCAACATGCCCGTCGCGGCGGCGGGACGAAGCACGCGAATTGTGCGCTAACGGCGCGCCAGAAGTTGGTCAAGCAGATCCGTGCCATGATGCTGGATTTTGTGTGGCATTCACGGCCGACGAACATGTCAATCTGGCGTACACGTCTCACCGCTCTCAGATAACGACGTGCTCCGTTCGCGCTGTTGGGGGGCCCTTTGGGAGTTCAGTGTCGACCACCATGGCCAGCTTCGACTCGCCATTGGCACCGCCGCCCCTGGTCTCCCGCCAGGAGAGGCGTCGAGGCGTCGTGTGCGTCGTGATACGGCCCCGCCCCTGTACGGCCTGTGATAAAATATCCTCGCACGGACACTTGTGCAGTCAGAGACGACAAAGGGGGTTGTTATTTTTCCATCTCTTTGTATTGCGACCACGCCGAGCCCAGTCCCGAGACCCAGTGCTTTACGAGCCACGCTTGTCCTTACCGCCTATTGCAGAGAATGCTTGCCTACCCTAGCCAAGCACATAGCGGTACCCTCACTAAACAGCCAGGGGTCGAATATCGCTGCAGCCCTCGTCGACAGTTAGCGAGCGGAACGAATCGAAACCCAAGGCGCTGTCCACGGGTGAATGCGCTCATCAGCCACACCTCAGGATTGGCGGTATGCCACTTTCCCACCACCGGCCCACCTCGTGGCCTCGGAATATACCCCAATTCTCTACTAGATAGCTACCGTACCGGTACCCCAAGACATGGTCTCTCAACCGTCATCACCAGACCCGACGTCACCATAATCGCTCAGAGTCGGTACAATTCACCCAGTTGATCGCTACTGTGCTCCGCCTCCAACCAGCCAGGAAGCCCCTCGCACCTGTTCCTGCCGCCCTCTTCCCTACCCCGTCTTCAGCCACGGCACTTGACGACGACTGCGACGACTGTGTGCTACCCGTATGTCACAAATGGTAACACCTGTGTTGTCGACTGTCCGACTGCCTACTCATGCGGCTACTATGCGACTCCTCGCTAGGACTTGTTTTACGTATCACAGGCTACATAGCAGCAGCAGCAGCACCACCACCACCACCCATGCCGGGGATGCACATTAGCCTGGTTACCGATAGTGCCATCGACCAGATAGCTTCCCGCATGCAGCAGGAGAGCCGTCGGTAATCCGCACCCCCTTCATATACGGGTACCTTGGGCGTCCGGCCCTACGACGACGTTTTTTTGATTAAACCGCAGAGCCTTGGGCACACATGCACATGCGCATCAACGCGCAATAACTAGGGAGATGAACATGATCCGAACTTCAGATCCTTCGTTCAGACAGATTACGAGTGTCAGGACCCCTGGCCCTGTGGCCCTGTGGCTCCACTTTGCACAGCCGCAACGCCCTTTATGCACGCGAGCTGCCCCGCCTCGCCCTCTATTCGCTCCGCCAACTCACGCGTCTCTCACGCTCCTTGGCCATGTGCTTCCCGCTTGGCACCGCCTTGGCCTTGATTGCCTGGCCGTTCTAGCACCCCGCTTCTGATTTCTCCAACACCGCTTCCAAACCCTCTCCACATCACGCGCAGAGAAGCCAACGCCGCAAGCGCCAAACAAGCTCTCTCGACCACATGTGTTCTTTTGCGACGCTTTTTATTAACCTATCGGCCTTTTGCAATTGGCCAATGCCCAGCCCACTGTGTGACTTTTCCAAGCCCAGCAAGACAGTAATGGTTCCAAACCTGTGGTAACAACGCGCATCTAAGCTTCAGCTGCTACTCCACACTGCGGGACACCCAGTCCAAGCGCTACCCAGGCACCTGATACTGGAGCCAGCACAGATATACCTGCCACGCGACATTTGCAGTGTGACTTTGAGTCAGGGAGTCGACGTCTCGACACCACCATTGACAGTATTGTGGTGGCGACAATTGCTTTCCCGTGTTACTAACCGCCTTTTCATGCATGTGAGGTATGAATAAGAATCATCCTTCTCCTGCTCCGGTGAAGCTTAGCGCATCCCACCTCTTCACGCTTAAGTAAGAGATGGTAATGGATGAATCAGGAAGTCGTGCATGCAGATAAGCAAAAGAAACGTGAGCGGGCTCCAACTTTGACGCGCATTATCGAGGCATCCAGCATCGATACCTGCTGCCAACATCCACGCACACACACACACACACAGTCGCCAATCTTCTCCATCCACGATAACAAAGCAAAACTCTAAACCCAGCTCAGCTCCCAGGATGCCCTCGTTTTGAAAATACACGTGGTTTCACCGCAACAATACGTTTCACATGCCAATCGCTGCACTTGCTCCAACCCCCCCTTTCGCCAACCTACCATCTACAACGGCTATCGGCTGAACAGACCAGATGCAGCCTTCCAAGCCGATTCCCGGAACTTTATGCTGCCGCCTCGGGGTCTGTGAGGAAGATCATACGGTCTTGACGTCTTGCCGGACTTGGCTGGGGCTCGGCGTCGGTCCTTCATTGCACTGCCTTGGTGCGCCTCTCCGCCGTTGCCGTTGCTCCCGGCAAGTAGGTCATGGCGGGGAGTTGTGAAGAGGGGAAATTTCGGAATGGCGCTTTTCCAGCTGAGGCGAGTCTCTCCCCTGTAATCTACTTCGTCTTGGTAAGTTTGCGTGACGGAGAGGGCCGCGCGGGTAAGCCGGGTCTTTACGCCCTTTCCACCGCCTTTTTATTGTTGAGGTAGGGTTGATTTAGGGGAGTCTTTATACATCTTGGTAGACTCGAGGTATACATGCGGGTACTCGTTCGTACACAGCCTGGATGACCCCAGCTCACGGCTTCCTAATGAGGAGGGGCAGAAAGAGAAGGAAGTTTCTGTTGACAAGAGGGGGCGGTAAACGAATAGCTGCAAATTCAACAATCCCTATACTCCGAAAAGCTGCCGTCCAAGAAGAGACAGTGGCGCCATTTAGGTTGATCCCTTGGCTTCCCTTCTTCTCGGCTTGTCTCCCGTTTCATCAACCATCTATTCCATCTCTCCAACACAAAAAAAACAATCAAAATCACAAACACAATTAACAACCCCCCACACCTTTTCCTCCTTCTCAACCACGATACCCCTACCTAACCCCCCGTATACAGCCCTGCAAAAAAGGACACCGTGACTCTACCCCCACCAATCCATTGTCCATCACCCGTCACCCGTCACCCAACATGGCCACAACACATCATCGTACTCTCATTCAGGAAGCCCCGGCCGTGGGATACAATATATTCACCGTTGATCCCTTGGCACCAGCAATGTACAAGTCAAGGGGAGTTGGTTTGTCGGGTATGAGCCAAGAAGTACAGATGATCATGTACGCAGAGGTAGACGACAGGTAGGCAGGCAGGCAGGCAGGCAAGCAGGTGGCTACATAGTTGTAAAAGATCGACAAACTTCCAAGAACAGAGGTGATGTAATGGTATACGTAGTCTACCCATGCACCTGATTTGTTGATATTTTGTATTTGTGCCGAGAGACACGCCGGAGTTTCGCGGCTTTGCTGCCTAGGTATCATGTGATGTTTTTTTCTCGTGTTGCCTTGAGTTGGGTTGAGAAAAAGAGCAGACACGCGTTGGTAAGGCGGGCGGGGAAAGTGGAAATGGTGAGTTGAATCGTGGGTAAGACACCAAGTGTACTAATCGTTGTGATAAAATGATACGGTTCTTCATGATACTAATACTAATACTAATACTACTACAGCTACGACTGCTAAACATCGGTCTAGTCCTCCAGAGCGACAAATAAGACTCTATGTAGGTTTGCTTGTACCTAAATAATCTATACTCTGATGATGCCTATGCGATGCGCATAACCCCCACTCGACTTCCCTAACTATAATACACCCCTCTTCCCTCTTTCTCTCAAACCATGATCCTTATTTCCTCACACCCTTCCCCCTATACTCATATTCATACTGAAAGAAAGAATCCCAAATACTACTTTTCCTCGCTGGCGGCGGCCTCCTCTCACTCGGGCTTGCAGTCCTGATATCAGGCTGACTCCCCGCTCTCTGTTTGACGGGCTCAGCACCCATGTTCATACCCGCCGCTTGCGCGCTTGAAGAAGTGAAGGGTTCGAACATGGATCGACGCTTTGAAGCATATGATGACGATGTCTGCCAAGGTAAAACGTTAGTTAAAGTGTTGACAAGATACTTTTTTGTTTTCGGGGAGCTTAGATTTACAAGAAACGCAAACCTAAGGTCCCCAGAGTAGGTCGCGCACATTGCCTCCGTTTCCATCGTCTGCTGTCTTGTCTGGGCCACGGCCGTTGGTGGATGTCTGACGGAGGTGGCTGGGACCGTGGGCGCCGGCTGGACTGGGGCCGCGTGTTGCGGCAGCCGAGTCGGGGCGTTCGGAGGGCGAGAGGGCTTCTGCTGAGTTGCGACTAACACCAACCAAGGGCGCGCTCTTCTTGCTGGTACCGCTGCTGCGACGGCTGTCGAGGGACTTGCCGAGTTGGGTGGCGGGGTCCATGGATTTTTTCTTTGCTTTTTGCATTTCGCCTTGGCCGGTTTCGAGACTGCTCTTGACAGTCACGGCGCCTTTGATGCCGGGAGTTCCAGGTGCCATTGCTTTTTCTTCAGTTGCTTCGAGTAGATACCAGCGTAATCCGTCTGATAGCTCAAATGGGTTGTCGTCTTCGAACGATACAGCATTACTGGAAGCGATGGAGCGGTCGTCTAGGGATGCTCGAGGTGCTCCGTCCAGTGTCTTGGAAAGATCAACAATTCGCTCTTCTACCTTGGAGATGCGCGCCACAAGCCACTCTTTGCCACCCAGTCTATGGGTATCTTGCTCTCTAAGGAAGAAATGTGGTGCGCCGACGTTGAAGGCAGCCCAAGGCCGGTGCGCATTGTTACGGGTTGGCAGAAAGAGGGCAAGGTCGCCTTCCTTGAACGAGCGATACGCAATCTTGTCGTGTGAGTCGGCTTGGAAACGATGTGCTTTGTCTCGGTATACTCGAGCTTCCTTTTGCCACTTTCGTGCAGTGTGCTCCATGTCACGCATTCGCTTTGCCACAGCATCGCTAAACGTCTCGACATTGAAAAGCTCCAACTTGGAAATGAGCTCTTGGTATCGTTGATCCTCCTCTTCTGGACTAGTGGCCTCGGTCCACTGAAGAAAGTGTAAATCTCCAATATCTTCTAGGAAGCGTTTCAGTGGAGTAGGCGATGGTGTTGTGGTGCTACGGCTCAGTCCTGCGCTGGTGTCGGTCATGACAGTGCTCCCGCCGATCCTGGATGCCCTTTGGAGAACCATCTCGCCGTCTTCATGGGTAATGACAAAGCCCAGTGTTTCTAGCAAGCGAACTAGGCGCTCATGCTGCGTGTATAGACGTTGACTGAGGTCCTTTGCACGATGCATGCGCTGATGGGTACGGGATGTATCCACTTCTTCAAGTTTGCGCAGCTTCTTTTCGACGCGCATGAGTTCAACGTCCAGGCTGTTGGCGTGCGAGCTCTTCTCTGCCAATTCAGTCTGCAGACGACCGACCTTGGCTTCTTCTTCCTCAACTCGCTTTCTTAGAGCTTCTGAGCCGGTTTCGCCTTCAGCAAACTTGGTGCGAAGATCGTGCAAGTGACCTCGTTCCTCCTCAAGCTCCGCAGTGATGGAGGCTACTCTTGCCTTTTCTACATCCAGCTCTTCCTTGAGGGATGCTACTTGCTTTTCATGTTCACCAAGCTTGATATTGAAGTCGTTCTCTTGTTCCTCGATTCTCGCGTGGGCATTCTCGTTGTCGGACTTGGCCATCGCAACCGCCTGCTCAAGCTCTTTCTGATGATTCAGTGACCGTACAGCAAGATCCTCAAGCTGTGAAATAAGCGCAGAATAATCATCAGGTACGTTCGTGCCGGGGGAGAGGTGACTGAAAGCTGCAGCCAACGAGTCACGTTCCTGTGTTTTGACAGCCTTGCGGTCGACGAGCTCTGCCTGGAGTGCTTCAATTCGCTCGTTGGCACGTTTGCTCTGCTCAGCAGCATTCTTGCGCGATTGCTCGAGTTCAGACACAAGTTCTTGCAGCCTACCATCGACACCAGTCCGTTCATTATCTCGACTACCAAGAACACGATCCAACTCATCCTCAGCCTCTTCGATTCTGATCTTGTACGCCCGGATCTCGTCTTCAAGCGACTTCCTCTCGTCGGCAAATTCCCGTTGTTGCGCACGCATGTTCTCCATGATGTTATTCTTAGTAGACATGGCCTCCTCAAATTGCCGTAGTTGGTCTGCGTCTTCGTCTCTCCGAGCTTGCGCGTCGTTCTCGAGCTTCGCACGCGCTTCCTTTTCTGCCGCCAGCTCCTGCTCGAGTCGCAGAATGCGACGCTTGTCTTCCTGTCCTGTATTCGCTGAGTACCGTCTCGAAGAGATGGAGGAACGTCTAGATAGTTCATCCTGAAGCCTGGGTGAAGCGACTTCTGCTGTTGGTGTTGATTCACCTGTTTCAGGCATGCCGAATGAAGGCGGTGCACCCACCGAGAGCCTGCTGACAGTAGTTTGGCGATGCACTAGGTCTTCTAGTCGACGAACGCGGCTCTTATAGCCTCTAAGTTCATCTTCGAGCTTTGCGTTGCCTTCTTTCAGCACACGCAGCTCATCATCACCTCTGACCAAAAGATGTGAGCCTCTTCCGAACGCCGCTGGCTCATGCACACTGCCCATCTTGAAGTTCTTCGCGCGCTTGATCTGCTGCTTTGTAGGACGGTCCAAATCTTTGATAGCCTGAGCAAATGCTTCTGCTTCAGTTTCCTGCCCTTCTAATCTCTGCAGATTTTGCAGGTACTCGCGAAGTTCTTCTCGAGTGACTGTTGGCCAGACCGTCTTCTCCGGCTGCACATTCATCTCAAATCCAAGCAGACCACCTTGAACGGCCTCTACGTTGATGACGTCAGCAATCGGCTTCAGCCACTTCTTGCGCCGACGCTCTTCCTCTTCCTGGAAGGTCGCCATCTCTTCAGCGAGCGATGATGTGTCCCTCTCCATTCTCTCCGTCCACTCCCGTCTTCGAACAGCCTCGACTAACAGTGTGCCGTAGATGTAAGGGAGACGGCCGACCAGGGAGATGAGTTCAAAGGCCGCTACACCCTCCTCTGGTATACTGATCTGCTCCAATTCGGCACCCAAGCTTGCGATGATGGATTCAATGTTGGCAATACCCTGCATGCTCTCTACCGAATTCCTGATGGCAGAATTCTTTTGCTCAACAGCCCGTCGCACGAGATCGCTCATCTCGATACTGTATTCTTGAATAGCCGGCAAAAAGTTTCGGGTATGAAGTAGAGCCATCTTGGAGACTTGCGCAACCGACCTGGAGCTTGCCTCGAGGCCCATGACGTGCTTGAAGTCGGATTCTACTTTCTTTGCGACAGCATCTATCTCATTGTATAGTCGGGTCGGTTCTTCGGAATCGTCGACGATGGATCGGCTCTGGCTCTGGCCGACGGCGCTCAGGAGCTCGTTATAATCGGACGCAATCTTCTCTAATTGTGCGTTCATATTAGCCATGCGCTTCCCGAAGGATTCTCGTACACGCTTGCTGGTGGCCGTGGCCTTTTTGACAGCCTCGACGTCGATGAAGTGCTGGAGGGTCTCGCGGACAATGGCATTGTTGGGTATATTCTGCGGTGGTCGCATCTCCTTGGCAAGGAATCGAGTGAAATTTACGATGGCGGGTACTGTTCCTAGCTGCTCAAAGTCGGCATCGAGCCTTTGTAGGTTGTCCCCAGCTTCCTTCTCCACGCCGTCATACCACTCCTTGGCTGCGTGATACTTTTGCTCCAACCCCTTGATATGCGCATCGTGGTTTCCAACCGCCACTTGTGTGCCTCTCTCGATGGTGGCTTGTTCGGCAAAGTGCTTCGAGGCTACGCGTGACATGGAATGCGACTTTTCGAGGAGTGCGAATGCCCAGTCGCGGCGGGCCTGAAAGAGGGCTTGCCATGCTCGCAGATCAGTATTATTTGTGAGGTGGTTTGGCGCATCATCGGGAGTGAAGGCTTCGGGCAGTGGCGTGGACGATATGGCAGCCTGGGGGTTATTTGACAATTCGCGACTGAAGACAAATATTTCCTTCTATTTGACGACGCTCAGTACATGTCATGGGAGATTATGAGGCGACCTTACCTCTGTCAACAGCGCCTGTAACTTGACATGTTTTCCCTGCGTCGTGAGCAGCACCTGCTGCTCAGGCGGTATCTCTGTTGTCCTGGAGATCCAATACTTGAGCGCATCAACCGAAGTGAAGGCAACGGGATCAGCGTCGAGACGCTGGCCCGTATGAGCTACTGCTATCTGCAGGGACATTCAGTTGAGCCCGCCAGCTTGTCGGATTGCTGTCGGGGCAGTTCCAGAGGAAAGACGAGGGTTGAATTGTTGAAGCGTGAGCACATGGTACCAAAATACGCCAAGGATAGCTGCTGCAGGGATCGGCGCATGGGCCCACCGACGCTGCATCATAGTGAAGGTCGCGCGCGGTCAGATGTGCCATGCCATGTCTTGGTCACCCGCGCTGAGCATTTGTGAACTGTCAACCATTAACATGGCGAACAAAGATGTTGACATGGTGGATGCAGCTGTCAGGGCCGCCCCGGAACTCAAACGGCTACGCGCAGCTGCTGCAAACAAATCACAGCGACGCGTTCGCGTTTTCCGAGACCGAGGAGCTAGCCCTGCAGCTTTACGATCAACTCAGGGAAACTCGAGTTGCAACAGAGCCTCATTCGAGCGCAACAAGCAGGCATGTCTCATCCAGCAGCCTCACTGCAAGCATGTGGAGAATTAACTGTGAAAGTAGCACATGCACATGACTTCACAGCGCTTCCAGATGACCTGGTCGAGGAGCGCCTGACTATGGCGCAGCACGAAGCCATGGAGGCAAAGGCAGAGTACGACATCAGGAACAAGATAACACACAACGTCTTGATCATGGATCCTATTGTCCAGGCGGTTCATGGTGGCGAGCAAACGCCCTTTACTGAGAAGTAGGTCAGAACATGGTCATGCCGAACAGATTTCTCATCATGTTCAGACGTATACTGCCGCTGATTGCGGAAAACGACACCATGGCAATGGTCCACGGGCTTGAAACATCAAAGCTTGCTGGGGTTAGGCGTGCGCTGAGTGTTGCAGAACAGGGCAACATTTTGGCCAAGCAGAAGAACCGCGAGTTGGCGCAGACGATGGTTGCTTTGGCAGAGGAAATGAAGAAGCAGTCAGCACAGGACATTGAGGATGCGCAGTTACGTCAGCGAGTCGAAGGGGTGGAGAGGGAGGTCAAGGAGTCGCGGCGGAGGGTGAGGACGGTTAGGGGGATGCTGTCAGCAATGGTGGTTGGCAGTGGCATCAATTGGGCTGCAGACGAGGCTTTGACGGAGCTGGTCATGGATGATGAGGAGTGAATAGTGGGGCGGCTTAATCATCCATCCAGTAGAGTGGAATCCGGTCGTGGGAGCAGACAAGACCAAGGACTACGAGTACTAGTGCAGGCTGGAATCGTGTGCCAACCACTTGCAAAGTTGCTTTGTCGTGAAAAGCACATCTCCCGCATTCCCGCTTTTCGGACCGGCCTCGTAGTCATGGCTCGCGCTTAGTGGCCGGAAGCGGATCTAAAAGACGCATCCGAAGAGCTCATGCCTGTTGGGCTTTGCTCTCCCGAGGTCGGGGGAGTTTGGTGCGCGCGCCGACAAGCAAGCAATAGATGATTTAGTGACCAGATACAAGACCAAGCAGACGTGTGGAATGAGCGCGTGTTGGGTGTAGCGGCCAATGCAACGACATTCTACCTATGTTCTCACTCTGCATAGTCTAGACCAGCAAGCAGCAGCAAGGTGCTGCAGGGCGAGACACAAGGCAGTGCCGAAACCTGTGTCTGGGCGGGTTGCAGGTGGGTGCACTGGGTGCACTACCTTGTTTGCAGCAGTCGACGCGCAACGACAGGAACAGGGGCGGTGGGTTGCTTGTGAGAAAAAGAGGCAGCCCGGCCGGGGCGTGTCAGTGATAAGGAGGCAGGTCAAGAGGACTGGCGAATGGTAGACTATGGGCTGCTGCGTGCAATCTAACCGAACGTGAAACTTGCCAGGAAAGAACGAAGGGCAGCAGCGCCTCCGCGCCCAGGCAGGTGCGGTGACCGGTGTGGTGTCTTTTGGCGAGGCTCGCAGCCCTCGTCGTCCAGCAGACCTGAGACCTGGCACTTGACACGGGAAAGCTGCGTGTGCAGGCAGATGCAGTAGAGCAGTACCGTAGATCAGAAAGCATCCAGCACCAGCATCCAGCATCCAGCAAGACGCTGTTTGCAGCCGTTGGGCACAAGGTGGCAATGGTCGTTGGAGGAGGGGAGGGGTTGGTTGCCGCAGCCGTGCAATGCGCGGTTGCCAAACAAGCTGGGGCCTTAGCAGACGTCACGTGCACGCCTAACAAAGCTGGCATCAGGGTCTTTGCTGTGTCCCTCTCTGACCTGCCTGCGCCCGCCCAACTTCTCCTAACAAAATCGCTGCCATACAACTCTCGCCCGCAAACACGTTTGGTAAGTCCTCGGCTGCATTTGACGAAGTCGCTTTATCACCAGCACCGCTTTTAGCAACCACACCCTTTTTCCACGCGTTTTCCCGCCCCAATTCCCCAAACTGCCTCTCTCCCAGCCTTCTTTCAATCATCTTCCGCACGTCATTGCCTTGGATTGATTCTTCATCGCCGTCGTCAGCACCTCTTGCACCGCGCATACTGACCGCAAAACAGACCACATCCAACAAGTTCATTTTTCTCGAAACTAGCAACTCCGGTGAGTACCTGCATCTTCTCTCATCGCAAAATCGCGCATCATCGCGTCGTGTTGTGGTGTTTTGCAACCGCGTCACCTCGCGCGCATAGCAGCATAGCAGCATACCACCACACCACCACCAAGCCCACTCACCCAAGCACGCCATTTGTTTTCAACCAAATCTACCACTACTGCACTTGGCTTGAGCTTTGAACTACTAATATCCATCGCGCCTGCCCATTACCCTTCCTCTCACCTACAAGTTGCTTGCCACTCTACCAGTAGCTAACCACCAGCAACAGCACACCCACCACCACCATGCCTAAGGAGAAGACCACCCGCAAGGCTGCCCCCAAGTCCAAGGCCGATGGCGGCAAGAAGAAGAAGGGTAAGTCATTCACCTGCCCTTGCTTGCCTCATTGCTAACATGAATAGACCCCAACGCGCCCAAGCGTGGTCTGTCTGCATACATGTTCTTCGCCAACGAGCAGCGTGAGAAGGTCCGCGAGGACAACCCCGGTATCAAGTTCGGTGAGTTTACGCCGCTAATCATTTTCAACCCCAATTCTAACCATCTATAGGCGAGGTCGGCAAGCTTCTCGGTGAGAAGTGGAAGGCCCTGAATGAGAAGCAGCGCACTCCTTACGAGGCCAAGGCTGCTGCCGACAAGAAGCGCTACGAAGAGGAGAAGGCCGCTTACCAGGTATGTTTTTTTTGTTTGCAGCAAATTTGCAATGACAGCTCCGCTAACCATCCCCCAGGCCGGCGAAGAGGAAGAGGAAGAGTCCGAGTAGAGTTCTCAACTCATCTGTGCTTTCAGTAACCCGCGCATGCGTAATGACGATTTGTCATGGGCGCACTGGGTAGCAAGCCTCTCTCGATTTCCTTTGTGATATTCCTACTTCTTAATGGGTTCGTTATCTCTGCGGAGGAAGGTCTTGGGCTAGCAAATCTGTGGTTCATTTCGTTAAAGACGGCCGCAGTCAGTACGATTCGCGCTGATGGTGGGCAATCATGATGTTTGGGCGTCTTATCCTCCTTGACGCCACGAAAGGAACATCACGAAGCTCATGACCAAGTCTATGTACACTAGTCAACTGCTATATGGAAAATGTTTGCTGCTTCTACAATGTTTTCACCGCGCTTTTGATGTTCGTCTTGGCCTGGTAGCCCGCGTCCCAGCTCAACCCCTTATGCTGTCGTTGACGGTGTGATGAAGGCATGACGCATCTGTCTATCATGACTGACAGACCCTAATACCCTCTGTCAATGACAACATTAGACCCTTCTCCTCACGTCACACATGACCCATACTGCCCTCACCGCTGGTACCGGGATTCCGCATCTCCCCCCGCCCACGCCTCTCACCTGCTCCTTCCCCATGCCTCCCTTACCAAACTATCCAAAGACACCCCTGCGTCTAAGCAAACCCCTCCAAACCTGTACCACCCATGTTCCGTGGTCTTTTCACATGTAGATATATACTAAACAAATCAGCTTCTTTCCATCAATCAACACACGCAAAGCGTCGTTGGGCTAGTGGTATGCTATCGCCTTCCCAGCAATGTCCACAAGCGAAGAAGGCGGGGATCACGGGTGTAAGTAGTCGTGGCCCTTTCCGAGGGAGCAGGTGGCCCGTTCGATACGTGTTACTAACCCTGTTGTACAGTCGAACCCCGTACGGCGCAGTTGTTCTTTTCTTTTTTTTGCGGTTGGAGATTTATGTGGTAGAGAGGGAGTGAGATGGCTTGGTGTGATCAATGGCACAAAGTATAGATAGGCTTTCATAACAAAGGCTTTATGCACAGCTGTGGGGTATTTATTTTTAGTATTTTCAATACATCACAAGTATCTTCGGGGGGGTATGTTCCAAACGCCTGAGCTTGCCACCTCTTCATCACCGTGCAGCAAATATACAGCAGTCTACGCCAAGAAAGCCTTTCTGCTATTGCCGGCATTTTTGCGCCTTCTCTGCTACCTCTGACGAGTACCAAAATCCCGGCTGCACTCGTAGTTTCCATCGTTTACCCATCATTCTCTCTGCAGCACGACCATGACACCCATCATGCCCAACATGACTTGCTTGAGCCATGGGTGCTCACTCAGTAAAATGGTAACGTATCCGACAAAAGGTATGAAGCCGACAACGCTTCCGATGACGTCTTCTTGGCGGTTCAGAAAGGATTGGCCGGCAGCGTAGAGTTCGGTGTCATCTGCAAGGTTGTTGTCTCCCTTGGTGAGGAGGCGGAGGGGTGTTTTACTATAGACGTGACTGTCAGCATGGATTCTTCACAAAACCCGTGCGGATCCCTCAAGATATCGCAACACGCCCATTTCCATACATCCAGTCCCCAAGTAGCACAGACTGAAAAAAAAAGCGACTTACCCTCCCCCATATCTCCTCACAACGCGATGCACAATCGGGATATCCTTGCCCTTGACATTATACACGACAATCTCGCCCACTTGCGTATCCGCTCCCCTGTTCCACAAGAACAGCAGATCACCTCGCTGGAACGCAGGCTCCATGGATCCGGAGAGTACGACGACAATGGGTGACGGCGAGTCGGATGCGACGGAGAGACCCTTCCACATCATGAAAGCGGTGGAGAGGACGAGAGCAAAGTTGAGAACTTGCGCGGCAAGTTGCCGGGGCTGCATATCGGCGATTCCTAGCATATTTGCGGCTGTGGTTGTTGGCTTGCGTGGTAGTAGGTGTGGTAGGTGCTTGCTTGCTGGGTGGAGAGAGAGGTTCTGTGCGTCGGGAGGAAGGGTGTTGCAGAAGAAGTTAAAGCAGCGAATGTGAGGTTTAATTCTACGTGTATTACGTGGCGTATGGCGAGTGACTCAGGTAGGGGAGTGGAACTGCGCGACAGAGTGTGCGCGTACCCGTGAGATTTTGGGCAAGTGGTTAGGTGATGCCAGATGTCCTTGGCTTTCGTGGTTGCGGCCAGCTTAGTCAACCTCCGAGATGGGGGAGCTATGAACTCCGCAATGCTGCACTTGGACATGCATCGTGAAACCTTTATGATTTGCACAGACTGATGCCCATCACGGCTGATTTCTCTAGTTACCACTGCATAGAGGTGCAGTCGATGATCTTGTGACTTTATGGGGTCGCTGACTGTTATTAGTCGATGGTCATTACTCAAGCAGTCTGCCAGGTAGCATCCCGAACAATGCAGAATCATCATGTCTATCATAGGCTTAGTATCGCAATGCGTCAATTGGGACTACAGTGTTCAAATGTCAAAACCATGCGCGGAATCTTAATGTCGAAACCTTTGTCTCTCACCTGACGGGCTCTTTACTTGAAGCTACCTTCACTCAGATGTGAGACCCCTACTTGAAAAATGGCCAGTATGTCCAGCTTCATCGTTTCAACTCTGGGCAGCTCTTCAGTCTCTCTACCAACCTCTGTGGAGCCTTTGAAGTCTAGTATCCTCTCTCATTCGACTCCAACACATAGCCCTCAGTCATACCTATACCCCACCGGTTTCAGACCACAAGCGCACCATGGTGCAGCCCAGTCCAGGCAGTCTTGTTCAATACCAAGCTTCCGTAACCACATTACCGCCATGGCCGGCAGTCGTATGTACCGATGACATGGCACCAACAGAAATGCAGCGAACTCGACCGCATGGCTATTTCTATGTCACGCTGATTCTGCTATTGGACGAACGTTTTGAATTGTGGGTAGAACCGATCAAAATCGAGGTGAAAAGTTCCCAAAATTGACTAAAGCAGCCGTTGGGCCCGTACATCCGAGTTGGGAGAATATGATCCTTTCGCACCATATACACACGAAGAGACAGTAGCAAGTACCCCGCGGCTCGGTGATGCGTATGAGATGGCGAATAATGCCCTAGAGGCTGGCTTTACGCTTGAAGATTGGCGAGATCGAGTGAATCAGCGGAGCGTTATGTCAGACTCATACTCAGACGATGATGGAAGTGATGACGATTTCGAGATCCAATGGGCACTTCAGGCAAGTCAAGAGGACTACGACCGCCAGCATTCACAGAAGAGAACGAGGCTTCCATCGCCGCCAAAACGAGCAAGAGACCACAGAAGTCGGATAACTGTAATCACAACAAAAGGTAAAGAGAGAGCTCATACCAGCAGGCCATCACGAGGCACGCAGATCCACCACTCCCGAACGATACCAAACGACTACAGTGACCTCCTCACTTCGAGGCCGCACGTCCGACCACCTCCGTTGCGGATATCCGAAGGCGCATCTTCTTCACTACCATCACCCGTCTCACCGTTGCCTCTGGGCAGATCCTATACACCCATTGACCTTACAGATGATAGCAGTTCGCAACAGCCGAATGATAACCAGTCGGGAACAGCGCGAACGTCGACTAACGCACCAAACCCAACGCCTTTTCAGCAAAACTCGTTCCTTGACCGCACTCTAGGCGGGCTTGGTAGGAGCTTCCAAGAGCCGGCGAGCGACACCGTTGAAGGCGAATTGTAAGTCCGTTGATACCGTAACATAGTCTTGTCCACTAAACCTGCATATAGGTCACAAAGCAAGGAATTTGTCCAGATACCCGTAGGCCCCGATGGCGTAGTCAGTACTCTACCGAAAGCTTGTGTGTGGAATCGTAAATACTGGCTAGACGTGAGGTAAGTCACTGACGAGCCATGGACGAATGCAACTTCATTCTACCATCATATATATGTGGCTAATGATTCAAACAAGGTTCGGCGTCAACCACTTTGGCCTCAACGACGACGGCATATACGAACTCCAACACCCCGCCCTCCCCGAGATCGACCCAGGCGACTTCGTCTTCGCCGCCGAATACCTCGAAAGCGACGACTTTGGCCACCGCAACCCACGAGACGGACACGACGATCAGATGCAAGAAGCATTCGTCCAATGCATCGCCGCATGGGGTGTTGCAGAGAAACTGCGCATGCACGACCTCATGGACCACATCATCGACAAATTGGAGCGGCACATTGAGCCGGAGCTAATGGCCGTTTTCATCTTTGCTACGCAAATCTACAGGGCTGAGGAAACGGGCCTTCCGTCGCAGGTGAGGCTACAGGATTATTTAGCGACGTATATTGCGCAAAATTGGTGGATTTATCTGGGGGATGATCATTTGAGTGGTGCGTTTATTGAGAGACTTAAGACGTTGCCGGATTTGGAGAGGGATATTTACGCGAGACGGCTGGTGGCGCTAAATGAGAGGCTGGACGCGGAAAAGGATGGACCGGAAGATGGGGAGATGGGTATGGGTTGAGTCTATGGTTCTGTTTGGGCTAGCACGGGAGAAAAAGGAATTACATTTTGCATATAGTTATGCTTGCCAATATTTTCATCATTATAGGGTCATTGTAGTCATATATATCAAAAAGGTTACCCTGAACGCCACGATGCTGCCACCATGTATCCAATACGTCTCATCAAACCTGTATCGCTTGCAACTCAACAAATGCAGCTTATTCGGAGTCACTTTCAAACTCTGGAACATTCGGATCTGCGCACAGAGATATCAGCGAAGAACATTTGATCAAATGCACATCCATCCCTCCAACATACCTCTAAGAGCCATGTACTCCAGCGTACCCCCAACCATCTCCATCAGCGATTCCCTCACCAAGTTCAACTCCTCCTCCGGAATCAAGGTATCTGTATCCGCCATATCAATCGAAAGCCTAATTCCTTGATTTCCTGGACCCAACCTCGTTATGAAGTCCAAAAGGCCCTCTAATGTAAACTTGGAAATACCGGAGATAGTGACAGTCCGGAGATACGGCAAGCTAGCGAGATGTGGCAGGACAACGTCATTGAGCTCGAGACCACTGACATACAGATCCTCGAGTAGCGTGAGATCAGCAATGATGGTGATGAGATGTTCGTCACGCAGAACTTCTGGTAGTATAAGGTGTAAATCCCAGAGTTGATGTAGTTGCCTCAGTGAATCAACTAGGATATCCAAATCATCGCGAAACATGCCCTCGGTATCTCCACTCAAGAACAAGACATTTAGTGAGGACTTTTGATGCACCAAAGCCTTGTGAAATGTTCTGTGGTCCTTTAGCGTGTACGAGTCAATCTCCAAGCTGCACAGTTTGATCTTGTCTTGCAACAAAACTGGCGTTATGATGGCGGCGCCAGACTGCAGTTTGTGGAAGCTGAGGCGTTGCAGATCTGTACAATTCCGGAGCCAAGATACCGTCTTAAGAAAAACGTCATGGGCGGTTGCTTCGAGGTCGACACTGCCATGAATGTCTTCGATACGGAGGGTTTTTAGTGCCGTGCAGCCTTTGAGTAGTGATAGATGCGGGATTGAATCGTTAGAAACGCATAGTCTCAAATCCGCGAGCGATTTCCCGTGGTTGTTTAGTGCTGCAAAGGTCTTGGCTCCTGCTTTGACGTCGCTGATGGTTTGCAGTGTTTCCAGCGTATTGGGGCGCATGGAAGAGAGGAACTTGGCAAACTTCTGATCGTTATCGACGGAGATCCAGGTATAGATCATTAGGGATTTGAATCGAGGACAGTGTTCATAGATTGAGGAGTGTACCAGCTCATCTTCCAGTGGCTTGCCGTCCCATAGCTCCAGGCTTTGTAAGCGTGGAAGACGGGGCGTCCATCGTACAAGGGCACCGGGTTGTACTGATGACGGTCAGACGACTCGCATACTTTTGGAAGAGATACATACATTCTCCACTGATTATTTCAAGAGTGGGTGTGTGTTGGGTCACAACTGTCAAATGTTAACCTATGAAGCGATGAGCCGATTGAGTATCGTTACCTTCGCCAATCGCGTCGATGATGTCTGCTGTCTTGATTCGCGTATACTTCCTCCCCTTTATGTTAGTTCCAGTTTCTGTCTTCTCAAACTGCTTCAAAGGTCCAGAGAAGAATTGCCTAGCCTAGGGTTAGGGACTGACAGTGTTTGTTGACCAAAGTCTACTCACTTGGAGACCTTTGCTCGGAACTGATCGTCATCAAGTAAATAGCCAAGATCGCGAAAATCAAGCGATCGAATGTAGCGACAATACGGAAAAAGAGTGGCATCAAGGCTTGATGCGACAATGGATCGCCATAGGATGGACCATTTCTGGATTGTGAGCAGCTTAGTGGCGGCTGGCAGGCCATAGAGATCCTCTCCCCCACCTCGGACTGGAGCTAGATGATGCGACCTTTCCCATCGCATTAGTATAGTATAACGCACTTAGGGGTGTCACTTACTTGTACAGATGAGTTAATGCAGGTACGGCAAGGGCGCGGCTGGAGCAAGCGCAATTAAAGAGCGTGTCGAACTGTTCCTGGTTCGCTAGCTCCTCGCATAGAAGATGCAAAATATCATCTGGAATCGAGGGCTGAGACATATTACATAGAGATACAATTTCAAACTATTGAAGTTTGCTGTATGCTCAGAGTAGCAGGGCGCGATGATGTCAACAGCGCTAGCGCGTCAGAACGCGCTGTTTCCGCTTTTGGCAACCTCACCAACACTCGCGGCCAACACCAGCATGTCGCCACGATGCGGATAGTCGGGACAGGACAAGATGGTCGTCCTCAACTTCACTCTTACGCCTGAGGCAGCTTCCAAGGTTCACGACCTTCTCGTCTGCCTAGGTAAATTCAGCGATACCGTAGCCATTGAGGCGCGTCGAGACAAGGTGGGTTTGCCGCTCTTCTTTCAGTTTGTCCAGCGCCTCATATATATCGCATTAGTTCACATTCACCGCTCTCAATTCTTCAAAATCCGCATACGCCGCAGTTACGTTGGATGGCAAGCAGTTTTTTGCCAGCTATGAGTGCAGACCAAGTCACGGTGGACCGGATGGTCGCTTCACATGCAGCATGTACACGAAGGCGCTGCTATCGGTCTTCAAAGGCCGTTTATACGATCCTCTAGGCCGAGATGGAGCGATAGATCGCTGCGAAGTGAGTGTGCAAGAGCGGGAGAATGAGACCCAATGCCGATTCATCGTCAAGATGGTATGCAACCAGGGTGTCATTAAGACATACAAGCTCACGTACGAAGCTGTGGATGTAATGCACGCACTATTCGATCGAAGCGTCGCAAAGAACCGTTGGATTATGCATTCTGGTGCCGTTAAGGAGTATATTGAGTACTTTGGTACCAAAACCGAGATGCTTGACATCTTCGCTGGAGACGATGACCGCTGTGTCTTCAAGAGCTACACAGAGAAGATCACGAATGGAAAGGAGATCCTGAAACACCCACTCGTCACGGCAGTAGCAGTCAACACGTCCGACTTCGAAGAGTTTACAGTTCAGGCGGGCATGCACATCATCATCAACGTCAAGGACTTCAAGGCTATCGTTGTTCACGCGGACACACTAAAGACTAGTCTGAAGGCGTTCTACTCCCAACCAACGCGACCATTGCAGTTCAGCTACGGCAGTGACAGCCTAGTTTGCGAATTTACGCTGATGACCTCGGGTGACTACACTGCAGCTCCAGCCATTCCAACCCCGGTGCCCCAGGCAATGAGCAGCAGACATACGTCTCGCGCACCATCAACCACAATAGTAGAGCGCGAGGACAGCCGCAGCTTTCGATCTGACATGCCTCCACCGGTGCAGCCAGCATCACGAAGGGACGGGTCGGGCAGATTACGGAACCCAGGATCTCGTCAGGCTTCATCAGCACAAGCACAGCCCACACGTCATGATTCAGATAGTCTGTTTGTTCCCGAAGACGAAGATGCAGCCTGGGCCCCCCTTGACTATGATAAGGAAGAAACACTGGGTTGGGATGCGAGCGCCTCCCACGATACATCGGCATTCCCAACGTTTACTGATAGTGGCAATATGCCAAGGAGGAGCACTGCAGATAGTACCGAAGTGTTTGAGCCTACTCAGCGTGTGTCGCAGATCCAGGGATTGTGGTAGCAGTATGGCGACGGTGGAGGCATTGCGATCACACAGTCAAATGACTACAACCAGTCAGCACACCAGGACGCGTACTCAAAGCCGCTACAAGTGTAGCATGCATGTAGAAACGGCAGCCTGGGATCGCCCCCCGACAGATCAAGTGGGGCTTATCTATTCAGAAAGTAAACAATTGGCTTAGTTTCATACATTACCCCAACTGACTTAGCATGGATGACAACCTAAGCAATGAGTTGAACTTTGTTGTCACGATTCAGTGCAACTCTCCCGTGCCGATACTGGTCCTGGAAGACTCCGAACACCTCACGGACTCAATCTCATGTAAGACAGGACAGGTCATTCTTAAGCTTGCCCCAGGATTCGACGCTGTTGCCACGAAGAATGCGCTGTTCCGTCTCCAGGGAGATGAGTTGATTGTCACTTCTCACTATGAATCCAACGACAATGGCGAGTGACGACTTTTCAAGTAAGGCACTCCTTGCAACGTGCACGCTACTTCATTCCAGCAAAATGCTTTCTAATGATAAAGTGTATGCGCTATCTTCTCGAACAATTGTGGCGCAAGATATAGGTCTCAAGGTCGAATCCGGCAAGACAAGCTCCGAATTTTCGGTCGATACCCAGGAAACTACGTGGCAGATGTCCTGCAAAATCTTGATGTGAAGATATACTATATCAGCGAGAGCCATGCGCTGCGTCTCTATGGAACATGGAAACGTCGAAAAGACGGCTCTAGTCCCACTCCGACATCTCTGGATGCCCTCCCAACGTACAGCATACCCGCACCAACTGCAACTTCCACTGACCCCTCAAATACGCTTGAACTGAGTTGGAACGCCGATCCCAACCAGGAGCTCATCCATTCCGAAGACTCCGTTCTCTTGTCTTGCATAAACTGCTCAGCGTGCCTCGCCCACACACCCACTATTGATATAGATCACAAGGTCAATGGATATCTGTAAGATTACCAGTCAATTCACAGCTGAAAGAAGTTATCCGAACGAATGCGACAAGAATGTATCATACGGCTTTGAAATCAACGTAGGAGTTCTACGCCAGGCTACTTTATATTACGTTCAAATCTACGTGGAGGTTCCCGATAATGCCCAGCTGAACCTCGGCTTCCAATACCGACAACTTGTTCATCCCAGGCTTTCAGAACACGACTGTGACTGTCATCCCTTTCTAAGCAGCCACCGACATTGAAAGCGTGATGATCGACGTTTCGTTGCGTCATCATGTCCAAGTGAGCTTCGAGTTTGACCACAGTCTGGAAGAGCTTATGATAGGAGTTTATCTTGTTTTACCAAGATACTGCTCCAAATTCATGTCTCTAACCGGTATCTACAAGAATTGTCAAAGTCTGGAGACAAACCAGAGTGGGGAGAAGGATACTGCCTAGCGAGTATTAACAACTGCCGTACAGATACAAAAACTGGGGATTGGCTGATTGGAATAGCTGGTAAAGTGACATCACCGCTTGTTCCTGGTGTACCTTCGATCGACCAATCGAGTGGTGTGGAAAACATGTGTTTGAATGTCGATGCGACGTCCAAGACGTACATGAATGCTAAGGAGGTCATACAGGAGGAAAAGAAGAAGAAGAAGGGGGAGAAGGAGAAGGAGGAGAAGGAGAAGAAGAAGAGGAAGAAGAAGAAGAAGAAGAAGAAGGAGGAGGAGGAGGAGGAGGAGGAGGAGGAGGAGGAGGAGGAGAAGGAGAACAATGCTGTTGGTTTGAAGCCATTCACGTCTGGGATGACATGCATGGTAGTGTTTGCGTTGGCGATGGTCATCCTGGCGTAGACACATCTAGTTAGTGGAGGTACTGCTAAGGAGCTCGCTTTTATCATCTCATCAGCTTGTGCAACATATATCACATCTGATGATAATTTGTTAAAAGAGAGCTCCTTCCTACTAGATAAAAGCACTCGTGTGTTGCGCCTCCTGCCGAGATAGAAGAAAATAAAAGGTCGTTACTTCTCACACCACTTCCACCGATGTCCCTTCCATGTTTGAAATTGGAAGCGGAGCCGTAACAGTATCTGTGTTGATGATACCGCATCTTTGAAAGCTTATCTTGAGCCACATACCACAACATACAGCTTGCATGTATCGCGGAAGCAGTCCGACTCGATGACGTGGGTCTCGCCTATCCGCCGATAGCGGGGCTCATTCGAGAAAACGTCCCTCTTGCACCTCACCAGGTTGAGAACTCTAAACTAAAACTCAAGTTCCTCCTCACTACTCGTTCCAAATGGCACCGAAGCGCATCTTGGTAATCGCTGGCTCGGACAGTTCGGGTGGGGCGTACGTACGCATACATGCATCCGCCCCTCCTTCGTTCAGCCACTAGAGCTAACTATCCCACCACACCAACAGCGGACTAGAAGCGGACCAGAAAGTCATAGCAGCGCATGGCTGCTATGCTATGACAGCTACGACCGCATTGACAGCACAGAACACGCTCGGTGTACAGGACATCCATCACACGCCGCCTGAATTTGTACGGAAGCAGATTGATGCTGTCTGTGATGATGTGGGCGTGGATGTTGTCAAGACTGGTACATTCAATGCTTTTGGAGCGGTGAGTATGTTTACTGATGTGTCGCTTTAGGCATGCTCGCGTCTGCTGAGACGATCGAGATTGTTGCCAATGCCTTAAGAAGGCACAATATCAGTACCAGTATTGTCGATCCTGTATGTTATCTCGTCTCTTGGCTTCATAGCAATGACTAAGAAGTATAAAGGTGATGGTATCCACATCTGGATCCCAGCTTCTGCCTGAAACCGCCGTTTCGACGTTGATCAAGTTACTCCTTCCTCTTACAACACTTCTCACACCCAATCTTCCAGAAGCAAAGCTACTGCTACAAACCACCAGAACAGATGTAACAGAACCCCAGAATGTCGACGATATCGTTGCTCTGGCGCACCGTATTCGTGAACTCGGACCAAAATGGGTATTACTGAAAGGCGGTCATCTTCCACTCACCCGCGGCCGGGTAGTAGGTAAAGGAGAGGAAGAGAGGGAAGTAGTGTTGAATGTGTTGGTCGGTGAAAGCGGCGTAACCATACTCGAGGGTGAGTATATACGATCCAGGAATACGCATGGGACCGGATGTTCACTAGCAAGCGCAATCGCGTGTAACCTCGCTGGGGGGATGTCTATGGCCAAGGCTGTGAAGAAAGCAAACCAGTACATTGAAGCAGGTATCAAGACTGCAGTGGACATTGGTAGTGGGAATGGGCCGATCAATCACTTTCACTCAGTGTACATGCTGCCATTCACATCTGGTAACTTCATCTCGTATTTGCTGGATCGCGAAGAAGTCCAAAAGCCATGGAAGGAGTATACGCAGCATGAGTTTGTGCAACGAATGGGTGATGGAACACTGCCTGTGGAGAAGTTCATGTACTATCTCGTGCAGGACTACTTGTTCTTGGTGCAATTCTCACGAGCGACGGCGTTGTCAGCGTACAAATCAAGCAACCTCCAGGACATCGGAATGAGTGTGCAACAGGTCGTCACACTGCAAGAAGAGATCAAACTGCACATCAATTTCTGCAAAGAGTATGGCCTTTCTGAAACAGATATCATCAACACGGAAGAAGACCAGGCCACTACTGCATACACCCGCTATGTCCTCGATATCGGCATGTCCCAAGACTGGCTTGCTCTACAAATTGCACTGCTACCTTGCCTCATCGGATACGGTATCATCGCGAAGAGATTGTATGAAGACCCAAGCTCTGTGAGGATCGGAAGCAGATACTGGATATGGATTGAGCAGTATGTGGCAGACGAGTACAGACAGGCAATGATGAGAGGGAGTGAGTTGGTGGAGAAGCATGCCGAAGGTCTGAGTGCGAGCCGGGTGGAAGAGCTGGCAAAAATCTTCGTGCATGCTACAAATGTGAGTAATATTGTAGCAAGCTTGTTGGGGATAATGCTAACCAAATATAGATGGAGAGAGGGTTTTGGGACATGGGGTTGAGATCTGGGGAACTCCAAAGGCGGAGTCAGGTGATGGACCAGACAGGCACATCTCGTGATCACGAATAGTTCGAAAGTACCATGAATCACTGTAATGGGCTCCTCTAGATGTTCAACAACGCTACAAGGCCTGTCACGTGTCTACTTACTGTACGCCTGGAACTATGCCTACATGGTTTCTTTTGTGTTTCACCTTAACTAGTGAGATTTTCTACTGAGGCAGGACTATTCATGGTTATTCCTGCTACCAAAAGAAAACAATCCCATTTACCGCGACGTCGTGTGCTGCAGAGTTTGTACAGGCATGTTCTTCGAATTTTGCGGTGGCGACGTGGTGGTCCGGCATGGGGCCGGCTTCCCCGACCAGATAACGGCAAGCTCCGGCCTAACCTGACACGTCGAGACCCTGTCGCTAGCGCGGGCTAGCGTCTCAAAAAATGTGCAAGCGCAGAGGCAAGGCAACTTTTCCTGTCGCGCTCTGCCCTTCTGCTTTCCTTTCACTACACCCTCACCCTCTACTATCTGTGCTTCTTTTATCGCACATCTCGCGACACCTTTCCAAGTCGCTCTACTACATCTAATACATTTTCGCGGTCTCCGATCACGAAACACGCTCCCTCAGATCTAAACAGATCCCCTTTGACGCCAGTCACTACCAAACACATACACATCATGTCTTACAGCGGCGGATATGGCGGCGGCGGCGGTGGTGGAGGATACGGCGGCGGTCGCGGCGGAGGCGATCGCGGCTACTCGAATGGGTACGCAAGCAGCAGCGGATATGGGTCTTACAACAACTCGACAAGCCAACATGCATCGTACGGGTAGGGCGATTCACCCCCTTCACACGGGAAAGGCATCATAGTCGTGGTTCTTGAACAACCTTCCATCTGCCAGCATTTCTTCTTACGATTCTGCGCGCAGTTTGAGTACAGAGACCGAGTCCTACTTCATTTCCATTGGGGATGAAGCAGACGGTGGTCACGTACACATTGCGATAACGTAGAATCTCCCCTCCTGTCAGTCATTCCATCTCAGAGATCATCTACTAACATTTGTACAGTGGCGGCGGCGGCGGCTACGGCGGCGGTTCCAATGGCTACTCCGGTGGCGGAGGATACGGCGGCGGAGGTGGTGGCTACGGCGGTGGTGGTGGTGGTGGCTTTGGCGGACGCGACGGCGGCGACCGCATGTCGCAACTCGGCCAAGGCTTGAAGACACAACAATGGGGTATGTCTGTTATTTTTGACTCAACTCACGAAGCCAGTGCTAACAAACTCTCAGACCTTGATACAATGCCCAAATTTGAAAAATCTTTCTACAAGGAGGATCCCGCTGTCACTGCTCGCTCAGCCGCAGAGGTCGCTGAGTACCGCAAGGAACACCAGATGACCGTCAAGGGCGAGAACATCCCTAAGCCCGTCACAACTTTCGATGAGGCTGGCTTCCCGTCGTACGTCATGAACGAGGTCAAGGCACAGGGTTTCGCGAAGCCCACTGCTATTCAAGCCCAGGGATGGCCCATGGCTCTCTCTGGTCGCGACGTTGTTGGTGTTGCCGAGACCGGTTCCGGAAAGACCCTCACCTACTGTCTTCCTGCCATCGTCCACATCAACGCCCAGCCTCTCCTCGCGCCAGGTGACGGTCCCATTGTCCTGATCCTCGCCCCCACTCGTGAGCTTGCTGTCCAGATTCAGCAAGAAATCAGCAAATTCGGAAAATCTTCTCGCATCCGAAACACCTGCGTTTACGGAGGTGTCCCCAAGGGTCCCCAAATTCGTGACCTTGCTCGCGGTGTCGAGGTATGCATCGCCACTCCCGGACGTCTTATCGACATGCTTGAGGCTGGCAAGACCAACCTCCGCCGTGTTACTTACCTTGTTCTCGACGAGGCTGACCGCATGCTTGACATGGGTTTCGAGCCTCAAATCCGCAAGATCATCGGACAGATTCGCCCTGACCGACAAACTTGCATGTGGTCCGCAACATGGCCCAAGGAGGTTCGCCAGCTGGCGGCCGACTACCAGAAGGACTGGATTCAAGTAAACATTGGTTCCATGGACCTTTCCGCTAACCACCGCATTCAACAAATTGTCGAGGTCTGCACAGAGTTTGAGAAGCGTGACCGCATGGCCAAGCACCTCGAGACAATCATGAGCGACAAGGACAACAAGATCCTGATCTTCACAGGTACCAAGCGCGTTGCTGACGAAATCACCCGATTCCTTCGTCAGGACGGCTGGCCGGCGCTTTGTAAGTTGACTCGCTTCCCATGGCATGAACACTGCTAACATTCAACCAGCCATCCACGGCGACAAGCAGCAAAACGAACGTGACTGGGTCTTGAACGAATTCAAGACTGGCAAGAGCCCCATCATGGTTGCTACTGACGTGGCTTCCCGTGGTATCGGTATGATTACGAACCCCCCCTCCCCCCTCTCCCCTCCCCCAACTATTATTATGCGTGAACTGCCATTGTGCTCTGCTTAGGTCGTCTTGTGCGCTGGTTACATTCGCTTCCATGACATCGTCCAGGGCTTGCATCTCTCTCGAATCTGATCCCCAGGGATCCTTGGTTACGCTGGCGAGGCTTCTAGTCTTCGCTATTTTCTGTTTCTGGTATTACCCGAGGTACCTCTGAAGCAAGCTGCCTGAGATATTTGACTTGTACGAGTCACACTCTCTTCCAAGGGTTTCTGGACCAGGAGACATCCACAGCCTTCCCACTGGACTTGATGCCGTGATCTTCGTTGTAGCGCACAGAGACGGTTGCATGCAACATACTGCAGCTTCACGCGATCCAATCATGATCGTCGTATGCTCTTTTTATCAGTCACTAACCTTTGCTTTTAAAGATGTCCGCAACATTACTCACGTGTTCAACTATGACTACCCGAACAACTCGGAGGACTACGTCCACCGTATTGGTCGTACTGGTCGTGCTGGCGCTAACGGTACTGCCATCACTCTGTTTACCACAGACAGTATGTATACTCTTCTTCCCACATATGGTCAATTCGCTAACAACCATATCAGACTCCAAGCAGGCTCGTGATCTCGTCCAGATTCTTACAGAGTCCAAGCAGCAGATTGACCCTCGTCTGCACGAAATGGCCCGCTACGGTGGTGGAGGTGGCGGCGGCGGTCGCTGGGGAGGTGGACGCGGCCGTGGTGGAGGCCGAGGCGGACGCGGTGGTATGCGCTACTAGCCCTTTCGACAATGAGCGAGTCCTAACGCCAATGCCAGGTTGGACCGGAGGTAACAGTGATCCTGTTCGCAACAGCCGCTGGTAAACGAGCTATCTGGGCGAACCCGCCCATCAACCTTCAGGATGATGAGTGCCCACCTCAATTTTGCTTGGCCGTTGAGATATCCATTTCGAGATCGCTTCATGTTTCATCCCTTCTTTCGTTCGACGGATTGCTGTTGTACCTGTTCAAGCTCTGTCGTACGCTGATACCCGAAGGGCAGCGCCTTGATCTCCATGCAAGTACATCTTCTCAGTATGGCGACATTGTTCGCCCGCATATAGACTGGCATCGGTTTTCCTTTTTCATTACGGCTGCGCATATGCAGCAACTTCTTCGCGGGCACTCCGCCGCTTTGCATCATGGCGCTGGTGGCGTTATATCCCAGAAAAAAAGTTCCTGTCACAGTAATAGCGATATAGAATACAGTTTCACGATATCTTATACATTGTGCATTATTCATTTGCCCCTGCAGTTTGGTGTTGTATTGTTCTCTACATGTAGCGCTCTCCGGCTGGTCGGTTGGCTGACTTTGGGTGCTGCGGAGACGTTCATTGCATTTCTTTGCGCGGTGATCAGATACTTTATCGAGGCGTCGCAATCAGCCAGAGAAACCGTCACCCATCTGCTACTACTCTCCAATATCGTGAGTCACTCCAGGCCATGCTGATTCCCGCTAATGGGCAATCACATGTATCAACGCCCGCATTCCTACATAACAAGTGCTCATACGGTAACTGCTCTCACTCCGCATACTATTCACTACAAACCAACAGCGGAAGAGCACAGGATGACTGCGTTGGTAATTTTATATCCCCATATAGATGCACACATGTGAACAAACAGCGCATGAAATGTACTGTTTGTATTTTTTACTCGCATTCAACATTATCCCATCTCCACCTTGAACTATTTGTTTTTGTTTTTGCAGACTGCAATTAGAAAAAAGAACGTATCCTGGCGTGTTTGGGTTTTTTAAGAAGAAGACCATACAGAGTTTGAAAATGTTGTTTTAGCGATGCCGTAGACATCGATATCCTGATCTACCGTTTTTGGTTGGAGAAGGAGGGGAAACACACATGTTTTTTTAGAAGTATATTTTCGCGTTTTAGAAAGAATAGCAGTGATTTAGTAATGTGGAGGAGAAAGTGATAGTGAAAATGGGAGTAGGGGGGTTTGTATATCCGCTGAATGGATCTGTGCGCTTTCTGGGAGATGGAGAAGGGGTGTGGGGCAAGGAGAGGGACAGACGAACGTCATCCATGAGCTGCTCCAGAGATTTCGGGATATGATATCATAGATGTGGTATTCTTAGTAGGTTTTCAGTCAGAAGAGAGGCAGATTCCCAGGCATCAAGTATTCGTATATACTATTTTTTTGTTTTAGAAAGAGTTGGAGGCAGGTTTTCATCACATAGTCGTCGATGATTCTTAAGTATAATAAGAAGCTAAAGGACAGGAAGGTGGGGGCGGTCATCGAAAAGACGCTGACCTCTTTTTAGCCGTGGTTTAACGCGAGTAGTAGGGAAGAGGGAGAATAATAAAAGAAGACCATACTTCTACCGTATTGTTGTTTTGGCGGAGAAGACAGGACATGTCGTTTGGATCAATAGGTGTCCAGTTAGAAAAGGGAAGAATAGACGGTCTTCGTCATACTCTGCTGTTGTTATCCATTTTGGTGAATCAGGATAGAAAGTGCATAGTAGAAGGAATACAAGTATATGTGGTGCGCGAGGTTTTTATATACCCTGAAGCGTCATAGGCACCGGCAAGGGGTAGGTAATCTTAGGAAGAGCCAGCTCGAGTCCGTAAGCTATAGACAGGATGGCTGTTAGAGAAGATTAGGAAACCATCCAATACAGTTTTACTTCTTTAGAAGAGAGGCCAATAAGCAACATTTGTTTGTGAGAGTCTTTGTGTTAGTAGAACAAGCCAGGAACTCGGAAACATCGTATTGATTCAAAGCTTTTTTGGAACTAACACGAGACAAGGTAGGAAATTAAGGAAGAAGAGAGTCGATGCCTACGATAGCGTTATGTTATATACCTGCCGATTTGGAAAAATTATCCTAGTCTTATTTGAGCCAGCGGCGAATCATCATAAACACCAACGTATTTTTTCTAAGATATCTGTAAGTTCACGGCTTCTTAATTCTACCATTTTTAAGGTGAAGCCACAATGCGGAGCGCATAGCGCAAAGGAATTCCAGTTTTAGCGTAATCAGAAGCTACTAGGCCTGGACACAAAGGCTACCCATAGACGCCTTCAGATTCAGAGGGCGAAGCTTACAGGGACAGCAAGATTTAGAAAGCTAAAAAATGGGGCAGTTTTTGAAAAGGAGCGAAGGAGAAAAATTCATGTAAAAGGGTGTCGGGAAGAATAGATTACGCACTCCGCATGAGTACGGGCCCAATATCTTTGAAACAGGCGAAGGGTAGGCTTGCTACACTCCGGGCGTAAACAACGGGAGATATTCAAAGATTATAGCATTTTTTAGACACAGGCAATCATTCGACCAATTGCCTCCATGTTCTTAGACCTGGCAACAAGTTTCTAGTAATGGAATAGTGAGGAAGCAAGACAAGCAGAGATTTTTTTTATAGCGACAGGCCGAATTCAAGCCAGCATCGCACGCTTGTGTAGTAAATTTTGAAAAACACATCAAGTCTCTCAGTCTATATTTTAGTGTGAATTTTGGGGAATGCCGCAGCGGAAGAAGCCATTGGCCTCATCAATAATCGCTTTGAACCACTTTTTTCTGCTATTATGGAAGTTTAAAAAGTAGCATGGACAAGAGCCTATGCAGTAGAAGGCGAGGAGACTGGACAAAGCCTCCGACAGCATAAGACCACAGAAGTTCTGATTTAAGACTAGCAAACAAGGCGTTGTTAACTCTTTTTTTTAGGGAAAATAATAGAAGTGGAAGAAAGTAGGTAAGCGATGTCCAGGGATGCAGAGAATGACATCAGCTGTATTCATCGTTCTTTTTCATCATTTTTTTCCTATTACATCGCCGTATACTCCGCCTTTTTACTGCACTGCACACTCCCCTGCTCTCGCATCTCTTTTCCCCAGTAGAGTTATTGTACTACCAATTTCAAAAGCAAGAAAAGAGATAGCCCAGAGAGAGGAAGATCCCAATGCATGGCTGAGTACGACAAGAGTTTTTACCACACTGCTTTTCCATAAAACAGTGGGACCGGGGGTAGGACAGTGGTGGTTTCAAGAAAGGAGAATTCCATAGCATATTTTGTAGATGTGTTTTTGGTTCATAGAAAGAAAGTAAGGGATGCTGTAAAGTAGAAGGAGAAGAAGCAGCGAGGTAGAGAATATATACCACCACGTCCGCGCTTTGATCAGGTTTATCGCCAGTTGAGACACCGTCTGGCTAAGTTTTCAGATGCCACCAGCAACACTCGTAGGCCGTTTCTCAGTAATATCTTGGATGTGTTTATACATGTGTTTGAACCAAACACGACATTTGAACTTGTCTTCTTGTGTTTTCAGCAGTTCGGAAAGCCAGTCCCCACGCTTCTCATTACGCCATGGGATCGGTATTTCAACCTAACACATGCGCCTGGTAGTTTAGATATTTTGGTAGAATCAGTATGGTTTGTGGTAGAAGAGGAAGGAAAGAGAGTGCAGAGGGTCTAGGATTTTATAGCTACCAAGTTCCCCACTTCTCATAAGGCAAGCGTGATACAGCTTAGTAATGGTCCTTCAATCTGGTACGCCAAGGAGGGGCACCATAGTACTGTAGAGATAGAAATCTTCACTTCTTATGCGTACTTCGGATGCGTAAATTCGGTTTTAAGGGCATGCTAAAAACAGAGGGGGCTTAGGGGTATGTCACAGGTTTCCCATGTCTCTGTACACATGTAAAGAGTTTCTAGGTTTTTTGTGCCACGGCCAAGTCATAACACCATTGTCAAGTTTAAAAATGCTCTTAGGAACGAGGACATATTAATCGTCTAGGTTTGTGTTTTAATATTTCAGATATCTCAATTCCACAAGAAACATTGCACTATCATTTCATGATTTCGAAAGTAAATAGATATGACATGTTGACTGATGTCTTGTATTTTAAAGAGTCAAGGTCCACAAGACTATATAGCCTAGGCAAAGAAGAGGAGCGGCGTGTTTCAATGTATAGCACCAGCGCCCAAACAGCACAGCATTAGGAGCCTGACGAATACTTTTTAGAAGCCCGGGCGGGGAAAAACCGTGTTTGAATACTTCCCGAAGCATAGACTCTTTTGCTATTTGTTTAGTGCTGAGAAGGTCATCTGAAGGCATGCGGCTAGGACATTCTGTTTTTAGAAAAAGCGACCGATCTGTTGGGAACATAGGAGACGGCTATACAGATTTTAAGACGCAGAAAGACACCAGAAACATCAGGAAGGAACCGTCTAGGTTTATTAATACTACGCAATCGAGGCGGAGAGCAACATCGGAAAAATTGAAGTGCGTTTAGAACCGCAGACATGGGAAACTCTCCCTAGTGTTTTGGTGTTTTTGGAATATCGAAGAAAGGTAGATGTAGGACGAAAAGAACAATCTTCTCCCACATAACAGAATTTTCCATGTTTTTTTGGAAACCAAACCCTCACATATAGGTGTTCTAAACTCTTTTTAACCACACACCATACCACACGTTACTGCTCATTCCTAGAACTCAGAACACCAGACCAGGCACACACCCATGGTCCGTATTGCCCAGGTTTTAATAAATAACAAGAGAACACTAGACCCGACATACCATATAGCGTACATGTCTGCTTAGTTCGATAAATACCAAGAGGAAGTTTGTGCAAGGAAGGAAGTAGTGTTAGAGATGGGATATTGATACACCCCTCTCGCTCCTCGCATTACACGTGGTAATCTTTGATTTTCGGAAACAGAGAAAAACAACAACATATGACACAACCTTCCATGCTTTTCTAAATCCGCAGACTTCCCAGGAGCGGGAGAAGACATGCGGCTCGGAGTTTGGTATTTGAACAATTATTTTAACTTCCCCGGAACCCCCAACGACGTTCTTTGTCATGGAAGTCGATGTATTTGCATAGTGGTTTTCGGCTTCCACGGGGGAAAGAAAAGAACAGTAGCATGAATAACGTCTTCCTGCATTTTAGAAAGAGGAAAGATGAGTTGATGTTCTGCATCTTAGGTAGCTTTTAGAAAAAAAAAACATCTTCAGGTGTGGATGGTGAGAGAAAGAGATGAGGAGGGGCGGAGAAGAGAAGGCTTTATATAGACCAGGGGGGGGGGGGGGGTGAGGAGGGTGTTGGTCACGTCATGTTTTCCAAAAGCCGCAATATATGACATAGTCGGAGTCCAGGCACATGTGTGTACTGAAAAGCTTACATGACCTACATGCCCATTTCCTCGCGCTTTTTGATCGCAGGGGTATCAATATCCCGCCTTCCCCCTCCACACCAGCATCCCCTTTTGATATCTCGCTACACGCACAGACAAATGATGGAAATTATCAACACTCGAACGCCTCCCAATGCAAACACCTATCAAAGCTGTATCCACCAACTCCTCATTTCCGCCCAATGCTAAACCCTCTCGTCATGTAATCCGCACTATTCTTCTTATCTGGCTTATGCTCATTGTTGTGAAACAGAGTATTCACATTGTCATTCTGCGCCATCTTCCTCCTCTTGTTCCTCTCCTCTTGCTCGGCCAGCACCTTGCGCGTCAGCGATGCCGTGGCGCTGTTTTGAAGACCACCCGCGCTAGGAGCTTCTTTCTTGCCTTTTGCTTCCTTCTTTGCGGTTTTATCGTCGTCGGACGAGGAGGGCTTTGTGGTTGCAGCCGCATCACCGTTCGCTTCTTTCTCGGCATGCTTCCGCTTCTTCTTACTGCTACCTGGTGCCTTTTTGAGCGCGTGTGTGAGGCCCTTTTCCCTGAGCGTCTTGATGCGGAGATTGAGGCGCGCGATATCTGTTGGTGCGGTGGGTGCGATGGGGATGACGTCGTTTTCGGCAAAGGGCTCGTTGCACTGTGATATCCACGTTAGCCACATTCCTCACCCTATTGTAGTCTGTCGATGAACATACCGTCAAGCACGTATTCCCAGCAATCTCCTTGATCGTACTCCCCGCAAAAGCATGTCCGCAAGGAACGATGTACACGCCCTTGCTTCCTGGTCCTAATGCCGCCCCGGTGATGGGACACTTCCACTTCTCAGCGCCTACAGCACCGCCCTCCTTCTCCTCAATCTCAAACTTGACCTCGACAACATCCTTCAATCCCTTGACGCGGTCGCCAAAGGTACCTAGCTCCGAGTCCTTTACGCCGCCAACCTTCTTCATCTCAGCCTTCTCCGCATCTCCATCTTCCTTGAGCAAGAACTCGATAATCGAGTCTTTATTGTATAGAAACCCTGCGGCATCAGATACGATAGGTCGGGCGAGAGGTTTCCGCGTGAGTGGGTCAGTCGACCATGTGTATTCTTGTTGCTCGTTTTGCGCTTCTTTGATTTGCGCAGTAGTCAGGGCCTTTGCGGCTTCTTTGACGAGTTCGCTGCGTTTGGGGATGGAGCCGCCGTCGTTACCCATGGTGGGTAGTTATGTGCGGGGTTGGTAGGCGTTGTTGTATATGGGTGGAGTGGCGCAGAAGTGGTGATTGTCATGTCGCGTTGCGGCGAAGGTGCGGAGGTTTGAGTAGTTTTGGGACGTGCACGTGCCGACCGACTACCCTCGATGGATTCAAGCAAGAGAAGCAGATTCACAAACAACAATTTTTGCCAAATAGTTAGAATTTATCGTCTCGATATTTTTGCTCTATTTACATGATACAAGCGTACTGTACAAGGTCCTCTTGCCCCCATCATTTTGAACGCCTCATAAGTGTCATAACCTACATATCTCTCGCTGCCCTCCGAGCATTCGTGACCTGAGGCGAGTACATGAATCTCCGCTCCGATCTCTCAACCTGTCTAGCCCACTCATTCTTCCAAGCTGGTTTGTTGTTACGGTTTCTGCTTGTCTCTCCCATCTCGTCCGCGGGCCCATCCCCGTGCCTGTCCTCTCTTTGCACATACCTGCGTCCGTCTGCCTCTTCCGCAGACCCACCCCTGTGCCCATCCTCTCTTTGCATATGCTTGCGTCGATATCCCTCTTCCTCCGGTGGATCCCATCCTTTTTCTATTCGACTGTCCTTGAAACGTACTCTTTGAATGAATGACGAGAGTCTCGCTCTCTCAGCCTTGAACGGACTCTTTGCCTCCTCGGCTATGAGATTTGAGTGGATCAACTTGTCATAAACACCATGAATCCTCCTCAATGCAGCAACGGCATCTTGCTTCTCCTCGCCCTTCAGAGGCTGCGGACTTGAAAATCTGCTCGATTCCTTTTCTCCACCACCAACCCCGAGCTGTAAGCGAATGTTCTTGCAAATGGGGTGGAGCAGGGTAAGCGCGTCGATGAGATCCGAGCCTTTGGCTAGAGGGAAACTGGTCGCAAGGTCGGCGTACATGGTGACGGCCTTTGAATCAGCATCCTCCAAGACCTTGGTCATAATCTGTAGGATACGACCCGCATTTTTGAGAGAATTGTGATTGTTCTTGTCACGCACACAGGTGCTCATTGCAATTCTAAATGTGCCGGCCCTAGGCGTGAAGCCCTTGTCCAGCATATTGCGTTGCAAAAGTTCAACAGCTTCACTAGAAGCACGGTTCTGGCGCAAGATGCGTAAACGCATGGTGAGGTTGTTGAAGTCGGCCTCGACCTTGTAGGTGTTGGGGTCCGTCAGGAGCTCCCAGTATTCGAGGGCGGCCTTGTTGGCGACTATCTTTTGACAGGTTTCTTGGATCAACGAGAGCGTGTTGTTACCCGGTTTAGCGTATACGAGGGGATTTGGTACGACGGCTCCGACACCACGAGGCGTCAGTGCAAGGAACTCGTCACCACGCGCGGGGGCTTTGTCTGGGGATAGGTGGTCGTCGTCGAAGCGGTATTCCTGCGGGACGTTCGGGGCTCGTAAGCGTGGCAGACCAGCTTCTACCCTTCCGGCCGAGCCCAGGCGAGGAACGAGTCGCGGGATATCCATTGTCTGCTCGATTAGCGAGAGGACATCGTCCCAATCTCGTGGTCGGCTTCCCACCAACAACAGCCTCCCCATGGCGCACACCAGCTCTTCGTCGATGAACAAATCAGCGCGTCGCCACCTGCCCACAATGTCTTCCCACATGCGACGTCCTTCCATGATGCCACGCTCCTTCCTTGCCGCCGTCTCTTCTTCGCTTTCCCCCTTGGGTGCATCGATGATCAGATTCTGCCGTATAGCGTTGAGGATGGTCAGGTATGTGACCTCGTTCGCAGCTGCCGGCCCGCTTTCTGGTATCTTGCCAGCAATACCCCACAAGGCATCCATGTTCCCTGCTCTTGCACAGACGCCCAGTGCAGCATTTGTGTGGATGATGGACGGTTCGACGCGCGAGTTGGGCGCGTAGAGGGAGTGGTATACGGTCAACGCTCTTTCGACGACGCCGGATGTTTGCGCATTGGTTGATAGACCTCGTAGGATGATGGTGTACGTGTAGGAATCTGGGAATTGGCCGCGCTTCTTCATCTACTACCATGTCAGCCTTACCCCTCCTCCATATTCAATGCATACTATCCATACCTCGTTGTATATCTTGAACGCATCGTTGACTCTGCCGTTGGCTAGCTTGTGATCGATGATGTGGTTCCAGCTGACAACGCACTGCATCGAGTGACACGCCATGCGCACCAGCTGCAGCATCTCGTCCTCCTTGCCCTTGGCGAGCTCTTGCTTGACAAACGTGGCCAGATCCAATGGATCCTGTAGATGTCGCAATTCCATCTTCCTCCTGTTCCAGTCGCTGTCCGACATGCGAGGGTCGCGGGGGCCCAGCTTGGCTAGGTTGGGCGTCTCATATCGTGCAGGTGTTTCCCTCATGGCCGCGATTTCCCTCTTTTTCCGGTTCGCGGCAAAGGCCGACGTCTTGAACGAGTCTTGTGCATATGTGGGGGATGACGGCGATTCAGCCTCTCTTCTTGTATTCGCTTCTGCTGCTGCTGCCCATGGGCCATTTTTTTGTGCAATTCTTTGCCTGTACTCCCCGGCGTCGGTGCGTAGTCGCCGCTGGCCGTGGGTAAAGAGATTCACATTCGACACATTGGTGGGCAGGACATGTCGCGGTTGTATGCATCGCCAAAGGCACGCACGACAGTTGAGCATTGAGGTCGGGCGCGCGGATCGGTATGTGCAAGAGGCAGTAGTAGCGGTTTTGGCGTCGGCAGGAAAAAGGTTGGGCGTGTTCGGTAGCGGGCCGAAGTTATCAGGCACGTGATCAGGCGTAGTACTACACCAAACGTCGGCTTAGTTTTGCCAATGGCCAGGATGCAGGATTGCATGGATGCATGGATGCGGCAGTCAGGGCGGAAAAATAATCACACATCAAGCCTAAGCCAACTGCCTCCCGCGCCCACGCCTCACTCTAGCAGCTTTGGTCGCAACCGTCAGCAAGGCTGAACCTACACCACGCGCGACCGAGTCGACGGAGCCGAAGCAGCACTATAACGCGGGAGAACCAGGCCAGGGCCACCAGCATACCGTACGTACAGTAGGGCTTACAATCCTTCCCTCTAAACCCGGCACAACAAAGGAAACTAGAGTGCCGGGCTTAGATCGCGAAGCTAACGCAAGACATGCGATTCCCTTGTTCCTGCCTTGCACCCGTCGTGACGCTTGCACGCTTGCACGCTTGTTTACTAACAGTCTACGGTACGAGTCTAGCGACCGACATGGCGACATGTTCTCTTGATCGGTAAGCAATGCATAGCCAGCAGCATCGGAGCATTTGCATCCTTCTCACAACAGCGCCAACGTCAGGGTTTGCGGTAAACCAAACCATCCAGATGGCCGACAATAGGTTGCGTGACTAGGCTGGTGTGAGGCAGCCAAGGCTGGTCCATGGACGGGTTCTGGAGCCGCTGTCTTGTATCGTGTGCGCTGTACAAGATGGCGAGCAGGTCTTGTGTGTAGTTGAAGCTTGTGTCCTTGTGTGCTGCAACACCTGGTGCTCTTGTATGCGCTCGCTGGCCCTGCTGTCTTAGCTGCAAAACATCCGACAGTTGGTCGCACGGCATCAGTGCATGTCCACCATGTTCGCCATCTCCACCATCTGCCACCCCTCGTCCCTCGTGGCATCGGGATGAATCCTTCGAGCGGTGCAAAACTAACGTCGTGTAACCAGCCCGTGAGCCACGCCTCGGACCAGCAGCACGCCAGCCCGCGCCAAAGCTATCCGTGGATGCGCCCATGATGCTAGTTTCCGCCGTCAGATCATGGCCGGGCGCGCCGTTGTGTCTGTCACGCCAGCCAGCTGCCACGGCCAGAAGCTCCCCTGGCTAGCCTCACTGCCCATGCCCAACGGCGGCGCCTGCAAAACAAACCGAGACCAGCACGCCTGTCCGGGGCAGCAAAGCCAGTCTAATCTGACAACGGTTGATGTGCCGCTAATGGGCGATCTTGCACATGTGCACATGTGCAGATGCGACATGCTCAGATGCTAGCGTATCCAAGTCCAAATACATACACGTCGTTTGTTTTGCTACCACCACCATCCGTACCTAGCTAGAAAGCACACTGCACATGTTCTGCTTCGCCTTCAAGTCGTCGTGTGGGCCGGGCTCCAAGACATGTCAATCACACCGGAACAAGTTGCCGTGCCTACATACTCAGTTTTTGTTGAATCTCCCGCTATGTCGGTACTCTTTTCCTGGCTTGCACAAATTTTCTTCTTTGCCATTTTTCTTTGCCTATGCCGGCCTGCGAGGTTTTGCCGTGCGAATAGGAAAAAAAAAGAGGCGCGTCATCAATGCGTGCGGCATTTCGCATGGCACTGCCCAACACGATCACCATCGGATTGCTGGCCAAGCCCAGCCAGCCAGCCAGCCAGCCAACTCTACGCATCCGGAAAGAAAAGGAAAATCTCTCACAAGACACCACTCACTCCGCCGCTTTGCACAGACCGCCATCTTGCTTTGCGCATCAAGGTCGGTTGGAGCACGCCACGGGAGATGTTTTCGCCAGCACATCACTGCACCCATTCCGTCTCTCCGGCACACTCCACTCTGTCATGTCATGTTGCGGAAACAGTCGCATGACCGAGACACAGATTCCGTCTTGGAGATGCTTCCTACACCTTGTGCAATGCTCATCCATGACACCGAGTCGACCAAGTAACAAGCCACACACATGCTGCCCCCCTTCCCCCCTCCCACCTTCGGTCTTGTTATTACTTACAGAAGGTCAGCCCCGTGCTGCTCACCCCTTGTCGTCCTATCAGCAATCAAAAGTGCCGCAAACCCATCGTCACACAGACAACGTCTCCTGCTGCACGCGAGACGAACACACACACAAAGACACGGAGGAGGCATACCTGCCCCCATCGGCGCCGAGCTAATCCGCCAATCCAGTCTGCACATCTTGTTGGCTCGTTACCGCTGCTCGGCAAATCACTACAGATTAGACAGATTAATCAATATGTACACCGTACTTCCACCGTACGTACATAGTATATGCATCAAACGGAAACAAAGGCGATTATGCAGCCATGATCCGAACATATCATACGTACCTACTTATCATATCATGGGCCCTGCCCTCCTTCCTCATTCGACCCAGTATCGCGAGCCAAGTACCCCAGGCAAGATCTCAGTCCAATACGAGCACCCCCGTATATCGCCGCTTGTATTGAAGACTGGACCTGCTTATCCCCGGAATACGAAGGGATATGGGAAGACCGACCCCCTCCCCCTCTCCCCGTTGACCGACGTGGTGCCAGCGCCCCCCTCCCTCTTCCGAGCGTATCCTTTGCCTTGTGAATGCCCGTTTTAGTCGCGCCGTGTGTTATACGGGTATGCGAGATTGATGACCGACCGTGTGAACCCTCCCCGTGGCTTCTTGAAACCGCACATGTGATGCTAGTTGCGCATACAAGTAACCTGCAACCGCTGACGTACAATTCATCGCATTTGATTGGCGCGTCTGGCGTCAAAAATAAATAAAAATAAAAATAACAAACAAACCTTGCCCTCAATTGCCCTATTCGTCTACCCCTGTACATACTTTCTCTCTCACACACACACACGCGCGCACACACACACCCGCATGCTCCGATCCATCATCATCATCATCATCATCAGCGGCATTACAGTTTACTAACCCTGCCTCACATATACGCACATACGGTATCCATCCAGATACCCATACCCCAGAAAAGACCGCTGGTAACACGGCTCCCCCCTCCCCCCCCTTCCGCTATCCCATGCAAGCGTCAAAGGTAACACGGTGTTACCTGTTTGCCAGTGGCTTTCTCTATTCCAAACGGCTCTCACCGTTTAAAAAAGATTATGGTCTGATTCCTGCGTTCCAAGAAAAAAAAAAGCGCGCGCGCTGCGCAGCGTGGGCGAAGGCGCGGAGAGGCGGAGGGATGCTCGGGCAGTTGGAACGGAATTGTGCCGTCGGAGGGGTGGGACAGGGTTCTACCTTGTTCCGCTCAAGTTTTTTCTTATTGCTGGGAACATTGTTATTGCGGACAAAGAGTAGGGTGGTAGCGTAGTCTGTAGCAGCAACCGCGGTGGAAGGGTGTAGCGAGAAGGGAAGATCTTCGCTGGCTTGCAGCTCCTCCGTGCTTTGCTGCACCGCACTGCACACACAGCACAGCACAGCACAGCACAGGTCAACCGGCTATGGCCATGGCCGATTGCTATATTGATGATGCTGAGGAAAGCACGGATGCTGAGAAAAACTTTGGTCTTGGTGTCCGGTGTACGGACAAACTATGCTGCTCGCCAAGGTTTCCACTCTTTATGTGTGCCAGAGCGTGTGTGATAGACATATTGGGAGAAGGACGGCTTCCGATGCCGAAGTGGCTGCGAGACCAAAGAGTTGTCACGGGACATGCCGCAAAGATGTACATGTCATTTGCAAAATGAGAAAGAAAGCAAGAAACAATTTTTCTTACCCACCCTCTTTCCCACCGCCATATGCTCCTTGTGTGTGTGTGGCTGAAGATCTAAAGTCAGTTTGGCTGGTGGTAATTTGCCATGTCATTTCTAATCTCTCTTGTGCCAGGCAGGACAAAGGAACGTCAAGAGAGACAGGCAGAAAAGTGCGGGGAAAAGGTCCAAGGGCGCGCCCACCCATCTCTCTTTTTTTCTTCTTTTCCACACGGGGCGGCAGGCAGGCAGGCAGGCAGGCGGGTGGGCGCACATCACAAGGACACAACGTGCCATGTACAATATATGCGACGCAAGCAACGCAAGCAACGCACAAAACGGTGACCATGGTTCCAACAAGGCGCCTGCTTGGGGCCCAATGCCCGACCACACATTTCTCTCCCTCTCCTCTCTCTCCCTCCCTCTCCCTCTCTCTTCCCTTTGATTGTCTGGCCAGGGAACACACGACACGGCAGAAACGCGTTACGGCCGCGTCCGCCGGTCGCTCATGACTTGCTTTTTTAGAGCCAGTGCCCGAGAAGAAAAAAGCTTCTTTTTGTACTTCCGCAACGTATCAAGTCGCATGACCCAGTCGATACCAAGAGAGAGAGAGAGAAGCACCGATGAGCTTTTGCAGCAAGGTGAGATTGCTAGCGACTCGATGCGAGGCAGACGGCCGGCTTTTCTTTCGTTCCACGTTGTCTTGTGCGAGGGCACAAGCAGCCGACACACGCACCTCTGGCTCTCCAATGCCATGTCCGAGTCAGCAGCAAGCCTGTGATGCCCGGCACAACCGTCAGCACAAACGCCAAACCATGGGACTCGTGTGTAATTTTGTTTGGTAGGGAGAAATTCAATCAATTGTTTCTTTCTGTTCGAACTCCGTTTCACATGCAGTCGTTCTAGCCCCCACCCCATAATGACAAGAAGTTCAGAGAACCAGGAAATTTTTAGACATGTTCCCCACACTGGAGCAAGAAATGGAATCGCCAGCCAGTGAAATGAAAGAACAGCTAAAAGCGACATGCATCAGACTCCAAATACCCGCTATGAAATACTCTCCCAATAATGGAACACTTTGAACCATTGTACCAACTCTTTCGCGATGATTTGTCATAAACCAGAGCCAATCTGAGCCTCGTCGCTCATTGAAACCTTGCATTGTAAACACCGCCAATTAGAAGAAAAAATACAGCCACCGTCAAGGTTCATACAGACGCCACCGTAATGATGCTGTAAGCGCCGCAGAAAGCCGCGATACGGATACACAGAGCCACCCTAAGGAGAGTCGTCAAGTCTCGCTTGCTGGTTCGGGAGAAGCAGGCGAAGATGCATTTTGAGTAAGTTGTTGTTCGGACCACTTGATATTCGCTTCTCGTCACATCCTAGTGGTTTTGCTGGTACATTTGCGGGTTCTGTCCGTAGGGTGATTGTGGGTAACTGCTGCTGTTACTATTGGGACTGTTGTATGCATTGCTGCTGGGGGTGGCATACTGAGCCATGCCGTCAGGAAGACCCGGACTCTGAGTGCCGTACTGAGGAGCAGCCGTGTTTCCAGAGGCGGCAGGTTGGTACCCGATGGGAGGGAGTTGGGGATGTTGAGGAGGTTGTCCGGGCACACCAACTGCCTGTCGCATCTGCCCGTAGGAAGGAACTTCGGGCGCGCCTCCTCCCTCGTGAGCACGTTGCTGCACGTCGGCCCGGTGTCGCTCTTCGTCGGCCTTGCGCGCCGCCTCTTCCTCCTTCTTCTTCGCCTTCCACTCTTTCCGGATTTCCTTGAATTCTGTAGGGTTGGGTTAGCATGTCATATTAGACAAGTGATATTATGCCAAGATAAAATGGGCATGGGTCGAGAGGTGTTAGCTTCCGTCATCTGAAGCTACCCCCAACAGTGGGGACGCGACCGATATGGCGCTGCACCAACACGATCTCAAGTGCTAACCTAGCGTGCTAGCCTTGCAAGGGCCAACGAGACTTGACGACGAACATTGAGGTTGATAACACTTACCTTCTGGTGTGCGCTTTGCACCATGCGATTGCATAGTTACGTGTGCGTTCAGGTGGTTCAATGTCCCGTAGGCCTTTTCGCACCCATTCCACCCACACTTGTACATGCGCTCAATTTCTTCATATCGCCGGCGTGGTCGCTTGTGCTGTTGGGCACCGGGAATGGGAACAAATGAGTAAACTGTCGATAGCGGGTGTCCGCCCTGTGGGTCGTGTTAGTTGTCGGGTTTAAAAGTAGGCAAGACATGACGCGTGGGTGGATGGGTACATGTATACGCATCTGGGTGTTTGTGTATCTAAAGGGTAGTTGACTTACAGTTGGGGGTCGCTGTACCGGGGAAACCATTGCAGGCGCAGGGGGACCTGAAGTCGCAGGGTGGCCATAATGCATACCCGGTTGAGGGTAGTGGCCTGCCCACTCAGGTCGCGAGGCGTAACCCATTGGTGTTTGGGGCTGACCCGGATAATGCTGCATGTCGTGATGTGGGGTATAAGGCGAGTATTGCTGCTGCTGGTGGCTTGCATAAGTCGGGCTCGTCTGGGCGGCAATTGATGGATCTATAGGAACATCCGAGTCAGACTTGAGTTGTTGCGGTGTTTGATGACCATTTGCTGGACCATCTGGGATAGACATTGACGGACTCTGTTGTTGCGCCATACCACCGGGAGCTTGCCCTTGGGCGCCGGGTTGATACGAACGTTGAATGTACTCTGGGAACGAGCCTGATCTCGCAGACGAAGGGTTCAGACTGTAGTCTGAACTTGGAGTGAGGTTGGAGGAGCGTGGGTCTGGTCCCGAGGGAGGATATTGCGCAGCAGATGCTTGATCTGCAGAGGTTCCCTCAGAAGCTGGTTCAGGAAAGGTTGGGTAGGGCGAGTGCAAACCTGACTGCGGGTAGTCTGCTTGTCGTGCGTCCATAGACTGTTGTAGATTGGCGAGAGGTCGAGGTAGCTAGGCTCTAAGCTGAGGTTGGATGGTTGGATGGATGCGCCCACGACGAGGGATGACTGCAGAGATATGTCCGTCGCAAACCGTCTACGGATGATTTGCCGCGGTCTGTGAAAGACAGGCAGCTAGAGCGTATAAAGACGTAGGCTGGGTCAGGCCAAGGAGTGCACAGCCAGAAAACCGGAGAAGCAATGTGGTCAGGACGTGGTAGCGTGGAAGTTAAACGCGGATGATTTGCAGACGGTGTGTTTTCCACAACGCCCAGGTGGAGGACAAGCAGTTCGGCAAATATGCACCGTCGAAAAGATAACGCACGGAAGGTGCAAGGTCGAGGGCACCGGGGCAGGGGAGGTAGCTAGCGGGATGGGATGTCTCGAATCGCGGAGCAGCTGGCGCGGTGCAGAAGTGAAGTGCAACGCAAAGGTTACACAATCTGGAGCTAGTGGGGAGGTTGCTCGCAAGCGGGTCTGGCTGGCTGGGGCGAAAGTGAATTTGGAACACTGCTAGTGACAGCGCGGTCTAAGAGCTTTTAGCCCAGTGGCGTGCGCCTTGATGTGGCCGCCAATGGATGGGTCTGGAGGCGATGCAGCTTACCCAGCAAGCCTTAGCACAGCTGATGAGGTAATAGGCGGCCGGACCAGGATTCAATCACAGTCGGTAAAGCCGAGCCGTAACAGTGGGAATGGTTGCTGTTCTGGGTGGAGGGCCTAGCACGAGGTTGGGCTGGCGCAATGAGCAAAAGTGTGGGACGCTTGGACGTGCTCTTGGTGGGCTCGCGCAGCCTGTGTGAGGGGCGTGCGTGGTGCGGGTCCGTGGGTAGGATTGCGCTAGTGACGACGAAGAAACCGGGTTGGGATGAGCTTGCTCGCCGAGGGTGAAGGGGCCACAGAGTCGTCACTCTGGGATGCGCGTCGCTGACTGGCTGAGGGCGCAGTGCTGGGGCGACAAACACAATCGGCCCGTTGTCGAGTCGATGACTGAAACTTTCGCGTTCACACTCTGGTTCTCCCAGCGCTCTTTGTCCCAGAAAGCTCAACTACGCCGAGCGTGCCGAGCGATCAGCCTCTTGTCCGGCCGGGCTTCCGTGCAGGTCGACAGCGAGCGGCGAACACAGACGTGGGTTCCAGGTGCAAATTGCGCGCAGCGAGCGCTGGCAAGTTGCAGCACAGCCGGCGAAAGCTCGTGATCACTCAGGCTCGCGCGACAGATGCACGTGAGTGGGCCGGCAAGGTGGGCGATCTGGGGCCTTGATTTATGCGCGCAGTTGACTCGTGGGCGCGAGTGTCAAGAGCGTGTCTGATTGAGTGCAAGGCCTTTGGCAAGACGGTGCTGGAGGCGCCGGGAGGGCGGCGATCTCGTTGCTGGTGGCAGTTGCACGTGTGGTAGCACTGCGGGCGCGCGATCTGGTGCGCCTGGGGCAGCGAGCTATCACCGGTGACGGCAGCGCGTTAGGGCAAGGTACCGGGCACTGCTGGGTGATGGTGGTTGAGCAGCTTCAGATTCGCGATGTAGGCTAAGACGACGGCTAACACAGAAGATGGTTAGACGGCGAGGAGGGAGGCACTAGTGAGAAAAATAGCCCGACGACCAAAGCACAGGGCGCCGCTGACTAACAGCGCGGCCAGCAGCCGTATTGACCGCCCTTTGCACGCCCGTTTGCAGGCGCGCCCACTGGCTGCCAGCCTCGGTCTTGGGCGCCCCTCCCCCCTCCCCCCTACCCCCCGTCCGCTCCCCTACCAGACGTGGGCGAGGGCACGTTGTGGTGTGGTGTGGTGTCGTGTGTGGTGTCGTGTCGTGTCGTGTCGCCCGTAGTCGCCCGTCTTATGGACTGACAGCTCCGACGTGCAAAGAAGAATTGGGCGATGCGATGAGGCTGAAGGCTAGCCCTTGCGCTAGACGCGGCATGGTACAGTCGCGTGAGGCCTACTGGTAGTAACCAAACTTCGTTAGGTGAAGCCTAACGTAGGCGGGCAATGCTGAAGAACAACGTCCAAGGAACACCATCACAACTACCATCCACAACATCCACAACACCACGCCCAACTTCATGCCTTGGACTCTTCCGCAAACCACTCTCTCTTGCACGGCCACACCCTCACACCACACGGCCGCCGGCCTTTTGCGGGCCTCGGCAAGAGCGGCCTGCACAACAACTGCATGCAAATATTGGGACACGGCACAGACCTCGACAACCGGCAATTATGCCCAATCCGTCCAAGAGAGCGAACCCGAAGCGACCTCATCATTGCGGTGTGAACGAAAAGCAACCTGCCACTGGATAGGGGACGGCTGCGACCCGTCCACTGCCGTCATGCTGAGAAAGGAGACGTGATAATAAATCGGCTACGTTATTCGCATCCTGACATGCCACCTTGCATGCCTGCCATAGTACTGTATTGTACCGGCTTTCTTGCTGCTGACGAGCACTGCACCACTCCGCTCCCTCGTCAACTGACTAGATCGCCCGCCCCGGCGGTATGAGCCCGAGAGTCTCTCCTTCGCCGCGATTGCCATGCTAGGGCCCACTCATTGAGACCCACGAGAAAAGAATGTCGTGTTTGCTGGCCGTCGACATGATGACCATGACCAGTTTCACCGTCGCCCATATTCCCTCTTTTGCTGTCATTTACTATAGTAAGTATTTCACATGTTTTTGAGTAATGCGTGCATCCCTGCTCCCCGGTCAGCAGACCCGAGTTTGCTGCATCTACCCTCGTATCCTCTGTGAAGTTGCCATCGAGCCATTCTGCTCACACCTGTGGCGTCGAGCACACGAAAACGTGGAAGGTCGCCTAGCTAGCACTGTGTCTCGCTGCTGCTGCTGCTGTCAGCGTGCGAAAAGTGGGCCCCCGCCTTTCTCGTCTATCTTTCGTGCTGCAGCTGCAATGTGCGACTTCTCATCAACATTCCGTCATGTTCATCGCACACCCCAGTAGACGACGACGTGGCCTCTGCGCCTGTCCTGCCTTTCCTACCCATCCTGGAAGGGGGGGAAGGATACGCATCCCTTGCGCATAACGGATGTAGGATGCAACGGCTTGCCGATGCATTCCTGGCCTCATCATGCCCCAGATCCAGCTATCCGCATCCGATGAGGTACCCCCCCAGTCGCATGCCCATGGTTGCGGCTGGGGCCCAGCTGAATGTGCTCGTCATAGACAAATTTAATTCAATCACAATAGCGAAATCGCGCCGCCTCTATAGGAGCTCGTCAAAATTTGCGCCTCGTCTATGAAGCGCGTCAAACGTGATTGGGCGTCGAGGCACCAAGAGTGATCTGACGCCAGGATGAATACGACCAGATGCCACTAACTATCGCACGCCGTCGAACGGGAGCGGGCAGTAACCTCGATCACAACGCGAACACCACGCCGCGACTAGACTATCTCACTCACTCAACCTCGAGGCTCCGCGAGTGCGAGCCCAAGGCTGCAAGCAACTCCATGCTCGTCGTCCATGTCGAGCAAATCTCCACACGGCATTACGACGACGCGCGAATCTGTCTCGGGCGTATCATGGGATGCGGGCTGATTCGGGGGGGCGACATGCTCAGGCCCTTGCCAATACTCTGTCCCAGACCTCGTACTGAACATGAGACTGCTGGCCACGACTCGAGCCGTTCGTCTCGTTCCAGTGGTATTGTCAAGACGCAACGCAACCTCCGCTCCGGTAACGAGCGTGTTAGAGCCCGTATGGTTGCCGACAAGTAGCCGATGCAAGAGAAGACGTATTCTTAGGCACGGGGTTTACGGCTAATCTAGCACCGCACTCGTATCCAGGAACGCTCTCGTGGTGAAGGTTGGGCGAGCGGGTGACACTGACAAGGGCCCGCCCCTGTGTGCAGCACAGGGTGCATCTGTGGCTTTTCCATACTATCTTCGGTGAAATAGATGCAGAGTCAGGCCGACAGACCCTGGTGGCGGGAAAACAGCGCTCCCAAAGTCAAGCGAAATGCACCTCTGTTCCAAAGGCCAAGGGCACACCGGTGGGAGCGCGGAGTATGCCGGACCATGGATGTTACGATGCGCCTACTACCAAGGCCGATTTCGATGTCCGTCTGATTTCTTGGTAGGTACTTGTCAACCCAGTGTCATTGCTGCAGCCCCAATGCACATGCGCATCAGCTGTCCATGGTCCGAAATTCTTCGCTGGGCTCGTAAACGAATACGCGGCACTGGGCAGTTGACGGGATACCTTCCGTCCGAACAAGTCAAAAACGGAGGTGAATTGCCGCATGCGGCGCTGGGCCTGGATGCATGCGACCCGCGACCTGCGAGCTGCGAGCTGCAACTTGGCGACCCTTGCTGCACGCATGCTCTGCACAGTGTACGGTACCAGTACGGTATTCTTCCTCCACTAGAACCCCACTAGAAAGCAGCAGAGGTTAAATGTGCACGAGTGAATAACCAAGGCGGCCATGCACGCGTGCACGCACTGTTGCAGATTTGCACATGCACTCGAAACAGGCTGTGATGGGCAAGGGCCCTTATGTTGTCATCACACCCAAGAAGATGCCCTTGGAAATGTATATGCACGTCAACTGTTAGTCGCGTGTTGCTGATGATGATGCCATATGCTGTGTGCAACGTCGGCGTCAAGTCCGCCTTGTGCCGTTTCAACCTCGCTCACGCTGTCGTGGCTTCAGATTCAGTCGTCATGTCATGGCAAAACATGTACAACCTTTTGTCTTGCTGCGCCCTTTGATCACACCTACCATTGCTACGGGCGAGCATCTCACCTTACAAGTACGGTATCGAAATCCATCAGCCAGCCAGCCCTTGGCCCGTTCCCACTGTGAGTTTGCCACAGCTCTTCTACTGCCTCTGCACCGTTAAATCTTCGGTATGACATCGTTTCGCATGCGCACGCCCACTTTTTCCCAGAGTGGGCGTCCAACACCACACAGCCCGTCATATCCGGCAACCCGCGACACGCTTTGCACCACGGCAGCCGGCAGCAGCAGCAGCAGCAGCACCTACTCGGCGGCGAACATGGTTCCTCCCCGCATAGTAGGTAAAAGTATACTACAATTCTAATCATGATGGTTTTGACAAATAATGCTCCAACAGGGAGCCATAGCCATCTGCCCGCAACACGCGCATCTGCACCCCGAACGGCCGAAGAATGGCCGGCGTCCGGAGCCCGCAGATCGTCCCCAGACCGGCTTGGCCCGATGCGGCATAGCGGTGCAAGCCTGCGCTGTTTGCCTGATCCCAGTCGCCGCCTCGCCTACCTGCCTCTCTTGGCTGGAAGCCTCTCACTCGCCTGTCCCCCATCCTCACCACCACCACCACTTTGAGCCCATGACTACGCATTGCTAGCGCATCTGAGCGCCTTCTGTAACGGACTTCACCACCCCGCCATGCCTTGCTGCTGCTGCTGAAATAATCTCTACAAACTTCGTCGAGAAACCTTGGACCCAAATTGCAGGCAGACTCTGATAACTAGGCGCCCGCAATCGGTCCATCTCTCAGTAAAAGGCTCATCATCCGATTTGGTCCTGGAATCTTGCATCTACCCGCTACAAGCCGTCTGAAAGGGTTTCGACGGGCTTCCCCAGTTCCCGATACTTGGAACACGTCGTTTGCCCCTCCCCCCCTCCCCGTCCAGAATCGATAAAGCTTGTTAGAATTAGTCTACACATTGGGCAGATGAAACGGAGCACGATGCTGCCACACCGATTCGTCCGCTTGTAGCGTTGCCCTAACCCCCAGGTTTGTCGTCCCCCTATGTCGAGCACGACGTGACAGGCGCGCGTCTTCACAACGTAGTCCCCACCGGTGGCCTGTCAGCCAACTCTCAAACTGCTGTTCGGCCACTGGTCAAGAAATGCGAAAGCGAGCTGCACTGTGTGATTTGACCGGTTCAGAATCGTCACTCTTGCAGTGCTTTATGCAAGCCACCACAAGTCGTCTCGTACACGTCTCCAGACTTGAGTCACACGCATACTCAGCCTCTATCCTACCTCGTCGTTTCTGTGGATCTTGTTGGGCCTCGAAGTGGTCTTTCACTGCAGTGTTGCCAAACTCAACCACACCATCAGTCGATCTCGACCACGCCATTGTGACCAGAACACTGGTGGCCAACGTCGTTGTTTGGTACCGAAATCTGATGCACGTCGCCGTCCTTGCCCATAGCAATTGTAGCCTCCCTTCTGGCCGCACTACCTCCCGCTAGAAGTGCCCCACGAACGAACCACGATGCAAAGGCCTTCTCCGAGGGAATATGACGATTTGGCCCGTCGTTTTGGCTTTCTAGGAACCTGTGGGGATAGCTCTAGATCACAGACGCAGGGTGTTTGATTCTGCGTCTGCCTGGGAGAAATCAGCCGCAACATGACGACGTGAACATCATCCGCTACTGCAAGACGATGAGCCTGGAAAAGTCTTCTTGTCACACGAGAGTAATCACTACCCACCGATCTGCTCGACGTCTGAAGTCTGAGGCCGACATGGACGACTACGACTCATTATCTTGTAAAGATCAACGTACGCTTGCAATCTGTCCGCTTACTTCTTCCCGCACACGCGAATCGCTCGCCCCCTGACTCCCATAGCGCCTCTTGCGCCATCATAGCCATCTCACCTGGTCAGCGGCCGTTCCCAGGCATCGTCGCTATGCCCGGTGCATCAGGGTGCGATCCTAGTTCATACTCTATCTTGACCTCAGTTGCATACGCTGACGTGTCTCATACCTTGGCTGTCGTCAAGTAAGCAGCCGATTGCTCATCTCGGATTGTACGAGTCACCTATGACGGCGAAGCTGCTGTGCGCTGCCTACGACCGCCTCATTCGTATCAGTCAAACGTGGACACGCAAGGGGCAGCAGCACTACCGGCGAATTCCAGACCATTCAAGTCGGTATGGTCATGTTTTCTATACATTCCAAACTATTGTCAACACTGTTGTTTTGACAGGGACATGGTTCTGAAAGAGGAGGTGTTGGGAGGTAGTCTACCTCCCTTTCCTACTCCCTTCTACGCTCCATTTGTCGTTATAGTGGGCTCCATTCTGTTTATCCAACCAAGCCTCATGGCATTACTAACAAAGCAACAATATCCTGTGGAACAGGATGCGTCATCACAGCCTTTCCTTCGATCCTCGCATTGCTCCATCTTTTCCATCATCCAATCCTGCAACTTTCCACTCAATTTCAAATCAATCGCGCAAGGTCCACATGGTGCCGCATATGCATCATGTACCGATTTTCCCACTTGGGAATCAACCTCGGCTTTCATTACCAACTCCAACGCTCGAAATCTATCGTCGTAATCATCATGTCGTTCACTCATGAGCGGCGATTCGTAATCTGCTCATATCTACTCAGCGTCAAACAACTGCAGTTCTCTAGGGGGCATCATTGTGTTCGGTTCAGTCAGACCCTTTAACGATATCCGACCCAGAATGCAATCGCTGCTGTACATCAGCCGAAGATCTTTCCTTGACCCACAGTCACTTGCGCCATTAGCCATGCCGTCCGCATATTCTTAGGAGAGCCTTTGGCGAACACCTATGGTCTACTTTGGCGAGAAAGCCCAACTTGGGGAAACGTGAGTAACCGCCTATCGCACAATTCGATGATTGTGCATATCTGCATGTCGACATTCCCATACTAAACGCCAGGTGAAAAATCTGCAATCATATGAGCAGCTATCTATTGGATATAAACGAATGAAATCTATTCCCGTTATCGATGCTACAGTTTCCCATGGTACTGACGTCCTAGTTGAGACTTGAATCGCCCCTAGAGCCGCCGTCAGCAAATGTTCTTAACCGCCGAACAACGTCCGGCCCCGCACATCTTCTACCCTTCTCCCACCGCACCTCGATCCCGTAGAATGCTGTGATCGATCCACAGCCATAGTGCTCCCATTCCCAATACCAACCAGCCCATGTAAAGTTTAAGATGGTGGTACCAAGACTCCGTTATCGGAGTGACTCCTTCGGTAGCGGGGTAAAATGAGTCGTAGTGGGGGATCCGGGAAAGACGCAAAACAACGTACATGCATGTGGATATGTCGCCCGATGCATACAAGAGGTTGTCTATGTAGACATCAGATGATTCTGACTCTAGGTTTGTCGCGCATGTAACTGTCCGACTCGCTCCCTTCTTCTTTTGGAGGCTTGCATGGTCGTCTGACAACTCGATATGCACATGCTCGGGATACCTGTTGCATGTATTCCCGCTTCGTGGAAGCTGTGAAATGGTGTCATTTTCTTCGAAATCGCCTCAATACATCCTGAATGTATGCATAAATAAGGTATATTGAGACGTTGCCTATGCCTCAATCTGGACTAGCCTACAGCTGTCGTCTATATAAATCTCTTATTCCCTCTACCATTCCAGTCTTTTTGCATACTTTCTAAAAGCTCTGTTCAAAATTCAGCATGCCAGGTGAGCATGTCTACCGCTGTTGAAAATCTGGCAAATATGATCCATGCTGCTTGTCTGCCGTTCTTCTTTACTATTTAAACTCTTCCATCCTATTTCCATGTTTAGTTCAAAAGTCCTTACGTCCGTCGTCATGCGTGGAGAAAATACCGTAGCTCCACACGCTTAATGGGTGCATATGTATTAGTGTCGTATGTCACTCGAAGCTCGCTGTCGGTTTGCTACTTTCCTATATAAACTTCCTTCCTGTTATCAATCCTTCTACTTTCCCCTTTTTCAAAATACCTAAATGAACAGACCACAGCGATGACTGGTTCTTCTCCAAAATTCAAAGACGAACTTCACGATATCCACTTCCTCTTTCCTGCCAGATACCATAATTAGCGGTTCTAGGAAGCGACTGACTTGAATAATGTCGTTCTATCTTTTCTCTTAAAACAACGTATCGCGGTCTCTATGGTTCCCTGCCCTCCCTCGTCGGCTGTATTCTAAAAGATCTCGCGAGAGCCCACATATTCTCGCGTACCCGCCTTTTTGGGTGTACATAAAGACCGTGGACTCGTTACTTTCTCACTTCTCCAACACCTCTCTTCTTTGTTTTCTCGAAATTATAGAAAAACACGGATCTCTTATTGTCTTTTGTTTTACAAAATTTTATGGAAAGAGATGTATATCTGTTCGTCGCTGGTAGTAAACATATAAAATATCATCTCATGTGTGTTGGTGGGGTGCTAGAAACTGTTACTTCAACATATATTACGTGCTTGGCGGTGTTCTCGAAATCTTCCCCGGCACAAGCATGTCTTTGCGCTGGCGCGTGTGTAGATGTATAAATACCACTGTTGCTATTGTTCTTGTCTTCTACCACTTACTCTCTACAACTTCTGCTATATTCAAAGAAAAAATTGTAGCACTAACGTACATGGTGTTCTAGTGTTCCAAAAACTTGATACCGTGCTCTTGATGGACCCTGTTCTGCCTCGAAAAGGCATTTAAAATCTTGCACCTCTCTTCAAAGTTGTTTATGGGAGAAGCAGAAATGAAATTTAAAATCCGAGAATGTCGACTACATGCGTTCGACCCCGATCCCGCTGGTATATAAAATTCTACCGCTGCGGACACCCTCTCTTTCTCTTCCATCACCTTCTTCCTTCTCTATACTCTGAAAATATGCTACGCGAACTTGGTATGTGAGCTGTGCAAGACGCAAAACTAAAAATGCTTGCCGGCCTAAGCATGTCCTTTCTTCCTTTCCACGTGCAAAGCTACTCCTTTACTTAAATTCTTCTTTCAATTACCCGCATGTGCAGCGCTTGTGGAAACCCCCAAACCCCTTAATACCAAACTATGTGTCTCTGGCTCTGAAGACACTTAAAAGGAGTAAAACGTGGGTAATGTCCTTGTCCCTTTCTTACGTATAAAATAACTTCTTTACTAAAACGAAAGTTGCCAAGAACACATGTTCCGCGCTCTGGAGACTGAAAGTGGTAGGTACTACTTTTATGTCTTTGTGCATTCCGTGTGTTTAAACTCTAGCCTACACACGGTCGTCTCATTCCTCTTGTTATCTTCTTCCAAAAGAATGATTCTAATTACTATACTAGAAGAAGATAAAGACATGTGCTTAGATTGTTCCGTAAAATACACAACCAAGAAGGCTATATGTCGGGGTGCTTCTGGGACAAGTGGGATTTTACTTGAATCCCTAATAAAAACCAATGATGCTGTGTGGTGGCTGCGTGCTGGTTGTCTTAGAAAGCTAAGTTCTATCTACGCGATGTGTGAGGCTGGTGCGCTGCGCTTGGCCGTCTTGATCGTATAAATATCTTGCCCGGGTCGAAGGACGTTCTTCTTTTTTTACACCTTTATTCCTGACCGTTTCACAATAGATTGACTACGAAAAGACGCTTCTTCTTCTTCTGCTCTTTCCAGAAAGAAAGAAGAGTAGTACCTAAAATATGTCTTTGGCGTGTTCAAAAAATGAAATTCAAGAGTGCCGAGTATATTTTGGCTCCTCCCCTTTCTGAAACTATATGCTTCTGCGCAGAGGCCCGAAAACAAATGCACCCACTACTACTTTGATGGGAGAGATACTCACCGTATCCATATAGCTAAAAGAAAATATGGACTGGTCCCTCCTATGCTCGCTCTTTTTCGTCGCTGTGTGCAAAAAAAACCTCACCCAGAAACATATACCAAATGTCTTCCACAACTATCGGATGCTTCTCCAGCGTCTGCCTATTCCATTCGAAATAGACCATGAAAAGTTCTTATGTCCTCACATTCCTGTTCTTGCTCTATAGCGTGACTGCGACTCGACTTTCTATAAAGGCAGCCTTCTTCTCTACTCTCCTCGTACCCTTTACCTTGAAAAAGTGCTCGTGTTTTCTCTAAACCATCAATACCATTGGCCTATGTTCGTCTGTTCCGACTGCCTTTTTCTCAAAATGTTAAGCATACAACGAAACCCGGAATGGTGTTGTGTTAGTGTTATGGAATTTGCTACGCAAAGCTGGGATGTCCGGCACCGCTTTTCCAAAAATGAGATACAGCTTCTCACTATGGTGTTTGGAGCAGAAAAAGATTTCCCGTGAATTTCTCATGCTGTTGCTTATTTTAAAACATTCTTACCCTGAACTGCTGCCCTTTTGAAATAGAACGATACAGACAACAGAATCACGTCTGTGCCGTCGAAACCGCAATATGAGCGTCATATCTTCTCGAAACTCGGCTTATATATAAAAAATGTCAAACTGCATGGGTTGTTCTCTGTATTTCTTCGGCGTAAAAACGCGCTGGGATACGTGTCATGCTTTGCTTCCTGGCCAGCCACCAAATGCACTAGGTATCTTGCGGAAGACTATAAAAGCTGTCGACGCAGGTCTTACTTCCACCTCCTTGCACCAAAAAAACCTTTGAACTTGTCATGTGTACATAAAAATAAACTCATTATGTCTGTGACCTGGCGTTTTTCTTAAACTCACGAGCACGTTGAAAAATGCCTCTTTCTCTTTCACCACTCTACCTATTCTTCATCCATAAAACTTCAAAAAGAACTATCCGCAAAAGTAATGTCGGGCTCCCTTCGTGGTTTCTAAAAAGATTATCTCGCCTGCGTTGAGGCATCAAAAGCTACATGTCATCAACTAAATGCTGAGTTTACAGATTAGACCAGGAAGAGCAGATGCAAGCTGCCCATGTTTCTAGGTCCACCACTGCTTCTACGACATTGCTAAAAACTTCTTTCGCTAATAATTATGTTTTTTCTATAAATATGCCTACGGAAACGCCATGCGGAGCTCGTCTCTGTGACTGTGTCTAGTGCACTGTCCCCCCGCCGCTTTGACCACCCAGACTCGTGTATAAAAACCTCCTCTATCTGTCTTCCATGACAACATCTACTACACTTTCTTTTTTTTTTAAACTCAAAATTTTCTGGTTCATGACACATGTCCAGTTTCTCCCAGCTTTCTCGAAACCTATAAAAGAAATTTAGTCTATACAATGTGGAGCATGAAGACTGCCGTTCCCAGAATATCAATCGATACCCCAAAGAATTTCTCAAAACGAAAACTGGACGTGGACATGGTGTGATGGTTTGGAGAATGGGTACCCTATCACAGGCTACACCGGCGCGCGCTGGGTGCCGAGCTCCGGCGCTACTTCTCCCCTACCTTGTATTTAATCCTATCGCAGCTTCTTAAAAGCTCGGGACTGCAAAAACTTTGTAATTCCACCAAATATATGTTCCGATACGAGTGAGACTCTTACACATGGTTTTGCCCTGGAAGCATATGAAATACTGCTGCGGATACAGCAAGCTCGCTGTAAAGTACGATTTGAAAACATCTTATATTAAAATGCAGGGACTTCCTTTCGATGCAATGTCTCCAACTTTCTCAACTCGTAAAATCGAGTACGTTCCATACATGTCTTGCTTGAGATTGGCTTTTGGTGTCTATATAGACAAGGGTGGCATATACCAGTTTCATGAACTCACGTGTGACCGTTTTGACCATGCTGGATGTGTATAAATGCGTCCCTCTCCCCTATTTAGTTCTCTTCCATCCACATACTCTATCAAGAGTAAATTCTAAAGAGCTGTACCCGCCAACCTGATGTGGCATTTCCCGTCATTCGTTTCTGAAAGATTGACAGAAGAAGTTAGATGTTTTCCTTCCTTGCTTAGAAACTACAAATTTCTATATCATGATTTCTCCCCGCCCGAATACCATTTGGTGTCATGTCTAATGTTGAAACTGCTACCGTGTTTAAAGCTCACTCTAGGGATAACGGTTGCTTGTCTAAAAATCGTACCCCACGCTATATGAACTGAAAATCGATGTTGATTGACGGATATGAGTGAATGGTTCTCCCCGCCTGCGCTTCAAAAATGCTGATAAGCATGATCATGTGATGTATTGTCTTGGTGCTGAAACACATGTCATATGTACCTGTTTATCTCTCAAAACGTGAACTCTGATCGTTCCTGTAGCCCAAATCCTTTCAAACTCGTCTTCAAAGCAAGATATGGCCCTTCTGACCATCCTGCTATATCATTTACACCACACCAGGATATCGGTCGGTTAGTAATTCCCAGCGCGCTGGCTGTCCTAATCAAATATCAATGTTTACTCCCTGTTCCAATGTTGGTGATCTATACTTGTCCCTAATTTCCAAATCACTCTTGCACGGTAGCATGGGCTTTCCCGGTATACCTAGGTACCTTTAGAACAAGAGGCACAAGGTTCATGCTTCTTGGGTCTTCGGTCAAAATAATAATTTCCCCCTTTTCCCTTTTGTATAGCTACCCAAAAAACTTTTGAGTCCTTTTCAATAGTGTCCAAGAACCATTAAAATTACTGAATGAGTTCTGTCTAATACAAACATCATGCCCGGGGTACGGGGACAATCTCATATCAAAACGTAGGAATAAATCTTGCATTGAAACGCATACAATGACGTGCAATAAAGTCGGATTTATTCGACATTGTTTTAGGAGTCAGAGAAATTCCCATGCACATAGAACTTGCGGGCAAAGTTTGGAATGTCTGCGTATAAACCAAGATTACATAGGAAGAAATGAGATCTGTAGCCCACTACATTCAATACCGTACTCAGCTGTGCAAGTCCCACTTCATGAACCCACGGTAGTGATGTTGAATTGTGGGTTTGAAGCGTACTGTCAGCGGTATCTAGGCCCGAGATACTTGAGCACATAGCCCACATCAGAATTACCAACTCCACCGACTCCAAACACATGTAGTTTTCACCCTTCTTAATCCCAAACAACAAGCAAAGGTACCGGGTCCAGGGTTGTCTTTGTTCAAAAACCATAACTCTGAGTTCGCAAAGATTCCTCATCCAAAGCAGGGCGATCCCCGTGTAAATAGAAGACCTAACCCACCACACCATCCATCCAAATCCTCAATATCCACACTCATCTCACCTCTTGAGAGAATGGGTGAAGCTAGTCTTGCGATCGCGAAAGTTGGCGCGTCGCTGTAATCGTTTGAAGTCGGAACGGATATTAACAAGGCCACCCCATTCTGACCCAGCATCCTCTGAGGTTACATTGCATTCGGCCTCTCCTCCAGCATTGTTCTTCGCCCGGTTTTTTGCATCGATCACAGTAGTCGGTGGCTAGGACGGGAGCCGTGATCATGAGGAGGGCCAGTGTGGTGAAGAGGAGATAGGTGGAGAGCTTCATGTTGTCGGAAGAGTTGAGAGGGTGTGTGTGCGTGGTATAGCAGGAAGCAGATGCTAGTAGTGCCAGAGAGTTGGAGTGAGGTGCAGAATGGAGGATTGCTGTTTATATATGTGTGCCAGAGCTTGGTGATGAATTGTAAGCGCAGTTTTGGCACTGTATGAACTATGGTACGATAGTTTCTACGTAGCAAGTTTGGCCTATAGGCGTGTTTTGTACATCGAGTGAAGTTCGCTACCATACTTTTGGCTCAGGCCTTCCGTCATCCGACCCATGGAACGTCGCCTAGTTTAGGTATTTGCTAAAACTCGGAAGCCCATGCACCATAACATAGACCCCATCACCTCTTCGTTCTATGGTATTCACACTCTATGTACGATATCACTGAGAAAAGTCATGAGTAAGATATAGGCGGTAGGTAGTGCTTCTGACTGTGAAAAGTGTATGGCAGGAAAAGAAGATACCAGGGCCATGTTGGCTTCTAAGGTAAAATATTGCTGGAATGATTGTTAATAATGTATTCTACTTTATAGATCCCCTCGTCGTATCGCAAGTCTGCAGAGGTTGGCATATTCAAGGTACCAGCAAAGATCCACGAGTAGAGCACAAAGCAGATCATACCCACAGACCAACCACGTTGACTATCGCAATTTCCCTACCAAGTAACCCGTTCTCATCAAATCAAACAAAATATGCCATCGTTGTCGTGCCCTGTCCATCGCCTCGCGCATCCCACCCTCCCTCCGCCGCCTTACTAGCTCATCTTGGCGCAACCAGGGTCCTTGCATCCGCAAGTCGGAATTTCCAGAAACACCATCATCACGGCCATCCACACGCGATCGCAACCCGCCATTGCGCCTCCCAACAACCCACCATGAACCTCTCCGCCTTCCGCCCGGTATTCCGGCCTTCGAAAATACCTTCAACGACGCAAACTACAAATATCTGGCAACGCACATCGCAATGGCAATGTCGGCAGCAACAACCACAACTGCAAAGAACACCCACAGCCTCCTTCTCCTCCACCACACGAATGGAGAAGCGAAGTAAAGGCCCTGGAACTGATCCGCGAATAGGTAAGCCTCCGTTGCTTCTTTAATTTACCTGTCATTTGCCCGCCGAGAAAACCACCTCCTCCATTCCTCCTACCATCACCGCAAAATTACTAAACTAACAAACCACCACTCAGTAAACATCCGCTACCACCTCCTACACCCCCTAACCCCGCGCCCCCTCCACTTTTCCCGCAACCGTTTCCTCCGCCACTGGACTATCCACCGCGCCTGGATGCTTTTTCTGCGCAAGCGCCGCTGGGCTGAAGAGCGCGAGCTAGAGCGCCAATACATGGCGATGCGCGACGCATGCGAGCACCTGCGTCTGCTGGACAACAACGGTAACCGAGTGAGTGAGGAAGAGGCTGGTGGTCAAGGTCCGGATGCGGGGCGCTTGGGTACGAGGGGTCGGGAGGTAGGACGGTTGTATCGGAGTGCCATGTTGAAGAGGGGAGTGTGGGGGAGTGTGCCCGGTGGAGTATGGGAGGGTTCAGACGGATTTCCCCAGTAGGGATGGGTGGAATCACGCGTGGACCAGGAATTGAGTGTGCGCAAGACGTATCATACGTACAATGTGTATAGCGGACGAAGATTTTGAGGTTCGTAGGAAGACATATGAAAACACATATTTCAATTTTCATGATTACATGCAATACTAAGGGATTCAAAGGCTATATGGATAGTATTACTGCTCAACAGTTCATCTGCTGTGCCCCAAGCTCCTTCAGTCTAGACATTTCCTCATGTCCCCTCTGCAGCAAGCTTCCCTAGGTATACACAAAGATGGGGATTTAAAAAAGGAGTGGGTGATAATGGCATGCCCGCGATCATTAGCCAAGATCAAAATTCCGCAAATGGCGCTTCTCTTCCCCCGCACTCCATGGGAATATGCTCAAAAAATGAACAAAAGAACAAAAAGTTGGAAAGCTGCGGCCCGGCTTTCCTTTGAAGCAATGCAAGCAAGGCGCTCAACAAACGCCCCAGACAGTGATAAATCCCACATGTTTTACTCCTGTTGTACTCCGCCCAATGCTTTGAAGAATAAGAGATGTTGAGAGTGATATGTATCGCTCATAGTACGACGCATCCGCAGCCGGGATTTTCCTTCTTGTCTACCGAGAGAAGAGCAGCACGGGTTGCCGCTTCGAAAACGTCGTCGACACCGTCGCCGGTCAATGAACTGCACTCGAGGTACTTGCGTGCACCAATCATCTCCTTCATGTCGCTTCCTTGTTTGGGTGTTGTGAACTTGAGTGACTTTTTGCGCATCTCTTCCTGGGCAAGGGGGTCTTCACGAAGATCCTTCTTCAAGCCAACCAGGATGATTGGTACTGTCGGACAGCGTTCACGGGCCTCCTCAGCCCACTTGTGCTTTACGTTATCCAGCGAGTCGGGCGAGTCAACCGAGAAGCCAATGAGGATGACGTGTGCTTTGCTGTATGCCAACGGGCGTAAGCGTTCGTAGTCTTCTTGTCCTGCAGTATCCCATAGCGCCAGCTGGACGGATTTGCCGTCTACTCTACAGTCAGTGACGTAATTTTCGAACACTGTTGGGACATATCGCTGAGTGTAACGTTAGCATGCTACTCTGTGATGTGACATACGAGGTGTGGACGTACGGTTGGAAAGTAGCCGAGAGTGAAGACGCTGAGAAGACTGGTCTTTCCGCAGGCACCATCGCCAATGATGACCAACTTCCTACGAGAGCAAGATCAGCATAATGTACGAGTGTCGGTGTGACCGAGCAAGGTATAGAAGCAGAATGGGTTTAGGATATACAGATGCAACGACCCGAAGCAGAAAGAATTGAGCGCGCGTCGAGGAAAAGTGGGCATGGGAGGCCTGTAGGCTGACCTATTTTTAGTCCCAAGTGTGTTCGGACCGGGTTGGCCGACGCAAGCTATGGCGCCAAAACCGGGGGTACCACGAGTCCAAAAGTATTGGTGCATGCCATAATGCAGCGAAAGGAGAAGTCTCGGCATCAGGACTTGATGGGCGTGATCGGGAGGGTGAAAATTGAAGTGGGGAAGGGAGGCTTTGAGCTGAGTGTCTCATGCGCGCAGGGAAAAAGCCAGCAAAAAGGTGGGCGAGTTGAAGTTTGACAGGGGGCAGAAATTGGGTGTTATAGAGCTGAGATATAGAATTGCACATACCTGCGCATGACGGGCTCGCCATTCTGCTGTTGCTGTGCCATGGTGAGGGACGGAAAACGTTGGCAGTGAGCAAAATCTGACGTTGGCTCGGGAAGCGCGGTAGTGTAAGAATCGATATGGAGCGGGCGCAAGTGTGCTGGCAATGGGCGAAGTTGGAGGATGCAGTGTCTCCGGGCAGGTCAGGATACAGTCAAGTAGCCTGGTTTGCGCGACGAGGTGAATGTGAGGGCGGGCGGAGCGACGTGTATCTCGTTGTACCGTGTGTGGCAGCAGCTAGCGACTAGCAATGTCTTGGATAGCGGAAAGCGACCGACAACAGGATTAAGGCGGGGAGTGAATGTGGGCGTGGAGAGATGTGTGTGCGTGTGTGGTGGAAGCGGGTGCGGAGGCTGATGCGGAAGCAGAGACCAGGAGGTGCAGGTAGTGAAAGTCCCGGACGACGGCAGTGATGATAAAGACAAGACGGGGGAAGGGTCGCAAATGATGGGGGGCTTGGGGACCCTTTAATAATGGATGTGGACGATCACAGCGGAGGCATGCACGAGCTAGAGCTACGGGCGGCTGGGGGGGTTTAGAAGCCTCGGTGGTGGTGCGGTGCGGGTGTGTGTGTGTGTTGAGATACGAATGGGCCTCCGCTGATGCACAGCCTCTCCAAGGTTCCTGCCGTTCCAGAAGGCTCGCGGGTGCCAAGACGTGGCTCCTGCGGCAGGTGCGAATCGCGACGTCGGTGCCACAATGGCCCGTCGAGCGTCAACCCAGATTGAGGCTACGACACTCCGCATGCTAGCTTTGGGGCCCCAATCACGCACACACGACGAACGAGCCCCTCAGGACCTGCTGCCTGTACAAGACGCCCGCGACCTGGCGCACACCAAGAGAAACACTTCCGCCCTTGCAGTGCGTGACCGGCCCCTCCAATTCCTCCCTCGTCACTTTTGCTGCCGACCAGTTGCCCGCCGCGAGCTGACGGGCGCATAGCCGGAGCCCTCGTCCCCCGACACTGTTCCCAGTGGACGGCTCTAATACTGTCCCCTAGCCCCAGCGAGCTTGTTTGTTGTTGCTGTTGTTTGGATTCATGGCCCAAGGACCACGAGGACCACCCGCCCCGGCAACAATGCCGTCCAACGGCACTACCGCAACCCACGATTCCGCCCCCACCGCCGTGAACCGCAAGAAGCAGAAGCGACGGGAGAAGGAGGCGGCAAAGAGGGCTGCCCAGGACCCGCCTGCGCCCGCCTCTGCGCCCGCGCCTGCGAGAAATGGTGCCACCCCCGCCCTGGCCCCCGGCGGCCAGCAATATGCGGAGCCTGAGCTGGAGGAGCCACCATACGAAGAAGGCGACTACTACTCGGACGAGGAGTATGAGCACACATATGGCGCGAATGGCGACTACCAACAGGGCTATGGCCACGCTCCAGTCCGAGGCGGATCCAGCAAGAAGCCGCGAAGGAAGAAGAAGGCGCCCTCGGGACCTCCTCCGCTCTCCTACTCGCAGCACAGTGCACCGCGCCACAGTCCCGCGCCCAACCACGCCATGTCGTCTGGAATCTCGACGACGCGATCTGGCCCCAAAAAGGACCGCATATGGAACACGTCATCCGTCGAGGAGCGGGAGCGCATACGCGACTTTTGGCTGTCCCTGGGCGAAGACGAGCGCAAGTCGCTGGTCAAGATTGAGAAGGAGGCGGTTTTGCGCAAGATGAAGGAGCAGCAGAAGCACTCGTGCAGCTGTACCGTCTGTGGGCGCAAGCGCACCGCCATTGAGGAGGAGCTGGAGGTCTTATACGATGCATATTATGAAGAACTCGAGCAGTACGCGCACCACCAGCAAGACATCGGTAGTTTCATTCCCGAGGCTAATTATGGTTATGCATCCAGTGCTCCTCACCCGCGGCCCCTGCTGAACGCCCCACCTCCACCCGGCCCCTACGACGACGACGATGATGATGAAGAGTACGACTCGGGTGAAGAAGATGAGGGAGAGTCCGAGTACGACAGCGACATCTCGTCCGAAGGCGAATACAGCTCAGGGGAACCGAGTCTACCGCCGCCCGAGCCCTCAGACTTTCTCCGCTTTGGCAGCAGTTTACAAGTCAAAGGTATGCATATGCCCCTATCTACTTTGGGAGCATGCTGATTCATCGTTTTAGGTGGCATTCTTACCGTTGCTGACGATTTGCTCAAGAACGACGGGAAGAAGTTCATCGAGATGATGGAGCAGCTTGCCGAGCGTAGAATGCAGCGTGAAGAGGAGGCCCAGTTCCACCAGGCTCATCCAAACATGCAGCATCGTTCCTACAGCGGCCACAGTCACAACGCCCCGCCGCCAGAGGAAGACGATTACGACGATGAGGGCGAAGACGACGAGGAATACGACGACGAGGACTATGAGGAGGATGAAGAGGACGAGGAAGTGCGTATTCTGCGTTGGACTATCTACTTGCAACTAATTCGGCTCAGGGTACAATGACTGAGGAGCAGCGCATGGAGGAAGGCAGGCGAATGTTTCAGATATTTGCAGCACGAATGTTTGAACAACGAGTACTCCAGGCATACCGCGAGAAGGTAGCGGCGGAACGACAACAACGGCTTCTGGAGGAGTTGGCCGAAGAAGATAATCGCAAAGATGCAAAAGAGGCAAAGAAAGCCAAGGAGGCCCAGAAGCGGAAGGAAAAGAAGGACAAGCAAAAGCAGCTGAAGGCAGAAGAAAAAGGCACGCAAAGACGCGGAACTAGCCGCCAAAGAAGCGGAAGCCAAGGCTGCCGAGGAGAAGCGACTGGAAGAACAGCGCAAAAAGCGAGAAGAGCAACGAAAAAAGAAGGGAGGCCGAACGCAAAGCCCAAGAGGAGGAGAGGCAGCGGAAAGAAGCAGAACGCCTCAAGCGGCAGCAGGAAGAGCGGGAGCGCCAACAGGAAGCCGAGAGAAAAGCACGCGAACAGAAAGCTTTGGAGAAGAAGGCTAAAGAGGAGGCTAAGCGGAAGGAACGTGAGGAGCGGGAAGCAAAAGAGAAAGAGGCCCGTGAGAAAAAGGCCCAGGAGGACAAGGAGCGCAAGGAACGCGAATCAAAGTCCAAGACTGAAAAGGACCGCACGCGCAAGGAGGACCAAGCTGTTCCTGCTCCTGTGAAGAAGACATCGCAGCCTGTTGCTGTTGCCCTGCCTCCTCAACTGCTCAAGCAAAATTCATCGACCGGAATGCCTTCGCCGCACGTTACGCCAGCCATACCCAAAGCTCCAACGCCGAATCGGCAGCGCCAGACTTCGCAGCAGAATTCACACGGCTCCTCTCCCAAGACACCACACGCCACATTAGGAACGAGCAAGTCAACATCGCCTACCTCACAGGCTTACAATCAGACGATGCCAAGGTCTATTCTGACCAAGCCGAACTTGCCACAGATGCCCACTATACATGGCCAGCCAACATCTCCCATGCCTCACTTGGGACCACCACCGGGCATGCAAGGGCCGCCAGGACTTAATATGGGGAACATGCCCCCGGGCTTGAATGGATTCGCAAACCAAGGCTCAATGATGCCTGGATTGATGGGGCCACGCTCCAATATGCCGCCATTCTTCCCGCCAGTCGCTCCTCAAAGCTTCCGTGGGTTTCCGCCGCCAGGAATGCACACACCAGGTGCACTGCCAATCAACCGTGGGTTCCCAATGGACGGCCCGCCAGGCTTCCCTGCACCTCCAGGATTCTCGACGCCTATGCCATCGCCCTTCCCAATGGGCATGCAGACGCACTCGAGACAGGGGTCGGGGTCGTTTGAACGAGTTTCCAGCATTGAAAGTCCGCTCGCCGCACCTCAATCACAGCCTATCCAGCGCCCGGCGCCTATTCAGCGACCATCAAGTATCAAGCCAAGCGACGAGAATGTTGACGAACTCGCAAGCCATCTTGGTAGCAAAGCCTTGTTAGACGACGATGAGGACGACATTCCAGAATTGCCCGAACGCCGACAGAGTGTGCAGCAACATGGTTCTGTCAGAGCTCCTTCATTCGGCTTTGCAGATATACCAGGCTCGCAATATGGCTCATTCGGAGGTCCAGGCGGCGGAAGCATCTGGGGCACACCGCCGTTGCAAGGCTTCAGCTCGGGTGGTAACTGGGGCAACTCGCCGACGTCAAACATGTTTGGCAGTCCTCCGTTCCCGATGGGTAACCCTCGTGTGCACGAGCGTAATGGCACCGAACAGCGCATAGTGTGGCTCCGTCGTACCATCTGCGCAGTGTGCAAATCGCTAGCTCTCAGCTCAGACGCGGAAGGCTATGTGGATGCTTCCGAGGTGCATCGCCAAGTCGATGCATCGAGGAATGCCATGGAGCCTGTTGTGTCCATGGACGAGATCAGGGAGGCTTGCGATATCCTGGACGTGGCACAGACCAACGGCGGTGGTAGTCTGGAATACAAAGAGCACAATGGCCGTCTCACCCACATCAAGTTCAGCGATGCTGCTCCTGCACCCCCATCTCTTGGTGAGATTGGAAGTCCTGTTCCCAGCCAAAGCGTTCTGGCTGGTGGTGGGTTTGGGAGGTTTCCTGGTCTTGGTCCACAAGGCTTTTGAGGAATCGGTCAGAATTCTTCGCGAGCCCTTTTGGCAGTAGCTTTATCAGCAAACTGATAAACTACATTGAGTCTTTCTGGGAAATTTTCTTGGACTCTCAGATAGTCTAGGCATGCCTTACCTGTAAACGGAGGCAATCTAGTTCACTTCTTTCGTGCCAAGCCAGCTTCCAATACCGCGTGCAGATTATATGTTGCAGTCATGGTTTAACTAACATGCAGTTCAAATATGTAAATCGCTCACCAAAGGTAGATTCATTGGCTATATCCACAACCGCAGTTGCCCGTAGTTGTGGCGATGACAGCTAGCGTCAGAAGGCTCCACCCAGGTCGATGGGACAGCACGTTGCAATTGCATACTTTTCAAGAGAAGCGGTCAAGCTCCCTGCCCATCTGGCCTCAGTTTCAGGACCCCGCAATTGTGACTTTGATCAGCCTGGCTGGCCAAAAGAAATATACGGTGGCGTATACTCACCACGATACTTGGAGTAGCTATCGGTGAAGACGGAGTTATAGGCCGACGGGCTCATGTTGCAGTAGACAGAGTGAGAGAATAAAGATATACTAATAATAGGAAGGTTAGCCAGGTACGAGTGCAACGTCATCGGAAGGGGCAAGAATCAGCCCTGCAACACCCCTGCTAGTCGCGCGGGCGGGGGTCCCTCACGCATGAGCCTCAGCAGCTGCTGTACACAAATAGTTCCACCTACTCCCCGCACTGAGCTGACTTGTTACAATCTCCTCACAAGCACTTCATTTTTGGTTGACCATTCATTCTTGTCGAGCACTCCTTCTTTTGGATATTCAAACATATAGACCGGAACCATGTCCGACCCCATTGCCGACGCTGCGCGAAAGCATCCGGCGCCCGAAGGCCTGGTCTACACGTATGGAACAGCTGGGGTAAGTTGATTAGGAGTTTACACGTTTGAGCATCAAGCTAATTGAATGGTGGCAGTTCCGAACCAAAGCGTAAGCAAGCATTCTTCCGTTTTCCAGACTCTAGTCTTCTCCGACCGCGAGCGCCCCGCATACGTCGTTCAGGACACGGCTGACAATCACAGCGACGTTCTCGACTCAGTATTGACCCGCGTCGGTCTCATCGCAGCTCTCCGATCAAAGACACTCAAGGGAAAATGGATTGGAGTCATGATCACAGCCTCTCACAACCCTCCCGAGGACAACGGTGTAAAGCTCGTCGAGCCAATGGTATGTTAACACCCGGCTGTAGGGCGATTGCGAACAAGTCTAACTCTGGAATAGGGCAACATGCTTCAAGTACGTTCAAACGCTCCTTCCAACGCCCACTAGGCGAGGCAGATGTCTTGCAAGTAATATCTAATGAGTGTACAGGAGGAGTGGGAAGTCATCAGCACGGAAATGGCAAACAAGACCACACCCGAAGACGTTTCAAAGTTCTACCACGAAATGGCCAACCAGAACAAGGTCGATCTCGAAACACCTGCCCGCGTCGTTGTAGCTCGTGATACCAGGGCGTCCGGATCAAGACTGCTTGGATGTCTCCTCGATGGCCTCAAAGCTGCCGGGGCTGAAGTCAAGGACTACGGTTTCTTGACCACACCACAACTTCACTACATGACGCGTTGTCTTAACACGGAAGGCACAAAGGATGCCTATGGTACACCTACGGAGAAGGGCTACTACGAAAAGTTTGGTGCAGCTTTCAAGACGGCGCTCCGTGGAAAGAAGCCCTCTGGCAGCTTGACCGTCGACTGTGCCAACGGTGTTGGTGGACCCAAGTTGAACGAGCTGATCAAGTACCTTCCGTCCAAGGCTGAGGGTGGCCTTGAGATTAATGTCATCAACGACAACGTCATCAAGCCTGAGAGCCTAAACGTTGACGTGAGTAGTGTACCACACAAAGTTAGACCGGCAGCTAATGTGTAAGACAGTGCGGCGCGGACTATGTCAAGACCAACCAGCGAGCACCCCCATCATCCAAGGCCGGCCCTGGCGACCGATGCTGTTCACTCGACGGCGATGCTGATCGAGTAGTGTACTACTTCAAGGACGAGAAGAACGTGTTCCGCCTGCTTGATGGTGACCGCATCGCGACGCTTGTAGCATCCTTCCTTGGCGACACTGTGCGTCAGAGTGGGCTCGCAGACCAGCTCAAGATCGGAGTGGTCCAAACTGCCTACGCCAACGGTGCAGCTACGAAATACGTTGAAGACAACCTCAAGCTCAAGGTCGACTGCACACCTACTGGAGTCAAGTATCTGCACCACGCTGCCGAGAAGCTCGATATTGGTGTCTACTTTGAAGCCAATGGCCATGGTACTGTCATTTTCTCACATGACACACTCGACACTATCGAGAAGCACGAGCCCCGCAACCCTGGCGAAAAGGAGGCTCTCGATGTGCTCCGTGCGTGCATCAACCTCATCAACCAGTCGGTCGGTGATGCTCTTTCCGACTTCTTGCTTGTGGAAGTCGTGCTTGCACACAAGCACTGGGGTCCGCAAGAGTGGCTCTCGACGTACAGCGACCTACCTAACCGTCTGCTCAAGGTGGTGGTGAATGATCGCAAGATTTTCAAGACGACAGATGCCGAGCGCAAGCTCACATCCCCAGAAGGTCTCCAAGCACAGATCGACAAGGAGGTCCAGAAGGTCCGCCAAGGTCGCTCGTTTGCTCGTGCCAGCGGAACAGAAGATGCGGTGCGCGTGTACGCTGAGGCTGAGACTAGAGCCGAGGCTGATGATCTCGCCCGCAAGGTACACGACCTCGTCAAGGCTGCGGGTAGTGCTTAGGACCCCTCACCCATTGCACAGTATCTCTGGGTGAACTTTTTTGAAGATGCCGTCACCTGGATGACAGTCGTGGAGACTGAAGACGTATATGATGATTGCGATTCCTTGACGCTTAGTGATGATACAGACGACGACACAGATAGTGGGGACGGTGCGGATAGGACAAGTTCTATAAGTTCAGAGGATAGTTGGGATTCTACGGATAGTGAAGAAAGTGATTGGTCTACTGAGTCTGAATCACCACCAGAACAAATGAGCCAAGGGATGATATTAGGGATAGTGACTCAGGTTCCCTGGTAGAAGATAGACAAAAGGTCGGCGTTAGTGTTTAGAGTGCAAAATACAAAGCATCATGACGTGTCGAAGCCTGGTTTTCAAGTCAAACAAGATGTATGTAGATTTTATTACCGCTGTGGAGGTCCCACTTGATGTCCTCGGGTTGATGCATACCAGGGTATCGGCACCACGGCACCCAATCAAAGCAGGGCGACGTACGAAGCCTCCAGCATAAACGTGGTCGAATCTTGTGGACGGCAACGGGTCATTTTGAAACAGTAGCCCTATCTAAAGAGCCACCATGGCGCTGGCTGGATTCATGCGCCCCAAGTTTGCGATAAGACAGGCGTGTGCTAAGAGAGAGGAAGAGAGAGAGAGAGAGTGGCGGTGCAACAATAGCAACAATAGCAGCAGCAGTTAGCGGCACGGCTACGGCAATGATTTTTCTCTCCGCAAAAGCTAGCAGCGCTGCTACGGGCGATCGCACCCCCAAAGTGTCTTGCTCAAGCTTCCAGGCCTTGTCCTCGCAGCCAAAAATAAAAATGCACGTTGCCGCGTACCCTTGCCGCCGGCGTTTAAACGGCGCACCATGTCGCCATTCAGCGAATCGGCGGGCGTGCCTGGCTCGCGTCCCAGCGTCAATCTCGCGACAGGCATGCTGGTCCGTTTTTGTCCCTAATAGGCGTTTGCATCTCGACGCGACGCAAGCTTGCCGGTATCTCTTTGCAATTTAGCCTTTCCCTTTTGTACACTCCCTTTGTGCCCGAGCCCTTTTCTTTAACCGCCCTCTCTTTGTCGTGTAGTCTGCTTACTGCACACCCCCCACCCCCTGGTTACACCCCGCGCGCAATACGAAGTCGTCAAGTGGACCAGAGTAGATCACCTGCCATAGACATGCGCTGAGCACTTACTCGCTCGCACATCCTTCTTTTTAACACCTGGTGCTGGTTTCCTACCCACCTCTTCCCTTGCTTCTTCGCTCGTTACACCCGGTCGCTGCACGGCATACACACTCGCTATGGCATCACATTCAGAAATCTTGCTCCGGCGGGACCTGAGCATAGAGGAAAAGTTTGAGCAGTTGATGCAGAACAATCCCCTGGGAGCTGAGGTACCTCACCCAAAATGAACAGCTCACAAAACATCCTCTGACAGCTCCAGGTATCACAAGACTCGGTCCTCATCGCCATAGGCACCTCGTTCGCCATGACCGCTGCCATCTTTGTCGGTTTCATCCTCCTACGTCCATTTAATACTATCGTATACGCCCCACGTTTGCGCCACTCTGATGAAAAGCACCGACCGCCGCCGCTAGATAAGAGCCTCTTCGCCTGGTACCGGCCCGTCTTCAAGACAAACGAGCCCGAGTATGTGGAAAAGATTGGCTTGGACGCCACCATATTCTTGCGATTTGCACGCATGTGCAGGAACATGTTTATCGTTCTGGCTGTTGTTGGATGTGCCATTATCATCCCCGTCAACATTTCAAAATCTGTCGAGTTCCAAAAGAACTTTGAGGGGAGTCTCGGTGGCAAAGTCATCTTTTTGATGACTCCCAGAGATTTGTTCGGTCGCATCTTCTGGGCATTCGTCGTCTTGGCATACATTATCGATGTAATTGTTTGTGCCTTTTTGTGGTGGACATATCGGGCTGTACACCGGCTGAGACGCCAGTATCTCGATAGCCCAGAGTACCAGAACAGTCTCCATGCCCGGACGCTGATGATTACCGATGTCGGCCGCAGCAATCGTAGCGACCAGGGCATTGTGGAAATCACCGACAGCTTGAAGACTACGCCCGAAGTACCTCGTGCGTCTATCGGAAGAAACGTCAAGGATATCCCGGAACTCGTCGAGGAACACGAAGAAGCCGTTATTGCGCTCGAGCAGGTCCTTGCCAAGTACCTCAAGAACCCTAATAAGCTACCGGCAGAGCGACCCCTGTGCACACCATCCAAGAAGGACCCGGAGTACACGGACAGATCACAAAAGGTGGATGCTATCGACTACTTGACAGCCCGCATTCAACGTTTGGAGACCAAGATCAAGGAGATTCGCGAGACGGTTGATAAGCGCGATGCTCTATGCTACGGATTCGCCAGTTACGAGTCGATCGAATCAGCACACATGGTTGCATATGCAGCTCGCAATAAGCACGTCAAAGGCACCACCGTCCGACTCGCACCCAAGCCAAAGGATATCATCTGGAAGAATCTAACTCTGGATCCCAAGAAGAGACGCTGGAGGAGAATAGTCAACAACTTTTGGATTACTCTGCTCACGCTCCTATACTTCATTCCCAACGCCCTCATTGCCGTCTTTCTGTCCAAACTTTCCAACCTCGGCTTTGTCTGGCCCTACTTCCAGGTTGAGTTGGGCAGACACCCCGACTTTTGGGCCGTAGTACAGGGTCTCGCAGCACCGGCTCTTACTTCGCTGTTCTACTACTTCCTACCCATCATCTTCCGCCGCTTGTCGATCAAGGCCGGTGACCAGACCAAGACCTCGCGAGAACGCCATGTAACTGCACAGTTGTACGCCTTTTTCGTCTTCAACAACTTGTTCGTCTTCTCGCTCTTCAGCGCCGTGTTTGGCATGATCGTCATGATTGTGAACCTCGCGGCCGAGCAACACGTACCTTTCTTGACGATTCTCAAAGACATCGCATTCTTCGACACTACCATGCGCACGCTCTGCGAAGTCTCGCCTTTCTGGGTCACCTGGCTTGTACAGCGTAATTTGGGTGCCGCCATCGACCTTGCTCAGGCTGTTAATCTTGCTTGGGGTAGCTTCTCTCGCAAGTTCTTGAACCCTACGCCTAGGGAGTTGATTGCTCGCACTGCGCCACCACCATTCGATTACGCAAGTTACTACAACTACTTTTTGTTTTACTCTACTGTTGCACTTTGTTTTGCACCACTCCAGCCTATTACGCTGGTAATCGTAGCGATTTACTTTAGTCTAGACAGCTGGATGAAGAAGTACCTACTCATGTAAGTATACGCGAGTCTTCAGTATATTCTCCACCTAACAACTCCCAGGTACGTCTTTTGCACCAAGAACGAATCCGGTGGTGCCTTTTGGCGTGTCCTCTTCAACCGTATGCTCGTCGGCACTTTCCTCTCCAACTGCATCATCGCCCTACTCGTCGTCGCCCGAGGATACGCAGACAAGTGGACTATGCTCTGCGCCATGGCTCCACTACCAATCGGCCTACTCGCATTCAAGTTCTACTGCAAGAAGACCTTTGACAGTTCCCTAAAGTACTACACTCAAGGCGACCGATCCCAAGGCGCCGAAGCACCCACACCCATCGACAAGGAATCCCGCCGACGAGACCGTGTGGCCGTCCGCTTCGGCCACCCGGCCCTCTACCAAAAACTCACCGTCCCCATGGTCCACGAGAAATCTAAACACCTCCTCGCCGAAATCTACCGCGGCCGCCTCGACGGCGACATTGGCGACACCGCTGCCTTCAGCGACGTCTACACCATGAAACGCATGTCCAAAGAGAACCCGGGCAAGACCGCCGCATCCCCCTCCGGCCCCTTTGAATTCGTATCCGAATCAAACATGGACTTTGAAAACTTCAAAAACCGCCCCGAGTTCAGCGATGAACACGGCGGCGAGGGTTCGCTCTACGGTGCTAGGAGTAGTATCTACCGCCCCGACACTCCTAGCTCGCAATGGGGTGGTGCCGGTGACCGTGGACGCAGTACCAGCCGCGATTCAGAAAGAACAATGATGACTAGCGGTGCGGAAGAAAACACAGGTGTCCTATACCCACAGGGTTATCACCAAACCCCCTCGCAACTCCGCGAGTACAGCCCCAGTCCTGCACCTAGTCTCGGTAGAACACACTCAAATGAGAGTCCGTATGAAGTGTCGGATCAAAGGAGGTTGGTTAGTGGGGCTGCGCCTATGGGTGGCGCGCCGCAGTTGCAGTATACGCCGTATAGTCCCAGCAGGGATGGGCAGCAAGATTATTTTAGGCAGTAGGGGGAATAGTATGGGGATGAGAAAAGCGAGGGAGAAGGGGAGTGAGACGAATTTCCTTTGTTCCAGGGAATTTTGCTTTGATGGGGCATTGTTTGCGTTTGCTAGTTGTGACATGCATTCGCGAGCGTACTTGGAAAAGAAAGTGGCCCACCCACATCGCTGTAATTACGCGAGAAAGTGATGAGCATATTTTATTGGCGTTTGAAAGAGGGATATGGACGGGATTGATTGAGGGGCGAGAGAGTGGGTGATGTTTTTTTTGTTTTGTTTTAGATACCAGAGGGTTATTACCACTGCCACCGCTGTAGCTGGGGCTTATTTACAATAAAGATATTGTTAATTCATCTATCGTCTGCTTTTCTCGCTCCCCTTTGGCCTCGCCATGGAGTTGTATGCATGTCTCATTCTTCTCTGTCTTCTTACGACAAGTGATAGTTTCACAGCTAGGGAAATGTCTACAATTCTATCACTAATAACTCAACGTAGCTAGAGAGCAACAGAAGGTGCATACCACCAGCCAAGAGTCCGTCATAAGCCCCTCTGTTAACCCTAAGTATGCTATACCAGCTTTTCGCCTGGTCTACAACCCCTCCACCCACAACACACGATGCTATAAACACAAAGAAGTAACATCGATGCTTGGCAGCAGATTCTCACAACGCAGTACTTGTAACAACAGTACGAGAGAGCAGTCAAGGTGTTATCCCAACACCTTTTACTCGGTGGGTTATAGTATACACACAAGATTCTGTTGACGACGAGGAAAGTATGGGTTGTTGAGGCAAAACGCATGTATAATTTTTTTTCTCCAACGCCATGGATGTCTTGGATGATATGGCGCATATTTTCAGCATTGCGGATGACGGTATCACGGCTTAGAAAGTAGAAAATTGGTGTTTTGGATTGTTTGCTATGTGGGTGTTGGTGCTGGGACTGCGAGTAGGGCTGATATCGATATGTGCTTTCTAGGAGCAATGCGCGAGTGATTCTGCTAGGCTGAGAACGATTGTCTTTGGGTCGAGAATCAGTTTTGTTCGGTTGGTCAATACTTGGCTTGTAGCTCTGCAGGCGTTGGGTGGTTGGTCTTCTGACTGTTGTAATACGGTGTACTTATGCTCTGATGGGGCAGTTTCGGTTTTTCTTTGCTTGCTCTTGCTGCATCTTGGTGAGGTATGGGCGGGATTTGGCGATTAGAAGTGAGCGTTATTACTGTCTTCACGTTTCATGACCCAATCTGCGCCATCGGATGCCTAGATGCTGCCGCACCAGCGTCGTCCTAGCTCGCAACCCGCTGTCGTTCGCGGGTTCTGACATTTTAGCGATGAATTCGGCAATGGGAATGTTTTGACAGAGACGCGGCATTGAAACTTTTCTAGCCTAGAGTGAACATGCACAGGGTGTTACCGTGTCTGGGGCCGCTGTGGTTCCTGCCCTAGTTGAGTGAAACGTCATGCAATGACAACCAAGGGAGCAGCAAAGGACCGGCCTAAAGGTTTTCAATATGCATCTCTTCTCTACGTCCTCAGGTATCTTCGCCATGGTTTCGTTGGCATGGCTTGGACGTCTCATGCTATGGCCAGTGCCAGCGAACGCGACCTAGTGGTTTACGTCGTAGCTGTCGCATTACGAAGCTTGTAACCAATGGCGGTCTTGGAGGAGTTGTCGCTTCTACTTTCTCACAAATGCCACCGAGCCGCAGCTCGGATCAACCATCCGAGGTACGTTTCGAGCTCTCCATCAATGCAATCCAGCATGCTAAAAAAAGAGGGGTCTCTTTTTGCTTTTGGCATACTTGGCTAGTCGCATGATGGGAGGTGCCTGAGGTAGTCGACTGGAAACGACTGCCTCAGGCCAGGCTGCGAAACATTCATGCTACCGTGGGAGATGTCGATATGATTCATCGTGACACTCAAGGAGCTATCGGCCCTAGGTAAACATGTCGTCGAGTTGGGCAGTGTGACAGCGATCATGTGAATAAGGCTCAGCCCCCCCTGGCGTGGCTCCGACTGGTGGCACTTGGCGACAGCCGCGCCTCTCCGGAAGGTGGACATCCGAGGGACATCCGAGGGTAAGCTTTGCACCAAGGAAAAGACCGGTCATGATCAACCACGTCGTCGTCGGCAGATGGATGGGTGGTACGGGTCGGCGCGTGTGTCCAGTGGTGCGAATTGTGCAAATATATGCAGAAGTCGGGAGTTGCTGGAGTCAGCAAGCTGACATTGCCAGCCGCATACGGTCTAAAATAGCCGTGCTCCACAGCGGGCGCCATGGACGTCGAGTCCAAGACCAAGACTGTCACGACGGCAGCGGGCGGGGCACACAGCGTTTCATGCAAGCAAAGGCCGCATGCCTGGGAGATGGGCATCAATCCCACAAGATGAGGAAGAGAGCACGCGGATCTACAGTCTTTTTGGACATGACATAACCAACCACAGACCATGTGCATGACGCGTTTCGCGGCGTCGATCTAGGGCTGTGTGAGATTACCACCGGCTAGCAGATACAAGCGCATGCCGACTACACAGGCAGGGATGCCGTACCGTCAGCAAGAAGCTTATTACTCCCACGGTACCGGGCTCGCCAGTCGGGTGTTTGGCCTACCGCTCTCTCAAACTCGCAACAGTCGACTCGAAAAGAACCTTTACCTCGACACCCTCCTGACCGTGGCCGACGATTGATCATTGACCATGAACATCATGCGCAAGAAGGCGCAGTACGTGAACATCACACCCATTCCGTCTTTTATACCGCGACAACTCGCCATCGACTTTCTTCACAGCCACGGCGAGATTATCGAGCTCAACCCCCTCGTCACCGGCCACGAGGCCATAAAAGCACCACGCGACGCCCCTGCCGACGAATTCTACTCGACTTGGTACGAGATATCGCAGCGCATACAATACATACCCGGCATTGGCAAGATCGGCAGCGGCGCCATCAAATTCCGAGGAGTCTTTCACGACCTCCCGTTCGGTCTGCAGACACACACCTATGCGCCTGCGAATGTTGACCTGCGCAACAAGTGGCAGGTATGCGGCAACCAGCCTGGTGAGCCGCCCGAACCGAGGGAGTTGGGTTCCAATGCGCCACCAGAAGGCCTCTACATCAGGGAGGATGTGGAGATCAAGTGCAACATGACGATGCTCAGCTTTGTGAAGAAGGAGATGAAGGCTGCGGCTAAGATCATGGTGGAGCGACTGGTCAAGAAGGCTGAGCTGCTGGACCAGGGCGCCATACAAGCGCTGATGGAGAATGGGCGGCTGAAGACGGTCAACCCGGCAGATCGCTCGGAGCGAAGAACGCCAAACACATCACCACAACAACCTTATACAATGCCTGCATCACCGGGACACGCATACTCGCCGTCATTGTCGCAGAGTCATCATAGCCAGCAGTACGCGCCCCCCATACCCCCGAAACAGCTCATAGGCGAAAACAATTTCGTCACGGAGCTGCCAGGCGACTTTTACCACCCCCAACCATCCCCTTCGTATCTCCACCCCAACGACAACCGCAAATCTAGCGTCTCCGAACCCTCGCAATATTCCCCAAAGGGCCATGACGAGCGCTGGTCAACCACATCGCAAAGCTCAGCTTCCTCGCGACCGAGCTCCTGGACTCCATCAGATGGAATGCGGTCGCCAGGACCTGATCACAAGGGCTTTGCGTCCGAGTTGCCGACTATGCAGGAGACCAGGGAGGAGCACAATGTGCGACAGAGGAGGGATACAGAGACGGGCCAGCCAAAGTACTCGTACAATCCACAAGACTTTGCGGGGACACAGCCACAATACGTCAATCGACCGCCGTATCCAACATCCATGTATGGGCAGTAGACATGATCAAAAGCGGTGTTTATCTCTGCGGATTTAGCACACACTTATTACGGTTTACGACTTTCTTTTCAGACTAGACACAGATATCCCGTTAGTGCTTAGTAACATAATTGCATGTTTCTTGAATATTACACACGTCTCCATTGCACTGAAATTGTGAACAAAAATCGTACGGATCTAACTAAAACAATGGCAAAAAACTTGGTAATCAAGCTCAAACAACCACAACATTCAAAACACTCTTATCCACCTTCCTCACCTCCACCCACCCCTCACCATCAACCTGCACAATCTTCCCATCCACACATATCCTCCGCCATCTCCCCTCACCCTCCAAGCCCTGAAACTCAATCCTCAGTCCATCAATACTCTCATACATGACCTCTTCATCCTCGACATGTTTACCCCCCTGATACGCCAACCCCATGATGCGCATAGCCTCGTCTCCACTTCTCGGGCCAAAATGCACCAGATGCAAACTCCCATCCAACGGCTTACTGGCGGGCGAGATACAAAACGGTTGTTCGAGGTTTGAGACTAGGGTTGCGAGAACGTACATGTGTTCTTCTTCGACGACTTTGCTCCACACGCCTTTTTCCCTGCAAACGGAAAGTTTGGCTTTGTAGGGGTGGGGTGGTGAGCCGTCGGCGGGGTAGAGGGCTTCTTTTGCAGCCATTTTGAAACGCTCGACGCCGTATTTGCGGTAGAATGTTGTGTCGCTGTCTGCAACGAGGGAGGCGTGCATGCCCCAGCTAGCTACTACGGCGCCATAGAGAAGACCGTTTCCCTCGCTGTCTTGAGGGAGCTGCTCTTCATCTTGGCCTTCGCTGACGAGGAGACGGGCGCCGGGGGAGAAGGTGGCGGTGAGGAGGGGGAGGGGCTTGGATGTGGTTGATGCGAGGGCGTTGAGACCCCAGACATGTTCTTTTCCCGCATTGATAGAATGGTAAAGGGCATTTGCCGTTCCAAGCGGGAGCAGCACGACTTCAGGGCGTATGTATGTGGCGCTGGGAGTATGGGCTGATAGGCCATTCACGAGGTCGACGATGCCACCGTCTCCTGATAGGAGGATGATGCGGAGTGGTTTGCCATTATTAGCTGCGGGGAACAGGGTATTGTCTGTGAGTTCTAGGATGCTGGTGGCTGAGGCGGTTGTATGCACTTTGATTGATTGAATCCTGGCTTCTCCGTAGATGGACTGTAGTATTGGATGCACAACCCCTGTGTAGAATTCCTCTGCCAATTGACCACCGGATCCTAGGGAGATGATGACATGCGTTGCGCGCTCCGAGGCTGTGTGGTCTTGGCCGGGCGTTGCAAGAGAGTGAGCTGATATGTTGAGCAAAACGGGTGGCCTTGTAGCGTCGTTGTTCTCTTGCAGGGTGACGACTACCTCGGAAGTCCCATCGATGCTCTGAATCGTGCTGATCATCTTCTTGGCCTGTTCATCTCCGTTTGTGGAGGCCATGGTCGGTAAGTGCCGGGGCTGAGTCAGTCTCAGCCTTGTGCGATGAGATCAATGAGGGGTCCACGAGGATGTCGATCAATTGTATGTGTCCGGGCAGAGTATGTAGAGAACAAGACAATTACTAGACGTCTACTTTCATGAGGTTGACATGTCAGGTACCCTCATGGCGAACATTATCTACATACGTACCTCTTGCGCATGGAATCGCCGCCCGATCTAAATCCATCCCACCTGCCCTATCTGCTATTTCCCGTCTGACAGGTGCGCTAGTCCCTGTACGTCATGTTGGAGGACGAGCAACGGGTGAGACAAAAAGCAGACATGATCTTGAAACCCAGTATGCCCAAGTTGCTTTTGACAGAGAAAGCAGATACCTATGGCCTGAGACCCAACATGTTTCTTGAATCGCAAAAGGGGCTTCGGCCGACTTTTGTTTAAAAGGTTTATCTGGCAATGGGCGGCACGCAGCACCGTAAGCACGTGTTACGTCATCACTTGGCAGCACACGACGCCGAACGAGGCAGCGCGGCTGTGCCTGATCTCAGCTACACCAACGGTTAACTGTTGCGGCGCAGACAGAGACGACGACGCTACATGCTACACACGGCGAGACACTTGACACGCCTCCCTCGCCTGCTTCTGCAGTGAAGCCAGCAATTTTCGCGCGCCCAGAAAGCCAATCCACGGAACCCGCGCAATTGCGACCCCATCTGCCCAACACACGCACATGCGACCTTAATCTCACTACTGTCCCACAAACACCAACCACACGACCACCGCCACCATGAACGGTTGGGCTGTGTTTTTCATAATACTCGTCCTGCTGCTGGCATTCTCTTACTTTGGGTGGTACTTTTACGCCCGCTGGAATGCCTCACGCAATGGGCTACCACCACCGTCAATGAACCCGATAGCAGCCTTCCGGAGCAACGCCTCAAGCGCCGAAGCCTCCAACTACCCTGGCCCCGCACCCACGGGCATCAAGGGCTGGTTCGATGCCCAAATCCACAAGTTCAAGAACAGGAATAACCGGTACACGACGGGCAGCGGCTACGAAGACTCTGGCTACAACGGACAACGAGGCGTAGGGGGAGGCCGAGGAGCAGGAAGCCGCCTGGACCCAGACGAAGCATGGAGTTCGCGTGTGGGCGACGAGGCATACTACGAGGAGCAGGAACTAGGTCTCCACGAACCGCCAGCCTCACACCAGCAAACTGCTAACCCCTTCGCCACTGTCGCTACTGAGCCGGCACGCGGCCGTAGTCGCACCCGTGACGAGTACGACGAGCATCTTGATGCGCGCAACCCCTTTGGCGACGATAACGCTGCTGCGAGCCTTAGAGGCGTTAGCCCCAGACCCGTCATGGATGCCGATACCAGTTATCACGGTGGCGCAACGGCAACTATGCCGAGTGCCAGCCAACACCAGCACAGGGCCAGCAGAGGAAGTAAAGAAAACAGCCCCACGGAGAGCCGGAGGAGTATCTTCAAAGAAGGCTTATAGTTGATGTGGGGAAGGCGCTGTGGAAGGTCTTCTTTTCCTTTGTTACTAGTACAACTCTCGTCTATTCGGGCGGAAGTGTCGGGTGTTTTTTTGTGTGATTTGTTGCGAGTATATAACCCCGGTTTTGGAGATTTTTCCTTGTCTGTGTGTTTTTCCGATTTTCTCTTTTGTTTGTTCTGATGGATAGGGAATTGATGGATAGGGGAGTGGGAGGTGAAAAAGAGTTGGAGTTAAGTTGGCTGGGATGTCGTGATGCGGGGAGATGGGATTTGAGCAAGTGGGGGTTATAAAAGTCCGCCGACGACAAAAGACGCCAGGACACGAATGCCATTCTTGGTCCCTGCACAGCTTCTTCTTCTTCGTTCCAGTTTTGTAGCTACTTTATTCCCGATGTTCTTCTCTCCTGTCGTTTATACTCAGCATTGGCATTTCATACGCATCTCCTCTATTCACTGTCTTCACCCCCTCCAAGATGTGGCGTGCGTTTGGCATTTTGCGGTGGAAGTCCAGTATGACCACTCACTGTACTGATGTATGGGCGTTCTGAAGTTCAGTCTTCTCGAGTGGAAACGTTTTCGGCGCGTTTGGTATGTCACTTGGGCATGGGTATGCGTTTGTTCTCTTGTCGTCAATTCCTTGAGCGAGGTTTTCTTCCGGCTCGATCCTTCGATTCTTCGATCATTTATTCGGATGTTACCATTGGTGCGGGCTATAGGCATGCGTTTGTGCTCCTGGTACAGCCCAGCGGTCTCGTTCTTTGCATGACCATAGGCCTTGAGTGCTGGTCAGCATGTCCACGCTTAGCTATCCCAAACGTAGGCCGATTGGCGTTCGTGTGTTTGTTCAGGTGGCCTCGCCGCTATGGATTGGCCCCATGTCTACCCGGGCGTTTGGCTCAGTGCCCCTGCGATCGGAATTTTGCTCAGATGTCCTCACCGCTACAGTGTCCACCTGGTTTCGATATCATGCCTCTACCCTACTGCGTTCGCGGCTATGCTCCTAGCGAGTATCCTTGTGTATATAATGCCCTCTCCTCAAACTCTTCCCTTCTTCTTCCTCACATCTCTACCATCGTCCATTACCCTTTATCCTCTTGTCTTTGACAGACTGCCCCCACCACCTTCCCCTCTACAGTACTGCTCCCGTCATTCTCTGATTCATTACCGGTATCAGAGATGGCTGTCAGGGTGGTGGGGGCAACGGCGATACTATCTAGTATTGAGGAGTGCCAGACCCACGTGAGAGGTGTCATTCACCTCACCTATCCTAACCGAGATTAGAAATCGCCGTAGCGCCTTGGCCCCGCCAGCAAAATGCCTCTCACAGCAGCTCACACCCAACCAATCTCTAGCCGTTGTCAACACAACAACAGACCCATCAAGCTCTGATCAAGGTAAGCCGGCCCCGACGATCCTTTGCGCATAGCTTGTACTGACTAAAGGTTCAAGATGGCCGGCTACAGAGGTTCGGATAGTTTCGCTCATGTGCCTTCTTCGCCTTACGCAAACAATGGTTCAACTCGTCGTAGTAAGTACTCGCATATTGCTTTGCTGCTGCGGATTCGCATTTCGCATATGCTACAGATGCTAATCAAGTTGTCTATAGACAGTGCAACCGCCGAGCGCACTGAAGCATTTTCGGCTTCCGCTCCCCCAACTTATGACGAATCAGTGCCTGAGTCTCGTAAGCGCAAGGCAGACGGCGCCCTCGAGGACGAGGTTGACGACAACGACAACAACGACAACAACAACGACGACAACGACGACAACGACAACGACAACGACAACGACAACGATGTCCGCGGTGAAGTCGACAGGCCGCTCACCGACTGGGAGACTCTTTACCGTAATGAGAAAATCCGTAAACTGCAACACAAGAGCGAGAACCTAGTACTCAAGGCTCGGCTAAATGACAAAGATGCTAAGATTCATGAGAAAAACGTCATCATTTACAAACACGAAGGCGTCATGCTGGAGATCAAAGCGAGGCTGTACCAGAGCGAGAAGAAGACAACTGATCTGGAGATAGAGCACCAAAAACTCAAGATCAAGCTCACCGAAGCACAACGCACAAACAGGATTCTCAACGAGCACATGGCTCAGCACTTCCCTCGTCAGCACCGCCCTCATGTTCCAACTCATATCCCACACGCCAACCCCGCTATCCGTAATCATCCCGAGTACAAGCATCTCGAAGCACCGCGCGATAGGATCAAGGAGGAATATCGCCACTTCAGAAAGACCCTCGATTATCCCCAAGGAACAGGCAAGACTGGACCAGGCCGTTATGGTTCAAACGGTCGTTGGGACCTTGGTCTGTGCCATGTCCACTTCTTGACACCGGCAATATGCAAGCATGGAAGCCTTTGCGAATACCGACATGAGGCACTTGGAAGTGAGGAGCGTCTCTATATTGGTCTGCTGGCTCCCAATGGTCCACGTTTCCTGCGCCGTAGCGCTGAGTTCCTAGCTAGCAAGCACACAGCTGCCTAGCGTGTGGTGTTTCCCGGGTTATCTAGACGGGATTCATGGCGTGGGCGTTGGACAGAAGAAGATTCATGATACACACCTAGGAGTCATCCAGTGTGAGACATGAGTGAAAGTTCCTAGTTGCTAGTGCACCGTAGATAGTAACAGGCACTTAACCATATCATATCCATTGCCTTCAACCTGCTGTGTAGTCTCTAACTCGCCTGTTGAACCAGGTAAAGAAACCCCCAGACACGTTATGTAGTTGGCTCTGTAACCTCCACTATCGCGCATTTTAACATGGCCCATCTTTGCATATATTTCTACCGACACTTAGGATGATGTGGCGCAGCATTTGCACATTGCACACAGCAAGCTATAACACTCTGTCGGAGCGCATGCGGGCGGGGCAAGTATGACGCACAGGTGAAGGTGAGCTCATATTCTAACTTTAGGCTGCACACTCTCACTCACTTACGGTAAGCGAGTAGGCGCACACAACGTCAAGTGCCGCTCACACACTCTAGAATTATAATAAGCCTCTGCATATATGTTGACGTATTCAAGAATCAATCATCAACACAAGTCCCGGGTGGTACTGGTAATGGGCAGCCCCCAAGTCCCGAGTAGCAATACTAATGGGCAGCCAGCAAGTCCCGAGTAGCAATACTAATGGGCAGCCCGACAAGTCCCGACTAGTACCATCAATGGGCAGCCAGCAAGTCCCGAGTAGCAATACTAATGGGCAGCCCCCACTGGGGCAACCTAAGGTTCGAAACTTAGGTTGTCCTGGGCAGCTCAAGGTTCGAAACTTGGGTTGTCCCCTTTTTTTTGCCCTTTTTTGAACCTTATTAGATAGAGTGAGAGTTAAGTAAATAGCAAAGATACTGATCAAGTTATTATCTAATAAGTGTATTCCTACTTAGACATCCAGTGCTACACAGATATTTGGCCGAGGTTTCCTTAGTATTATGGGGTAGTTGGGAGTTAGTCGATGTAAGATACCCGTGTAAGTACACAGTCTTCAGCTTAACGTAGGCAATAAAGACACCCTGCCGTCAAGATTACCTGCCTACAACGTGATCTATGGTCTTCAAACCTGTTATTTGACCTTGATGGCTCAATTCCATCCTCTGCAGTCGCTTGCTCGCTTACAAAGATACTGTGATTTGGAACCATTCGACACTCCCAGCATGTATACTTGGTATGAGATGGTAAGCCAAATGCATAGCGCATACAGATAGTGCAAATTTGACTATACCCCAGGCATGACTGTCATTATGTCAATGATGACTCTATGACGCAGTATTGTAAAAGCAAACACTCACCCTCACTCACGCCCACAGAGTCGCTCTCACTTGCGGTAAGCGAATCACTTGCGCACACGGGCAATATCACCCATTTTACTTGGCTGGTTAATTTAGCTGTGTATAAGTAGTTTCATCGACAAGAATCTTTCAAGTATAGACGTATACCAGACCCGGGCAATTCAAGGTTTGCAACTTGGATTGTCCACCCAGACCCGGGCAACCCAAGGTTCGAAACTTGGGGTGTCCACCCAGACCCGGGCAGCCCAAGGTTCGAAACTTGGGGTGTCCACCTTTCTTTTGTGCATAATTTGCAGGTTTTTTTTGGGACAAAGTAAGAATAAAATGCCTTTATTTACTTCAATCACTACTTTCATCCTACGCTCTCTAAAGATTATTTATAGCTTACAATAGTAGATATCTTTACTCACACTTATTTACATCGATCTTCTCGAACAGGCTCATTGTGTACTAGAGGCTGCCCTGCCTATGTACATTCACTGAGTGAAAACTGTCACTTACTAAGTATAATGTGTTGGGATAACACCTCAACTGCTTTCTTGTAATGCTGTTACAAGTACTGCGTTGTGAAAATCTGCTACTAAGCATCGATATCACTTTCTATATTTACATCGATCTTCTGCCACGTAGTAATGTTTTTCACTGATGCATTGAGATACATACATACACCACTAGCAAACACCCGGAATAGAGACTGGACCAACTGGTCCTTGACTCGCCCCAATATTAGCCTGGTGCATAGTTCGCGCTCCCCAATGATCCGGGTAATCCACCGCAGTATGAAAGACCTGGTAATTCGCCCACATGATCACATCACCCTCTTGCACCTTTGGCAACATGATGTACTCTGGCCGAAGTACGCGTTCCTGAATGGGCTTTAGCCACGCCCGGATCTCAGCTACGTCGTCAACAACGCGCGGCTCCTCTGCCTCGCTCGACCGCAGAAAAGCCCGTCGCACACAGATACCGCGAACCATGAATGCGCGCTCGCCCGTCACAGGATTCACCCACACCATCGGGTACCTCTTAACATCCTTTTCATCATACGGGCCAAGTTCCTCGAACGTCTTCTCTTTCCCCTCGCTCACCAGCCCCAGACCTGTAGACTGCGCTTTGCAGTCGCCCATCCACTGGTATGGATGCGGCGCGTACTCCACCCACGAATGATCTGCAATCTGCCTCTCTTCCTCAGTCATCAACCCGTACGTCTGCACATTGCTGAAGAACGCAGTAAGACCTGGTTCCGTCTTCATCGTCAGACCGCTGCCGTCGTCCCACTGAATGGTTAGCTCGGGCGCCGTGGGCCGCTGGATGCAGCGCAGTGTGGTGAACCAGGCGGGGTCGCGCGCGTAGAGCGGCGCGTCAATGTGCCAGCGCTGGAAGCGTGTGTGGCCTTTGAGGAAGTCTTCTTCTTTGGGGGCGTCCGCATGTCATGCGTGGAGGATGCCCTTTTTTATGTCGATATTTTGAGGCCGTAGTGATCAGTGCCTTGGTGGCCTTTTCCGATTAACCGTACGTTTTCTGCGCCGGGAATGCCGTAGATTTCGCGGCCTTTCTGAGGGAGGAGTTTAGTAAGAAAGGAACTCGTGGAATGGTATTCGGGTACGAACTGAGAGAGGACCGCCTGTTTTGTGGAATGTCTTCAGGTCGCCGTGGGAATGCAATTAAGGCGCTTGGAGGTCGAAGCGTGTTACAAGCTCCCATTGCTTGATGGGTGCGAGGTCCTGCTGTCCTCTGACGACTACAAGTTTGTGTGTCCATATTGCGTCAGCTAGAGCTTTTACATCGGTATCTATCGTGAACTGTTAGAAGTGGAAGAGGGCGACGATGTTGGTATCGTACACACCACTGATGTTGAGATCGAGATCTTCAATGATAGCGCCAAAGTCATGTTTCTCCTTTGCTGTCTTGTCCATCTCATTGACCGTAAAAGATGGTTCAGGTGCGAGGATACCGGGCGCCATGGTATTGACTGATTGTCGTGATATTTTGCTTCCCGCTATCTTCCGACGATAGGCCTGTCTTTTTCGAGCTTTCTTTAGCAAGAACAGTGAAAGGTCCAAGGCCGTGCGATTGAAGCCGGAGGTCATGAAGCACTAGAATCTCGTCTATGCCGCATATGTATTGATCTCACGAGATGACACATGAGATCTGTACGTCCTTTCACTCGCTCTCGCTTGGCGGACTTGTCGGCGTCTGCAACAGCTGCTGAATATCTTATCGCGGTCCCTGCAATTCCAATACTCCACAATGCCATGCCTGAGTATCTACCGACCATGCGGGGTACCATCCTCCAAGATGAGATGTTGGGTGATGCTTGCCGCGAGTCGGCTATCTTATCAGTGGTTCGCCTTTCGGCCGAAACCTAGCCATGGAAGGTGCGAATGTCGTTACTTCGGGCGATTGTAATAATTTGTGAAGTTGCAGTAGTCGATAGCTCTTGTGGTAGCGAAAGTGGGATTTGGGTGAGCTTGATGGGTACCGGAAAGTGGGGAACGACTGTTACACCTGGGCAGCTATACGAAACACGTACGGTGAGCTTTGGTAATGTAGTGCGTAGTACTTTTTTCCATTTATGTTCATGTGAGTTCAAACTCGGGTGGGCATCAAGTGAAGGCAGTTGAAAGATAGTTGGTAGCATGTCGCTGAGTGAATGACGGCAGTCAAATGTAAGACATATATGGTTTTTTAAAACGTCTAATTACTCAGAATGTGGATTTTCCCGCAGCGATTTCTGCCTATGTACACATTCCCATCGCTTTTTCCAGCAGTGGAATGTCGACAGAAGTCCATTTCCTTGATGCTAGCTCACAACTTACTGCCTTACATCATTGTACCATAACATTGAATCAGCCCGAAGGATGATCGCTTGCCGCAATATTTCACTGATTCATCACGCGCGGTCCGTACGATCTGGGGAACTCGGTCTGAATACTACTCCGTAAGCCATCATGCAATACAATCCTTTCATCTGGGATGCACTCACAATGCTGTGCCACAACGCCCGATTGTACCATAAGATGACATCCTGCTCCTTGTGTGGATGCGTATAGATGTTCTCAGGCTGTATTGCCGGTCTCATCAATCTGTTCTTTTGATCAATATGGAGATACCGATAAAAGAGGCGGTACTTACTTGTCCATAAACTCCCTGACCTCTTTGAGATCTTCAACAACCGTCTCCGCACCTTCCGGAGTACTCTTGAGGTAAAGTCTGAAAGCACCCTGACCGTGGATCTGGAGTGACCTCTCGCCTGTCTTTGGATTCGTCCATACCATGGGATAAATGCAGACTTTGTTCTTGTCCCATTTGGGCAGCTCATCGAGTGGCCTCTCCAGGCCCTCGGTCTCGATAGAGTGACCCAGTCGCATGCTGTGGGTCTTTGACATCCATACGAAAGTATGAGGTGCATCCTCAATCCTGCTATTCATGACAATATTCTTTGTCTCTTCGTCCAGAAGTTCTAGCGCACGGCTACCCGCAATCATCGCCGTAGAACCTGGCGCCATCTTCATTTGCGTTCCCCCTTCATCTTCCCACCGCACCGTTACATCTGGGCCCTTGGGTGTTCGGACTGCCGAAAGACAGCCTACACGTGGGGGAGGGATATCATACAAGGAGCCATCGAAATGCCATTGGTAGAAACGGGAAGCACCCGCCTCGCGCTCAACAGCTGGGATATGTAGTGGAAGATGGAACTCCACATGATCAATGCCTTGCACTTCGAAACCTGGGGGGAATCCAAAGTGGCCTTCTGGAACTGGGCCACGACCGAGGATGTGAACTTGCGGTTGTACTGGGATTGCGGGGCGCTTCGGAATCCCATACAGTCTACACCATCATGGTGTGTCAGGAAAGGATCATGACCGTGAGCAAATCCCCCGGTTGTTTCCTCGGGATCAAAGCTACTTTTCATTAGCTAGCTTCTCAACGTGCAATCACACCTTACTTGGCAGTCAGCAAATACTGCGGCTGAGGTTTCAGCATCTCTGACTGATCTTTGAATACTAGTAGCTTCCATTTGAGTAAGGTATCTGAGATGAGTTCGAAATCGGCACCCGTGAACTTGTTCAAATCGATCCCATATATTTCCGCACCAAAGTCTGCTTTGCTGCCTTCAGGGTGTTTAATGGGGACAACTCGTCTAGTGGATATCTCGGCATGTGGAAGGTCCAAAGTAGGCTTCTCAGCCTTGAGTTGCAGGTATTTCGAGTTCTCAGTTATGACTGCTGTAACGACCATTGTGCTAGTTTGTTACGAATCGATGTGGTGTTCTTTGACACGGTTGCTCTATGCAGTGATACTCTTGGCAACCCCAGATACCGGTGACATGCAGTGGCTATGTATAACTCACCAGAAATGGCGATTCCTGTGATCATCTCGACCCCGAGGTACCGATGCTGTAATGATAACGCCTCGGGTTGGGGTTAACCTCATACGGAACTCGGTCGAGCATCCACCTCTGCCACTTATTTCATTCACTTTCATCACTCAGATCGCGCGTAATTAGAAAATCATAGTTACAGCCCAGTTTGCAATAGGCACATCATCTTTTTGTTGAAAAGCACAGAAATTGCATCTGTCGGTGGATACCCTTAATCATAATTGCTCGTCAGCTTAACTCATCGTATTTCACAACGTCCTCGGGTACCAAGTTACATTACTTACAAGGTAGTGAGCCTTCAGGTCCGCTTCTGATCTGCCTTCATGGGCTCGGCGGCTCAATCGAGACCTTCATCCCACTCGTACCATCTCTCCCACAGACGTACAGCATCATTCTTATCGACTTCCAAGGCTTCGGAAAGACATCGCTGGCAGACCCTAGTAGACATATCTCAATCACGGGCCATGTCGTCGACTTGAGCGAGTTTGTCACATCACTACAAAAACCTTCGAGCGTATCAAATGCATCCAAGATCGTGATGATTGGACACTCCCTTGGCGCCATTGTCGCCTTGCACTATGCCGCAGCACATCCAGAACGTCTTGGAGGTCTCGCGCTTCTTGGTCCTGGTCGAGCAGCAGGCCACATACCTGCGGTTCGGCAGCGGATGCTTGATCTCGCAATGGCAGTCAGAGAGACTGGTATCGACATCGCTGCCAAAATTGCGGTCAATTCCAACTTCTACGAGGATACGTAAGCATGACTCACGTCCCGATCGACGCGATCAAATTTCCAACTGACGGCGACTCTTTAGTCAGGATCGAAAAGTAGATCCAGCTGCTCGGGAGGCTGTCAAGTCTGGAGTGAGCACTTCAGTCCCAGAAGGCTATGCAAAGACCTGTGAAGCTCTCGTGAGTCTTGATCACGAAGACCCCCAATATGAGAAATTCGATTGCCCGGTCGTCTTTGTTGCCGGAGACAAAGACATAGTCAGTCCCGTAGAGCGATCAAAGGACCTCAGTATGCTCATCCGCGGGAAATGCCAGGTAGAGGTCGTGAAAAGTAGACATCAGCTGATATTGGAGGATTTACTAGGTGTTCAGAAGGCGATTGAGCTTTTATTCAAAAGTATAAAGCAGTTGTAGTGATAGGAGAGAACGATGATGAGCGTGAATGAAGGGAAAACAGCGCTGCAAGTACAGCAATTCACATATTTGGAGAGTCTTAGTTTGCTAGATACAAAGGAAAATCAAAGCTAGTCACACCTGTCACTGAAAAGGGGAAAGAAGGCTCCAGTTGCGCAAAGTCCGTACTCAACGAGTTGCTTTCGGTTGGGTGATATATCGGGGGCGGATCGGCTGAGCAAGGTCTTGACACGTTATCTCGAGAAAATGTAGGTGGTCGGTTCGCGTTGTTGCTCCTGAAAAACTCTCTGACCAAGGCTGAGACATTGAACTTGATTGCAGGCGTTCCATTTCTATTGCGTTTCCCCCTCCTCCGCTGCATATCATCCCGAGCCGTTTGCAAAAGAAAAGCTTCTAATAACTTTGTGCCTCTAGTTGCAATCATGCTATTGAGTTGCGATCACAACATGCGTACTATGTCTTGGGCACGAGTGCAGTGCTCCACACACTCTCTTTCGCCAGGATGACGATGAAGAACGTCCAGCAATAGAGTAATGAATGCCGCAACAGCGAAAGCCTGGTTTATCCATAAATTAGGCCCGTCTTCTTCAACCAGACACTTGTATTCCTTGATGATGGTCTTGGAGGCAGCAATACAAGTCCGTCTGGTGAATGCGAATGCAGGATTTACAAAACTATCCATTGGAAATGAGCGGTGTATCATGATTATCTTATGACTTGAGGTGATGGCAAGAGCACGTCGTACCCATGGTACCCACACAGGCCAAGTGGGATCCAGTGGCACATTGGTCATGAAGAGGGGCCGTTCTCGTGTTGCCAGAGCCCAAAGTCGGGCGTCACAATTCAGAACCTTCTCATAACGAGTATAGGCTGTATTGGCTGAGACGAGACCATCTTGAAGTTGGAGCGTGATGACTGCGACATCGCGTAAGAACCGAGAGTACCTCGCGGTCGTGGGTACGTCGGCGTCAACTGCGACTAGATTGTGGTCATGACTATTTGAAGGGTGGTGTAGACGTAGTATACTTGGGACTAATGAGGTAGCTTTCCGAGAACAGTATGCTAAACCAATCTTGACTGCAAAGCTGGCACCAGACTCGGCGACCGATCTCGTTCACCACTAGATCCCCGGCTGCATCAGGTCCTAGGCGATAGAGACCCAGCAATTGTGCAATGCGCACAGCGGTTGCAAGGTGTATGTTTTGCGTAGTGCTAAATCCTAGGAGATGAGTTGAGATTGTCGCTATGGCTATGGCTTGACATGAGAAGATGTTCAAGTTACTTGTATAGTTGGCTCGATTGAGGCAAGTAATGATGCCTTTGAAACCATCGCCTCGAAAGCGTTTCCCGCTCCGCTTCGTCGAAGCCCCACGTCTACGCTTGAGTATCCGGTGCGCATGTTAGGCTTGCCGTGAGAATTGAGAATAAGAGGGCGGCCCATTGAAGATTGACAGCAGGATCTTCAATGAGGCCATTGTACTTGTCATAGAAGTCTGATATTTGTGTCTGGAATGTGGGGTCGAAGTAGCTCCCGTGATACCACGAAAGGCAATCCCTGTGGTAGTTGACCAGTTGTCGGAGTAAAAGCTGAACTATTGGAAGTTGCGACAAGTCTTCGAGTACACCAGCCGTCTCTGGTGTAGCATTCTCCATAGGTTCATCCAAGATGACTGTATGGCAATCCGGATCTTTTCTCCTTCCCCAGGCCAGAAACTTTAGTACTGTCGCAGCATCTCGAGACGCAGAAATACTACTACCGTGATCGGTAGTGTCGTTGATGTGCACGTCTGGTGTCTCCGGCTGCAGGTCCCGAGTTGTTGTGCCATCGTTCGTTGGAGTTCCCTTGATAACCCTCATTTTCGAGCTGCGTGAGTTGCTGTCGCAGAAACTCAAGTTCCTGCGCTCGTGAAGACAAAGACTGTGATGGAGAAGTCGGACCACCCTGTATATCGTCTATCCCGCACGCGTCTTGCTGTCCCTTCCGGATACAATTGGTGCAAGGGACTGTCTTGCTGCATCTGACCTTCCTCCTCGTACACGCTGAGCAGGTCAGCCTGCTTCGTAACGAGGCTGACATGACTATCCGAGGCCAAATGAGCCCAGAGAATTAGATGCAGATGTAGTGGCCATGATTCAGGAAACTGTTGTTGATAAGCGTTGGGTGTGGAGAAGATGGGTGATAAGGACTGTGACGTTGGGCACGAGATTAGCGCTACATAGGCCGGCCGAGCTTCGGGTGACGACATCCTATGCTAGCGACGTCCACTTAACCACATCCCAACGTGTCCCAAATCACGGCATGAGCGGCGCTTATCCATGTACTTTAAGACGAATACAATCAATCAAGCATGTGAATCCTACTCTCGGCAGCGAATGACTTCCGCTCCAATCATAGCGATGCCCGTGATAAGGATATCTAGCGAACCCATGTTCTCCATTTAATGTCGCGCACGCAGCCATATCTGCACAACGGCCCTAGATGCACCCTAAGACTGACACTACATGAGAAAACGCCAGTGGCGTTTTGACCGGCCATTAATATACTTCTACAAACCCGCCCGAGTGTATCATGCGTTTAAGAGCACACCTTGGCCATGCTTTTTTCAAGCGATATCCGCAACCGCAGCCATGCGGCAAAGGAAAAGCTTCACCAACGTCTCACAGATACATCCAGCTGGCGCCTTCCTAAGCAAAATAGCAGCATCGCGCCACATGATGTCTGGACGAACGCGGATATGGAACCGGTGCCACCGGAGAAGCGCACCTGGGGCAAGAGTGCTTTCGTGACCTACTGGTTCTCGGACTTGGTGACCATCTCGACTTGGAGCTCAGGATCGGCTATTTTCGCCTCTGGTATTCTTATCTGGTACAACCTGCTGCAGCATATGGGCACATGCTGACCGATGCAGGTCTGACGGCAACCGATGCCGTCGTCATCACGCTCGTGGCAGGACTATGCAACGCTTTACCAACGGTACTCAATGGCGCCATCGGATCAAATCTGCATGTTCCTTTCCCCATCGCATCTCGCGCGAGCTTTGGCTACTGGTTCAGCTACTTTGCCGTTCTTAGTAGAGGTGTCTTGGCCATGTTCTGGTTTGGTGTACAGACGGCGAATGGAGGAACATGCGTGACAGTGGTATGTTGTAAAGAAGACATTACGCGAAAACGACGCATCTGATGCAACCACAGATTCTTACAGCCATCTGGCCCAGCTTCCGGTCACTGCCCAACCACCTACCCGCATCAGTTGGCCTTACAACAGCTGGGATGGTCTCATACTTTCTCTACTGGCTCATCCAATTTCCATTTCTTCTCATTCCTACACACAAGCTTCAGTATATGTTTTGGGCGAAGACAATTTTATTGCCACCTGTAGCCATTGGAATGACTATCTGGGTTGCCGTCAAAGCAGGTGGCAATGGCACCTTCTTCTCTCGTCCGGCCTCTGTGCATGGATCTGAACGAGCTTGGCTTTGGCTTTCTGGTATGACAAGCATCACAGGAGGCTACAGTACCCTCGCCGTCAACATTCCCGACTTCTCCCGGTTTAGTAAAGATCCTCGAGCTCAGTACTGGCAGATGCCAGTGATTCCATTCTTCAAGACCATGGTGGCTTTGATGGGTATCGTGTCTGCATCTGCCGCGCAACAGATTTGGGGCATGGCTTACTGGACGCCACTCCAAATCATCGATACCTGGATGACTACACCTGGGGGCCGTGCTGCAGCTTTCTTTTGCGCCTCGATCTGGTTACTAGGACAGCTCAGCGTCAACATTAGCGCCAACGCTGTATCTTTCGCCAATGACGTTACAACGCTCGCACCCAAATACTTCAATGTGCGTCGTGGGTCTATTCTAGTGGCTTTCATTGGGGGTTGGGCGCTATGTCCCTGGATCATTGTAGCATCTGGCAAGGCTTTCCTCAACTTCATGAGTGCGTACGCCATATTCATGGCACCTATGGCTGGCATACTCTTCACTGACTACTGGCTGATCAAACACCGAAAATACGATGTCCCCGCTTTATACGATCCTCGTGGTATCTACCGCTATGGTCGGTATGGAACGAACTGGAGGGCTTTCATTGCAGTGTTTGTCACTATTATACCACTATTGCCCGGTCTGGCGAATAAGGTGAACCCAGATATCAAGCTTGCTGACGGACTTCAACATCTTTTTACATTCAATTGGCTTTATGGATTTTTCTTATCCATCTTCATGTACTACTTTTGTAATCTCTTCTTTCCGCACAGACAAACACTTATCACAAAAGTTGTTACTGGCTTTGAATGCCTGGATGGTATCGAGGTGGGAGAAGAAGAGCATAACTACACAAATGCTGGAAAGTCTGGCGATTCCAAGGTTGCTTCTGAGCCAAAGGTTTCGCAAACGTCATCAAGTCGCGGTGATTGAGGGTCGACGATGCAGATTACTGGAAGGAACACTAGAAATTATTGTATAGAACAGGCATGCATTACCAAGACACGCCACCATACCACTCTATCTCACATACCAAACTCCTCCAACTTCCTTCCCTCCGCGATGCCCCAAGTCCAAACATTCACCTCGATTGCCTCACCCGTCCACATAATGCCCTTTACAATCCTGGTACCCCAACTCTTGAAGCCGGCTCTGCGAAAAAGTTTCATCGAAGGTTCATTGGTTACGTGAGTCAGACCCGCAAACTCTTTGATGCCCTTCGTTTCATTATAGTACTTCACCAACCCCTGTACGGCTTCCGTCGCGTACCCTTTCCCATGATACTTTTCCATCATATTGAACCCCACATCCGGAATCGTTGGCCCAGGCATACCATCAACTCTCGCTAATTGCATGCTCACAACGCCAATGTGCTCCAATTCTCTCTCTGAGAATGGCTTTTCGGGCTCGTCTTCCTTTTCAGGCTTCAGGCTGATTAGGTAACGCCCGTAACCTGTCCTTATCAATCTTTCATCGCCAGCTTCCAGCAATTTGCGAGCGGCTTCGTGGTCTGGCATTGTTTCGAGTATGTTTGGATGCCATTTCCTGGATGGGGCACCGTGGAGAAGTTCAAGAAAAAAGTCGCAGTGGGAATCGAGCGTTGGGTTGCAGTACGAGAGGTAGAGGCGAGGTGTTGTGATGTGGAAGTCGAAGCGTGACATTTTGGAGACTGAATTAATGGATATGATGGAGTGGATGATGGCGTGACTCTGTAGAGTTGTATATGAGCTAGATTTATATTATGGTACCTCAGGCAGCCCGTGAATGAGTCATCCGCATGAATGTCAAGGCAACACCAAGCGCTAAGGAGAATGAGGAAGCTCGTAGATATTGTTCGGGAGTTTAATGATCTGCCGATGCCGTACGTCTTATGCTCTTATCAATATTGTTGTCTGAGGCAAACGGTGACCGATGCGGAAATGACGCGACATGAGTCATCCTGCGCAACATAGGTACTTGATTGTTGCACGCAAGCCAAACGAATTGGAATTATTAAACATCTCCGCATTTTATGCAGTTTTGGGTGTTACAGCTCCCGTGGATCATGTGTGCTGTCGCCCAATCTGATGGTGAAAGCGAAGTATCGCGAACGTGAACCCACTAAACCTATTTGGGCAATGGGCGGGGAAATATGGAGACCCCACACTATCCCCTAGGACGAGTATATGTACATCCCCATCGTCCAGCTTGAAGTTTACACATTGTCTTCTCAATTTCGTTCAGTCATAGAATCATCAGGCTCTTCGTTCACCAAGAATCGTAACCGAGCAAAGAACCGACAGAAACGCAAAGAGAAGGAATAGTAATGAGTTGGATCGGGTTACTCGACACCCGACGAAAGAAACTCCCACCCCCAACGAGCCTTATGGGCTGTGGGAAAAGTGAAATTGCTAATGAGATGCAAGTCTCAATGTTCAAGTGCCGTACCATCGATCATTGGAAGATTTCCAAGGACATGCAGAGACAAGACCAGGGAAGCCAACTCTTGACTAACCTGCTGCGATCCTTAAAGACTAAACACTGCTTGTTGATAACCTGGGGCAAGTCTGGCAGCACCTCCAAGCAGATGCTGAATGTTGTTCTTGAATACGATACAGGTCATGGCGGGGTGCAGGTGCTGATTATGGGGGTTACGATGATCTCTATGACAGCGACGAGGGAGGTACCGATCCACAGCAGATGCGTAAGATTTATATCTGCTATAGAAGCAATGAAGGGTGGATCTGGCGACTATTACTGAGCGGGATTTTCCATTGCTTGACATATGCTTTTCAAGATTGATGATAGCACAATCCTCGGAATACAACCCTTCAAAGCCATACAAATGCGACTATACTGTCTCACATCCATCAAACCCCATCACCGTCTCCCCAAATCAATATCCAAAACCTTAACCATCTTCTCCTCTCCACCGTCCTCCTCACCCACCCCAAAGAACCGCCCAACACCCACGCTCACAACCCCCTCAAGCAAACCCTCCACCAAACCCTTCAAGTCATCCCCCGTCTGCCTAAAATCCGGAAACGCATTAACCTCCAACAACCACGTCTTCAACCCCCCATCTCTCTCCACTGAAACCATGAAATCCAGCCCAAAAACCTCAAACGCATTTGGTAGCGGTTGGAAATGAATGCTCATTCCGCGCGCTGCAGCTTCAAACGTAGCACCGGTTATGCTCTGGATTTCGGCGAAGATTTGCGATTTCCAGTCTGTGCTGCTAGATGGAGAAGAAGAAGAAGAAGAGGAGAGGGAGAAATCAGGCTGTGCAGGAATCTCATCGGGTAAATCCCAAAATAATCCCACGCTACCTTCTCTATCCCCAGACTCTTGCAGACACGTGTTTGTTAGGTGGGCGCGCATGGCTTCGTCGCGGTTTTCCTGTAATGCGGCGTCCCAGGGGGGCAGGTAGGGTCGTGCGGCGAAGAGGGCGAGCATGGGGCGGTAGATGTAGACTTGCAGGGCGCCGGTAGCTAAAACATATGTTCTTATGTGGAACTTGCGGAGACTGCTTGTTGACGATGTTGTGGCTTGGGGGGCTTGAGGTGGAGGCAAGAGGAGGGGCGGGTGAATGTATGGTTGAGCGATGAAGTGGCGGAGTTGAGATGTTATAATACCGTCTTGTTCTTGCTTGTCCTTTTCTTTGTCTGCTTTGTCGACGCCGTCGTCGCTCCTCGCATCACCCTCTTCGTCGCCATCTTCGTCATCGCTACTCTCGGGATCCCACTCCTCGAAGATCTCGGTAAGTTCCTCTTCACTCGAGAACAACCGTATACCTTGGCCCCTCTCACTCATTCCCGGTTTCAAAATCCACCATTCTCGCTTCTTCTTCGCCTCTTCATCCCCTCCTTCCTCGTCTAGCTGCTCGTTCCTCGCCCAGCTCTCCTTCAACTCCCACGCTTCCACAAGTGCATCGTCTAGAAACTCTGCATAATCTACTTCAAACTCAACACTGGGCTCTACGTGATCCTTGAGCACGGAATCCGGGTACTTGGTTACCCAGTTTGCTATCGTGGTGCTGAGGTAGTGTTTGCGGATTAGCGCTTTGCGAATGACGTAGGCGTTTGCAAGGGATGATGTTGGATGAGAGGTTAGGTGGTCCCAGTCGATGGCTTCGTATTGGACGAATTGGAGGAGGCGGGATGTGGGCTTGGGGAGATCAGAGAGCGAGGTTATGAGATGATATCTTGATGGCGGGAGACATTTCTCCAGGGCGGAGAGGATGAGGGGTTGGACGTAGGCGTCTTCGTAGTTTATTAGGGCGTAAATTTTGTTGTCATCGGGGGATGATGATGCCATGATTGTGAGTTTGGGATGTTGGTCCTGGTCCTTTCTTGCAGCTGATGGCGTGTGTAGAGGACCCCTCACATGAAAACCAGTGATCGGGACTTTTAGCCCAGCAGCTTCAATCTCAAAAATACATTCCACTCAAGAACATATACGGGTATAATATTGATACATACAAAGGAAAGTCGTTACTGAGGAGGCTGGCTATGCTAACTCAAGCCTGGCTGCGGGATCGGTTTTCTCGGAACGTCGGAAACCAAGAGACAAAAAAAAGTTCAACAAACAAAAATCCCCCCCACATCCTTCTCCCTTTCGCTTAAGCTCTAGCCAATCAGCGAGCATGACAACATCCAAGCAACAGAACGCCCATCATTTGTCCTTACATCTTCTCTTCTTTTCCTGAGTAGTTTTTTTGGGTTTGGTTCGTTCCAATGCGGGTCGTTGCGTTGCAGAAAAACGTCTCAAAAGTACACATTAATTCGATCACACGACTTCCAAGTCGTCATCATCATCATCCATAGCTGCAATGAGACCTGCATCGAGGCCACCGAGGCTCTCTCGGCCGGGCTCGCGGATACCTTTGCCGTCCAGGAAGAGGCGGGCGCGCTTCTTTGCTGGGCTGGTTTCGCGTGTACCGCGAAACGCTGATTGTATGACCTTTTTGGGTGACGGTATGCGGCCGTACTTGAAACCCCAGCCGACGGGGTCGCTTGCATTTGTCGATTTGCCGGATACTGTCCGCTTGCGCTTGACGGGTGCCAGGGAGACATCTGCGGAGGTACGATTGAGAAGGCTGGCAAAGTCGCTACCATCTGGCTTGTCTGGCTTTGCTGCTCCCGAGCCTTGTGAAGAGCTATAACCTCGAGCAGGTAGGTTTTGTGTACCAGCAGCTTTGATCTTCATGTAGTCGCCCCCGGTACTGCCATCTCCCATTGTTCCAAGCTTCTTAGCGAGTTCTCTCTCCTTTTCTTTCTCGGCAAGCTGTTTCCGGAATCGGTCTTCGCGGCTCGCACCGCCTTCCCAGCTCTGATGGTCGCGATCAATGAGCTTGGCTGCACCACCAGGACGTGGTGCAATGTAAACTGTTTCATGGAGTTCTCGATCATGATATTTGCCTTCCCTCTTGAGCTCGTCTCCCTTGGGTCCGCTACTTCGACCACTGAACATGCCGAATTTGCCGCCACCTGGGCCTCCACCGAACCCTGTCATGGTGCTGACTTGCATGCGACCTTTCTTGGCTTTTTCGACTTGTAATTGGATGTGAAACTCGCAGTACTCAGTCTTCCGACCATCGATCCACTGGGTACATTCCTTGCCATCTTTCCGTTGCGCGTGGCAAAATTCCAAGTCTCGCGCTGTGCCGAGTTCAAGAATGGTATCATCCGAGCTAGAGAGCTTAAGACTGAACTTGCCTGTATCGCGGTTCCGGGGCGGCATGATGTCCGGGTTAAGGATGGCGACAAGAGTACCGACAGGAAGCTTCCAGAATTGAGAAAACCCAGTATCAAACAGGAATAGGTCGAGCTCCCACTTCAGATCCGTCAATTTCAAGACCATGAACTTGCCGTTTGGATCTGCATCCCTCTCCCGACTATCTTTGCTCTGGTCCTTGACTGCGTTCTTGGAATCGTAGGGTGTTGACTTGGAGCAAATAACACCGAGCACAACATAGTCGTTTTCCAACTCTGGTGGATCATACGCGGGCGCTTTGACAGTCTTCAGTAATTGTGGTATTGTCAGCACCGTCTTGCCTTCCAGCGTGCGCGTTACTACATTATGTTGCATCTCACGTGACTTGAGGTGTAGGCCAGAGAAGGATTCAAAACTAGGTGCATCGGCACTGTCATCTCGGGAGGAAATCTCTGCATATTTTGAAGCCGTTGAAGCGCCGAAACCATTGGAAGAAGACTTGGAAGATGGACGTGTGCTTTCTGATCGAAATGATAGAGTGGAACCGGGTCGCGGTGACTGTGGTGGTGGTGGAAACGACATGGAAATAGGCCGTGGGGGCGGAAAAGATGTGGAGCCGGGCCGTGGTGCAGATGATGGTGGATTCCTCAAGGTCAAGTCGACTGACGCGCGATTTGCCATTCGGTTGAGATTCCTAGGCGCTGGTGGCGGCATATCGCGGGAACTCCTAGTGTCGGTGCTCTGGGATGAGTTTGTGCGTGATAGTGATGGTCGTTCCTTCAATCCTTCGATGCTTTGCAGACCGAAACCTCTGCTTCTTCTCTGTTCCGCCTTTTCCTCCTTCTCTTCCCGCTCTTTTTCCTTATTTCTACTCTCTGCAATGCGCTCGCTGAATGACTTGATCTTTGGTGGTTCCATGCTTCTCGTCGAATTTGATCTTCCTGCCCGGCCTAGGACGTTCCCCGGTCGCTTCAGACTAATGTCGCGAGCCGTCAGACCCTTGTCGATGCCCAGCATGACCCGCGCAGGACTCTTTGGCTCATCCAGCTGTCGTCGTATCCGGACCGGTGAATGCGGAACTTGAATATCGCTCTCCTGTCTGGGTTCCGTTCGCGATATATCTAGCCTGCGCATGCCCATGCCCATGGTTGTGCTTGCGCGCGAGGAAGCCCCATCGCGATCTGCATCGCTCGATGTCGTCCGTTTTCTCTGTAGTGCCTTGAGCTTCAACTTTGCCTCGATGGCTTGCAACTTGAGCTGAAGCGTCTCTTCATCCTCATCTCCATCACTGTCGAGCTGTGTATTGCCTCGCGACATGGGATGGCGCTTCGACGGGGAGGGTGAAATAGAATTGCGTTCTCGGCGCCTCTCGTACTTTTTGCGTGCGGACGGTGAGCTGAGAAGGGCCTCAACGGACGACTGCGGCGGCCAGTTTGGTTGGCTTTCCTTGACTTGACGAGGTTTAGTGAAAGCATTCTCTCGGCGCATTCATTCACTACATACCTTTGCCCTTGGGGCTCTCCCGGACGATCATGGCTGTGGTGGTTGAGAGCGCTAACTCGCACCAAGCCCATAGCAACAATGGAACCGCAGCGAAGCAAAAACTAATATGCCCGGACCTTCAATAGTTTAATACAGCACGGCAAACGGCAGGTGCATTGCCGGGAAGATGTGGGTGGGCGTTTGTTGACATGCGGTAGTGTGGTTCACCCCCGGCGGTAATCTCCCCCGAAACCGTGAAACGGGGCCATTCTGCAGGGATAGGGCGCGTTCGACGCGTCGCGACACCAACGTGAACATCAACCCCATAGTTACGGCGCATGCGATACAGACATCTTTTCGGACCGGGATTTCACAAAGAGATACTATCGCAATGGCTCGCACACGCTCAAAACCCACCAAAGCAGCACCCAAAGCCTCAACACCAGAACCACCGACTTCCACAGCCAAACCACTTCCAGCAAGCACGTCCAACCCACCCAAGCTCTTCGTACTCCCCAAAGATGCCTCAAAAGATGCGCGCATAGTCACATTAGACAACCCCGCGAATACGACACCCTCACGATACTTTTTCTGCCCTGAAAAGGGCTTCTACGAGTTCACACGCATCGCCGCACCGAAGAAGGACTGCAGGAGTTGGCTAATCACGGGGGAGTTGTCGGAAAGCCAAGATGAAGAAACCACAGAAGAAAAGGAAGACACGGCACAGATAGGCAATGGCTACCTCAACAAGACCGCCGACCTCTTCATCGCAACCCCCATCGATACCCTCTTCCTCATCCTCCCTGCGCTAGCACCCAAATCCGCAAAAGACACTAAACAACATTTCCTCGCCCTGGAAGACTACCTAGATATGCTATCCTCTTCCTCGCCACACTGGAAAGCGCTGTTATCGCAATATCCCACGCTAAAGTCGCTCGTGGAGCGGAGAATGCGCGTCCTCTGCGACACTGTAGATGCAGGCGAGGAAACCATGTTCCGTATATCCCTGGAACAGCTCAGCACTGTGCTGCTCAAAAAAGCCGAACGAATGGTTGCAAAGGGGTTACCGCCGTCAATGGAAGATAAGTTGGTAAAGACGGCGTTGGAGATACCAGTCATGAGTATCAAGCGGGAGGAAAGTAGCGTCTCAACCACGGAACAAACATGCACAGAAGCTACGACAACAACTACAACCACCACCACGACAGAAACCACATCAATCGAACAAACAACAACAGAACCACCCCAACCCCTCACTACACCCCCCACCATACCCCCCCTCCTCCGCCTCCGCACATCCCTCACCTACCTCCTCAGCACCTACATCCCCGCCTCCCTCCGCCCCACACTGCACCCCCTCACCCTTTCCACCCCCCTCTTCGCGCCTCTAACAACCCACCTCACCGCCATCGCAGCTCTGAAATCCGAAGCGCTTGCCCTCCGCAGCATATCGGATAATATCAGCCGGAAGCGGGCGATCGAGGAAGACGACGACAAGGTAGCGGAGCGTGAGGAGAAGAAGCGCAAAAAGGAGGAAGAGGAGAAGAGGAAGAAGAGTGAGGGGAGGGGGGTGAAGCAATTGAAGAAAGTGGATACCAGTGGGATGAAGAAGATGAGTGCGTTTTTTAAAAGGGTGGAGAAGAAGGCGTAGTTTCGTGTCCATACGGGATGAATGAAACAGGACAGTTAGATAGCAATCATGGGTAGTGTCAGACACACCATGGCAGTAGAATTGAATAATCAATGATCTTAATTTCGAGATATACATCCCTTCTTATATTTATATAGCTATACTAACTTTCCGCCCCTGCGTACAACCCCCTTTGGTGGCTAAGCATGTGCCAGCCAACGCAGTTGGTATTCACACCCCCGTCACCGCATCCATAACCATAACCCCGGCAACTCAAGTAAAGCAGCCAGACAGCCAAACATGGACCGTCAAGCTGTAGTAGCACCCCTCATCAGAGTGCTTAATACTAATATCAAGCAAAAAAACGAAAAAAGTGTGCGTCCACTTGCCCTCGCCTCCATCAACACAAAGTAAAAGGCCGGCCGTGGGGTATCGCCACTTTCGTCAAGATTCACATGGGTATCCCTTTTTTGCTAATCAAAGCAGATATACGCTCGCTATGCAAAAACACAAAAAGGCAAGTGCAAGAAGCCATGGGGAGAAGAAAAGACAGAGATACTTCATCTCTTCCCCAGTGTGGAAACAAAGTTTTCAAATGTTGATAAACAATGTCGACACGGCAGACGCAATGTAACGACTCAAGAAGAACGGGCTGTCGCGCCGTTAGTTGTCAAACGACAAGGCGAACGGGGAATGCTCACTTCGAGCGCGCTTGCTCGCTGATGCATGTTCAAGAGGTTCGCCACCACGCTTCTTGGTGCCCTTTGATGAACTGCTTGAGCTGTGTGATGACTTGACACGCGACCATGAGTCGAATGAAATCTCTGATAAGGGTGTTAGCCGATGGTTCTAGCAGCATGCATGCCGAAAAACTTGCCCTTCTTGAACTTGCGCACAGTGGGCGGCGGCGTAGTCTCTAGAGACGGGACCTGTACACCCTTGCCTTTTCTCCGGCTCGGGGTAGCGACGGTAGGAGCTTCAATGTCGGTAGTAGCCTCTTCGTCTTCGCTCACGATGCCATTTGCGAGATTGCGCTCCTTGATCTCCTGCACAAACAGTGTGCGTGGCTTGATTGATGAACGTGTGAGTGGGCGGCGTGCTTCCCGACCAATCTGGCGGCGAACTTGTCTGTCATCGGCGGAGAGGTCGTCATCCTGCTCTGCGTCTGAAGCGCCCGACGGTGGGTCATCATGGAATTTCCTGAAGACCTTGCGACCGCGGAAGATGTAGACCATGCCCTCGTCGCGATTGACCGCCTCATCCATCTTTACCGTCCTCTTGTCAGCCTTCCTGGGCTTTGACGGAGCAGCCTTAGCCTTAGCCTTGCCTTTTTTGGACAGGAATGGGTTCTCTTCAGTCTGTGCGCCAGGTGTGGGGACGCGCTCCTTGGAGTCGGTGTAGATGGGAATCTTCTCAGTGTTCTCATTCATCTGGTCCGCGAAGCTCTCCAATGTGTAGAGGTTCTTGGTCTTGCGGGACTTGCGAGGAGTCGGCATGGCCTCTTCGATGGTTGACGGACGGTTGGTTGGGAACAGAATGCGCGCTGTAGAGCTCACATCATCAACACGGCGCTTGCGAGGCGTCTTGGCTGGAGTGGGGAGCATGCCCTGCATACGAGTTAGTATCAAGAAACATGTTGTGGTCGCACAGCGTACAGCACTTGGGCGATGACGCGCGCGTTGTTGGACACGCGCATCGGGCCGAAGCGCGGTGAGCTACGGTAGGACAACTTACGGGAGCCATGGTTGCTGCAAGAAAGCGGCGGGCTGGAGTAGGCGCAGCGTGATCTGAGTCTGAGTCGAGTGGGTTTAACTCCAACGGCGCGCGACGGGTAGAACGGGGCGAACGTAGTTGTTGTTGTTGTTGTTGGGGTGGTGGAGAAACGGGCGAAGACGGCGGGGAGAGAGCGAAGGGGTTTGCGCGGGCAGCAGAGCGTTTGCTGGAGGCGGTTGGGGTGATATCGCGCCTAGTGCGCGGGCTTGTTTGCTCGCGGTGAAGGTGAAGGTGACTATCGCGTTGGGCGGCCACCCTGCTCGAACGACGCGGTGAAAAGGGCTCGTAGGTGTCACCGTACATTGGCGCGGGCGGCGTGTGGACGCGACGCGGCGGCGATGGTGTGCGCTCCATGTTGGTATGTTGGTGTGATGTTGGAGTGGTGGCGTGTTTGTTTGTTTGGGGGGTATGGCGAGGTTGTTGTAGCAATGCAGTGTGTAGGGTGTAATTGCGGATAGCCAAAATCAAAACAAGCTTAATTTAAGCCCCAATGACTCGGTGCATGGACGTGTAAAGGCTGGGTTGACTGTATAAGAATGTGCGCAAAGGTGAAGATGTCGAGAGGGCGGATGGTGGTGAGGGTGAAGGGGAGAGGCGGAGTGGAGACGATGGGTCAGACTCCGATATGGGAGGGTCAAGGCAGGAATGAAGGGAAGTGACGAGGTTGGGAGATGGCGGGTTCCTTGCTTGGCGCGCAACGCTGGGCCGTCCATGCAGTCCAACATCAACAAACGAGCTGGCCCTTGCGACTTAACCGCCCGCCCCCGCCAGACCAAATACGTCAAACACGCCAACGCCTGTCAATTCAACGTCCTTTTGCCTGTCCCAGACCAGGTCGCCTGCGCTTTGTTTTGCTGCAACCCTACGAGATGGATCCGCCAAACCTGGGTGCACTTGACTTGTCCGACTCAGACACGGACGCCCTCTTTGACACGCCTGCAGCGCCCAAGGCCAAAAAGAAGATCAAAGACGAGGCCGATGCAGGGGATACCGCTGCAAACGGAAAGGCGCGTGCAAAGGAGTCGCATTATACAACGGAAGAGGCACGTGAGGAGGCTCTGCGCAGGGAGCTAGCGAGTATACGGAATGTCAATAAAGTCATTGAGCGCGTTATCGAGAGCTTGCAAAAGGCAAAGGACAACATGGCTGTAAGGGGCACACGTGGAAGTGGCATAGTGCTACGGCTAATGCTTCTCCCAGGCCGTATCACGTACCGTTCAAAATGCATCGACCTTGCTCCAGACATGGACCAGAATACTATCCCAGACCGAACACAATCAGCGGCTCATCTTAAACCCTCAATGGCAGGGCGCATCGCAGGATTTGATCGACATTGAGGAAGAAGAAACATATCGGCAGCAGGCTGCACAGCGCCGCGCCGCCGAAGAACAGGCACGAAGAGAAGCTGCGGCGAGGAAGATCGAGGAAGATCGTAGGAAAGCAGAGGCAGCGCCAAGAGGAGGGACGCGGGGAAGAGTAAGAGGTGCCAGACCGCGGGGTGCTTCAACCTCGTCCACGGGCAACTATGTGGGGGTGGGTGGACAGACGGGACGAGGTCTTACTCGCAGCGATTCACGGGGTCGAACAGGTAGTGGGATTGGGCGAGGACTTCGTGGTCGAGGAAGGGGACTAGGTTGAGGGGAGGTGTTGCTTCGATACGCCATATGTCCTCTATCGATTCGCGACCCGATTGTCGTCTGGTCATCCGAACGCAAAGCCACAACCCAAATCGCCTTGACATGTATCACTTACTCTGGGCAACTATGTCAGGTACAATAATCCGTACCTGCAGCTCGATGCAGTCAACGGGCCGGGGTAGTGGAGCGGATACACTTCTCGATTCGGAATAGTAGACAACCCCACTTGTCGTCAGTTGGACCCCGCCGTGCAATTGTCCGCCTTGTTGCGACTCCACAAGTTCAAATAGATCCTCTGTCCCAGTCTCTTTGTTCTATTTACTGTGTCTCCCTCTCTTGCATTAGTCCACAATTGTCAATTCCCCTCTTTGGTCGACATGGACGTTCCCACAGCAACGTCGCTACGCGACATCTACCCAGAAGACGCGTTGCCGGTCGAGACGAAGCGATGGGAGAGTTTACTGGCAAAGTTCAAGGAGCTATATGGAAAGCAGGCAGACTTTGTCGCACGTAGCCCTGGTCGCGTGAACATCATTGGCGAGGTAAAGCTGATCAAATCTCCATGCGGCTCTTACCTGACACCATGTAGCACATTGACTACTCTCTATACGAGGTACTGCCTATGGCCATTACCGCAGACTTTATCATGGCTGTGGCTGTGCGACCCTCCGACGAGAAACCACGTGTACGCATAGCGAACCTCAACTCGGAGAAATTTCCTACTCGCGAATTCGAGATCCCCGAGGGAGAAATCCCAATCGATGCGACCGAGCATGAGTGGACAAACTACTTCAAGTCGGGACTGAAGGGTGTATCCCAATTGCTGCAGAAGAAGCGGGGCAAGTTCACGTCGGTGGGCATGGACATTGTCTGCGACGGCACAGTACCAAGCGGCGGCGGTCTTTCGAGTTCGGCATCTGTAGTCTGCACAAGCGCATTGGCTGTAATGTCTGCCAACGGCGAAAAGAAGATTGACAAGACTGAACTCTGTGAGCTTGCCATTGTCTCTGAGCGTGCAGTCGGTGTCAACTCAGGAGGGTAAGGTGATATCCTTGATCACTCGTTCACAGCTAACATGTCGATTAGAATGGACCAAGCAGCATCCGTCTTCTCCTTACGCGGCTCTGCCTTATACGTCTCTTTCAAGCCCAGCCTCAACTATACCAATATCGAGTTCCCGCAAACCGACCCTGAACTTGCTTTTGTTACCGCCCAAAGCTTCGTTGCTGCAGACAAGCACGTCACAGCCCCAGTATGCTACAACCTACGTGTCGTGGAATGCACATTAGCGGCGGTATTCCTAGCCAAGGCGTTTGGACTGAAGAAGGAGCTTCCAACAGACTCATCACCGCTAGGGGTTAGCTTGCGTGGCTTCCATGACACGTACTTTGAGGACAAGGAGGACGTGGCAGATAACGCCAAGATATCCGTTTCCGAATTCGAGACTCAACTCACAAAGCTTATCCAACACACTGAGAACTACCTCCCTCAAGAAGAAGGCTACACAAGGGAACAGATCAGCGGTCTGCTTGGTATCTCCGAAGACGATCTCAACCAGCGCTACATGTCAAAGTTCCCCGTCCGTGCAGACAAGTTCATGCTACGACAGCGTGCGCTGCATGTATTCACCGAGGCTCTTCGTGTCATCAGATTCCGATCGCTTCTAGCATCACCACCGTCTAACGGCAAAGAGTACCTACAGGCGCTTGGTGACCTCATGAACACGACCCAAGACTCATGTCGCGAAATTTACGACTGCAGCTGTCCCGAGCTCGACGAACTTTGCAACCTTGCTCGCGCAGCTGGCTCATGTGGTAGCCGACTTACCGGCGCAGGCTGGGGAGGCTGCAGCGTCCATCTCGTACCAAAGGACAAGGTAGAAGCAGTAAAGAAGGCGTGGGAGGAGAAGTACTACAGGAAGAAGTTTCCAGACATCACAGAAGAGAAGCTAGCACAAGCCGTTGTGGTCAGCGAGCCCGGTAGCGGTAGCATGCTCTTCAAGGTCACAGGGGAGAAGCTTGCGTAGACGTTGGATTGGCATTCGTAGATGATTGTGTTTGCATAGTACTGGCCTGCGGCGTGGTGGTCCCAGACAAGGAGTCTGTCTTGTCATGGGGTAAGACCTGGTTGGGTCAAACCGCAAAACGACACCAACGCACTCTGTTTGAGAGTAAAAAAGACATTTATTTGTGTCTCAATGCGACTTCTTCTCATGTGATTGTATTTCTGTCAATCTTTCCATGGTTCTCTCGTCAAGTTGTTCGTTCGTTTTGCTCTTCACAACTCTGGTTCTGACGCCGCTTGCAACCATGGTTCGTGTTTTCCAAGAGCAGTATCGTAGCATATATAATGCTGCAATCAATCTTTTGAATACCTCGTCGCATTTTCCTCGCTATCTTCCCCCACATCAGCATTGGCAGCATCAAGTATACCGACCTAACCGTCTTCCCATACAGCGTCAACCCCAGCCCTCTGTATCCTTCCCGCACCTTCATCATCTCCCATACACCCTACGCACAAGGCGTGTATTTGCCAACATGTCTGATGACCGTGTCCCTCATTACCCCTTGAGACCTCAGTCTCCCCCTAGGGTCAACGAGGAGACTGTACAGCCAACACCACCACCACCACAGTCACAACCCGGACCCCCCTATCCCTCCGGCGGAAAAATCTGCAACCACGGCCCTGGAGAATGCAGGGCTTTCTACGGTTTAAATGCTTCCGGTCGCTTCGACAATGACGTATACGAAGATTTTTACGTCAACTCGATAACGGATCATCCTGTTTTCCGGCATCTACAACAGCCACAGCCACAGCAACAGCCACAAGAACGGGGGGCGATTGAGAGTGCTGGGGAGGTGGATGATGTAGTTGGTGATGACGACGGTGGTGATGGCGAGACACAGGAGACAGACGGCGGACCTGTAAGTCCGATTGACAACCCGCTTGCTGATAGCCACGCTGAGAGTTCGATGGAGGCTGAATGGGGTGGGTATGCAGAAGCGGAGGCAGAGTGGACACCTACAGGGTATTTTCGAACGGGATATTTGTATCCGCCTTTGGAGTTGGAGCGGGTGGTGTATCCGGCCGAGTTGGTGGAGTGGGAGGAAGATAGTGGCGATTGGGAGGGCGATGGAGTAGGTGGGTGGGAGCCTAGGGGTAGAGATGACTGGGAGTGTGATTTTTGTGGGCCAGAATGTTTCTGCTGGACTGTTAGTGGGGTAGATGATGAGTGGAGGTGTTGGTGATGGGGGTGGGGTTGTGTTGTATAGAGTTTGGAAGTCTGGGCCGAGTTCGTCTGCTTTGCTAAGTATAGCAGCCTGAATCCTTGTGAGAAGCTGTATACTGTGTAGGATATTCATCGGTAGTGGCAATGATTATCAATATTCGGTTACCCTGCCTTCGTCTGAGTAGCCCGGACGACAGACAAGCTCGAGATCGGGAACATAGTATACTTGGTGACGGGCCGCGCATACAAGGCTTCACCATACTCGACATGAATCCGTGGAATCTAGTAGTCTTATGAGAGAGATTCGGTGTACTTCTCGAGTCGGGTAGTTTCGGAGTTCTGTTTATTGTACATCTCGATTCGGTGTAGCTGTCTTGGGAGAATAATGGCGTCTCCTCGTATGTTGCTACATTGATCCTAACGTTCGTTCGCACAGGCACTCCAAGTACTTGCTCGGCCGGTATCACATATGGTAGTATTCGATCCGTAAGCGTATATATTGGTGACGTCACAGCAGCTTTCGAATAGCGGCACTGCGTGGGAAGGTTGGTTGGTCCGTGCACCAAGTCGAGCTCATGTATAGTCTCTGCTGTCGCACTTTACACTCGCACACGCGCGACCACAATCACCCATACTTCTAGATCAACCACATTGACCCAAGTCTGCACTGAAGAGCACAGAAATGTTGGCCCACGGGAGTGTGCGTATCAACACTGCCGGTCCAGGCTTATACGGACCAAACAACCCGCCCCCTCCTCCCACCAGTCCGCCACCACCGAGTTATCGGAGCCAACGCCCATCTGAAGATTCCTCGGGTCATTCGAAGAGGAGTAGGAACCGTCCATCAAAGTCCGAACGTATGCGTACCTATGCCGAGAATGAAGCGAGACAGATCCGCGATAGACGTGATCGCAGCCTCTCACCTGACCGCAACGATCAACATCATGACCATCGTCGTTTTCGGGAGCGGTCTCCAGTCCAGCGTGAGTGTCCAGTCCAGCCAGAGCATGTAAAGCCCTCGAAGAACGACCAAAAGCCGATCGCCTCAGAAGGTGGTGTACGGTGCTATGCTTGCAACGAACGCGGTAAGTGGTTACCGAAGATACGACATTCTCTATCGCTAATCGCCTTCTGAAAGGGCACTATGCAGCAAATTGTACAATCCGCATAACTAATGGTGCACCCGACCAAAAAGCATGTTTCCGCTGCGGAGAAATAGGACATATTGCTCGCGCATGCACAGCCAAGGCAGGTCAAATCAAGAGCAGCACCGAAGTTGCCGCCAGCGAAATCAACGCTCCGACTAGTCGATACCAACAGCGAGAGGAAGTTTCAGATCGTGCCCAGGATCGTCGTAGTCGCTCTCCGTTGCGCAATCTCGAGCCTAGTCGGACCGTCGAAGACAACCATTGGTCGCCCGAGGAAGAGGAAACCTATGCTGTTGCCCAGTACAGTCCTGTTGAGACGAACGGCTATTCCCAGTATGGGAACGGTTCAGAGTACGGGATTGAGTATGAAGACACCCCCTTCCACGATGTGTACATGCCTACACATGACCATCCTGATATGTCGCGTACGGGCTACCATGACCACCACGAGGTCGACTGGAACGGACGAGTTTCAAACGTAAGTCACATGTATCCTACGGACGTGCACAGTACTCAGCGCTCCCTGCAGTCAGACTCGACGAAGAGCATGTCGCACCACGAGCATTCAAACACACCCCCAGCGATACAGAACCCTCGCGCTGTCGGTCAGGACAACCAAAACCAGACTAAGCCACAAGAGGCACCAAAGCTGGGCTTGCCACATCTTCTTGCAGCGAAGGATATTCAGGCACCACCCACGGCATATGATCTTCGTCTGTACAACGCCCGCATTTGCGATATGTACGCAAACCTCCCAAGGGAGCAAAAATTCCGGAATGGCAATAATGGAAAGGTTGCCCCATCTATCTATGGATCGGAGACACGCCATGATCTGGGTCTCTGCTTCGCGACATTTCTTACGCGCAGCATCTGCGAGATGGGTCCTGAGTGTCCTTGGCGCCACCATCCGCTCTCCATAGCGGAGAAAATCTGGATCATCGAATATGGAAATGCGCGTGGAAAGCAGTTCTTGGAGAACGTAGAGAGGTGTTACACCTGCCCCCAGATGCCTGTCCCTGGCGCGAACATGCACCGCGTGGCTGAAAATTAAGGGCTGGCAGCGGTGATAGGAGGTACCTGAAAGAGTATAGGTTGAGAATTGTTCGAAAGAAGATGGGGCACATGGGTGCTGGTCTCAAGGAAGTCAGGTTCGGTGCGGGGTTTCACAAAGTCCCGCCTCTTGTATGATACCAGCCTCGCATGTCGTCCATACCTCTTATCCCAACGAGTAGCATATTCCCAAACACGTCCAAGTCATCTGGCTGGGCATGTTTGAGGACTTCTGTAAAGTCTAGGTCTTTGATCATGAAGTGGTTCTTCTCGTTCCAGGCGACAGCGAAATCAAAAGCGTTTGCAGCTTTCCATAGGTGCGCAGAAAGTGTAAAACGGCTATTGAGTATGGTTTCATGAGAACAAGAATTGAGTTGACCGTTGAGCAGAGCATACATGATAGTGATGTGAATGGTCGATAAGAACGTGCGACGGGCAGACTCCCTGACTATGTACGATCTCCACGCCGACCGGGCAACTGTGCCGGGGTATAGTGGAATTTTGCCCACTGGATCTGTCTCTTCGGCTGCTATGGGTAGGAGAAGAGCGCCAACGTCATCCAGGTACGGTAGGAGAGCTTCGGCTTGCGCGTAAAATCGAATATCGCCTCCAAACATGAGCATGGTCTGATAGAGTATGAGGGCCTGTGTCCGAGCCAGAATCTCTATAGGTGAGATTGGCAAGGTAGTAGCAGTGACCAGCTCTTCCGCACGACTCGTAATGTACCGTGCCACAAACTCGGCATTTGTATCGTTCTTGGCGATGTACAGCGCACATGAAGCATACGCGCCTTGGAGTGATTTAGGCATGTGCTCTTCATAGAGCATCGGATGAGCCCAGGGCGTACAGTTCCGTTCCACCATCATCTTTGGGGCGGAGTTGAAATGTTCAATTGAATATGCTACTCTTGCGCAAAGGACGAAAGATGCGCTGCTAAGAAGGGCTTTCTCGCCTGACTTCCGATCTTGTGAACCGCCATCTGATTATGATCATCGGTTGGGAGATTCAACATTTCTGTAAGCGCCTCTAGTGAGCTTGCACCAGTAGAAAAGTCAAAGTCCAACATGTCGCCGGCGATAGTTGTCGGTGCAGCCATGTCAAAGTCGAAAGAGAGACTCGTAGTTTCCAAAACATCCAATTCTCCAGGAAGTTCTGTCGCACCCATGTCTACTTGAGCTTCGGATGTCTCAGTTTGTGGAGTTGTGCTTTGCGAGCGAGGTTGTGGTGGGTAAGTGCATGACAAGTGCTGCCTAGTACATCGCGAACAATGAGGCTGTTCCAGGCCACATTTTCGTTTGGCTTTCGCACATGCTGAGCACGACTTTTGCCTGCCCTGTGAATTGGCTGCACGAGATCGATCTGGCGGCATTTTTGATGGGTCAGGTGCGGATAGGAAAGAAGAGTGAAGTTCCAACGTTGGAAGTCTACTCCCTTTGAGGCCCGTGCTGCCATTAGCTAGTCAGCAAGAGTGGGTCGCCTTATTCACGTCTGGACCTTTCCTGAAGTCTTTTCCTGAGAAATTTACAATCCATCTACACGAAATCAACTGAAACAATATTTTGCGCCGATATATCTGCAATTTTACGAGTAGATAATTCTTCTCGTGCTGGGATGTATTCTCACGCGGCGGAGTCCTACCGCCTGTTTTGCGCTACATGACAAGGCAACGGCAGCAGCAGCAAACAGTATGGTTACATGCCAAACACTTCAGTAATCACTATGATATTTCTTACTCTAGAGACGGCTCCTTAGATACACCTCGACATCTTGCAAGATCATGCAGGGTGATGATCTATTAGAGTGAGCAGATGGCGCATCTGGTCAGCTGCTCGAGGCTGTATACCGCATGGAAATGGAATTGTGTCATTCAGAGGTGATACATGTTTCGCAAGCTATGTATGCATGTTTCGAGCCCAAGAAACATATTTCCTTCACGGGGGTAAAGGGACGAAGCGTTTCTATGGCTATACTCGCATTGTTCTCAATTCACCAAAAGAGGAGGCATACATCAATGGTATTTGTTCAAGGGAAATGAAGAGATCCTATATTCACTTTCAATTCTCCACTTTCAATGTGTCCTACGTACTAGCTCAATGCCCGTCTGCATTTTTTCAGCCCCAGATTCAGCCCCTACAGCTCTTTTAGCCTCCCTAATTCCCCATACCTAGGCATGTATCTGGAAGTCACCGTAGTCTAGTCACTCCTCGATCTCCTTTTCCGTGACGAGTTTCCCCGCCACCAGCTTTTCATGTAGTACACAGCAGCCGCTGCTGCGCAGATTGTCCAGAAGATTGCGTTGTCCACAGCTTTACCAGAAGTATTCGAGTGGGTCGTAGGGTTCCTTGTTTTGACTAGTGCACGCTCACGCTGGCTTTTAAACCCTCTCCAGGCAGTCAACGCCACGGCAACGGTTGCAAATGTTCCAACTCCAACCCCTCCGAAAATTATCAGGGCTCCAGAGCCACCCATCATGGCGCTTGTACAAGTTGCGAAAAGGGATCCTGCGACAACATTTCCGATTCCTGCTTGTATGCCCGCTGCGATACTGCCTATAAATGAAGTCAGTACAATGTATTTCTCGAGTTTGAGTGATGGCGCATACCAGCTGCGACACCGCTTGCTCCAAAGCCCACCACAGCAAGACCTATTGCAGTACATGCAAGGGCAACCATAGTAACGATAGCGGCAGTCTCCCAAGGATGTTCCTTCATCCAATTACCGATAGCCTTAGCGGTACCGACGAATCCAAGCTCTTTGATCTTCTTAATTGCGTTGAACATGGCATCTTTGGCCTGCGCTGCCAATTCAGTGGCCTTGCTGACAGCTGCACGGCGCGTGGCGGCCCAGAAGTTGCGGATGCTGTTGTTCGTACTGTTGATACCGGAGGAATCAGCGTCTGTGGCCTCTTCTGGAAAGTCTTCGTCACTCTCGCTGTCCTCGTCGTCTGAGCCATCTTCGACAGTTGCTTTATGGCTGTCTTGCTTGTCATCTTCGTCCAAGAAGTCTTTGACATTTGCCTCGTGGCCGTCTTCCTTGTTTTCTGCGTCGTATGAATGCGAGCTTTCGGGCTGTTGCTCTCCAGTCGGAGCGGTTGTATGAGCTGAAAACATCATAATCTTCACGGTGAACCAGGCCGCTATCCAAGATATGTTCGCCATGATTACTTCGGTGGCAGGTAGACAAGGTATGTTTAATAAGAGTGTTCCTTATAGATGCAGAGGTGCTGCGAAGCGAAGCTCAGACCAACGGTCGATGAAAGAATGACGTATCACGCGATGAGAAACAGCACCTGAAAAATGGCATTAAGCGTGGAGATTGATCCACAGTATTGCCAGCCCAACTTCTGTTCTATCGTACCATCCTCTGGGCATGGTTGTGGCATTGATGCACCCCGAAAAGCCAGTAGAGAAGTAATCGAGATCCAACAGGCTCATAGTATTATGCCTGGTGATTGAATGAGGAAGTTTTCATTTATGCATCAATTTTATTTCTCAAATTATGAACATCCTGCCGTCGAAGATGCATAAGCTTGATTCTCTACCTCAATCTGCCGTTGAAGACGTGTAGCCTTAATCCTCCTCTACCTCCGTCTTGATCACTGGAGTCTTTTCCTCTGTAGCCGCCAGCTCGCGCATCAGACGCTCCCGCTCGTTGTACGCCCAGGCCGCGAGATCACGACAGGCTTTCTTGGCGAGCTCAGTCTCTTGCTGAGATGCTGCTAGCTCGTGTGTTAGCTTCAGGTTTTCGTTCACAACATTGTCATGAATCTTTTTGTTGACAAAGTCGGGCATGGCTGGCTGCGGCGAGGTTCTGTTGATGAAGGGAAGCGGCGAGGCGGCACGAGTTGAAGATGGTATGATTAGGGCAGGGAAGAGCTGCTTGGAGACAACACTTCCGGCACAGTTGGAGTCGCTCTCGCCCACGTAAGCGCACTTGCCAAAATGAGCGGTGGTGGCAGGATAGGGTTGATGAGTCTGAGGGTGGTTTTTGTGGACTTCGGTTTGACCGCTGGGCGTATCGAAGGTGCTCGAAAGCACGCGGTGTTCCTACGTTGTGATTAGCTTTTGTTGCGTGTCTCTATTGAATAGCGATTGTGAATGACGCACAGCCCCCGAATAATTTGCTGCAAAATTTGACATCTTGTTCGCTGGTCAGGCAGTGCTGGGGATATTGTCTTAGGTTGAGGATAACCAAGAGATATGTCAGTGCTTTTTAGTTGTGTGTAAGTGCCAAGCAGGTAGGCGGCGTAGCATCGGCAACAGAACACCCACGTGCTAGTGATTGCCTTGGATACGCCTACTAGCGCGCCCCTGGAACCGCAATCTCTTTTCCACTTCCCACTCTGTCATCCAACCTAATTACACTCTGACCACTGCATGTGTAGTTGATCTTAAAGCTGATGAACCTCAATGCATTATGCGTCCAACGCAACAATACAGTCATGGCCGACCAAGCAACAGTCAATATGTGCAGCTCCATAGTCTCCTACTATACAATTCAAATGACCCCGATGTTTCTAGTTCCACTTCCTCAGCTTCGCGGCTCTTTAGCAGAGACGTGGAGAGGCAACTGCGCTAACATATGAAGTCAATGGAGCCCGTCGATTTCGATTCTACTGTATTCTGGAACATCATTGCATCCACCGGATGGTACTTTTGCGCACATTTGGCAAGCTCGAGAATTTGCAAGAAGACTACAAGGCCGCTGGGACAGAAGCTCATGAGGCGTATGAGGACATGGTCAAGGCAGATACGACGATATCTTGACTCAAAGACTGAATGCATCTTTTCATTCTCTTTTATCTGTCGCTTTCAAGAATTCTTCGACCTAATCACTGCTAAACGCTACAGTGAACATTGGAACAAGACTACGGATGAGTGTAATAGCCATGTAGTTAGGGAATAAGGCAAGCAGTGAGTACTATCCTGGATTCTGCGAGAGTCAATACAGCATTTCCAGCAAACAGATCTTGGTACCCCTGTGTGGTAACAAGAAGCAAGGCACTATCTGACAAGTGGCTAAGCTGTCACATCAGAGAGGCAAGGAGGCAAGTGTGAACAAGCTCGGTAGAGCTCTCATCAAAACCATGCAATAGATAGCTCCTCCGTTTAGTAGATCAAGAATGGGACCACATCAGGGATTGTACACATATCCCCGAATAGCTGAGAAAAGTATCAATCCTTGCCTCATGTGCCGTAATGCATGCTAGAATATTAATTCAGGAATAGATCCATGGTTATCTAGAGTATCCAGGACCTCTGCGTGTGCATAGATGTTTGAGATTTGTTTTGGGGGCATGCGTTAGCTTTAGAAAGTTAGATTCGAGATTTGATGAGCGTTTCTTGGTATCGCAGGCTCAGCAACGTGAATTGCTAGCAGAGAAGAAAGACTAGGGTAGTAAGCGGTCGTGAGTAGACAAAGCAGCGACTTTTCAAGTCATGCGGGCATCATAAATAAGTTCAAAGCTACATAGAGACAAGTTGTGTAGTGATATTTGCGGCATTGCGCGGCAGGAAAGTGGAGATGGGATGACTAATCTGGCGTCAAAACTAAATGTCCGATTTCCGACTACATGTCTTCTTTAGACCTACACCACCACCTTACTTTGCGACCCACCGTGAACACTGTCCGCGTTACGTCTTTTCAACGTTTCTTTTGGCCGTTGGTCCATTCAACACGTAGAATTCATGACCATAAAGTTTGTACCCCACGATATTGTGCAAGTAGCCGACGCGACAGACCTGATGCTATATATTACGAACAATTCTAGTTATCCTCATCGCCTCAGTAAGCATGACAAGTGTACTGGTTGTAGTCACTCGAGCCTCTTCCAGCATGCTTACAACGGATGATTAACCTGGTGGGTGACCACCAGGTGAAAGTCCAGAGCCGATTTTATTCTTTTTTTGCCCTTGTCCTGTTTATGTACTTCTTATTGCCGCTACTATATATCACTAACAATGCAAATAGTTCTCATCGCGTAGGAGCATGACATGAATTCTGGTCATGGCCACTCCAGCCTCTGCCAGCTTGCTCTGACGGATAATTAGTCAGGTGGGTGACCACTAGGCGAACATCCTGCGCGGTTATCTTTTTTTCCTTTTCTTTTTTGCTCCATCTGATGTAGAGTCACAAATTACCTTCCGTCACGCAGCCTCGTTAACCGTTACCCAACCTTTCTACACTTCTAATATCTAGGAACTGTCTCTTACGTATCTAAGCCGATCTGATCAAAACGCACTTGGTGCCATCCTAGATGAGAAGTCATGTGGTTACCTTGAGCGTACTGTTAACTATTTTTGACATTGTAGACAGTACGTTCTTACATGGACTGATTATCTCTGATATCCTAATTGCTACTTATGCGACTGCTTCTGCTCCTCTCATTTTTCTTTGGAAGGGCTGAACAATACTCGAACAGTAACTAACCCCAAGCTATCTATATTGCTTCCGTTCCATGCGGTGGTGTCAACACGATGCAGGTGACATTCAACTCAAGATACCTGTTTTGAATTTGTCTTGTTTTGGATATCTGGGAGGTGCCTTGGGTTGTGCTTCCAGATCCTAAGAGTAGATCATGGGAAACCCCGGCTACATACCCAACCGCATTGTCCCTGCGCAAGTGAGCAAGGAACCATTGCGAGTTTCCTCCAACACATGCTTGTAGATCATTGTGTACTAATTCTGTCTGCCTGACCTGCATCTTTCAAAGTGCACGATGTTGCCTCATTCTCCGTGAAACAAACTACAACCACCTGTCGATTCTTTGAGAAGATATTAAGCTTATATCCATGTATCTTGAACGCATGTATGATGCATTCGTACTATGCATACCCCATCGCTTGATAACTATCATTCGTTGCGCATCATTGCTCACTAAGAACTAGGGCGTTTGCTACTCTCCTGTCGCGGCGAGGCCGCGAGCATCAACCGACAGCAAACTTTAAATATGTTCACACGGTGAAAGAGAGTCCACAATCACGCTAGTAGTCTCGGTTAAAGGTGCGTCACTTCTGCGCCTTTCCATCGTGACGAACTTGAAGTTGGTTTGAAAATTTCCACTGCCGCAGCGACTAGACCATACCATCTCAGCCAGCAGCCCGCTCCCCACCCCCCAGACGATGGCTTCTTCAAAACATGATGCTGTTTACGGGAGACGAGACTCAGTCCCAGACCCACTACGGAATGCGCCTCTACCAACAACCAGAAAAACACCTGGAGGCATCGAGTGTACGTAACACCAAGCATTTGTCTCTCTACACAGCTTCAAGCGTGTTTGAGGCATACCGAGTATCGTTCGATCATATATTGCGATCATAAACGTGCTTGAAGAGTGGCAAGGTGGTGCAATAGCATTGCATACATGACAATGGCTAACTCGGTATGCGTAGACGAGCTGCCAACTCGACGTGAGCTGGAGCTTTATAGCATGCGTATAGAGACATCGCCCAACAACAACTCGACTGTTATACCATTGCAAGAGTTCACGATCCCAATTGAGAATTTCCTCCCACCCTCCGGTCCCTACTTCGATGAGTTCGTTTTGGAGAAGCAATTCGGCGAGCAGATGTTTGACGTGTATACGGACAGACAATTGTCTAAATGTATTGTCTGCTGGCATCCAAAACATCTAGAGAGCCACAGACGTTGCAAGCAGCAGTGCCGTGTATGCGGAACAAAAGACCACAAGGGCAAGGCTTGTACACGCATATACGCTAGGTATAGCTGGTGGAAACAACGCAGTCACACCCCAACTCGCGATATACGTCTTCGTCCAGGCATTAGGGAGCTGGTGTACCTCGTCAAGGCCGGCATCCTCCTCAGCATCACCAAGGTCATCCAACCGATTCGGATCAATGGCACTCATCCACTCATCAAGGAGATCTACCGTGGTATGGCCCCACCGCAGTACACACCAGGAACGATTACATGGCCAGTACGAAATACCACGCAGCGAAGGGAGTCGCGGCCCGCCCAACAGAAAGAGGCAGGATCGGGGCCTGCGCAAGGCGCAACCTCAGCCTTGTACCCCGCTCTAGCCGTACCCGATATGATTGGGACATTGGTAAAAAATTCCATCCATGGTGACACGCATCATTCGGCAACAAACGACAGCCAAGTTCCCGAGCCAACGACGAGCACCTCCAGTCCCAGCACTGAAGAACTCTCAGCGAAGGTAGAAGAACAGGCTGGCAAGATTGGCCGCTTGATGAAGGAACTAGATAATGCTCAGGAAGCTCTGGTTGCAAAGAGCGCAGCCCTTGCTGAGAAAGATGCTCGCATTGCAGAACTTGAAGGTACCGCCGGCACATCAGGCAGAAAGCGAGTAAGGTTCCAAGTGTAGTTTACCTTGCAAGGTTGATTTTACAAGGATAGATAAAAGTTTTGTATGCTTTTGTATTACACAGATAGTAATAAGGGAGTCCTGAAACAGTACACAAAATCCGGGCATACCCCAAAGGACTAGATCAATGAGATCTTCTGAGAGGCTTTCAATCTTGCGACACTCTTAGTGAACAACATCTGGGCATCACTGTGCACGCAACATCAAACCAGTGTTTGAGGTGTGGGAAGTAAAGCTCGTTGAATGCCCAAGGCTCGAATGCCTTGTCGCTGATGCAATCCCGAGACTTCAGTGACTCCCCTCTGCTGTCCCTCGCAGTTCTGATACTCCATGTATTCTGTATCGTATTCTAACGTTCTATACCATACCATGGCTTCTCAAGATCTACAGCCCACAAGCCCTAACTTGCACATTTATTCCGGATTTTATCAACAAATGCCACGAGTTCCCCCAATCTATAGCCTCAAAAAAGTAAAACCAGCCAACGAAGCCCCAGTTATACCAACAACCTACCCAACGGCCACACCAGCAGCCCATGCAGCAGCCATGCCCCAGCCCTCCCGGCGCTCAGCAAATATCAAGAGCCACTGAAGAAAATCGCGAGGAAGTGAGTGCCTGCGACGAGCTAACCAGAAGTAATCAAGCGGCTGTGAGAAAGGTATGCTCCATGGCGAGAATAACTCATATCCCGCCGCTATACCCGCCCTTAGCAGACCATACACAAACACACGCCCGTTTTCTTTCCTATCAAAAACGAGTAGAAGAATGGGGTGAAAAGTACAAGGGCTTGTCGCTCCAAAACCTAGCACAGAAGATGACCCGCCTGCTGAATTTGAGGTTCTGATCAAGAAGTGGGATGAGCAGCTGCAGATGCATACAAAGGCAAAGGCGACAAAGAATTCCAACATTGCAAGTTCTGCGAAAGACGCGGACCCACAAGGCCCTTTGGTATCCAAAAGTTCATGTATCAATTACTAATAAGCAGGTGCCAAGAGACCACAGAGGTGACAGGAGCAGACGCCGTTCGTCCATCAGAACTACCCCCATTTGCGAGGCGGTCCAAGAAAGAGCACACCAGCAATCATTACAACAAGCAAACACATAAGTGCCTTATGTAACATTCTTGAATATCCTTTGTCCCCTTTTCCACGATTGGAAGACGATTTTCACTTGCTAGAGGAGATACTCGGTAATGAGCACGATCAAGAGGAGTCTAAAGACGGCAATGATGATAGATAATTGAACAATGCAATTCCGAATCAGATCTTTACGATAGGAGATTGAAGATCTGAGCAAATACAACACGCACAAAATCAGTCACTGCAACCAGACGAAGCAAAAGAATCGAGGATACAACAGGCTCACAATGGATGAGTGGAGAAGATCAGCAAATTTTCGGCCCCAGGCAAGATACTAAAGCGAAAGCGAGGTCCAGTACCAAAGTCCCGAAAAATCACGCCGCTTGTCAAACACCTATACATTCCGGAAGCCGCAGATCGTGCGGAGGAACACCTGAAGTTCTTCGAATCATGCCCACAAGAGCTTGCAGTGGTCTTGGACACAGCGCTTGATGGTATTTTGGGCCATAACAAAAAGTACCGCAACAAGGTGTATCAGATGATGGAATAGAACAATCAGTCAACATACGTCGTAAGCAGGAAATGCATGTCGCACCATGTCATGTGGAACGGAAGCGTGCAAGAGAGACGGTCGCCAACTGTACGAGCAAAATTTTGCCTGTGGCGTATGCAGCAAGACACGACGTCCATGTATAAAACTTGAGTGGCATCAAGTTGACGAAGAAAATGCCGGCAATGCTATTCTGTTGTACCACCCACAGTCTATAGCAATTAGGGGCTGGGATACAACTTGGGAAAGCAAGGCTTTTTGGTTATAGCTAAAAGGCCGGGTTGTTGTTCGCAATGACTGGCGCGATAAGGTTTGTCGTCGTGCTGCTGAGTGTGTATTGACATGCTTGGTGGACTCTTTCGCGTGCGCGCTGAGATTTCCTATCTCATCTACATTATCATAGTGCCTATCCTCGGCGTACTAAACTAAAGAACCATTAATTGCATGATTATGAAAAGAGCTCTATCGAGTCTTTTCACTCGTGCCTCTTGCCTCACACTCTTCTTAGGCGCACGCTACCCGTCAATAACCCCCCTCTCGACTATGCTTCCCTTGCACTCCTCCGGAAGCTGCAGAATCCTGCTCGAGTTGCACCAAGAGGCTTCACCATGTACACCGTCTCCGAGCGCTCAAGCGGAATGTTGTCGACGGCATTTTTGGACAGTGTGAATACAAGATTAAGAGAATACAACTTGGGTGGCTATGGGGAGACGACCGGCCAAAAAGAGACACTGATCTATAGATGGGGTCATCAGAGCAGATTTGGCTCTTCCTGTGCAGTGAATAGACGAGCTGAGGACAGAACGCCCAAGCAGCACACATGTAAGAAACCATTTCACAGCCACTCTCCTTCCCCGCCAGCCCATTATGCGGCCCTTTGCACTCGCGATTGGTGCATATGCCGCTGGAAACAGGATCAAGTCCTCTCAGCCTCATTGCCAACCATCATGCAACCCCACTTCACAAGGCGGCCCGCCTTTGCGCAATCTCCCACGAGACATTCAGCCCCTTTCCGGTGCGGCTGACCCTAGAGATAGCGCATATCAATATTAGCAGCGATGATCTGTCGTTGCGTCAACGCGGGTGCACCCGCTGCATCCTTGTGGGGCAGCAGACTTGCATGCCATGGTTCCCATGTCTTGTGCTCTCGACGACATCGGATAAGTCTTAGAGCGGGGTAAGCATCGCTTGAGCTTCCGGATGCGCGAAGTAATGGTATCGGGATGTTGGGCGTGCAGGAAAGAGGGTGTACCGGTACCTAGGTAGTAATAGGCATCTTCATGGGGAGTGCAGCGTAGCTGCACTTAGGCATCCAACGATGACTCAGCATGCTTGGTGCGAATGGTGGTGATACAACATCCTAGAAACCTTATTCTATCCTCCCGCACTCTGAGATGAAAGCGCGCCTTCCCTTTTTCGGCTGCGACGCTACGCGTGGATGGTATCTGCCATGGCACCTGTCAAGAAGCCAGACTAGTAAGATCTCTTTCATTCCAGGGCTCTATCCAATACCTTCTATGCTGTTAGCCAGATACAAGACGGCAGACACGCCATATATTCATATTGGCAGATGATAGGTATTGTTGTGCTCTGGCAGGATGCCGGTTTATCAAGGGAGTGAATGTACGAACATACTTGTAATAAATCTGATTAAAGCTAGTTACGTCAAGTCATTCTGTCAATACAGCAGCTGTTCTGGGATTTAGACTGTAATTGCGGACTTGTGTAAAATCTCTTCCAGTCTCAGATATCCATCTCCATATCATACATTTCATGTGATTTCCAATGGTTTTCTCAAAAGAAGCATGTCTTGTGGCTGCAACCGATCTTCAGTTCCTATTCCCCTTCTCCATATTGCCCACCCTTCCCCTTAAGCCCTCGCCTTCCCATGACCCTCACCCCTCTTGATCTCATCAGCAAGAAACAATCCATCAACTCCCTCCTCAAACCCCTTCAGTTCCTCCAGCTTCCTCTCACATTCGCTCTTCTTCTCCTTGAACTCGCGCAACAGCACCGCAACCGTCGGACTGAATCCCTCCAACGCTTCAAGCAGCGCAAGCGTCGTTCCCAGTGTACGAAGATGCGCATTCGTTGCTTCGGTAGCCTCGTCAATGGATGCGTAGATGATCTCGCGGTTTGAAATAGTAGAAGGATCAATGGTGGGGGACTGTACTGCGATCATGGTGATGGTGGATGCCGTGTCTGAGGTGATGGATGCAGGGCGCAAAGGCGATGTATCAGGTGTACTGTTCTCGGAGCCGGACTCTTCTCTGATCTCGGGGAGGACTTCGACAAAGCGCTTCCCGGGAGACATAGACCGTGGTGGAATGGGTGGCAAAGCTTTGGAAACTTCAGCGGCGGGAGCTGGCTGTTCGGGCGCGCTGAGAAGAGGAATACCTGACTCAGACCTGTTTCTCGCGTGTCGACCATACTTGAACATGTGGCGGAGTAGGCTTCCGTGTGGCATTGTATCGGATATGTTTGAGTTAAGATCGGGTGGCTCTAGATGGGTATGAAAAACGAGAGATTCCCGGCATAGACAGTGCAGTAGACGAGCGAGTATTGCGTCCAAAGAACACGAAATTTTCTTCTAGGCACTTCACATGTGTGCGGAGACTCGAGCTCACTTGGAGTAACAAAATTCGAGGTGACGCACGATCCGCTACTGCGTTTGCACACACACCGCATTAGGAGCGTGTCGGTAAACAAAAGCTTTTCGAGCGCCCACCTTCGCAAAACAGCACGCAGAAGCTGTTCAATCTCTTCATAAGAACCTCTTCAATTGGCTTCAAGAACCTTGTCCGTTGCCTCAGATAACCTCGCCCGTCTCCTCAAAGAACCTCGTCGCTTGCCAGACCATGACCTCTAACAACACCTACGACCGCTCGCGTGACCCGCGCCTCATGCGCCAGCCTAGTAACATCCAGATGACTGACACCCCATCCACAGACAATTTCAGGACCGAGGCAGCAATGCCGTCGTATCCATCGTCTCCATCGTTAGTATGATAGCCTACTTGAGAAAACACCACTAATCTGTCCAAAGTAACATCGAGCCTGTTGCTTCGGGCATGGTACCGGAAGAGCCCATGGCCCAGCTGTTGGCGCGCATTGCGCAGCTCGAGACAGACAAGGTCGAACTACACAAGGCCACAGTGACGGCCAAGGAGGAGGCCAAGAGTGCGGACCAATACTTCCAGGATACCAACCTTGCACTCGCCAACTACCAAGTGTTATACGCCAAGGGCATTTACGAGAAAAACGAACTGATGAAAGAGAACACGAACAAGGAAAGGGCACAGCTGGCCTTGAATGAGCAGATCGCCGGATACGCGCACCAGGTCAGCGACATGACCAACAAAGCTAATGAGATGGAGAAGAGAAACGGTGAACTACAAGAACGCATCGTGCAGCTGGAGAGAGAGAAAGCTTCGATGCAACGCCGAGTCGACGAGCTGGAGGCAGTGAGAGAACAGAGGTCGGTGGGAGGAGATGTTGGCGATGTCAGGATACGGCAAGAGTCGTATACACCACACTACGAGAACCAGAGAAGCAGGTATGATGCCGGTCGCGATGCGCATAGCCGTCCTGGACGAAGCTGGCCTGCCTATGATGCCCGCTTTGATCCTGCCAGGCAGCCACCGACCGGCCCTAGGGCTGAGAGGCGCTGAGGCAAAGGCAGGCTTGGAGAAGACACGATATTGGTGGCAAGCCGGAGGTGGAGGTTTAGCGGCGACAAGAAATTGGCAAGGTACGGAGAAGGAGGTTAGAGTTGGGCGGGGGCGCCCACCAGTCGGGATGTCGAAACTCGGGGAAGCGGCAAAGAGGCTTCAAAGATAAGCAAGCCGGCGTAAGCTGTCATAGCACATGATGGGAGTGTCAGCTCCATTGTGCACGAACAGAAAACTTGTATACCAACATGCTCAGTGCCCCGTCGCTTACTTACATCCGGTTCCGTCAAGTCGCTCGTCCTTCCTTATGTCAGACTTGCGGAACCGATACAACCGTATTTTCTCCATCGGGTTGACGTACGATTTTGGTACGCTATGCGGACAATAACCCCCGATATGAGCTAGATGAGGTGGGGACCGCGTGTAAAGTTGCCTTCCACTTATACCCTACCCTGGCGTCTTATAACGACGACGCCCAAAACTCACTTATTGGATTTGGACCACTTCCATCTTTTAACGCCCCGGGACAGAGTCAGCTGGATTCGTGGGCCACTTCGGAATAGCGTGCGGTATGATTATGCGCATATACATCATCTGCTCATATTTGCTTCTTGGTCGTTGAGATGGTCCGTGAGGCATCGTCGATGGTCCAGTACGGAGACGGCGTGGGGTTGACGACGTTGACCCGAGCAACATCTGTTCGGACGGGTCAAGTGCCGAAATGACAGCCACAAAATGTAACTTTTGCTTGCCTTTGTGACAGGCGGCAGCGTCATTTCGAAACCATGTGGACGGAAGTTAAAGTTTACGAAGATCACTACCTTGAAGAGAGTAGTCACTAAAAGCGAAACTGCCAAGACCAGAATCCCAGCGACGTCGTGGGCGCAGCTGCAACGACTAGTGGCATTGGACGCTTTCTTTTTAGAAGCTACCATGATGACTCGCGTAGATCGACAGCCACCGACGGCGGACCAATTCAATGCGAGTTCGCATGGTACACTTTCGTCTAAACAATCTAGATGCGAGGGGCAAGAAAGGAGGTTACCAGGGTTATGACTAAACAGGGTATTGAGGAGCGCGATGATAATGAGGCGTGGCGATCCATGTGGCATGGTTCATTGAGTTGTAAATAAGTCACCTGAAGAGGTCCACTTCACCAGGTACTCGGAGAGATTCAATGTACAATCACGTGGGAGTTCCAAACATTCGGGCCGTTGATCGCCTCGGTCCTTGTTCCCCGACATTAAGTTCCAGAAAGCGAGAGCTAGCAGTGTGGTGATAGCAGCACACACCACTTTCATAGGCCATCAGGCGATGGAGCAAGATAGACGAAGCCACAATAAAGCCGTCTTGTTGGTTCGGGGTCTCCGTGCCGCGACCGTTCGCACCATACGCTTACTTTTTGTCAGCATTCTGGGATACATCATAAGCATCGACCATCCTTGATACTTACATACCCTACTGTAGCGACTGTGCCATACTGCTTTATCCCTTCATCACATACGGTAGTTGTCAGTTCCCATACTCCTGACAGTAGCGCAGTGTAGAGCTGCGTATAAACTCATCCGGTCCTTACTCCGCACCCTTCCGGACACTCGTGACTGTCCAAAGAAGAATGGCAGAAGCGCAGAACAAAAGAGTCGTTGTGGTGAGTCGGTCGTGATCCGATACATCCCTCAAAGCTAACTCTACTTGGTAGGGCGGTGGCTCGATTGCCGGGCTCATGCATGCCCTGGTACTTAAGTCTCATGGCTACAACGTTGACGTCCTTGAAGTACGTTCCGAGAAGCAGCTTCAGGCCCAAGCTGCCGGTCTGAGTCTGTGGCCAAACGCACAGAAGGTTCTCACGACGTACATACCGGATATGGAGCTTGATGATGTCGCCTGCCGCAACCCCTCTTTCCCCATCTTCGACAATAAGGGTGAATTGGTAGTGGATGTGCCATGCACTGAAGACGTACGCACATCATGCTGGGCTGGTATACACCGCCTGCTCTGGACGGCGTGCGAGAAGAGAATGGAGGGGCACGGACTCGTAACCATGCGTTGCGGGGCCACGGTCAGTGGGTTGACAGAGCATGACGACCACCTCACTGTGTCATACAAAGATGAGGACGGAACTGAAGATGCGATGCCTGCGGATATCGTCATCGCTGCTGATGGTGCACGATCTTACTTCCGCAGTCTGGTACTTCCCGACGTCAAACCGGAATATGTTGGCTACGTGGCCTGGAGAGCGAACATCAAGGTAGCCGATGCGCCCGAACAATTACTTTGCGCTATCGAGGGCAAGATGCCGATATGCATGCTTGACGGTAGCTATGTCATGGTGTATGTCTGAACCATCCTTGGGTATATGTATACTGACGTAAGGAAGCTACCTGTCGCCTGGGAAGTCCGCGAACATGGACCCGGAGGAAAGAGTCATTGAGTGGTGTTGGTACGATCCGTGCGACGCATCGACTCCGGTGTTTTCCGAATACATGACTGATGTGCACGGCGTCCGACACAACGTCACTGTACCTTCACATCTGCTTCGACCTGAGGTCTGGGCAGCGCAGCTCAGACGCAGAGACTCAAGTCTGACACCGATGTGGAGAAAGGTCTTTGATGAGTCTGACATGCCGCTTCTCACGGCAATTCGTTCTTTTGACAACACCAAAGGTTCCTTCTTTGACGGGAAACTCTTACTGGTGGGTGAGGCTTTCCTACAGGTTAGGCCCCATCTAGGAGCAAGCTCCGACATTGCAGGAATCTCGGCCATAAACTTACCGCATGTGCTCAACGGGGACATTACCATAGAAGAATGGGAGAAGAGAGTGGCGGAACATGCGATTGAGAAGGCGATTGGGTGCAGAGCCATGGGAATGTTCGGGATGACAGGGCAGTGGCCGGAGCCACAACCACCCACGGCTGCACCGGAGCTATCGCAAGAGATAGTTTGTTGATGCTGGATACGGCGATATGATGACCTGTTTTTCTTTAGTATGAAGGCACTACACGAAGGGAAGGAGACGTGCACCGCTGTCTGGGAGGGCTGGATACGAACATTGATATTCGGTCATGGTCTGGTTTCGCTCTATAATGAGCTCGTTTGTTTTATTTGTATTTCTTCTTTCTCGCCATTACTTAGCCATTGTTTCTTGCTAGTTTCCCGCAATATACCATTATACAGCTGCTCTGCTCTGCCATGTGACATACGACATTGTCGTCACAACACCAGTGTTTCCATGCCACGAATGGCATTCAAATCTGGTAGACGTGCAGCTTGATAAACTTTTGCAGTGATATGACATGTCTTTCGAGTTCTTTGTCGTCTTCCGTAACAGAAAGCGGACGATCAGATGTAAAAATAGGAGAAGTGGACTCGAAGGAAGGCATTCGGCCCGGATGATCGTTAAAGGGCGGGCCGTACCCTGGCTTTATCAGCACGATACTCACAGAACGAGAGAGCGCCTACGAGCGGGGAGTCATTGATATATACTTTGGCACGGTTCTCATGCGGGACGAAGAAGGGGGTACTAGACAACGTGGCACCCCGACCAATCCCGCGCATTTGCGTCTATGCGGTGTGCATCGCCTTCCTGATCCAGTCCGATTGGTGGTTTGGCCATATTGCATCCTGCTATTGCCTATCTTATGGTACCTCTTGTATAATAGTATATGTGTGCCATGTCTAAAGCGGTCTCGCGTTCGATTTGGCGTCTGGCCCTAGCGCCTTGATTGACGTCTTGGCCTAACTTAAGCGTGATCTATCGCTCTTGTACCGATCCGAGATTGCACAGATATCGGTAAGCAATCATCGAAGAGATGGCGACGGAGTAGATATGGGTGTGAACGTGGCTATCTGCATGTGCATGATAAGGTGTCTTGGACTGAGACAGGTGCTGTCCGAGCTTTCCCCCTCAAGTCCGGCGGAAGGCGCACGCGCATCCCCAAGCTACCACTTCTCTATAACCTCTTCGCCCCATTTTTCAGTCTCTACTTGAACATTCTGATATTCGTGGAGTTTTTTCATCTACTATACTTGACAAAGCGATACATTGGACTTGCCGATAGGATTCCGCCTGAGGACGTCCTTATCCTGGCTGCGCTAAAAGTCTGCAAGCTCATCAACAGCGTCGTCAAGGTAAAGCTATTGCTTGAAGGACTTGAAACATACGCTACAGCCTAACAGTTTGCGTACTAATTTACGCACTCATTCGTAAAACGCACAAACTCTTGTTATGAGAACGTGCACATCTTGTCTGCTTAACTGTTGCTGTCGTGACTTTGAGGCAATAAGAGCCGAAACTGTGTGTACGCAGAAGCCTATCACACATTTTTCAAGAGAGTCCGGACGTTTATAGGCTTCTGGCGATTTTCGGATGACAGCAAACATCTGTCCATAGAGGCCAAACATGTAGACTTCCAGAGGGCTGCAAAAACCAGCCCTCCGCTTAAATGGAAGGAAAAACACTTTGTCCCGTAGCTCTCACTGTAACTAAGAGGCGACTACTGATTCCCTGCGGCGAAGATACCCGCGGAGTTGTTAAGTTGTCAGCTCTTTGTATACTTGAAATAGCTTTTCTTCCTCTAGGCCCCAGGGAATCCAGTTGGAACTGATTATTGGCCTGAGTGGGTCTAAAAACATGATAGTGGCGTGTAAACTCTCGAGACCTTTGAGAAAATCAAGTTGATCATACGTCATAGGGTCAATGTAGCCGTTTTCTGCTCTGGGGTTCTATATTGCCTTGATCGATTTGCTAGGGCATGGACCGTTTATCTCTCTTTCCGATTCACATCCTCGTGTGCTTGACTACCCTAGGGTTTCTGAGGTCTTCCATATTCTATTGTGCCGGTCGGTTCCGGGGATCGTATAGGTGGATTGCATCGAACAGCTGGTGTTGTAACGTTAAGCTGTAACCCAACCAATAAAGTGCCGGATGGACCCGATGTCGACTGCAAAATTGAACATGCATGTCTGGTGGAACTTGTAGCATGTCTCTTCGTATAGCTCTTTACACAGGACCGACGGCAAATAGTGGTCCACAAGCGGCGGGTACAGGCCCGATCGGGACGGGTTCTCAAGCCGTGCTGCTGTTTTCGTGCTCGCGACTTGGACAGCAATTGCATATTGAAGTGCTTCTCTTTCGACTTCTAACTGTGAATCTTACTCTGTTTGTTCTTGCGTTGTAGCGAAAGCTCTGCTGGAATTTACGGTATCGACGTAACGCGCGTACACGATGTCAACAAGGGGTTGTAAATGAACCGATGTAATTCTATGTGAGTGGGAAGAACTAGGTAGAACCCGGCAAGGAGAAGCTATATAAAATATGGCAGGGCTCATGCTCAGCACATCATGTGAAAAGCAGCCTACACATACAGCTTACTCAGGCTAGGATCTTGGACGCTGAGGTTTCGTCATACCAAACCAAGAACTGGGGATCATTCGGCTGGAGCAAGCTGATGTAGAAGCGCTCGCCTGAAGACAAGTGCCTGTGGCGCCACTCGCAGTCCTTGTCTCGGCATACGCGGCGGGTGTTGAGCTGGACATGACACAATCCAAGGTCCCAATGCTCGTTCGATCCGTAGGCGCGGGTGGACACCTTTCCCGTGCCAGCAGCATAGGTGCGCTTTGCGGTAAAATTTTTGTATCGTCTTGACTCGCGTGGGGCGTATGGGTGCATGTTTACAGTATACTTGTGGCTGGTTGCGTAAGCCATGAGGCCAGGCACGACAGATGATTGACCGGCCTGCGGTATGGTAGCCAATCGAGTTTGCTGTTCCAAGATGGCGTTATAGAGGGACTGAATCAAGGTATTTTCATTGGAGAGTTTCTTCACTTGTAACTCGAGAACAGCCTTGTCGCGCTTCAGTTGGTTGATCTCTTCGTGGTGCTGGGCGTTCTTGAGCTTCTCTTCCGCAAACTTCTTCTGGAGCTCAGCTTCCACATGCTTTGCTCTCTCAGTGTGCTGATTTTCGCGGTCCATGGTCACTAGAAAGATTAGTCTTACCGCCCAGTACACACCCGACGATGTTACACGTACCGTTTGCAACCGACTTGCTTACTGAGGCCGGGTTGGCAAGAGCAGTAAGCAGGTCCGGGGCTCTCTGCGATTGTTGCAGGTGGGTTCGGATATGCTAAGACTGTGCGCTAGGCAACAGCACTAGTGTAATATCTATGGTCCCATTAGATAGTGAGATCTAGCAGTGAATGTAATGGATTGCGCATCTCCAAGGCTTCCCATCCCAGATGTCTCAGGAGGTCTCATTGCGACAGCCTGTTTAATGCGGAATGATCAGCAATTCCTCCCTAATTTTTGGATTCCAGTGCTGCCTTTATAGGCACTGCTACCTAGCGTGTATTGTGTAACTCGCGTTCGTCCACTCTCCCTTCACACCTAGGCGTCAAGGGAGGTGGAAGCGCCTGCAATCACGCGCGCTTCCCCGCCAACCAGCAAAATCGCAGAAGTGCAGAGCCGCTGGTGTGGTAGTGGTAGTGGTACTTAATTACCTTACTATGATGCTACGTCATTAGCAGTAGTCAAAGTGAGGTAAACAGTATCGAATCGAAGTTTGGAACTGCACAGTGGCGCTGCGTATTTTTTTCTTTTCTGTTTTGTCGATTTCTTTTTGGGTGTTTGGTCTTGACTATATTGTAAGAAATGGAGGGAGAGAGGTATGATTGAAGTCGCTACTATGGTGGCCGCTCTGTTCAAAAACGCTACTAGTTGCCTATTAGATAAACACTTCTATATCACTAATCTGTAGGCAGTAGTAGTTCCGCCTATGTTGTGCTTGATCTACCGGGGAGGCGCGTGTATCCAAGTTAGTCTTAATAGTTGCACTTGTAATTAACAGTATCGTTCTGTCATCGCGTTGCCCTAATCATTTCTGCCAGTCTCCCATCAATTGTTCCCTGAAGCCGTGAAGAGGTCGGGTGAATTGTGTATGTGGCACACAGGTATCAGTGCTTTGTGGCAACTCATCCAAATCAAGACTCCACAACCTTGGGATCAATTTAATGGTCTATAACATCACAGACAACAATGCGCCAAACTTGACGAGAAAGATTAGAGTTAAATAAAGTATTCAAGCCACATGCCAGGACAATCAACCCATGCCTTCGTCCCAGCATCCAGTATCCAGATCAACCAAGTCCCCCCACCCTCATCCCCAACGCCAACGCCATGCCCATGCCACCCAGCCCTAGACCTTCATCCACAGCGCCAGCACACCCTTGGCATACTCGACAATCTCATCTCCACCCAGCTTACTCTCACCATACAACCGATCCACAAACGAAATCGGCACCTCGGCGACCGTGCACCCCATCGCCTTTGCCCTAACCATCATCTCCATCTGAAAGGTATACCCCTTACTTTCAGTACTACGAATAACCTTTTGCAGCACATCCTTCTTATACAGCCTGAAGCTGCCCGTCAAATCACTCACACCAGGCCTCAGTACCGTATCCGCAAACAAATTTGCACCCCTGCTCACAAACTTGCGCTTGAGATCCCAGCCAAACACGCCGCCGTCGCCCGCATACCGGGTACCGGTGACGATATCGTAGTTCTTGGTCTTTTGCAGCGCAATCATGGGCGCGATGAACTTGGGGTGGTGCGAGAAATCCGCGTCCATGATGATGACAAAGTTTCCCGTCGCGAACTGTAGGCCGTGGACGTAGGCCGTGCCGAGACCCAGTTTACCGGCGCGGGCGCGGATTTGGATGCGTTCGGGTGTGTAGACTTTTTGGAGCTGGGCGGCGACTTCTTGGGTTCCGTCGGGGGAGCCGTCGTCGATGATGATGAGTTCCCAGTCGAGGTTCCTGTTGCAATGGTGTTAATAGTTGTCATTATGGTGACAGGGGGTTTTGCGGCGTACTCCTCGGTGAAGGTCTTGTTTAGCAGCCACGTTATGATGGGCAGGTTGCGACGCTCATTGTACGTGGGTAGAAGCACAGAGTACTTGTTCTTGTTTACTTCTGTCGGCGCCATGTTGTGTGTTGTGTGTGCTGCGAATTGGGGAATGAGCGACTGCAGGTGAGGTGTTGGACGTTGAGGTTGGAGAGGAATCGCGGAGGTGATCGTGTCCGCATTGGATGTTTAGACCCTGACTAGCCTCTTTGGACCATCTCCCTCCGCAACCCACCCCTCGCAAAAGTTTGACGACTTCACGAAAAAGAAGCGTGGAGAGGAAGGTTTACATAGCGACTTTGGACAATTGAGTTGACAGCGGGTCGGGAAGTGGAAAGTTTCATTGTCATTGTCAAATTCTAGCCCGAACCCAAAAACTACTCCCCGCAATGTCACCCGCCAAACCGTTTGTACAGAAAAAGAAACTCCTCCTCTGCCTGGATGCTTTTGGTACTCTCTTCACACCCAGCATCCCTATCCCTGTAGGCTATGCGCGCGCCGCCGCCCGTCACGGGATTGAAGGGATCGAAGATACCGAAAACCCACGCGAAATAGCAAGCCGCTTCAGGCGGTCCTTTGCGGGCGAGTCGACAAAGAATCCAAACTATGGAAAAGCCAGCGGCATGCTTGTAGACCAGTGGTGGGAAAACGTCATCCGCGGTGTCTTTGCACCTATGCTGGCACCAACACAAAAGTTTCCTCCCGGCTTAACAAAGGAACTCATGCGAACGTACACTTCCAATACTGGATATACTCTCTACAAGGACGTCAAACCCTTCTTTGCCATGCTGCAGAAGGCGAAACGAGAGGCTGCATCGCAAACCGAAACACCTACGCCTTCCTGGCCTTGGGAAAAAACCATCGTAGGCGTAATCACAAACTCCGATTACCGCGTCCCATATATTCTAACCTCCCTCGGCCTGAACGTCATCAATAGGAGATACAAGGAACCATGCCATACAGCACTCATGGAGGAAGAAGAAGCAGACATTAGCTTCATCATCATGTCCTACGATGTTGGGGTCGAAAAACCCGATGCCGCAATCTTCAAAGCAGCAGAAGAGTTGCTGGGCGATGACATCAAAGATTATGAGAAGCTACACGTTGGAGATGATGTAGACAAGGATTATCACGGTGCCAAGGGTGCAGGATGGGACAGATTGTTGTTACTTAGAAGCCAAGAGGACTCTGGCGTTGTAGGAAAGGGCGTCCAACGAATAAAAGTAGAAAGCAAACAAGGAGGCATGAAAACTGTCGATGCGGTCTATAGCTTATCGGATTTGCACACCTGGCAGCCCAAGCAGCGGAAGAGGAGGTTCGTACGCTAATGCATTAGTCTATCATAATCTACTACCCCTTTGTATCACATCGTCAACGCGTCAAAGATGATCAAACAATCACATGTACCACTCTATTGCACTTCTTCCCGCTATCCAACTTGCACACTGCAAACGCCTTCGCGTCTTGACCGTCCGACTCCATCTCACCAGTGCCCTAGACCAAAACATACGAAATTACGAATCATGTACAGAATCTGCCCACCCGGAAACCAAAGGCTGCCAATGATACTGGTACCCAAGACCCAAATCGTGTTTTCGGATCCGTTCCCAATGCGCCTTGATGAGATGACGGCTGCTGGCGCCGCGTGGTATAATGTGTGTCAAAGTCGCCCGCGGCAACGTTTAGTGAGAGTCGCAATAGTCGGACAAATGTGAGTAAAAGAGAGTTCGTTGCCTCATCCAAATGCGCTCTGGAACAAGAGTTCTCAGGGTCACAACTCCTCGTCTTCCTCCATCTTCGTTTCAATCGTTGGGATCTGGCTTTCCGAGTTTCCTCGGTGCTCTTTCTGTGCGCCCATTATCGCCTGTCCCAGACTCCTTCGGACACTGTCATCAAAGCCGGGCAGCGACGCTCGCTGTTTCTTGAAAGGGGAAGCAATGGAGCTTGTGTCATTCAGTTCTGCAGACGTGTTCGGGGCTGCAGATGACGAGGCCTCCGCTGCTGACGTGGCGTCGAGACCTGGCGTGGAAAGAGGAGACATGTCTGCAGATGGGCCTCCAGGACGGCCTAGTGGTTCTGCAGAGTGTTGGCGCTTGAGCTGTGTGTTGTTAGCATTGCATGGGTGTGAATGAGCTGTCAACTTGCCTTGATCTTGCGTACGCCTTCAGCGAGTTCGCCCTGCTTCAAAGCATCTTCAGGAGATAGCATGCCATTGTCACCAACGTCCTTTTCTTCTTCCATTTCCTCCACCTTGACATCGTCCTCGTCGTCGGCATCACTGTCCATGGCGTCCGCCTTCTTTAGCTTGGACTTGGGTGATGTCTCTCGATAACCGCCAAAGTTCTTGGTACCGGCAGCTGCGTTCAGAGGCTTCAGGCTGCCAAAGTCGAGCGTTCCCGATTTCCGCTTAGTTGTTGGAGACGTGATCTTGGGAGGTTCCTTTGTGTTCAAGATGCCCATCTTGCGCAATTGGCCTGTTTGTTGTCAGCTGGAACGGTGAGGTTAAAGACACCAAAACTCACGCTCTCCGCGATACAGAAATGTAAAGACGGCATACGGCTTATCCGGGGGATCTATGCCAGTGACAGTCTGGGTGCTAATAGACTTTGGATCGAGCGTCTTGGGTTTTGCGAAACTCGTCGTGTGGTCAACATCCTCGCCCTCTCCACCGCCATTCTGCTCGTCATCGTCGTGTGCGTCAAACTGGGGAGAGTACTCGCCGCGCTTGATCTCGCCAGATGCCAAAACGCGGAACAAGGCGACCTTGATTTGGCCTGCTGCTTCGGGCATGGGAGGCTCGTCGTCGGAATCCGAGTCGGTCGTGAAGAATTCGTCGTTGCCGGAGAGAGTCTCGACGGGCGCGTCTTTGCTTTCGCTGTAGCGTAGCACACCATTGCTGGATACCTTGGTGTCCTCCTCGTCGCTGCTGTTCATAGCCTCCCTCCGCTTCGCCCGCTTCTTCTCCAGACGCTGCTTTCTCCGCTCGATCTTGGCGGCCACGTCCTTGTCCTTGCCCTCAAGATCTAGGCCGTTTAGCCATCTCTCCAGGCCGACCTCGCGGAAGAGGAACTCGCGCTCTGCAAGGCCGCCGCCTTCTGACTCTGGTACACTAACCCATCGTGAGTTGACCCACGTCTCTTCACCGCGGCGCAGCAGAGTCGCGACCTCTTCCTTTGCCCGGCCGTCAAAGTATATGTAGGCAGCGATTGTCTCGTTTGGCGAAGTGGTGAGGGGCTTGTAGGGGGCTATCGTGGGACCGTACTTGCCCCGCTCGCCTGTTTGTCCTGGCAGGCCGCCGACAATTTTGGCTTTCGGGTTGGGGTCATCTTCCGTGGGCTTTGGGGTCGAGTATGGCACGTGGAGACCTGGAGTGAGCAGAGTGATGGATATGGCAAAGGAAGACTGTTCAGGCTTGGTAGCGCCAGGCGGTATCTTTGCTGGTGGGACGGGGATATAAGACGTGATACGGTGATATTTTGATTGCTTCTGTATCGAATACTCGGGCAGAGGATTCGAATCAGCGTGTATACTGACTGCCAAGCCTAGAAATGTAGGCATCTTGCTCTGGAGTGGTGGTGGTGATGCTGAAGCTGCGGAGATGGGAGCGGAAGAGCCGTGGGCTTGGCGAAAAATGTATCGAGGGAGAAATTATCCCTGCGAGAGAGCCGCCGCCGGAGGGGCAGCTGCGCGAGTAAGTATGCGAAATAGGACCGGGAGGCGGTGTGAGTTGGAACTACAAGTGTGTCTGTGTTGTAGGTTTAGGCGGAGAGCTTCAGTAGCGGGCGGTCCCACGAGATGGGGTCCACGGCCCTAGTCACGAGCCAATCACGATTGCACCTGATCACAGCCTCGACATCCCTTCAAGGAGCCGCCCTGATTTTGCATCGAAGACAGCACTGTGCGCTTCAAGGAAACTCAACAGGTGTTTGGCCAGACGCCTCGAATCAGGGATCGTGTCTGCCGGCGATCAGGCGTGGGGTGATGAGTAGGGTGAAACTAGTGCCATGGCACCTTTCTTGCTTCTTTGTAATTGATTGCAGAGAACCGCTGCCCGCTACTATGAGCCAGATACTATAATACATGGATAGACATTCACTGCTCCTCGAGGGTATCATCCGTCCATCATCCCAATGCCAAATTCCTACTCGTCGTCAAGCGCAAACATGTCCTCCGCTTTCGGGCGTAACCGGCGAGCCCTCTCCACTGCCGTCTCGCCTGGAATAAGAGGCTGGGGCGCCGGCTTAGGGGCTTGCTCCGGCACAGCCTGTACTTGTGCAGTTTCCTCCATGACTGGTGCATCTGATGTTGCTGCTTCAGGAGTCTGCGCGTCGTCCACGTCCATTTTGTCCTCGCTCTGCTCATCTGCGCTCTCACTGACTGCTCTACGCACGACTTTGCCCTTGCGCTTCCTCTTTTCTGCCAATCGCTTTGCCTGTTCTTCCTCCTCCCTTTGTCTCTCACGCGCATTAAAGGCCTCGTCGATGTGGCGGAGAGGAGCTTCGTCGAATAGACGTTCGTCTTGCCATACCCTGAGGATCGAGTTGACCTCGTCCCTATAGCTCCTCTCAGTCATGCGACCCATCTCCAGCTGTGTGGGGAGTTGCTCCAGATGCTCAAAGACTTTGCGGGCCACGAGTTCTGTGCCAATCGCCTGTCTATACTTGTATGAGCCGGAAGATCCTGATGGAGCGACAAGAAGTACGTCTGAAAGGAGGCGAAGAGCGTTCACAGTCACCTGTCGAAGGTCTGGGCGGCGAATGTCATCCTTTCCGTCCATATCTCCCGCCTTGAATCTCAAATTCGTCTCCGTCAGCTGGAAAGGCTGTATAATGTTGGAAACGAGAATGTGGATGACCTCGTCCATGCCTTGATTGGTGTGGTCCATTGCAAAGGTGGCAACAGCAGCGATTTCGTCGACCACAATGCTGCCAGGTGGGATTTGGGTAATCAGCCATAGTAACATGGCGCGTGACCTAGGATTCATGATACCGTGTCCATTGTCGACGCGACCAGGATAGTTGTCGCCAACCGGGAGAGGCTTGTACAAAGGCTTCTCCTTCTCGTCTTCGTCGTCACTATCCATATCAATGTCCTCTGATTCAAGTGCTTTTAGATCGTCGACAAACTCGTGGGGAAGCGGATCTGCTGGACCTCGCCAGATACCATGGTTCTTGAAGATCTCGGCATCGGGGCTGTCGCAAACAATCTGATGTAGACGCCAACGGTAGTATCGGTTCACGGGGTGCTTCTGATCGTAGAGCCAAGCAAATCGTTCCTCCTCTTGAACTTGCGGATCGTTCATCAGAGCAGCCTCAAACTCTACACCGCCAAGTATAACACCTTCGATGGTCTGGTGTACCAGCTTCAGTGTAGCGATATCCGGGGGTTGGTTGGCCGTGACTATAAGTTGTTCCTTGTCTTCGCGTGGCCTATCCCTAGCGTTTCCACCACCACCTAGACCTGGAGGCGGCGCAAAGCCTTTGGGTATATCGGGTGCCTGCCATCGTGCGCCAAATGGCTCTGCACGTTGCGCAGTATCTACTGAACGACCACCAAGGTATCTGTCCAAATGTAGATAATAGCCCCTGCCTAAATACTGCTTATCGTTGAGCTTGTTCATGGCGTCGTCGAGGTCGCGCGCAGTCACATCCTTGTCGAATACGACCTTCATCGTTGCGGACGGCCGACCGCTCGCAGCGGGGCCCTGTGGTGGAACTTTCTCAACCCTTGTGATCTTGAGTGAGGGGAATGTAGCGAACAACTCTTCCACGGTACGCGGATCGATTGCGGGTGGTAGGTTTGAGGCTTTTGCTACGACGGTCGTGTATACATTCTCCGCCTGCTTGGGACCATCTTGCGCAGCGGGACCTGTAGGCATTGCCCCTGCAAATTTCGAGGGCGTCTGCGGCGCGAGTCTTCCCATACCTAGTCCTGACCTTGAGTAGCCATCGAAAGGCTCAACCTCGAGTGTACCCGGCCCGCTCTTCATAGTGCGCGCCCTGCCTGTGAAATGTCTCTTGCTCCCTGTCGGGACAAAAACCTCCTCCACCTCTTGCTGACGCTCCGGCTCTCCCAAGACACTCTTTTTAGCTCCATGTTCCTCCTCAAATTCCGCAATGACCTTGTCGAGGGCATTCTTTTCTTCGCGCGCCTTCGCTTCGGCCTCTTCCTTTGCTTTGGCGTTCAAGGGCGCCTTGCCGGTTTTCGCGGCCCCTAGTGAGAACTTGAAAGACATGTTAGCGTTTGGTTAGGAGACAATCACAGCAGAGTTGGCCTGGCATGGGCGTGAGGTTTGTCGGCGTGTTGCGGCTGTCAATGTTGAAGCTTTCCGCATACCTAGGTACCTAGGTAGTGGGCGGCGGACTAGCGCGCCGGTCGTTTGGGGCCATGCCGCCGTGTCCCAGATTCACCAACGTCACCGCACCACTGCACAATTAGAACGGTGAACTATCATGTCCTCGGCACAAGACGTGCAAGCGCTACTCCGCTTTCTATCCCAGGATGCAAAAGTGCCACTCGCACAGGCAATGGGCAAGGTAAAGGATTTGCAGACTGCCAAACTCAACACGTAAGCACGTGACAGCGCATCACCGCGTTTACTCACACGCGCAGGGCATCGGATGTAGCAAAGTCAGACCTGGAGACGCTCAAGACCATCTTCAAAGACGACAAAGTCGCGCGCCAAGTCTGGAATGCCGCTAAACGGGTGTCGAAAAAACGGTCCGCAAGTGATGCTACGGCGCCTACGCCTGCGCCAAAGAAGGCGAAGCCGACATATGGACAGCCGCTTAGTGGCGCAGATCTCGAAGCATCGCTGGCGCTACCAGAGTCTGAGTTAGACGAGGAGTTACTCAAGTCAGCCGTCTTATACACAAACAGGGCACCTCTGGTGCTTGCATTTGCCGTCACCTTGATCAAGTACACTATGCCTGAGCAGCCGATATCGAGTCGATTGAGTCTGGCACAGGCAGTCACGTCTATGAACAGCAAGACCAAGGCCGCGCATATTGGAGTTGATAGTGGAACGCCGGCAGAAGAGGAAGGATGGGGTGAAGGCCAACCCCTTGTTCGTATCATGACAAGAGATGTGAGGGTGATGAAGAGGTGGGGGTACGAGTGGGAGGGTGGGGACGAGGCAACTCAAAGTACAATCAAGCCTTCACCTGAAACACTTGCGGAGGAGAAGCCGAAGGAACCAGCACTTTGGGGTGTCGATTTAGAGGCACTCAAGAAGGCGAACCAACCTGGTGCGCCACGGTCATCCAAGGGTGGCTCGAGCGATCTGCCAATCTACACAGCACAGAGTGCGAGAGCTTATCTTATGAAAGCTTTTGAGAGCCCACCTGTCAAAACAATCAAGGAGGAGGAGATCAAGACGGAGGAAGGAGTGCCCGCCAAGACCAAGGTCAAGTCCAAGCGGACAGCTGCTGTTATTGTGGCAGAGAGAGAACGTAATCTCAGTCTACTCTTGGGTGCATTGGAACGGCTGTATGGATCGTGGGCGAAGATATTGAATAAAGAAGATTTGGACAAACGAGCATGGGGTTGGTATGTCCGCGTTCGACCAGACGTCGCCCAAGGCGCTGCAGGTTGGGGAGGCAAAGGTAATGTTAAGCTGTCTGATATCCTGGATCTACGAAGACCGGCAGACTAGACTTTGTACTTGTCACGATCGCTGTGGTCAAGCTAAGATGAACAAAGGCCAATATTCAAGGCATTCAATTGTTTACAATTTGAACTCGGCATTGCTCAACTCCCATCCTACCCCATCACCCCCTTTCCTACTCGCCATCTTCTCTGCCAAGGCGAGTTTCTTGTCTCTATTCTTCTCAGTACACAGCTCATACACTGTGCTCAAATTCAAAACTAGTGAATGGAAAGGCGGACTCTGATCTACGAGCTCGCTCAAGATACTGGCCGCATCTGAGATGTGTCCTGTGTAAAGCAGACAGACGGCGAGGTTCTGCGCAACCATGGCATCTTCAGGAAACTTCTCTCGAAGAGTCTCAAAAGAAGCCGTAGCGGCGGGATAGTCGGCATCAGCCAACTGGATGAGGGCCCTGAGTGTGTCGTCCACCAGCTCATCTGGTGATACCTCGGAAGCTCGTGCTAGACAGCGCCGTGCTGATTGCATGTCGCCCACTCTCAACCATACCAGTGTCTCCATGATTGAAATCTCTCTCGATTGCTCACCGTCGGCAACGAGCGTGTCTAGATGTCTTCCGGCGCCCTCAAGGTCGCCCATCTCTACCAACACGTTTGCGACGCGAATACCACAATCTCGCAACCGAGACCGCCACATTGGCTTTTCTTCGTCTGGACGCCGGAGAATGTTCTCCCGACACTCGCGCGCAAGCTCATAGTATCCCATTATGCCCTTGCGCCACTCGCCGTAACCCAGCGCGGCCAGTCGCACCACCAAAAGTCGCAGGTCCCAAGGCACGAGATGCGCGTTGGTGAGCGGGTGCCTGTAGAAGGCACTATTCAAATCGCCCAAAACTTTGGATTCCTGCGCAGCCAGCGCATGTTCTTGCAATAGACAAAGACATGCTAGGCGGATGTGGACCAGGTGGAATAGTGTGTCATGGTCGCCCGGCGCAGCTGAGACGAGGTTGCGCGCGGCAGCGACAGCAGCAAGACGGTAATGTCCGGATAGCAACAGTGAGTCTATGGGTGAGGATACGGGCGGCGCATGCGGTGCATTGAGAAAAGGTGGAGGTACGTTGGTTACGGAGAGAACATGATAGGCCTGTGGGTCTTGCAGGAAACTAAAGTCCTTGGATGGCATGTCGTCGATGCCGCGGGTTGGGCCATTGTGCGGTTGTGGAGATGGCTCAGCACGCTCTGGAGAGCGGATACGCGAGGGTAGAGTGGGTGTGCTTTCGGCAAGGGGACTGCGTCAGGATGTAAGCACGATGTATGTATTCGTATGTATCCACATGCCATACTCATCGACTATGTCATGGTCGAGGGGACCCTTTGTCGTGCGCCGGGTAAGGACAGCTGGGGCGGTTAGCTACACCATGTCCCGCGGCAAAGGGAAAGAGGGGTTTCAGCTACTTCGACGTCGCTCATCGCCCGAAACAACACGGCTGTGGCCTCCTCTACTCGGTGCTTGCATCGTTGTGTATTGGTCGTCGGCTGGGCTTGGACGGCAGTCATCAGCGCTCCGATGTTCGGCTGTAAGCCATGTAATTGCGGGGGTTGCCCAATCACACCCCCGGCCGCGCAGCCAACGAACTCCACTAACTTTTCATATGCGCCACGAACCTGGGCCATGCATCCATGAGCAAGGGCGAAAAGCGAACGGGCAGTTGACTCAAAGGCGAACGCTTTCCTTTTGCCCTTTTGCTACTCTCCGCTCTTCCGTCTCTTTGCGCTTGCTCTTCCTCTCCCTCTCCCTCTCCCCCTCCCCATCTTCTATACTAATACAGTCCTTCGAGGACACCCGCCATAATAATGCAACAGTCACGCACACGAGCCGTGAATGCTGTCAAGGGCACACGTAGCTTTTCCACCACAGCCCAAAGATGCGGTATCTCGCCTTTCCGCAGACCTGCCAAAGTTGTCCCAAGTAAAGTCACAAAAGATGAGGCAAAACGACCGCAGAGTACCGCAGCCGCGGCCACACAAACACAGTCACAGTCACGGTCGCGGCCGTCACCCGCGTTCAACCGCGAAGACTACAGTGAGGTCCAGCCTCTGAAGCAGTACCGGTCGCCAGCAATGGATCATTCCTTTGTTGGCATGACTGGTGGAGAAATCTTCCACGAAATGATGCTCCGCCAGGGCGTCAAGCACATCTGTATGACAAGTCCAAAATCATAGTCACGCTTACTGCAGTGCATCAAATTGACGTGGACTAACAATTTCCAGTCGGCTACCCCGGTGGTGCCATTCTACCCGTCTTCGACGCCATCTACCAGTCAAAACATTTCGATTTTATCCTCCCGCGGCACGAACAAGGCGCCGGCCATATGGCCGAGGGTTACGCCCGCGCAAGTGGCAAGCCCGGTGTGGTGCTCGTTACATCTGGACCCGGCGCAACCAACGTCGTCACACCAATGCAGGATGCGCTCATGGATGGAACGCCATTGATTGTATTCTGTGGACAGGTTGTTACCAGCGCCATTGGGTCAGATGCTTTCCAGGAAGCTGATATGATCGGCATCACCCGACCATGCACCAAGTGGAATGTTCTTGTCAAGAACGTCGCAGAGCTGCCGCGGAGAATCAACGAGGCCTTTGAGATTGCGACAAGTGGACGACCAGGACCTGTTCTCGTTGATCTGCCCAAGGATGTCACAGCCAGTGTTCTCCAAAGGGCTATTCCCATGAGCAGCAGCCTGCCCACCACTGTCAGCGCTGCGACTATTGCAGCAAGAGAGCTTAGCAAGCAGCAGCTGGACAACTCGATACGGAGATCTGCCAACTTGATCAACATGGCAAAGAAGCCCGTCATCTATGCCGGTCAAGGTATCATGCAGACTGAGAATGGACCCCAGCTTCTGAAGGAACTTGCGGACAAGGTCAACATCCCCGTGACCACCACTCTGCAGGGCCTCGGAGGGTTTGACGAGCTTGACCCCAAGTCTCTTCACATGCTTGGTATGCACGGCTCAGCCTACGCCAACATGGCTATGCAGGAGGCCGACCTTATCCTCGCCCTCGGTGCCCGCTTCGACGATCGTATCACTGGTGCCATCTCCAAGTTCGCTCCTGCGGCAAAGGCAGCAGCGGCAGAGGGCCGTGGTGGAATCATTCATTTTGAGATTATGCCCAAGAACATCAACAAGGTCGTCCAGGCGACCGAGGCTGTAGAGGGCGATCTCGGAGTCAACCTGAAGCATCTCCTGCCTCTTGTGAACAAGGTGGAGGACAGACCAGAGTGGCTGGGCCAAATCGCAGCCTGGAAGGAACGCTTCCCGTGGGCCTATGAGAAGGAGGGTGAGAATGGCCTAATCAAGCCGCAGACTGTCATGGAGATGCTGTCAAACCTCACTGCAGACCGCAAAGAGGAAACTATCCTCACCACCGGTGTTGGACAGCATCAAATGTGGTGTGCTCAGCACTACCGCTGGCGATACCCCCGCACCATGATTACTTCCGGAGGTCTCGGAACGATGGGCTATGGTCTCCCCGCCGCCATCGGAGCCAAGGTCGCTCGTCCTGAGTGCATGGTCATCGACATCGATGGTGACTCATCCTTCAGCATGACTCTGACGGAGCTTTCCACCGCCGCAGAGTTCAACATTGGTGTCAAGGTCATCATTCTCAACAACGAAGAGCAGGGTATGGTGACGCAATGGCAGACCCTCTTCTACACAGACCGCTTCGCGCACACACATCAGCGCAACGCCGACTTTGTCAAGCTCGGTGACGCGATGGGTGTCCAAGCAAAGCGCTGCATCAAGCCAGACGAGCTCGAAGCTTCTCTCAAGTGGCTCCTAGCGACCGATGGTCCTGCTCTTCTCGAAATCGTCACCGATCAAAAAGTGCCTGTGCTGCCCATGGTACCGGCTGGTAGTGCGCTCCACGAATTTATGGTCTATGATGAGAGTACGTATCACATGTATGCCTTCATCTGACGCTAGGAAGCTAATGATTACAATAGAAACCATCAAGGACCGCAGAGCGCAAACAAAGTCTAGATCAGGACGGTAAAGTTACATCATACCCTGACCATTGTCTTGATTGCAAGGATTTTTATTCGTTGTGTATAATTTTCTTGGGTAGGGTACCGGCGTTTTAGCGTCCTGGTTACGAAGAAAATGGTGATATCAGTCATATTTTGTTGGTCACATGTAGCCAAAATCAAAAGCGACGTATGTGGATTAGGTGTCTTTTCTGATATCACGACAAGTAGTGTATTTTCTAGTGGAGTATCGCTACCATTGTGCGGCGAATATTCGAAATTTTGCAGCACCATAAAAGAACTGCCATTGCTGATTCATTTTGTTTTTTCTCCATCACTCTTCTACTCCAGTCAAAGCCTTCAAGATACTACCAAGACTACCCCAAAGACTACACACAAAGTACAACTTGAAGCCTGAAGACTACACATACAAAGCTCTATCACAAGATCAGAGTCTATCACACACTCCGGCGCATACAGACAAAGTCTCAGCCTCGATACACACAAAATCCAGCTCCAAACCTGGCTACTACACACATCAACCCATCGCAAGATCAAAGTCTATCACACACTCAGGCGAATACAGACAAAGTCTACAGCCTTAAAACTATACAATATACTCTACACCCAGACGCATACAAAGCCTCACAAAAAACCAAAAACCACCCCTCGTAGCCACCAAACCTCATACAAAAAATGTCAGGACACTACGCAAACACACACTCCTGGGAGGGTCCTGCCCGTAACACAGGGCTCCCTGATCCATCGCACATGGCACACCTCGTGTCCCCCTCGACGCTGCATGAATATGAGCAAGAGCGGCGCTCGCTGTCTACGGCAAGTCAGGAGTCGAGGGAAGAGGCGAGGAGGCAGATTCGGGTTAGTGAGTGGAGTGAGGCTGAGTCCGAGCCCGAGTCCGAGCCTGGGGCTGAGGCTACACACGTTCAGCGTGGGGTGACGGGTGAGTGTGACGGTTAGGTTTAGTGGGTGTGAGGGTGCGTACGTGCGTACTGACGGTTGGGGTTGTAGATGAGGCCGCCGCTGAAGTTGTTGGAGTGGGCAACGGCTTCTGGCACGGCAACGGTAGAAAGCTGGAAGCGTATTCTTTTCCGGATTCGGTGCGTGGGCGCAAGAAAGGCGCGACTAGGTGGCTGTGTCGGTGGCTTGGGTGTGGTGTCAAGACTGTGTGGAAAGCGTGAAGACGGCTATGGCTGTAGATATACACACTCAAACACACACACACACACACACACACACACACACACACACACACACACACACACACACACACACACATCTGCCATACTGCCATACAGTCGCAAAAACACATCTCCATACATCTGCTATACTGCCATACAGTCCCAAAAACACATCTCTACAACCACACACACAACACACAACACACAACACACAACACGCAACACAATGCACACAACACACAACACGCAACACAATGCACACAACACACAAATCTCATAACTCATCAAAATACTACATGTATATACCAACGAAACGCCCAACCCAGAGATATACCACCATGCTCATCCCCCCCCCTTAAAAAAACGCCCTTTTGTCGCTTAATTCTTTTGAGGAAAAAAAAAGGGACAAAGACAAAGAAGGTGGGGTGGGGCGGGAAATAGAGAGTAGACAGAGAGGGAGAGAGAGAGAGGCATTTATTACCCGATAACAACCACAACAATAACAACAAACAATCACAAACACCCCCAACGCGATGATATCCCCCCAAAAAAGGAGAAAGAGAGAGGAAATCCACACCCCTCTGTTGAACAATATCCATCACAAAAAAACAACAGACCCTCAACATCACCTTTGGAAACCACCACACCACACCACAGCTCGATGCCCCAAAAAAAAAGAGGCTTAGCAGAGATAGTCTTTCATCATTGCTTTCCAGAACCAGAACAAGACCAGACCAGACCGAACCATGACAGCATAGCATAGCACTTGCCTACATCTATACACGGCCGGGCCAATAGCCTCCAAAACGCACTCACACACACATACGGTTTCATCAAAAAGCAAAAGCCTATCGCGTCTTCTTGATTTCCGTCGCCCAGCCCTCGATGCCCTCGCCTTTACTGCCAACCGGGATACCCAAGTTGACATTTTCCATGCCTTTGGTATCCTTCAAAAAGTCATGACCCGCCATGCCGCCCGCATTTGCCCGATCCATTGGCAACAGCTCGAGCATGGGCAATAGGAAATCCGCAATCTTCTTACTCTCCTCCGAGCTGAAATGATACTTCTCGTGAAGGACGTCGGGAAGGGCCCAGTGTCGTAATCGGTGGATGTTGCGGAGTTCGCCTTTGCGGTTGAATATCTCTTGCGACCATTTGCCCGACATGCAGAGGCCTTTTGGAAAAGTGCCGAGAAGTTCGATAATTTGGGCAATGTGGTCGTCGTCTTTGCCGTACTTTGTGCCGGACTGGGGGTCGAATAGGTAGTCGCCCGTTATCAATTCAAATGTCTATTACACAAGTTAGTTGCTTTGCTGTGATGTTGGCCTGTCGTAGTCATACCATTGCTGCCATACTCCAAACATCTGTACTGGCGCCCCATTTGCTGCCCAAAATAACTTCTGGTGACCTATACTGTCTCGTTTGAATATCATTAGTAAAATGGTGCCCAACCCAGCAAGCGTTTCCAAGATCGGCAATTTTCACTGAGATTGTTTCGAAAGCATTCTCGGCTTGCTGTTCGGCTTCTGATTTGCCGTGCGAGCTGCTGGGCTTATCGAGGCTGATACCGGATACCTCTTTGGTAAGTATATCACTGCGGGTGTCAGTCAAAAATCGGAAAGCGTCGCGTGTCAAACTTACGCAGTCTTCTCTCGTTGCTTTTGTGCATCGTCTTCGCTGCCGGATTTGATACCGAGTCGTTCTGCCATGGACAGGCTGGGTCCGGATGACGGAGTTGCTAGAGCACCACTCATTACGACACCGTCTGAAGAAGAAGGAGGACTCGGGACAGTCGTGGGGGAGTCTTTACCTGTACCCTCGCTCATGACCTTGTTCAGGCTTCCGGGGAAGCTGGCGAGCTCGGAATGGTTGAAGCTCGCGTTGAGCGGACTTGGTAGCGGCTGGCTGCCTGTGATGAGGGTCCTCCGCCTCCGCCTGCCGTTTCTAACGCTGTCCTCGCCATCCTTCTTCTTTGGCTCGTCTTTGACATATGTCCTCACAATCTGTTCGACGTCGCCAATCTCGATGAGAACATTTTCGGGCTTGAGGTCGGTATGGATGATGCCGCATTCGCGATGCAGGTAGTCGAGTCCGAGTAGTACCTGCTTTGTGATTTGCTTGACGAGCGGCATGGGTATGCCGCGGTGGTTCCATCTCTTGATCAGGCCCAGCAGGTTCTCTCCCAGCACTTCAAAGACCATGCAGACGTGCACGCCGTTGGGGCCTTTGTGGTTGAACGAGTCGAGCAGACTGACGACGTGTTTCCGGCCCGGGTGGTCCTTGTTCGCGTCGACGACCTTTTTGAGAAGTTTGATCTCGTCGAGGGCCGTCTCTGTGTAATGCGCAGCGGAGCGCACGACCTTGAGGGCGACGTGCTTGCCGTTTGTGTTGTCTCGCGACAGCCAGACGGTCGAGAAATGGCCCCACCCGAGCTTGCGCACAATGGTGTACTTGCCGTCCTTGTACTCCTCACCCACCTGGACAGGGTGGTAGCCGCCCTTGCAGTAGTCCTCGGAGTCTTCCTCGTCGGCAGTGTTCTCGGCCTCATCGACCGACGATGACGACGAGTCGGGTGAGTGGCTCATCTGGTTTCCGTACATCTTGTGTTGGGCGAGGGGCGAGTTTGTACTCTGCACACTGCGGGGTTGGGGTCAGTATAAGAATCGCACATGCAGGCAGAGCGTCTTGGGCAACATGGATGCGCGCAGCAAAATCAGAGCAGTGCAGAGCAGTGCAGTGCAGTGCAGTGGGGGGGCGGGCACCGGCGTTGGGGTGACGTGATGGGTGGTGGTAGCAGCGGGACGTGGACGTACTTGTAGTGAAAGGACGGCGTCGAGCCTGACGGCGAAGTGTTCTGGCCGCCTTGGTTCTCCGACGTGATGATGGGCTTCAGGTCCTGGCCCTTCCGTCGCTTCTTCCCTCCGTTGCTGTTTGCTGCGTTTGCCACTTGTTTGGCCTTGTTGATGGCCGCCTTCTTCATGTCGGTGCCATTCATGTTTGGCTTCCCCCGCCACGCGGTGGGCTGGGCGGTGGGCGGGACTGAGGCTCGACGGTTGCTGGGATGCTGTGTGCGGTGTGCGGTGTGCGGTCAGGCGCTCCGGACGCGTTGGGCAGCGCTCATGGGCGAAGGGTCGGATACGGCTTCTAGCAATGCAATCTGGCAGACGCTGGCCAAGTGTGGCTGTTGTCGCACTGCCTTGCGATTTCTTCAATTGCTGGAGATGGGCTTAGCGTTCTCTCCCCTCGCCAGCCTGTGCTGTGCCGGCTCCTGATTGGTGCCTGCGTGGGCGTTTGACTGCACCGATGCGAATACCTGAGACGAGACGCCGACCGAAGACGGCAGAAGAAAGTCAAACCAACCGTTGTGCAGATGCGCGATTTTGTGCTCTTGGGCTGGGGCTGGGGCTGGGGATGGGGATGGGGGGAATCCAAGACGCAGACTGGAAGAGCGCGGCCAGGAAGCAAGCAAGCCAGATGGATTTTATGACATCAGACGACGGCTCCTTGAAGCTAGAAATACTCGTCGCCTGCTACCACTTTAGTTGCTGCCTCTAGCACGCCCGCCATCCACAAAGAAGATACCGTACACGTGCGCTTCAAATCACGCGTACCTGCACAGTCACAGACAGAGGCATATCTGCATTCCTCCCTCCTCCACCACATCCACAGAAGCCGTCGCTGCAACACTGCCCTTCAAAGCAGGAGCGACAAACTCTGGCCGACAACGCCCGCCCCTCGATATATAATACACCTTGACCCTACCCATCGCTATGCAAAACTATAAATATCCAATACATGTTGCTGTCGTGTCGCCCCCGTCGTCCGACTGCAGAGAGCCGCAGTGGGCCCATTACTTGGCCGAAACCGCCGCCATCCACTTTTGCTCGTCCTTTTTGTCAAAGTGCAACAGCATCCCCAGCACCGGTATGAGCTGCTGTTGGTACTTCTTGTCTCGCTGTTCGAGGAATTGCAGCAGTACGTTCTTGAGGTACACATAGTCGACTGCCTCCGCAGCTGCCCCGCCGCCCTTGGGTATTGGAGACGCAAGTCGCGACCGCGTCGATTCGATCGATGATCGTGACGATTGGGCCATGGACTCGCCGCCGCCCCGTGCTCTCATCGTTCGCAGTTCTTCCGACATTGCCTACCGACATTAGTATATACACTTCATACAAACCCTCATACAAGTGCATACCTTGCTGGACTTTTGGAGTTTCTCCAACCGGCTCTGAGTCTCGTCAAAGGCGCGGCGCAACTCGCTCTTTTCCTTCTCCAGTTCGTGCGCCTGCTTCTCGCTTTCGTCCAATGCGTCTCGCAGCTGGCTCATGGCGAGTCTGACCTCTGAAGCCTCCTCGCTGGCTTGTGCCGCTCGTTTCTCCAGATCCTGGCTTTGCTTGCGAAGCTCCTTTTCGGCAATCACCAAATCTTCCTTGTCTTCTACAGCTCGTGCCTGTGCACGCTCAGCATCGCGGACCTTTTGCTTCAGCTCCTCGAGCTCGCGAGCCCGACGGCGGCTGAATGTGCTGACCTGCTCTTCAGCGCGCTCACGCTCTTCGACAGCAACGTCAAGACGCTCTTGCATCTCGCGTACACGCGCATCGGCACGGCCTTGCGCGTCGTTCAAGAGTCTTCTCATTGTCTCCGCCTCGCGTCCGCGCTCGCTCAACAACCGATGTGCATCTGCGAGCTCTTCTTCCAAGCTTTCACTCTTGGCCCGAACTTCCTTCATCTGAGTGCTGATTTCCTGCGTCTGGTCCTGCATGCTATTCATGAGGTCTTGGGCGCTCGCGTACTGAGCAGACTTTAGCTGGATGTCGTCACGTAGGCCTGCTGCTTCGCGCGTGATCTTTGCAACCTCTTCCTCGAGATCATGAATCTTCTTGCGTGATGTCTTGAGCTCGTCCTGTGCCTTGGCCAAGTCTTTTGCCAGTTTGTCTCGGCTTTCAATGACATCTTTTCGCTCCGTCTCGGAATTCTGGAGGTCCCGCTGGATCTTCTTGTTGCTCTCTTCCAAAGCTAGCCTTTGACTGGTCTCCTGCTTGATCTTGTCATTGAGCGTCTTGATGGTGGTTTCCTTTGTGCTTAGTTGCGAGCGGAAGTCGGCAACTTCAGACTTGAGATCCTTCTCACGGCTTTCCAGTTTGCGAACCTCGGCCGTCTTGGTTGAGAGTTCGTCCTTTGTAGTACGTAGCTCGGCAACCTCTTTTCGCAGGCATGTTAGTTCGGGCTGTGCCTTTTGCAGTACCTCTCGCATGTCCGTCAGATCTTTGAAGCGAGACGCGGCAAGCTTTTCAGCAATTGACAGATCAGTCTGGAGTGTTTCTGCCTTGGTCTTGAGCTCAGTGAACTCAGCAGTCAATGCCTCTCGCTCTTGCTGAGAGGATTCGTTCGCTGCTTTGCTCGTCTTTAGCTCTGCGATTTCAGCCTCAAGCTTAGTAAGATTCTCTTGGAGGGCTGTCTTCTCTGCCTGTAATTGCTTGACCTTGTCCTTGGCTTCGGTATGCTCAAGACCATAGTCGAGGAGATCTTGGCGCAAGGTGTCAATCTCTTCTTGCATGTCTTCCTGATCCTTGGCCTTCTTTCGCAGTAGATCAATCGACGAGACCTTCTCTGCAACCTCACTTTGCAGCGTTTCAATCTCAACCACCTTCTCTTCCAGGTCGGATCTGAGTTGCGCAACATTCTTTAGAGCTTCCTCTAGCTGGGATGGTGAGAACTCCGCATCACGGGGGCTGAGCAGACCTTCGACATCTCCGGCTTCACTGGGAGTAGCTTCCGGAGTCATTGCTCCGCTGGCTTCCGGCCCCTTTCCACCCTTCTTATTCTTCTTGTTGCGCGCCCTCTTCTTCGCTGCCGCACTCTGCGTAGGGGTAGGTGGGGGTTGCAGGGTAGACTCGGACTTGGCTGCCGGCTTTTCCGTGCTTGCTTTTGCCAGATCCTTCTTTGCTTGCTCAAGCTCAACCATTGTGCTGTCACGTTTTGCCTCTGTAGTCTTGAGCTGCTCGCGAACTTTGGTAAGCAGTCCATTCATGGTCTCGACCCGCTTTTCACTCTTCGCATGCGTGTCACGTAACTGCGAAAGCTCGGCGTGGAGCTCGTTGACGCGGCGTTGAAGTGCTTGGATCTGATCATCTTCAACAAGTCTTTCTCCCTTTTCAGCGTGCAACTCGTCCAGCTCCTTGGAAGTGATTCTTAGCTTCTCCTTGAGTTCCTTGATCGCAGTCTCGTTTTGCTTGTGCTCGGCCTTGTGCTTGCGTAGCTCCTCCTCAGATTTTTCTGCCCGCGTTGTGAGGTGTTCGATAATGCTGTTGAGTTCCTTCTCACGGTCGTCGGCGTCCTTTTGTAGTCGCTGGTGGGTGTCTTTGAAGGAATTCAGATCGTTGGAAGTAGTCTCCAGGTTTTGCATAAAAGACTGGGCTGATTCTTGTGCGGTCGAAAGCTCCTCCTTGAGCGACTTGTTCTCCTCCTCAAGCTTGCCAATCTTCTCCACGCTCTCCTCGAGTTGGGATTGAAGGCGGGGTAATTCGCTGTCGTAGGAGAAGAAGTCTTCGGTTTCTTCGGTAGTGGCCGTCTCCTTGGACGCTTTGGATGCTGTAGAAGGTGCGATAGACTCGGTCTGTGTGGAGTCGTCCTGTGGAGTCTCGGTGCTGGCCTGTGCTTGCGACTTGAGTGTCTCCACCTCTTCTGAAGCCTCCTTTGCGCGCTTCTCGGCATCCTCTAGCTTCTTATTAAGCTCGTCGCGCTCCTTGGAGACGCGCTTGAGTTCCTCCATGAGCATGTCGCTTTTGACGTTTAGTTGACCCAGGTATTCGACAAACGCGCCGGTGTCGGTGATGGAAGTAAGGGGGGTATATTCGCGTAGCGAGCTTTCAAAGGCATCGATGGTGCCAACTCTGGCATGTGCGATGCGGTACGACCGGAGTAGTTCTAGACATGGGATTAGCTTGGCGCATTCACTTTAAATGCCATATGCGTTCAGATGAGAGGTCCGCACCAGTGTATTTAGGTTCCAGCTTATCCAGTCTGCGCAATCGTTGCTTGATCTCGGGTGGAATCTCTGGTGGCTGCTCTGGCTTCTCCTCTACTTTGGCAGGCACGGCCTCTTCGTCCTTCTTGCCTTCACCATTCTCGGCGCTGGCATCGGCAGCTGGCGCCTCTTCCTTTGGTTGCGGTGTCGCCGCCGGACTCGGCTGGTCATCTTCTTCTCCTATGACAAACTCCGGGTCAAACTCAGAGGGATCAGGGCCCTTGCCAGCTGGCGCAGCCTTGCTGGAGTCGGCATCCTTGGATCGTGCAGCCCGTGTCGCGGGGGAAAGGGTACGTGAATTAGAGCGTCGCGCCGAAGAGGTTGATCGCGACGGCGTGGTGGGCTGGGTAGCTTTCTGGCGAGCTTGCTCTTCTGCTATCCTCGCGTCTATGGCCCCCCGAATGCGCTGTATTCATCATCAGCCTGACTATCATGCAACTTCCAAGAGGGCGCGGTACCTGGAACATGGTGACGGTATTGTATGAAATTATGAGAGAGAAGAAGAAGACATGGGCCTGAGGACACCTAAGAATTTGTCCTAATTGTATAAGCAAGACCGAAACGTTCGGTGGAAGTGTACACTATTCTGACACGTTCTGGGGTTTGACGGGGCACGTTAGCACCGATGCATAGGATCACCCATGGTCCCGCTAGGATCAATCTTCGGTAAACTAGCCAAATCCCAACTTTTTCCCACCACCATCGTCCCCCACCACAACGACAATCTTGCGCAATGGCGAACGTGGAGATTTCGCTGCCGTTGCCTGTCCTGCCTGAGGGATGGGCCGGCGAGAAGGATTTCAAGGCCATCGGCCAGCTGAGCGAGGCAAACGACCGCAATATTGAGCCTGTTGGCCCGCATTTCCTGGCATATGCCCGCAGAGTACGTTTTTTCGGATTGACGCCACTTGTATGCATCACTAATAGCAATCCCCTTTGTAGAAGCGACACAAGCGCACATTCTCCGAAGACGACCGCATTCAGGCCCAGGCCAATGTCAAGAGTGTTGAGGAGGAGGACCCTGACGATGTCGACGAGCCCGAAGACCCTCTGATGTTGCAGCGTGAGGCCAAGGACTGGAAGGTGAGATTGGCATCTCTGTTTCAATTTTGGGCCCCTACTAATACCCTACCAGTCCCAGGATCACTACGCTGTGCTCGGCATAACCCGCTACCGATGGCGCGCCACCGATGACCAGATCAAGCGCGCACACCGCAGGAAGGTGCTCAAGCATCATCCTGACAAGAAGGCAGCCAAGGGTGGAACCGAAGACGACCAATTCTTCAAGTGCATCCAAAAGGCCCACGAGGTTCTGTCCGACCCAGTCAGGAGGAGGCAATTCGACTCTGTCGACGAGGGTGCTGAGGTTGAGCCACCTTCCAAGAAGGAGACGCAAAAGGGCAACTTCTACAAGCTCTGGGGTAAGGTCTTTGAGGCCGAAGGACGCTTCTCCAACAAGCAGCCAGTTCCCAAGCTTGGCAACGACAAGAGCACCAAGGAGGAAGTCGAGCACTTCTACAACTTCTGGTACAACTTTGACAGCTGGAGGACATTTGAATACCTTGATGAGGACGTCCCCGACGACAACGAGAACCGTGACCAGAAGCGTCACGTCGAACGTAAGAACACGGCTGCCCGCCGCAAGAAGAAGACTGAGGACACTGCACGTCTAAGGAAGTTGGTCGATGACGCATTGGCCCTGGACGAGCGCATCAAGAAGTTCCGCCAGGCCGAGCACGCACAAAAGAACAAGCGCCGTCTCGAAAAGGAGGCGGCACTGAAGCGCGAGGCTGAAGAGGCCGAGGCCAGGAAGGCTGAGGAGGCCAAGGCAGCAGCTGAGAAGGAGGCGGCTGAGAAGGCGGCCAAAGCCGACAGCAAAAAGGCCAAGGAGGCGGCGAAGAACGCGGCGAAGAAGAACAAGCGTGTTGTCCGCGGTGCCGCCAAAGACGCAAACTACTTCCACGGCGCTGGAGACGCACCTGCTTCTCAGGTTGAGGCTGCTCTCAGCGACGTCGATCTCCTCATCACAAAGATGGACCACGAGGAATTGGCCGAGTTGACTAGCAAGCTCAACAACGTCAAGGACGCTGGCAAGATCAAGGAGATTTTCACCGAGGAGGCCCAGCGTCTCATTGGCGCTGCGAAGCTCACACAGGGTGAGCTCAGGGCCCTTGTTTAAAAATGCCGCATCTTGCATCCACTTCTTGATAGACATGTAGACTTGATCCCGATAACGACAATTGATGCTTACCATGTCTGTGCCGACTCTTTTGATTCTCTTTTAGTCCTCGCACCCCCTTGCAAGGTCCCCACTTCTTCACATGTGTCCGACGCATCGCGCGGGTGCTTCCGCACAGGGCTGGGAGGTGATGGCGGGAAGCGCGACACACGACCAAGGAGCCAAGCACTGCCGTCACCGGAACAGGCTGTACGTGAACACGTACAAAGTTGGTCTCGATCCTTGATTTCGTCTACGACACACGCACACGACTCTTCGTCCTCCTACACATCCACCTCCCACCGTCCGTTACCCCGCAAGCCGCCGCCGCCGCCCCCGCGCCAAGGGCAGTTTTGCGACGCACAGCAAGCACCGATCGTGCGCAAGCCCACGGTCCAGCAAGTTTCTTGCGGGCGCTATTATTTGCACCCAGCTTGTCTGCCATTGGACTCACCAGCAGGCCTCGTGCCCGTAATCTCAAGCCGACACCACTATGAGCGCTTCCCCCAAGTCCAAAGGCGGCCGACATGCGTCTCCGGCCCCCAAGTCTATAGCCCTTCCCGGGAGTCCACTGGCGAGTCCACTAGGGAGTCCGCTGATGCATCCAAACGGTGTAAAGATTGCACAGGACGAGGTACGGCGGCCGTCTATCCAGTTTCTGGCGCACCGGAATACATCGCTACCCAGAGGTACTCCAAGGCCGCGTGAGCGACGAAGGCTGTCGTCACCGCCGCCTCCGCCGTAAGTACCGTCACGCAGATACAGCTGCGTCTTTGGCCATATCAGCTGACCTGTTTACAGTGTCTTCCAGCCTCGTGTATCCTTCGACACGTTCGACAAACCCGCAGACTTTATTGAGGAGAGTTCATTCACATTAATCGCCAAGCACAAGGACTATGAGTACACCAAGCGCTCACGGACCTTCCTGTGCGGTTTCGACGAGAACGAGTATTCCATATTCGCGCTGCAGTGGCTCATTAGCGAGCTAGTCGACGACGGTGACGAAATCGTGTGCCTGAGGGTAATGGAAAAGGAAGATGCAATAGCCAACGACCGCAGTGTAGAGACGGGGCGATATCGCGTGGAAGCTGAGAAAACCATGGCGGATATACAGGGCAAAAACCATGACAACAAGGCCATCAACCTGATACTGGAGTTCTCAATAGGCAAGGTCAACAAGGTCATTGACGATATGGTATGCTTGAGTTGGTCATATATGCTCGCTACGGCTAACAAGGGCGTAGATCAATCTCTACGAACCTGCAATTCTAGTTGTCGGAACGCGCGGCAAGAGTCTTGGGGGCTTCCAAGGTCTTCTTCCTGGTAGTGTCTCGAAGTACTGTCTACAGCACTCGCCCGTTCCAGTCATCGTTGTTCGCCCGACGTCTAAGCGCGACAAAGCGAAGAGCAAGCGCTCAAACGACCCCGACCGGCAGACGTACAGGGATATCATTGCGAAGAGTGAAGGTCTCCCAGATTACCACAGCCCGCGCAACAGCTATTTTGCAAACGAGGACGATGCAGCGACAGTTGCAGCGGCAGCAGCAGCAGCGGCAGCACCTACACCCAAGCTTGTTGTGGATGCACATCCTTTGGCACAGGTCGAACATGCGCAAGACAGTGACGACGATGCAGACACGAGAAATAACACGCTAATTGGGGATGACCTGCGGAGTCCAGGCCCGATGATGAAGAGCCCGCACTTGCAAAACCTCGATAGCCCAGAGCTGAGTAGCCAGTCGAGCAGCGACGACGAAGATGAGCAGGGCGCACCATCAACTAAATCTGGAACAAATGCCGTGGATGAAGATGTGGGCGCAAGCGAAAAGTCGAGGGGCGGGGAGGCGGATGCAGAGGCGCGAAAGAGCTCCATGTCGTATGTGGATAGTCTTACGAGTGAGGCTCAGCCAAAGGCCGACGCGCCAAGGGAGTCAGGAGGCGCATAGTCTTGTATAATACCCATCATTTGATATCTCTGAGATGACTGCCTGACACTTGATGCACGGCAGCGTGTGGGAAGTTCCTTGTAGACCCCAGTATGATCGCCGTAATGACGTTTCGTGTGGCGGCATTGCCGCAAGGTGCATGCGCGTTCCTGGCGCCGAGTCTGTCCCTCAGTTGCGTAACCTTGAGATCTTACATACACCAACACAGAACTGTGCATGTGTCAACGTATCCTTACCGTGCCGCCCTGTCAATGGATGCACGCATGTCGGCCACAACCAGGACGCACTGGCAGTAGCAATCACCATCCATAGCCTCCAAACTACCACAACCGCCCATCCGATGATTCCGACGCTCCAAGACGATTGCGACGAGTGCATGCCAGACTATGCCTTGCACCGTAGTCCCATGACAGTCGCCATATCAGCGCTCCCCTTCATCCTTACTTTTCTCGTCGTCGCCTTTGTCGTATCGCATAAGCTGTTCCCGATCCTCTCAGGCCACGCGCATCGCAAAGCGCATCATGATGGCGCCCGGTTGCCTGGACTGGCCCCACGCGAGAGAGCCCCAGTTTTGAAGCAGCTCCGGCCAAATGCCCGAATCATTGCGAACATCATTTTCGCGACCAACTTTGCCCTTTCCGCCGTCTTGGCCGAGCTCATCCTGTGCGAGATTTCAAACACGGTGAATCGCGCCACGCGGACTCTCGCCCTCCAAATTACCCTGCCGTCGCTGCTGTTCCTCTTGGTCGTCGCAACCCCCGCTGTTATCTTGCATTCGGTCATCTCAGGGACTGGACTGGATATTACCGGCGAACAAAAGGGTAGACGCCGGGTAGCATGGCTCTTGGAGTTGTGTGGGCTTGCAGTATGGCTTGCGGGCTTCTGGTATATCGGTAGAGGCATGCTGGGCTCATACCTGCATCTAGAGGAGCAGGAGCATGACCATTCATTCAGTGAGGGCTGCCTGGAGCGGATTGGCATCATTGGCATCAGCTTGATGGCCTCTCTCGCAGGCTTCGCGGCCATTTCTGCCATGTGGCACACCTTTGGCGTCAAATACCGTCCAGTAAGCCGGCATTTCCTATTGACGTCACACCTTGATACTAATCATTGCAGGTTTCCGAATCAGACATTGCTCGAAAGCAAGCTGGCATACAGGCAACCAATGACATGCTCTTGACCAAAGAGAGTCGGCTTCGAGCTGTTGAGCGCAAGCTTGCCGACAACCCTCAGCAAGGCTTCATGGGCCGCGTAGTAGGGTCGATTCGAGGCAATCCGGATATGCAAGAACGGAGCACCCTGCAACTGGAAATTCAGGGCCTCGAAACCATGCGCCAGACTCTCCAGAACTCATTGACAGTCCTGCGAGCCAGGCGCCAGTCTCAACTACGATCGCATACCGCACATGGACGTGTATGCAACATCGTTTCCTACGGCTTCGCTGTATACTGCGCGTATCGCATTGCCGCCACCACCGTTTCTACCCTCCGCCGCTTTTCCTCGCCCAATGCGAGCTTTTCGAGCAGTGATCCAATCAACAATTTCCTTGCGTTACTAGCGAAGCACTGGGACCCGACCATCGATCGAGTGGCTTGGAGTCGCACAATTTCTTTCCTACTATCTGGTGTCATGCTCCTTTTGTCTTTTAACAGTGTTTTACAGACTTTTTTCCTTTTTGCGAGGGTCGTGCCTGGTCTCTTGCATCACACAAAGACCAATTTTGCTCTCATAATTTCACAGATTGCAGCGACATATGTCATCAGCTCTACATTGCTCCTTAGGAGTAATCTACCACCCGAGATGAAGAACAAGATTGGGGATGCATTGGGTGCACCGCTGGAACCAGGCTTCACTGAGAGATGGTTTGAAGGTTGGTTCTTGGCTGCTAGTGCAGCGACAATCATAGGTCTCTGGCTTGGTAAACGACTGAAGGGAGGGGAATGGGACGATGATGGAGACGCAGGGGATGCAGATATCGAAATGGGGAAGCGCAGCACGTAATCGTCATCTCACTAGTATAGCCCAGCAGAATTCCAACATTTCCACCATCGAGAAATCTGAAATGCCGTAATCTTCCAGCATTGAGATTAAGGAAACAGGCTGAGAGCTGAGCCCAATGTGTTGAACGATAACAACCACCGGGCAGTTGTGCATAGCCGTTCCCGCTAAAGCATGCAACACCCGCGCTTGCTAAGCTACCCACATGAAGCGCGCCTGGCCTCTAAGCACGCGCCATGCGCAACGTTTGATGAGGTTGACGTCGATGTTGCCCGATCCAGTGTGTTTCGCGCCGTGACGTCAGATGTAGTGGGGCAGCTTTGGCCGATGAAAAGAGTCGAGGGGCTGCAGTCTTGCTTGCGAGTTACAATACACCCACATCCAACAATCTCTCGAGGTATGTGAAGACGTGAAAGCGATGTGATTTGGATAGTCGTGGCTAATTGATATATAGATCTCTACAAGCCTCAACGTACGCAACCCACGCATCACCACCCTCATCGCCATCGCCAACCTTCTCCCTCACAAACACCATACTAATAACATATCCACAGTCTTCAACCCCTTCAATCAAATCAACCAAACACAACAACCCACAAATCTAAAATGTCTGCCCCCAACGCCGGTCGTCAGTCTCCCGACCCAGAGCGCCAGTCCGGTGCGCAAGCAGGCCAGACCGCCGACAACGTCAACGCACAGGGTGCCGGCCCCAAGGAAGGCGCTGAGAAGGCCAGCGACAACACAAAAGATAGCCTGAGCTCCAACCCTGAACACCCACTCAAGGAGCACAGCGAGGAGACTACTTCGAAGAAGGTCTAAAGGTATGGGGTGGTGAGAGATGGACGGATGATGGATGGATGATTATAAGACCTGGTAGTATTGAAATGCGATAGCTGGGCAGTCTGAGGATAGCATGGTGGATATGCGAATTCAATCATGAAGTCCAAACTTTGTTGTGTTGGTGCAGCTTGTACTGTGATGTCTGTCTGCTTGTCTGCTTGCCTGCTTGCCTGCTCTTGCAAAAAAGAAGTCGTGATACCCCTCGCGCGCTCATCCTTCACAATACAACCTCATACCCATGCGAACAAGTCTCAGCGCAAAAGTTATCAAACCGATGATGTAACACGTGCTGTAGTCTCGGCATTCTTACCCATTTAGCCGCGCATGTTGTCCTTTGCGCTTACGCAATCATGCTCCCACATTCTTTAGTCCGAATGACCCCACCAGCACCCATCATCTCACGACCAGATATCAGCAAGTTTGACTTGTATTACTTTCCCAAGTCTGCTCCCTTCTGTTTTGATTGTAAGTATATAGCTCTACTAATCGGAAATACTTCTATAATCATCTACGGGCGCTTGGTCTAGGGGTATGATTTTCGCTTCGCATAAGCAAATGTGCGTAATTTGTGAAAGGTCGTGGGTTCAATTCCCACAGCGTCCAGATTTTTTTGGCTTTTGTTTTTTACTTGCACCCTCTATTTATAGTGAAGAAGGAGGTAGAGATAGATAATACATACATAGACAAGAGAGTACTTTTTTGGGGCAACGAAAAGAATCTGGGGGGCAGGTATGTGTGTATAATGGGTCTTTTTGTGTAAGGGAGGGGCGGATAGAGATAGGTTTGATGTAAATAAACCTAGCCACGACGATGCATGCGTGCGAATGTTTTTGTTGTGTCTGTTGTTGTTATCACTGCCTGCTTATTCGATCGGATAGAGTGTATATGCGCGTGTTGCACGCGAGCAGTGGTGGTATTGCGAACGCGTCTGCGCTCTATGTATACATTCTGTGTTTCCTTGTGCATTCAGCTGTCATCGATGTTCATGACTGCTCACTGGTAGACACTGTTATCATTATCTACCGTATGCCCCAGATATAGACTCAGAGCATGTATATATATACTCAAGATGTCGAAGTATGGTTTATCAAAGCTAGTCTCAGTTTCGCACCTAGGCTCCATGTTGGGAATCTTCAACTTCTCACGCAAAGAAAGCATTTTCTTTGTCGATAACCAAGCTTCTCTCTTCTTCAATGGGCTTTCGCAGTGCGGCCACAACGACTAGGAAGATGTTCTTGTAGTAGAGCGGTTCGCCGCCAAGATAAAGAAACATGTCCTGAACGACGTAACCGAGGTCAGAGTTGCTATCGTAGTCGTGGGCTGCGCAAGTGATGGCGAAGTCTCTCTAATCTTTTTGAGAAAGTTTAATCGGCGTGAAACCAGTTTCAAGACGTCCAGCGTGTAAGCGGCTTGGTCTTTGTTGACTGCTACTTTGAAAGTTGCGTAATTTTAAGAATTCAAGGTACTGGGGAGCTACGTATTCATCTCGCAGTGAAACTGTGAAGCTAGCTATCTGGTCGTACAGCGAACGCTCACCTACCATGTATAGAGACTAGGCGTAGCTCTCGTGGTCAATTCGACGATTCATGCACATACTGGATGCAAGGAGGATGTTAAGATACAATCCTGATGTTATTATCTGCGGATAGGTTGTGATGTAAGTTGATGGCTGTTAGAACTGTAAACCCAATTTACTAGCAAGGTCCACCATATTGAAGACTCCAGCCACTTGGCAGGCGTTGACTCGCCAGACTAAGACCACAGGTGCCCGTAGCGGAAATCTCATACACCACCCCGTTTATCCTCACCCTAGAAACCCCTCCGTTTGGAATACAGGTGTTCGCAATATCAGCTTGGTTGAAGTTCAAGACATTGGCACTGCAGCCGGCCGAAACGAGGGCGATGGGGAGGAAAGTAGCAGCGAAGAGGATGATAGTCTTGAAGGTAGGCGCCATGTTCTAAGGGAAGGTTAATTTGAAGATGATACACACTATCGTTGCTACACTGACTGTAATCGTGCTTAGGGTAAGCGATGCAGGTCTATCGTTGGAAGAGTTTGGACTTTGGACTTTGGGGGTTCGATAAAATATTTCTTCGAGCGATAGAGAGAGAGACATCGATCGGACAAGAAGGTAGTTTAAATAGATAGAGATTGCTATAGTAGCTACCCTACTTCTGTCGGCTCCCGAGCGACAACATAAACGCCAAGTGCCTTGATGAGCGTTTAGACTCTACTAATTAGCCGAGAGCGACCGGTGACGATGCGCTTTCATCGCCTTACTGTAATTAAAATCGATATATCTATACTAGGTACCGGCTAACCTGCGAAGTACGTTCTTATCTGAAATCGTATTTGCGGTGTTCGATTCAGTTTTTGTTCTAGGCTCATCTTTTTGTACTTATGCAGTGACGATCATCGGACTTTTGAAGTCACTGCCAACTAGCACTATACTAAGAGAGGGTTTATGTAGCCCGTGCTTGACAACTCACAGTGGGCGGCGCCATCTTATCAACATGTCTCATGGCATTTCAGCGCGGATTAATAGGCGGCTGCCTTGGCAAATACAGATTCAACTTTTTGAGAAACTCCCTCTTAAGAACCCGAAAGAAAAAATCTTTAAAAGTTCATGTCTGCACGAGATATCCTGGTAATGAGGCATGCGCTCAATAGCCCATCTTGGCAAGAATGAAGACCCAACCAGCATTCGGTCTCTGTGATGGGCTAGGCCCAGAGTGTGGAATCCTCGGTGATACCTCGGTGGTATACCTCACGTTGCGGTCCGCGGCGGCGACCTTAAGTATCAACTACGCAAGACAACACGCAGCTTTGTTGTCTTGTGCCAGCCTTTTGGCTAAGTGGTCGGCGTGTTGTAGTTGCATGCAAGGTCTGATAGACCCGCCCCTTACAGTCTCTAAGAAAAGCTTACAATCTTCACAGACGATCATAGGATCTTGCGCCCGTTCGAAACCTCCTTTTGATCCCGAACTGTGAGCTGTACAGCATCGCATAATTTAAACAGAAGATCTTCTGGTAAATTTTGAGTTTAACAGACACTAGAGCCGCCGCCTAAGTTGCGTTTATAGGTAGGTAGTCTTGGTCGAATGCACTAGCGCCATTGCTGATGTAGCATATACTCAATAGACGGTACTGCTAAGCCGACCGTAACGGCTGTCGAAGAATTGAAGGATACAAGAGAAGGATCGGTGTTCTGCACTGTGCCTCCTACCACCCTACTAAACGTCAGAACCAGCGAGTATGCAACTTGCAACAGAGCGTCTGGAGGCTCTCCTTTACACTGCTGCTGCACCCAAAAGCGACTACTAAGGAATCATCTCGGTCGTGCAAAATTTGTTCTGTGGAGTCCAGTTCTACTTACATATTGGAGATTAGTGGGTATGTAAGCTTTGGGAAATTGCGGGCGCATTTCGGGTTAATTTGCACGAATACGGTCACATTGTGGACTTTACGAGTCACTATTCACTGTTGTTTGTGCAGGAGGCAGGTCGGCTCACGATGGGAAATGCCCATGGCTCACCATGGCCTAGCCTAAAGTAATTAGCGCGCTCCGACAAAATTTCCCATGGTGAGCCTCCTACCCCCACAAGCCTAAACTGGAAGCTTACCCGCACCGCTTCCATGGTGAGCCTTGGCATTTCCCATGGTGAGCTGACCCTGCCAGCACTTGTCTCCTCTTGTCTCTGTCTCGCCAAGTCTTTGCTTGTTTCTCAGGTCCCAACCGTGGTAAAACTCACAGTATATCGCGTGATGTCCAAGTGCGCGGGAGCTGACCTTCTTTCTACTGCAATACGTTTGATGGTTACGGGATTTGTATTCTAGCATGGTTTTGCGAAGGAAATGACCTAATGCAACGTGTAGATAATACCAAAAGGCCAGTAGACTTGGTTGGTTTCTGGCCCACGAATGTCCAACTTCTTTTCTACTATTATATGAGCGAAGCAGCCCCAGCGTGTGTCCTCGGGGAGTAGTGTTGTTTTTTATGTGCCGTGGTGTAGAGATGAGGAGCAACAAACATATATCCGTTGGTGGAAGGCACATTTATGGAAGTCTCACGGTAGTCCTTGCAGATCTTGAGCTGGACAAGCCACAGAAAGCGGAGTGACACTTGAGTAGCCAAAAATCGGTATATTCCGGCACGTAACAATCGGTATCTTCTTCTTCACCTAAACTGGCCTGGAAATTGGTTCTATCAGCCCAATCCTCGCAGAGTCCCAAAAACTTTGCAAAATGCTCCATGGAATCTTCGGGTAGCTGTTTTGGCACAGTCAGGAAGGCCTGATACTCTATAGTGGCCCATTGAGCAGTGGTCACGAGCAATTATTTCCCGAGATGTAATATCTCACCCAACTTCCTCTCCAGCTCTTGAGATGAGAGCCTTCCATGCTGCTTTGCTGACGCGAGAACCTTAACGAAGTAATCATGGCTGGCATTGTTCGCCTTCGCTCACACTTGTCAACAACCGAGTCAATTAAATATAGAGTTTGTAATTGATTGGATCAAAATTTTCTTGAAGTTGTGATTATGTTGATTGACTTGTCAGATACTGGATACAAAACTAATCAATTGGCGCTGCTCGAAGACCCTACCTATCTTATTTAGGTTAGTTTGTATTCTAAACAAGCTAGCGTAGAATCAAAGAAGAGTGAATTGAATTCATTGATTTGATTTTCTATCTTGACAACTTATGATTGACGAAGTTGGTATCACGTTTTTGGTAGTTTGGATGGTTGATTCACGAATTGATTGATTGTTGGCAAGTCTGCCTTCACCACATCGTCCTTGGGATTGGGAATTGTCTCCTACCAGTTTGCGTAGTCCTTGCGACCTCGAATAAGAACCTAGAGGGTCTGGAAACTGAGAGAGAAATGAAATCACTCTTCTCATTGACTATAGCTTTGGCTAGCGCGGTGAAGTGCTTGATGATTAATTGATATGTCGGGGAAACAGTCTGAGTTCGACCGTCCTTCTTCCCCTCCTCCCTGGCTTTGCCCTCTAGTCTGCCCTCGCCCTTTGTTATGACGTCCTAGTCACTGTCATTGAATAGCTTATCGACGGTTTCCGTGGCGCCGGCTGTCTTTGCAAGCCACTGGACAAAGTTCGCAATACCTTTCTTTCATTTGCGGTACGTGTCATTGGATACAGGTGCAAGTCCCATATGACAATGACTGAAGCGTGCATTGGCGTTGTTGCTGAAAACGCGATATAATATAAGACTCGACCATAGTAGGGAGAAGTTGGATGCGAAAGAATGGAGGGGGTGCGCGTTCAAAGTGAGACAATCACAGTCGCGAGATCATGTGCAGAGGTAAGCGGGGAGGGCCCATTGAGTGAAATACTGAATGAAGATCAAACATTGACAGTTTGTGTTTGAATGCTCCTGTGGGAAAAAGCCCTGTGTTCTTGTCTCATGTTGTTTTCGCGATTGCGGTAAAGATATGCTAGAGGTAAGGAATGGTCAAGTTTGGATACCAGCAAAATGGTATGGTAAGATGAGATAAGAAAGAGGATATGACTAACCATGAGAGTCAGCGCATCTCTTCCTGAAACCAACGCAAAAAGTGGCTGACCACAGCAGGCACAGGGTTAAGTTGTTTTCTGAGAATAAGTTGATATCCACACACTGCGTAGAACTGAGTCCTGAGATATCAGTCCGCCTACACTTCCCAATAGGCGACTGGCTGACTGAAAATACCATGTATGCAAGGCTCTTGCAGAGGTCTCAGGTCTATCTCATAAGGTGTGTCCCGGGGTCGCGAGACGCACGGTGTACCGAGACAAATTGTGAGGAAAACCCTCTCCGAATTTCTCTTAATATTGTATAGCACTTTGAATAATTCAGAAAGATTCTATAACTATCTAATGCTATATTTCCAGGTTTTTGTAAGGTTCCACCCAGTGGTTGTCGTTCTATACATCTATTCGTTAACGCCTTAAATTGCCGTCTTAGCATATCCCCCCTGTTCTCTCCCGACCTACCAAGCCTCTCTAGATTTCGGAGGTATAACAAGAAAGCTTGATCAAGAAAGGAAATTTTCCGTGCTTTAAAGTCTAATTTGACTACGAGACGATAGATTCCGAAGGCTCCGGTGTCGGCTAATTGACCCTTGAAATCCTTGGATGTTTTAGCGGGTTTCTTATCTGCGATGTATTTGGGACGCACGAGACCCTTGAAATCCTTGAGTTCTGCCTCTTGAACAAGATCATACTTTGCCGTCTCCCCTCTCATACTTCCCATAAGCTACAGCCATGCGATATATCCACATTTGCCCCTCTTAAAGCAGCCTATTATGACCAAGTCGAACGACTAGAAAGAGGAGGCGTAAACAGGATAGGGAAGGCGCATTTCACGTCTCTATATAGCCCTGCGAGAGTCAAAGCCTTCACACCCAGGAATATTAAGGCTGGCTTCGCGGCATGTGGGTTGTTACGATGGCAAGGACTAACCCAAACAAAGTTTCATCAGCCCAAGGTCTAGCGAGCGAAGTCTCGTGTCGTAAAGCCTTGTGTGCGGTACAAAACAAGCTAGTTGTGGTATAACTCCAAGGAGGTTCCTTGTAGATCGCACATGAAGACAGGGCTGATAGAGACATGGTATATTTCGCAGTCTTCTCGTAACCGCAGATTTCGTGTGGATGTTGCCTACCCCCTCCCCATGTTCGTCTCTGCGTCTTACTTATCGCCCTCATCCACCTCGTCGCCGGAGTCCTTGTCACCCTTTTCAGACTTTGCCTCAGACATAACTGGCCTATCCCGGAGACACCGCGACAACGTTTCGCGTCATCGTCCCTAACCACCAATGTGTAACGCGCTTAAGGCACCCGCTCGATGTAGCCACCCATTCGGCGCAAAGGTCTTCACACGCCACCGTCATGCCACCCCCACATATATGCGATGCGGAGAAACAGCTCCCCGCGGCTGTCATCGCTCCCAGACGCTTCTAGAAAACGCCGGACCCTCAAGCTCATCAGACTAACCATTCCAAACTAACGCAGAGTCTCCCACAGCTCACCATCTAGACTTGTCAATCCCCATAAAAATCACCATGTCTGGTCAAGGTTAATCCTATGAGCAAGACCCGCGCTGGATCGCCGTCGACACATACTCGCTCTCCCACCTGCACCCCGCCTCGCAACGCAGGCCCTCCAACGCCGCTCTCGAGCACGCGCGCTCAACCTCAGAGAAAAAGGGCCTCTCTGATATTGCCGTGTCGCCCTCGCAGGGAAATTACCTCAAGATACAAGTGCAGCTTGTGCGCGCGAAGAATATCCTCGAGGTGGGGACGCTGGGCGGCTACTCAACCATCTGGTTTGCGTCGGCGTCGCCCGACGTAGGCGTGACCACCGTCAAAGTCGATGCGCATCATGCGGAGGTCGCAAAGGCGAATTTAACACAGGCGGGTGTCGTAGACGGCATAGATGTGCAGCTTGGGGCTTGTGTTGCAGACAGTAGGAGAGAAGAACTACAATAGCTTCTTATTTACCATTATGAAGTGAGAGTAGAGAGAGAGTGATTGAGTTGTAAGACAGCTGGGAATAATAACACTAACTACGTGTACAAGGCATGGTATCTATCGATGTGTACATGTTCTTCATTTCCTTAACTACCGCCTCATCTCGCTACTGGGAAAACGGTAGCAACAGTAAGGGAGAGACTAAAGTTTCAGCAAAAGAAAACCTTGCTGACCATATTAGGGATATAAGTCATCACCTGCATGAACCAAGGTCAAATTTCACTTTTTCTTCCCTCATGTTCGAGTAAAACGATGATCATTGCAAGAAGGCTGGTGTGGCGGCTATATAGACTGGCTGCTACAAGGCGCCTCGGTTGCTCCCTCCTCTAAACACCTTGTCCATCCCTTATTTCCTAAAATCCATTATCCGGCGTGCATCCAGCACAGCCACTGACTTTTCCATTGATGATGTTGAAGGTGCCGCCATCGCCAGTGTTGCAACCAATGACGTCTGGATCGTTTGTTGTTGTGCAGAAAGTGCCCTTGGGGACTCTGACTCCCGGGGCGACCGGGGTGCCAGGTGGAGGGTTGGATCCACGTTGTGGTGTTGGTGTAGCGACAACAGCGGCCACCAGGGCGAAGGCTGTAACGAAGAAGGTTGATCGCATTTTGATTTCGTTTGGTGGAAGGATGTGCCGATAGTGTGATTTGACTTCCGGAGTCGTTGGTGTGGAGAGGATAGTGAAGATGGTAGTAGTGATGATGATGCTTCTTCGCTGTGGATGAAGGGTATCTAGTTATATATGCGCTGGGAAGAAGTACTCCTGGTTGTCACCCCAGCTTCAACTTCCAAACGTCGCATCATGTTATCGAGCTAGGACAAAGGTAGAAAAAATGATTACGCGACATTATAGCCATGTTTGGCATAATGCCGATATCCGTTTCTTCTCACTTTGCGCGTTTCAGTCTTCGATATTGGGTATAGAGACTCCGCTCCAATAGCACAAGCCCGTGTAAAGTGACACTGTAGATCTGGCTAATCTCGCTAGAATAATCCCATATAGCCCCCGTCTTGCTATTTCTCCGGCAATAGGTATTGGAGATGGAGATATTCGCGTGCGCGCGGAGATTTTCTCTCCTCCACAGTACCATGGTACCCATCCTTGGCGTACCAGATTGAAGAACCATCGCTCACACGATATTGACAAGAGCTCTACCGAGCTTTTTCACTCTTACCTTGGGTGTAGAGAGTGCAGAGAGCCTATCAGCTTTCACTGTGTTCCTGGAGGCGTTTAGGTTGGATTTTTGGTTAGTGGGTTGTTGGGCGCAGGCGTTTCCTGCGAAACCACGGACAGAAATAAACCCGCTGCCAGGATGCCTTATACTTTAATAAACGCCAAATTGTGCTCCCGTGCCACAGTTGGTTTTGCCAAGGCAAACCTGAGGCTCCAACTTGGAGACCCGGCCCGTAGCCTATCGTCTGTGCGCGGTTAACACCTGCCGAGGCTTAATGCCCACCGCTAGACCTAAAAGCGTATGCGCGGGCAAGAGCCACGAGGCTTCCTGGCTGACCTGCGGTACGACGGGCGCCTTCGCGAGGGGGTCGACGGCACTCATATAAGCGCCTGCTTGCTGAGTCTGGAGTCTTTGCTGTGGGTTTGGCACGGTAGCAGCGGGGCGTTGTGATTACGCCGACGTTTGAATTTAGCTGACAGGAGGAGTAGAGATGGCTCAGAGTTTAAGGTCAGATAATCTGATTTGCTTTATAAGGTTTAATACGCCCACGCACATTCACTGAGTAAATAATGTCACCTACAGAGTCTAAGGTGCTGGGATAACGCCTTAACTGCTTTCTCATACTGCTGTTACAACAATATCGCGTTGTGAATATCTGCTGCTAGGCATCGATATCACTTATATACCTTTATAAGATTTAATACAGACGGTCTGCACAGATTCAGACTGATGGCTGACTACTGAGCTGTATGCATGACATAAGCAATTCACAGTAGTCATCAGTCTCGGAGACCAGTTTGCTCTAGTCGAATTTACAAGGTCTTTCATAAGAAGTACCACCCGGGGTGACGAGTGCACATAAAGATACGCACCTCGCCAGCCATAGGGCTGATATTAATTTCTCAGCACTAAAGTAAGTCTTCAAGGGTTCTATAGACCAATATGCGAGTGACATTGAGTCGTAGAAGCATTGTAGTTGTAGTATAAAGAAAGGACGCAAGATCGCTATCAAAGACGCCATAGGCTAAAAAGTATGGATAGGATCGTATTCATCGGTTCAGACAGAGCACAGAGTATCTTAAGAGGGTACAGAAATTATTCCGGTACAGCCATAGGAAGCGCCACTCCTTATGAGAGAGATTCCACTGCCTAAAGTCAAAGTACCTCTTCTTTGTCTCGCTTCACCGTGCGTCTCGCGACTCAGGGACAGACGTTAGTTGATACAGTATGTATTGCGGGTTTCCCCGCGCACCTGTGAGACAACAGTATGCTGAATCCAGGCAAAGTTTGATTTGTAAAGACGACACGCTCGACCTGCCAATCAATTACGGATATATCGAAGCAAGCTAGTGTAAATGGAAGGTATATCCAAGGGGACGGAATGATTGATGAAACAATGAGTGAGAAAGAGAGAAATTTTAGGATAATAACGGATGTAGCCCGGACATGTTCGGGCAAGGCTTCGTACATTAAGATCGAACAAAGATCGAGACCAGGTGTCTGGAAAACATTGCAGACAAGACAGGATCACTGGACTTTAGTGACTTGAGGCGAACAAAAATAAGTGTACATCGACCTGTACAATGTTGGAAGAGTTTCAGGATGCGTTTGCTTGTGGTACTATTAGCTGTCATAGTTAGCGTGTAAGTCGCGTAACACGAGGCTTACCGCTTGCAGCTTACCCCACTTCGCGTGCTGGCAACATTACCGCGCCACCTTATCACATATCTGCTGCCTGCTGCCTGGCAAACTCAAACTCGCAAACATCGTAGATCGTACTTATAGCGCATTGCGTTGGTCTTCTCTCTACATACTCACTTCCAGGTTACTTGTTTTCGTTTTAGCGTCCGTAGACTAGGTGCTACGCGTCGCATTGTGTCCTGTCCGAAAGCCTCACTAAGCCATTCATTAAATATGTCAAACGCACCGCGAGGTGGCGGCGACAGAGGCCGCGGTAACTTCCGTGGTGATCGTGGGGGGAGTCGTGGGGGAGGAAGAGGCGATTTCGGAGGTCGTGGAGGGGGTGGATTCCGAGGTGACAGGGGAGGAGGAGGAGGAGACAGAGGACGTGGTGGGTTCAGAGGGGATAGGGGCGGAGGGGGAGGAGACAGAGGACGTGGTGGGTTCAGAGGGGATAGGGGCGGAGGGGGAGGTGGCTTCCGTGGTGGAAGGGGAGGAGGCCCGCCCAGTGGTCCAGTCCCCAACGAGGTTTTTGCGTAAAACGAATCTGGTCCACTATGTTGTTTATGGCTCGCTAATCGTGAATCTAGAAACCCAGGGGTCATCGATTCCAAGGTAGCAAAGGTTGAAGATGCTATGCATCCAATCGCGAAAAAGACGCTCGATCTTGGTAGCCTAAAGCTGTCCGAAGGGAATCCAACCCGTCCAGGGTATGGCACCAAGGGCATCAAGGTTGAGCTCACGGCCAACTATGTCGAGTTATTGCCCCCATCCAATATGGTACTATACAGGTACGACATCGATGTGTCTCCAGATGCCACTGGCAGGAAGCGCCACCGCCTTGTGGAGCTTCTTCTCCAAACACCAGAGATGACGCCATATAACGGAAACGTGGCTACTGATTTTCGCTCTACAATGGTCTCCAAGACTAAATTGAAGCACGATGAAGATGTCGTCGAGGTCCAATACCGATCTGAAGGTGAAGACGAGCCCGCGGCGAACGCAGCTGTCTACAAAATCCGTGTCAAATACACAAACACCTTGAGTGTCGGCGAGTTGGTCGATTGGATGAACTCCACAAACACGGCTGAGTTTGGAGACAAACAGGATATTACACAGGCCCTGAACATCTTCATTAACCACTATGCCAAATCAGCCAAAACACTGGCAACGATTGGCTCATCAAAGAGCTTCTCCCTTGGTCAGAACGCCACCAAAGGAGACCTCGGTTCCGGCTTAGAAGTCATCCGCGGCTTCTTCTCAAGTGTGCGCGTGGCCACTTGCCGTATCTTGGTCAATATCAATGTTAGCCATGGTGCATTTTACATTGCGGGCTCGTTACCAGCACTAATGCATAGTTACGGCATACATAACACCGGCGGCTTGGAGAAATTCCTCAAGCTTGTTCGCGTTCAAACCTCGCATCTCGCCGAGAAGAAGAACAGGGCTGGTCAGGTTATCCCTAGGGTTAAGACGATATTCGGGCTTGCAAGGAAGGATGATGGTCACAAACTGGCGAATCGACCACGAGTCACCAAGCATGGTGCAGGCGCCAAGGAGGTAGAGTTTTGGCTTGATGGTGAAGCTAGTGCTTCAGCACCCAAGCCAAGCGCGGAAGGTGCGAAAGGAAAAGGAAAGGGAAAGGTCCCAACCAAGGGGCCTCCGACCTCTGGGAGGTACATCAGCGTGTTTGACTTTTTCAAACAGAGTAAGTACCCAGGCACCGTATTGTAATCTTCCACTGACAGTAATTTAGCCTACAACAGGGTTCTCAAGAATCCGGAACTGCCGGTGATCAATTGCGGCAACCGCGAGAACCCTATGTATCTGCCAGCGGAAGTCTGCAACGTTGTGCCAGGTCAGCCGTCCAAGGCAAAGCTCGACGGCCCTCAGACCCAGCAAATGATTCGTTACGCTGTTCGTAAACCATGGGACAATGCTAGGTCGATTCAGAATGAGGGTATAGCCACTGTAGGATTGGATGCGAACACAAACTTACTTCTTGTACGTATTGCCTGTCATGTCTCACCGGCTCGACTAACTCCGCATAGCGCTCGTTCGGTCTCCAAGTCGGCCCAGGACTTATCAAGGTCCCTGGTCGCATCCTCAACGGCCCCAAGGTCATCTACAAAGGCAACAAGGTGGCTGATCCACGCTTCGGCAGTTGGAACATGATCAACATCAAGTTCAATACAGGCGCAGCACTCGTAAATTGGTCATACGTGATGATCTCACTTCCCCGTGGGCGAGACTCATTCGACGCAAATGGTCTGATGAATGTTATGCAAGAATTCCACCAGGGCTTGGTAAAGATTGGCCTAACCGCTAGTGCGCCACTTCCAGGTCAGCGCCTGATGCTGCAGCATACAGATGATGCTAATCTCGGCCCGTTCATGACACGCGCTGCTGTTGGATTAGACCTTTTGTTCATCGTCTTGCCCGAGGCCAACATACCACTTTACAAGCGTATCAAGTCGATCGCCGACAGAGAATGTGGCCTACACACCATCTGCTCCGTTGGTTCCAAGCTCGCCAAGGATCGCGGACGGGATCAATACATCGCCAACGTGGCCCTGAAGATCAACCTGAAGCTCGGCGGCATCAACCAAATTGTTGAGAATAAAAATTTGGGCATAATTGATCAGAACAAGACAATGGTCGTGGGTATCGATGTCACGCACCCTTCGCCTGGCTCTGCATCCAATGCGCCTTCCGTCTCGGCTATGGTGGCCTCCGTTGACAAGTTCTTGGGTCAATGGCCTGCGACTTTGCGCATCCAACGCGGGCGACAGGAGAACGTGGATGATCTCTCCGAAATGCTCAAATCACGCCTCAACCTGTGGAAGACCAAGGGCAAACACACTACCCTCCCCGAGAACATCCTCATTTACCGCGATGGTGTCTCAGAAGGACAGTACGATATGGTGCTTGCCCAGGAACTTCCCCAGCTACGCAAGGCATGTGAGCAAATGTACCCGGCGACCGACACCAAGAAGGGTCTTCCACGCTTCACGGTTGTCATCTGTGGCAAAAGACACAAGACTCGTTTCTACCCGACCAAAGAACAAGATTGCGACAGGTCCGGTAACACCAAACCCGGCACCGTTGTTGATCGCGGTGTTACAGATGCGCGAAACTGGGATTTCTTCCTCCAAGCCCATGCCGCACTCCAGGGAACTGCCCGCCCTTGCCACTACTACATTGTTCACGATGAAATCTTCCGTCAGGTCTACGCGAAGCAAATCCCGGCACCTTTTGGCAACATTGCGGATATCGTCGAAGATCTTACACACAATATGTGCTACTTGTTTGGTCGCGCGACAAAGGCCGTGAGCTTGTGTCCACCAGCGTACTATGCTGATTTGGCGTGTGAGCGTGCCCGCTGCTATCTGGCTAGTCTATTCGATACACCCACGCCGAGTGCGGCGCCGTCTCTCGCTGGCACATCTGTTGCTGGAGGTGCTGGCGCTGCGCCTGATGCGTCTGATGTGCAGATTCACCCGAAGCTCAGAGATACCATGTTCTACATCTAGTGCTCATGTGAAAGCTCTTGGAGGAGAGAAGTTGGCAAAGATTTAGAAGATTGGGAGTCGCTGCGTAGCAGAAAGGAAAGGGAAGTTGATTGCATATGAAACAGAGTCGTTGACAACTACAATGAAGCTGCATAACAGCCAAATACATTCGTTTACACTGAAATGCCTTCCCCTCGGCCAGGCCCCTCTTATAAGCAAGCTATCTCTTACACATCTAGTGATCTTTAAACATAGAGGATGTACCTCTTTGGGAACTTGTTCATGTACATTCATCCAAGAAAGCAGATTGAGAAACAAACATGCACAGTTGTACACCGACCCGATCGCAGCATCCGCCCATTCACTGCGACCCACTCGAACATAGAACCCCCTAACTTTTTCATGCTCCCCTGCATGGGCGCAACTGCAGTCCCTACTCCTGAATCCAACACGCCAAATCCATCCACTGCTTCTTCGCCCTATACGCAATCGGCAGCGGAAACACGGCCAACTGCGTCTTGCCCCCCACCCTAACAAACCTCGCACAAACCCTCTTCTTCTTGATACACTCATCACACGCGCCCTCCTGATCCTGGCGACTCATGCTTCTCGGACTGGGCGTCTCGCTACGCAAAACAACGTAATTGTTAACGCAAGACTCGGTCATCATGATTGCATCCTGGTTCGCTAGCATCTGCCTGTAGCGCTCCCTGCGCTCGTCTGTGGACAGGTAGTGCTCGGTGAATGCGGCGCAGATAGCGGCGTGGAAGGAGGTGGGGAGTTCGGTTGGGGGAGCGGGGCGGCCGGTGATGTTTTGGACGGTTCTGTTGTCGAGGCTTTCTTTGGGGAACCAGATTATCGTGGGTATTGCGGCGAGGAGTTCGAGGGCTGCGGGTTCGGGGGTGATGGAGTGGGTGGATTGGATTTCTTGTAAGATGGTGTCTGTGTGGACGAGATCGACTAGCTCTGCGGCTATGGTCTGGTTGACTTCGTTGCAGTTTATGGGGACGAGAATGTGTGGTAGTTTGAAATGTGGTGGTTTAGGGACCAAGGGTTGGGTTTTGTATAATCTCTTGTATGGTGGTGATGAGGTGGTGTTGTCGGCTGTGGTTGTGGTTGTGGGTGCTGGGCGTTTTGGAGCTCGGAGTACTCTTGGCTGAGCTCCCGCAAGTGGCGCCGGGCTGTTCTTTGCTCGTTTGCGGACAGATTCCAGGTCCAAGGATACACTGGAGCAGCGAGTACCATCTCGTTTACGGGATGGCCGGCGTAGCAGCTCTGGATCAAACATATGTGGCTGGAAAAATTGTGGCCTATCCAGGGGCGGATTCCATGATGAATGGAACAATGGATCCAGCTGTGAGTCCAACTGCAGATCTGGCTGTGATTCTAACTGCGGATCTAAATGTAGAACTGACTGTGAGTCCAACTGTGGATCTGGTTGTGTGTTCAACTGCGGATCCAACCGTGAATCCAACCGCAAGTGCGATTGTGAGCTCAATTGTGGGTCTAGCTGTGAGTCCAGCTGCGGATCTAATTGCGAATTCAACTGCGGGTCCTGCTGTAAGTCTACCTGCGGATCAGGCTGTAAGTCTAACTGTAGGTCTGGTTGCAAATTCGTCTGCGAGTCGAACTGTGAGTCTACCTGTGGGTCAGGTTGTAAATCTGATTGTACGTCCGGTTGTGAATCTACATGTGGATCAGGTTGGGACTCCAACTGCAGATCCAGCTGCGAATCTAATTGCGTCTCTACGGACGATTCCAATTGCGTCTTGATGGGTTCTTCAGGGCTCCGTCTTTATCACGAATGGGACTCGCGCCTTTTTTACATCTGGGTCCTGTATCTCTTCGACGTCTGGATCCTGTGTCTCTTTTGACATCTGGGTCCAGTGTCTCTATGACATCTGGATCCTGGGTCTTTTTGACGTCTGGGCCTTGCATCTTTCTTGCGGTGGCCCGCGTCTTTCTTACATCTGTAGTCCGCATTTTCTTTGCATCTGTGACCCGCGTCTTCTTACCATCTTGGGCCTGCGTCTTTTTTACTGCTGAGCCCTTCACTCTTGTTACACCTGCAAAAAGAATTACGCGTTAGAAAGGATACACATACACATCAAGAACAGTTGTAGCATTCCACGTACGTCGCTCCGGCGGCGCCAAGACAACGATATTATCTCTATCATCGCCCGGTTCCTTTTTAACCTTGACACTCCCATCTTTGGTCGCATCATCATCGTAATTGGCCTGCGGGTCCCGAACAATTACATCCAAGATGGTTATGGCAATGTCTTCTAATGCGCCTCGTGCAAACTCGCGACCCACACCATGCTGCACGACTCGTTGCAGGTCGGCGTCGCTGAGGCTCTGCAGTAGGCTTCTGCGTGAACTTTCTAGCGTCTTGTCTTCGGAGAGCGCGAGGAGCGCTTTGAGATAGGAATTCACGGGGGCGGTCATTGAAGGGGTCTGTTGGCGCGTGTGAAGGCGCCAATTGAGAGGGGGGGGAAGGGGTTTTGTGATGGTTTGATGGGCTAAAACGGGGTTTCGCGTTGGATCATCGTATCGGGGTTCGGCACGGCGGAATTGTATTGCCGGGCAGGTACTCCGAACGCGATTGCAGACATGAAATATGCAGCATGTAGCTTCACCGTCTGCAAAAAGTAAACTGTGGAGTGTTGATGTTGATTTGGGAATTGATGTGTTTTCATGTGGCATTGTATTCTTCATCTCGTCGTTGGCAACTGCCACATGGGTTGTTCCCCAGATTACGTCATCCTCCCGGCCTCGTTTAACTTACCACCCGAGGTTCGGTTGGACTTACCAGCCGAGATTCGGCTGCGCGATGAAGTCATACACGAAAACCTGGGCAAGCAACGGGTCCGTCTCATTCTATCGTACTTTATTAGCGATGCCAATCATGGCAACGCGTATGAGACGTACCTTGAGTCTATCATGTCCAGGATCAAGATCGAATTGTTGTCGCGCCGCCTCATACTGATCACTAGCGTCAGATCTTTCGGTCCGGCAACAGCACAATTATCACACATACCTTGAACACTACAGTGAACCCCATATCCCACATGTTCTCCCTCTTCACGTTTGTTAGGTTCAGTGGGGTATCTAACGGACGCCCGCCCTTTGGTGGTTCGGCGAATAACTCCGGATGCTCGGCATAGAGGGCCATGAAGGCGGTAGCGCGGTCGCCCTTTTGCTCGGCGGTAATATTTGGCTTGAAGCGGAATGTCGCTATACGCGTTACTTGAGGCGATGAGCAAGCTGTCATGTCGCCTTTCTGTTTGTTGTCCATATCGAATTTGGCATATGTGCATGCAGAACTAATTGCAACGAGGGACGTGATGCGGAAAAGCATTGTATAGAGAAATGGAAGGGCGACTCTCAGTTGGACATTTGCGGCAAATTATACTCGCTCGCAGCGGTGTACTAATGGCGACAGCGACGCTGGCACGCTAGGGTGGCCTTACGGACTACATACATGGAGGCTGTTACATGCGAGCGGAGAGCCGAGATCAGCATCACTTTATGACCAAGTACGATAACGCTGGCAGACATTCATTCTCATTGCATCTAAACCCCCATGATAACTACACTTCCTCCAACTTCCTCCAACCTTCTAAACTCCTCAATGTCCAGGTTAAATACATTAATGTGGGAATCTTCAAGCTCCGAACCGGGAACTATGGGGCGCTAGGCCATGGGACTAGGCGAAAACGCTTCTACATATCACCTTTGGAGGTGGACATCTTGGCCATATCAGCCTCTGTCAGGGACTTCTTCTTGCCGGACTCAGGCTCAGAGTCGTTAACGTCACGAGAGCGCTTGCCCAAGGTGACATCATCTGGAACCATTGGCTCAGATTGGGCGAGAGGCGAAGACCGACGAGGGTGGGCAGCGGTGACAGGAGTCTTCTTCACCCGAGTTGTAGAACCGGAAGGGTGAGGACCGTTTGTAGGCTGCGAAGACTGCGTAGAGTCGTCCGTGTGAACAGTGTCCTGAGTTGAGGGCTCTGACGCATGAAGCTGCGAGAAAATGGAAGTACCCTGGGTTGACGTCTCTTGGGTCGAAGTAGCCTGAGTGCCGTCTAGAGAGTGATCGGTAATCTCGATGGCTGGGATGGACTGAGACGTGGGCTGAGTGTCTCCAGAGACCTGAGACTCGGCGGCAGAGTTGTTCACGTCGGCGGTGGAAGACATGTTCGCCTCTGAGGCTGGAGCCGAAGCCGAAGCCGAAGCAGACGCAGAAGCTGGAGCTGGAGCAACATGGTCGGTAGTCTGCTTGAGATTGTCAGCCCCCGCCATCTTAGTAGCACAAATATGAGCGGCACGCACCTCAGCGGCCTCCTCCCCAGCATCTTTCATAGATGACGAGGAGTCGGGGTACACGGTGAGATCAACATGTGGCAGCATCACGGCGAAGGTAGGATCCGTATGAGACCAGTAGAATGACGTGCTGCAGTCACGCGGAGCGCCATGCTTCGGCAATCCAGGATACTCATAGGACTTCTTCGTCGTGGCTAGCACAGTGCTAAATGGGCTGGAACTCACTGCGTTCTGGGTATTGGTCGCCTGGGGGTGCTGGGCATGACCAGGAAGTACATTGGAAGGAACCGGCATAGTATGAAAGGTGTTCAAGAAGACCCGGTACATGTTAATCATAGTGTGTCGATCGAGATGGACATCGTGCCTCGCGAGGACGTCCAGCACGTCGCTGTATGTGTCTTCAGGCGACTGCAGGGCGATGAAGCAGTCTGAAAATATCAGTATGATGTTGAATAGTAAGGAAAGACTGGGAATGAACTTACGGCCGGGTCGTAGTCGTCGGGCCATTGTGTAGTACTAAAGGGTGAAATATATACCTTCATCCAGTAAGTATTGGGAGCATTAAAAGTTGCCAATGGTTGACTTACAGGTGAGAAGGAATGTAGGTTGAATTGCCCGGTTCAAGCGTTGCGCTGTTGAATCGATAACGAAAGAGAAAGCAATGGAGTGGGCTCTTTATATACACACAAGCAAGAGCAAAGCACTGGCCAACTGGTTTTGGTGATAATTCAAGTACAACAGCAGAAGCGAACGAGCCTATCGTAACTCACGCGAGTCACTGAAATGGTGGCGGTCAAAAACACCTGAGCACGGTTCAACAGGTGTGGCCAATATGAGCCTTGTTCTATCAGAGCTGCAGGAACGAGAGGCAAAAATCACGGATTCTCGTGACGTAAATTGCATAGAAAGGCAGCAACTATTGGGTGGGAAGAGCCGCACGACGATGACTGCGGCCAAGTGCTAATCTTTTCACTCTCTCCAAGCGCTACACGAACAGTAAATCGTGGTCTTGTCCAGGCAACCCGATTCCCCCGCGAAACTGACATCGGGAAGTCCCTTGAGGCTGCAGCCTTACCCAACTCCAAAAAGCTTGGTTACGCCCCCACACGATGAGGTCAAGGGTAATATGCCGAGCTACCAGTGCCGTGGATAACCCCAGTCGCAACCACAGCAGCTGGCGGTCCACCCTGCATCGTGAAATACGGTTCACCCACACAATCGTCAAGTACTTAAGCGAGGCAGCAGTCGCCCAACCTTGAATGATTTATTGCCCGCCGCACCTATTCATGCAGTTAAAGTTCTGCATGAGCCCGCACTCGAAGAGCGTTGCATATGTCACTGGCGTGAATGATTGATGAACTGTACTGATCCTGTCACGTGAAGGGCAAGCACGACAGACAAGTCACTCGGCCTGAGACTATGTAAGATCCCCTTCTACGAAATCTTCCCCTGTTCGTTCTCCAAAGGCCTGGACCAAACACACCTCCACACGGACCAACGAACGAAGTGAGCAAACGCCCAGGTAAACGAATACATCCCTACACCTGCTCTCATTTGGCCTGGTCTCGGATCATTGTATTCTCCAACCTGCACTTCTCTTTTTCAAATCTCCGTATCGTGGTATCAGTCACACCGGAAACAGCAGACACAATGGTGGACAAAATGACGCGCAGGAGTGCAGGCAAAAATGAAAGCAGCACAGAAAGGGGCCGTCCACGAAGACGGATATCAGAACGACCAGTCGCACCACAGCCGCTATCGCCATACGGCAACGACAATGAACCACCCAATACCATCGATGGTAACCCGGCACCACGCCGAGAACCCCGTTCCCTACTCGAACGTCTCGAGGAAGCGATGCAAGACCGGCCCCAGCCCCAAGACAGCATCGGCACGCTGGACGAAGTGGCCGACGAGATATTCGAAGACGCAGATACCTGCTCCATCTCATCCTCCCGCCCTTCCTCCCTCACAGAGGAAGGCTGGGAGAACGTACAAAGTCACATGCCCGCTTCACAAGTAAGTATCTGACTAACCCGCATATTCCTTCCAGCTAACCACCCACCACCAGCGCCGCGGGGATTCCTACCTCTTCCCTGGAACCTGGCCGGCCGCGCTAGCAGATACATCGCAAGCGCTGCGAGGAATCAACGCGGCAACGTCGTCGTACTTTGCCGCGCTGTCGCAATCTGGTATCGGTCGTGCAACGTCGAGTATCAGCACCGCGGCGCTATCCAGCACTAATAGCGCCGCCCTTGCACTGACTACCTGGGGCCTGGCTAAGACTGGCTTCGGGATTCATGAACTGCCCCGTCCACTGAAGAAATGGGTCATGGCCAAGGAGGCGAGGGAGACGCGGCGGATGCAGAAGGAGGCGAGGAGGCGGAGGCGGGAGGTGGGGAGCGGTGTGTTTGAGGATGGTGGGGGAAACTTTGTGTTGGGGACGAGGGAGATGGTTGGGGAGGGCGGTGGGGATGGGTGGGAGGTGCAGGAGTTGAGGGAGAGGGAGGAGGTGGTTGATGGGAGTGAAGGGGAGGATGTGGGGGTTATGGCGTTGAGGCAGTTGGACATTGACGACGACGAGGATGAGGGGGATGGTATGTTGATGGGTTTGAACTTTGAGGACGACGAGCATGAGGACTAAGATGGAGTTGGGCTGAGTCTGATGTACTTCAGTAGCTCCTGACTTCCTTATCTACAATTACAAACACACCCGAATCCTTTTAGGCTCTCATGGTCACATTAATATTTTAGACACAATATAAGAATAACTGCACAAATTCATTGTCGCGTTGGGGGTACTCGCATCATTGCCGTGTAAACTTACATCATCACTATCTTACCATATCCAAACCCTTGTCTAGAATCCAACATACAAACCAACAAAACTTACAACCTCTCCTTCTGCAGACCCTTCCATCCCCACTCCTGCGCAATCATCTCCGCCGCACGCTCTCCAATACCGAGAACAGTCAACATGGGGTTAATAGTCGGCATCTCAGGGAAAACACCCGCATCCGCAATTCTAACGCCCTTGAGACCACGGACCTTGAGCTCAGGGTCCACAACGGCCTTGTCGTCCTTGCTTACATCACCCATCTTGGTGGTGCCGGCAGGGTGGTACACGGTGTGCGCAACACGGCGGCCGTACTCTGACAGTTCCTCATCAGTGGTGATTTTGGGGCCGGGTGCGACTTCGCGCTTGATCCAGTTGGAGAAGGGCGCTTGCTTTGCGATTTCACGGGCAGCCTTGAGACCGGCGACGATGGTGGCGGCGTCGTAGCCTTCGGGGTCGGTGAAGTAGCGGAAGTCTAGCGCGGGTTTGACGGTAGGGTCTGCGCTAGTGAGGTAGATGCGACCGCGGGAACGGGGGCGGGGAATATTGGGAGTCATGCAGAAGGCGTCGATGGGAGAGTCGTAGCCTAGCCTGTTTTGGTTGTTAGTCGCTTTTTCAAATTGTGGGATAACTGCATCTATGGCTTACCTTGCGGTGTTTAGGCAGAAGGGAATTTGGTAGCAGTGCATCATGATGTCCGCAATGTCGCCATCGTCGCCTGCGGCGTTGGGAGCCTCGCGACGTAGGAAGATACCTGCATCAGAGTCCATGGTGGTCTGGTTGGCAGGTACGGGCTTGTTCAGCTCCCACAGGATGATACTTTCGGGGTGATCTAGCAAGTTCTCGCCTACGCCGGGAATATCCTTTACGACGGGGATGCCGAGGCCAGAGAGTTGTTGCTTGGGGCCAAGACCGGACAGCAGCATCAACCTTGGGGTATCCACGGCACCTGCACACAGGATTGTTTCACAACTGGGGCTGAGCGTGCGCTTCTCACCGCTCTGGAGTGTGATATCGACGCCAGTGACCTTGTCACCAGAGACATTGACCTTGCTGACCCACGCGTTGGTGAGGACAGTCAAGTTGTCGCGCTTCTCCTCGCCGCGGAGAATAGGGTGGATGTACGCTACACTGGCACTGCTTCGTCGGCCGTCATCAGGATTGTATGATACTGAGAAGAAGCCGACAGAAGGCTTCAGCGCACCCTTGGTCTTGATTTCCTGGTTGAAATCGTGGATGACAGGAATGTCCATGGCAGTCGAGCACGAGTCGATCCAGTCTAGACAGAGCTGGTTTCGGTGCTTCTCGTGTACGGGCTGGACGGTGTTGCGAAGGTTGTCAAGCACACGCATAAAAGTCTTGAAGCTCCAGCCCTTGCACCCCTGTGCTTCCCATCTCTTGCAGTCGTACTCAAATGGCCTGAATGAGATGAGTGTGTTGTGCGAGGAGCAGCCACCGAGCACCTTGGCACGCGAGTGTCGAATGTGAGAGTTGCCATTGGGCTGTTCGGTTGTGCCGTAGTCGTAGTCGAGCTCTCCTCCCAGGAGGTTGAGCCAGTCCTTGAGCAGCAACACACGGTCATCCATAAAGTCGCTTGGGCCAGCCTCAATCAAGAGGACTTTCTTGTTGGGCAGATACTCGGTAAGACGCGAGGCAATGACACAGCCAGCTGTGCCTCCACCCACGATGACAAAGTCATAAGAGGCATCCTTGGGGATGGAGGTGACTGTTTCGAAAGCCATTGTCGCGTATGGATTGAGATGGGGGATGGGGATGTAGAAAGCTTAGTAGCTTTTCACCTGTACTTCTTTACGTAGAGGCAAGCTTATATGTAAACCTTAGCGTCCGGGACATCGGTCGGAAACTGGTTGTTCTCTCAACGGACCGGGCGTCGGTACCGGGCAATCGGCAAAAGTATGGATAACGAATAGTGAGGCTGGGAGGCTGGTATGTCGTATGCCAGCTGCAAGATTTGTCGTTTGCCTTCCTGATAAGACTGTGCTAAAAGGGCCGTTTAGTGGTTGGACCGTAAGCTTGCACGTGCCCAAGCCACCTGCAGAGTGCCGCAATGATGCTGCAAAAGCTGTGAAGTTGAGGATAAGCAAAATTGAACAAAGATGTGATGGTAACGGATGATGGGGAATGATATTGTCTACACTGTTGTTGTGAAAAGCCTCAATAGGCGCGACTGACGCGTCCATGTCGTTGAACGGGTCTCGGGGGGAAAGAAAAAGCTTGGATGGCGTCCCATAACCATGCGATGATGTGATGACTCAATCCGGACTAGCTCACCCCGCCGAGGCTGCAGGTGCCGAGCACAGCATCCTTGCAAGGCGGTGCCGCACTTGCCCTAATGGCAGAGCGGTGAGCGCGGCAACAGTCGGACGAGATTTTCTGCCATGCGCGTCAGCTCCAACGGGCGCCATCCCGACACTACTACTGTACATATGTATGTCTCTGCCAAAGCTACCGTATAACTAGTATGTGATACACATTTGCACCTCTCCGCATCTACTTGGCCATCAGCTGATAAGCCCTGCCTTGCAAACATATTGGTAGCTAATCTCTGAAAGGAGGACGAGGCGCAGTCACTGCATCCGAGCTTCCCCGTCGCTTCACTCTGTACTTACAAAAGTTAGTGCTTTGGCGCAAAGACGTCACATCACCAGTCTGGCCTTGGCTAACAGTGGCAGCGCAATCAAGTCTTTTCTTTTGAAACCTTGCTGGCCCCAACTTCACCGTGTGACTACGAGCTCTCCATTGCGCCAACTTCATGACCATGTCTCTCCCATATGCGCCCCGTTCTGCCTACTACCATGGCAAGATCCAGTCGGGATCGTCAACGTCCTCTTTCCAGACAATTAATCCTGCGACGGCACAGCCAGTCGCAAACATCCATACGACCACGCCCGCTGGCATAGACGCGGCCATAGCATCTGCACACAAAGCCTTTCCAGCTTGGTCAGCAACTCCACCAATCGAGCGCGCCCGTATCCTGCAACGAGCAGCAGCCATACTCCGCGCCCGAAACGATCAACTTGCGCGAATCGAGACGACCGATACCGGCAAGCCCTTCTCCGAGACTTCTACAGTCGATATAGTAACCGGCGCCGATGTCCTCGAATACTTTGCGAACCTGGTCGGGGGAGGTGGCATGAACGGCGAGACGGCACAGCTACGACCAGATGCGTGGGTATACACAACCAAGAACGCGCTGGGTGTTTGCGCAGGCATTGGAGCGTGGAACTACCCCATCCAGATTGCTCTCTGGAAATCGGCGCCGTGTCTGGCTGCAGGCAACTGCATGGTCTACAAGCCGTCAGAGTTCACACCACTGCACTCTACGGTTCTAGCAGACATTTACGCCGAAGCTGGCGTACCGGCTGGTGTTTTCAATGTTGTCCAGGGCGGCGGCGAAGTCGGCGCATACCTCACTAAGCACTCTGGCATCGCCAAGGTCAGCTTTACCGGTCAAGTGTCAACGGGCAAGAAGGTGGCCGGCAGCGCGTCGGGCGAGATGAAATACGTCACAATGGAGCTAGGCGGCAAGTCTGCGTGTGTGATTCTGCCAGACGCCGACGTGGACCAGGCAGTCGACGGTGCAATGTTGGCCAACTTCTTCTCCACCGGCCAAGTCTGCACCAACGGCACACGAGTCTTTGTCCCAGAAGCTATGAAGCCCGAGTTTGAAGAGCGATTACTAGAAAAGATCCAATACATCCGCCCCGGCGATCTCTACGACATAAACACAAACTTTGGTCCTCTCGTCTCGAAGCCGCATTACGAAAAGGTCGTGTCCTACATCAAGCACGGCATCGAAAACGATAAGGCAAAGCTGCTCTGCGGCGGTCCCGAGACACCATCCTGGCTCGCATCCCACAGCAACAAAGCCTACCAAAACGGCTATTGGGTACAACCTACTGTCTTTACAAACTGCACCGACGACATGAAGATTGTGCGCGAGGAAATCTTCGGCCCCGTCATGTCCATCCTTAGCTACAAGACCATCGACGAAGTCGTCCGGCGCGCAAACAACACAGATGTTGGCCTCGCCGCCGGTGTCTTCACAAAAGATATTAACCTCGCACATAAAGTCATCGCACAGCTAGAGGCGGGTATTACGTGGGTGAACACGTGGGGGGAGAGTCCCGCTGAAATGAGTGTCGGCGGCTGGAAGCAGAGTGGTGTTGGTGTGGAGAATGGCAAGAAGGGACTAGAAGCTTGGATTAGGAACAAGAGTACGTTGGTGGAGATGGGTGGGGCTGTGCCCACCGTTTTCGCCAAGTTGTAGTTGGACTGGCTGGAGGACACTGTGTGCTGCTTTGCGTGCAAGAGCTGTGAAGCTTGTAGTCACGACATCAAGTTGTATATTGAGTGATGAGAGTGAACCTAGAGAGTTTCGGGTGACGCTAAATTGCTGTGGACTTGTGTGTGATCGTACGGTTCAAGTCTACAGGAGTACTATATGGGTGGCATCAAATACTTGACATTGTGCACGTAATTCAAACTTTTCAGAAATTCACGTAACGGGGAGAACTTATAATGGGGATAAGAAAGGGGGCGAAGCATGCGATGATGATGAGGGTGGAGAGAGTCATGGTGATAATAGTAGTGAGAGCTGGAGTCTTGAACACGTAGTAGCTATTAGTACTACTACTACCGATACATTTATTCCCGATATCTCTCATGTCTTCGAGCGCAAGCTTTAAAGCCTGTTCTGCCCCCGCTCTCGCAGAGTTCCATACCCTCGTGTTCCGTGATATACTGCTGATTCAAAAACTGTGGAATCTGGCAGACTTTCGGAAACGGGTCGGGGCCATTACCAAACTCAAGGCTTGCTTCTATACACTACTTGGGATTAGATAGAGTTGGCATAATATAATTTGTTAACACTTACGCAGAGCATAAAGCCACGATGCCCGTTTTCCACCAGAGGCAGATTTTCACACCATTCTGCTGGCGCACCTGTTGGTCCCTGAGTAGCGACTCCACAGCAACCATAGCCTATATTACATTAGCGGTTGCTACAAGTATAAGTGAGGTGCTAATCTAGTGAAAGCGCACCTTCCCATTTGGCCAACGCTTGGTCGATGCCAAGTAGCATAAGGAACGCAGTAGAAGCGATAGTAACCCTCATCTTTTTAGAGTTGCGTTTAGGTACAGTTCTAGTTGGTGTAGATGTGTTTGTGTTCGTTACAATACAAAGGCGCACGAGTTATCTTATAGTAGCAACCAGTGACATTTCCACTAAAAATCATATAATACGGCTATAGAAAGTACGGCGTTTCGTTAGCTATGGTGGGTTAGATCGTCGTGAAAGCTGCTTTTTTAGGTACGAATGAATACGAAGGAGCATGCTACAGCTTGCGGGAATTACTTGTCCTAATCTAACCAAAATAAGATGATCCTATGGGAACACAGCGGAAAACGCCCATACATCGTACTACCGTCTTATGGGCTATAGTAACAAAAACTAAGGTATCTATAAGACTTTTTAGAATTTTCTTAAGCTTACCTAATAATAAGCAGTGTGATGGCTTGGGCTTTGCCCAGCCATAAGCGGTAAGAGGGAGAGACTATATATATTTAGCGAGAACACACACAAGTCTTCAAGACTTTGAATATTACTATCAACGCTCATTGTAGTACCACTTTGGGACCAGTCCATAACAAGCAGAACTTTAGAGAAGATTGTTATAAAGTGGGTTTGTAAACTTTAAGACCTGGACGTATCGGGAAACCTTCCACCATATTTTGCCGATCTTGTTGGTATTGAATATATCTGCCGAGATGATACGGAGGGCTAAGTTAGCTTAAGGTATTTTAACAATTCAAAGGGCTGTAGCCGTGTCTGTTCCTAGTTAGTATCGCCATGGCTTCTCAGACTCTGCTTATGCCGGTCCTTCCTAAAATCAAATCTCCGAGGACTTTAATCGACGGCGCCTAGAACAGAGGATTGCTGCAGTATTGTATGATGTAAGCATATTTAGCACGAAGTTTTCTAAGTACAGAGTCAATGTTTTGTAGTCATAAAACCCCCTCGGAAACCCCGGGAAATTGTGGTGTAGTGTATTCTTTACCACGATTTTTACAAAACATTTGGTTCCTCACTCAGGGACCACCTAGAATGTCACCATAAGCCCGTGTTGCGAGCCGTGCCGCCCCCAACACGACCTGTCTAACAGCTCACCGATTGTCTGATGTTATCCAGGTATTGTCACCAAGGGGCATGTCCAAACAGTGTTTTCCCATACTAGTTCGATTCGCAGAAGCGACCTAAACGATCAGCTGGAACGGGCGTGTAGGGCAGAGGTGAGATCTGGGTTCATGCTGATGAGGTGTATCTTGAACGAGCGAGGCTTTAGGCTTCGTCGTTAAGATTGCGGAGTTAACGACATTATCAGTGCCACCTTTCCTCACTTAGGGGATAATCGCGCTACGGCATGTCTCGTCTTTCATGCCAGAGTGATCCCTGTGGCTTTTCCAGGGCTAGGGTGCGTGAGCGAATAAACGTTAGCTTCATGTGTTAGTGTAGGCCTCTGGTGTTGGCTTTAGGTAGAAATCATCTGCGCGAATTTAGTGATGAAAATAGCCGACCTTGGCACATGTCAGCTGTAAGCGTGTTAATAAGCCATAGCTGCGGCCTTTTTAGTTAAAGATAAAATTCTCCGAGCCGCAGATCAATAGCCAAGTATGTTCGTCCAACTAAGGCCCTGAAATAGAATCACTAATGCCGTGATTACTGCCGAATCCCTATAATCATGCGTTACAGACGTAGGTAGAACATGTACTAACAAACCGAACACGCATCTCAGAGACGAGCCACAATAATTTCACTAGCACACAGTGATACATTATCCTAATACTACAACTGATCAGACCTTCAGAGACCCGATCTTATTACAGTTTATAAATCTACTGTAACGTAAGTTACAAGCGAGTCGTGCACCCCAACAAACTATTAGACTCTTTTTGAACCTTGATATCTTAACTACCTAACCTTAAATTACTCCCAAAGGAACAGCTTAAATGTTTCGAACGCAGGTTTCCAGGTGGAAATAGAGAAGGGGACGGGAGACAGAGCCAGGCATGCATGTCGTCCACGTTGTTTTGATCAAAGGTTGGGAAGTTTTAGATTTAAGTAGAAGAGTAGAGAAAGAGGGGAGGGGGGACTGGAACAATCTTAATTTTTGAGGAGCACGAGCTGCCCTTTCACATTGGTCATGATTGGGTAATTGAGAAAAGTGCAAGCATATGAACATCGGCACCAAGGTTTTACAAAGTCATCGCCAGGCTGCGCTAATAGTACAAAGAGGACGGAAGGCCTCCATGGGTACCTCTCTTGCGAGCTTTGAAAAGAGTGCAGAACACATCCATCTTGAAACTGGCATTTTTGAATATTGAGTAATTAAAAAAAGGTTAGGAGAGAAGAAACATCTGCTGACCTCTTTCTGTACTAGAGAGTTCCAACCAAACTCAATAATATCGGCTTATGCGTATGTCAACTTTGTAACAGGATAGACTTAAACGCGAACTTATAGATGGGGCCAGCGGCTGGATTCCCACATTAGATAAAACCTTGGTGGTTTTAGTTTCAGAACATGATGAGGACAGGTTCTTTTTTAAGAAATTGTTTTTATAAGAAGTGTAAGGTTGTGCGGGAAAAATAGAGAGTATGAGATGTAGATTATAAGTAGGTGTTAATCCAAGGTACAGTTTCATATTCAAAATCAAAATAGATAGAGGAAGAAAAGTTTCCATTGAAGTATTTGTACAGTCCTTCGGAGAAGGGAGATGATCTCAGATCATGTAAAGAAGAAGAAGTCTGTGTGAAGATGCGAGGGGTTTATATTCAGCGATGAGAGGACGCTAGTACGAGCTGAGAAAGCCCGAATTCGGTATCTTTATTTTATGTGAATAGCCAAGTAGAACTGGCGATAAACAAAGCTAATCTTTCTAGGAGTAATTTGCGTCATCTCCTAGTTATAGGTTTTCCAGTAAATGTGTTTTCGACAACCTATTCTTGTTTATAGTCTAGGTTGTTTTTCGGATCGATAGGGCGCCTCGCAAGGAGGTAAGTCATGTTGGTCCCGTAGAAAGTTTTAGAAAAATAGACTAGTAGAAGAGAATGATATCTGCAAAAGAGAGTAATTATGAGATGCATCTTGCTCCGACGTGAAGATAGGTTTCTACAGCAAACCGGGAAACATCGAACTCAAAGAGTTGTTTTTGGAAAAGGAAAACTTTCGAAAGACGCGGAAGCACCCCAGGGTCATATGAACTCTTGGTGTAACATTTCATAATTTTGAGCAGTGCACAGATATATCTCAAGATTGAAGGAGAGAAGGAACGACAGATATTTATATTCGGGGAAGTGCCCAGAACAGCATAGTAGCAGAGAAAATAGCCCCAGGGGCGTCGAGCTGCCCATGTATTATCCCTCAGCATTTGTTTTTATTCTCCATTTTACACCAGATCTCAGAGATCCTGTACGTCGGCCTTTGATCGAAGATATCAGAGGAAAGAACATCGAAAGTGATCTTAAGGGTTTTTGGACGCAGGAAGGCAGCATCAGTGGTCGGCGAATCGAATTTAACAGAGGCAGAACAGTACAAAATCTGCTTTTGGACAGCGTAGAAAAGGCTCGCTAGATGTAGAACAGCGCACTTTGCGCATGAATCTGGGATAACATGGTATTTTAAAATGGAGACATGGAAACTAGGCTCTTTATTTTGGGGAGGTGCTTATAATGTTTACATAAGAGTCAAGGCCTAGAAAGGGTGTTCTTATATGAAGATGATAACCGTTTTTGCTGCTGCCACAATGACTGCGCACATTTTTGTGCCGCATTTGATTTCGAGAAAGCAGAACATGGGTTAGTTCGGCAGGAAATTTAGAACAGATGCTTCTGAGTGAATAATTGAAGGGCAGAGAAGGAAGCCAAGCGGGTGGTATATATACATACACAGCGCACAGACTATGTCGAATGACCATACAATGGTCACGTGAATATGCGAATCTAGCAGTCAAACATTATGACCGAGATCTTGGTTTTGAGAGACAGTAGATAAGAGTCTGCAGTTCATGATCATGTCTTTTGAAAGTGACCGTCGGGGCATTGCAGAGAAGAACCGATGATAGCTTCCTTGACGTCATGACTTCCCCCGACTCCTTCCTTGGCCAACATGATCATGGCTCAATCACACTACTGATATTCAAGTTCTACAACAAATAGTCATCGCTATCATTTCGTCGTTTTTTTATGAAGCTAACCAGGAAAATTCACAAGTTGATCCTCCCCCTTGAACCAAGTCTCAACTTCACTCGCATGCACCGACGAAAACTTCAACCAGCCATTCCATTCAATCCGCATTCCCGTGCCACCACGCCCCTGTGCAGCCAGTACTTCCGCTTTCTCCATAGTATTATAGTACCCACTCAACATCTTCACAAAAGCGTGTCTTGCAGATGATGCCAAGACAGCAGGATGTACGCCATCTGGCGGATTCGGTCCAATAGGCTAGGGTTCCCGTTGAAGGCTCTGTAGGCACTTGTCGTCAATGACCAGACACCAGCTGTATTACGTACCCCATTTCTCCGGATCAAGACTGGCTCCATACTCTGGATTGAAGCGTTGGTCTGTGTCGGCTATTTGGCCGTAGTGCTGGCAGAAATGCGCTGAGGAGGTACGCAGCGGGGTTGATGCTTAGAGTGTCAACGAAGCGGTGGTTATATAGGATGGAGTATCCGTAACATAGGCTGTCGGCAGCGTGGGCGTGAAGCATGTATAACCCGGTCTGAAAGTAGGCTCCGTCTGCCGGTGAGAGAGTCAGCCGTCGTTTTCTCCATGGTTACTCTGTCATCACTTGCTCGCTGCCAAATTTTGAATTTTACTTCCTCGCTATCATCAACTGCGTCGCTCTGCCCCTGTGAGCGCGTGTATTACCATAGACGTAAAGGCCCCAGGTCGGAAAGGCCGCAGGTCGGCTCGGCCTTGCGTCCCAGTCTTTCCAAGAACTCGTCATGTTTGCGTTTTTATACCTCCTCTTCGACCCTTCCCATATAAGTGCTAGTACATAACTATCGTTCTGATATTTATAAGTGACTACTGATGTTTCTTTTGGAAATGAGAAAGCATATATCAGCCACTGTAGGATAGTCTTCAAGAACACGACAAATCTCCACACACATATGGCAGTCATATCTTGCGTTTTGCAGACAACAAACCGCGATCACTTTTGAGAAGCGTAGAAGATGCACATAATTATCAGCAAATTAGCACTCTACTTTCATAATACCGCAATCTGTCTTTGTCAAAACGCAAGAATCCTGAGAAGAACAGTAATGGCCGCTCAGGTGGATTCCAAAAACTCCATATCAGTTTCGATTATTATTTTAGAAAAATTTGAAAGTTTCTAGCGTGTGAAGGTGAGCAAAAACATAGGAGCAAGGGGTGTATTTATACCTACGCATCCCGCGTGAGCATCGGTAGGTAAAGACTTTTTTTAGGATGGGAAGAAGAGAAGAAAGACAGGAATGTCTGCTGAGATGTATTTAGTCACGCAGACATAGCACTTAATTTAAGCCTTTGGTTTTCAAGACGCGCAAAGTCAGGAAAGTCATCAGCCTGGTTGTTCTAGTTTTTAGACACCCCCATAGTTGTCTTGTTCGTATTTTAATTTTCGGAAGTTCGAAAGTGTTTGAAAAACGCACAAGTGGACAATAACCATGCCCAAGTTGTGCAGTTGTACCCATAAAGCTCTGGAATGGACATGTAGACGAGTTTTTTTTAACAAAAAAAAAAGAGGAAAGCCAGCAAAGACATGCTACAACTGGAGTTGATATTTAGAACATCTTGTGATCCTCCTTACTGCTGATGAAAAAAGGGAGAGCTGTAAAGGTATAGAAATAAGAAGTATGTCTGCCAAAGGGGCAAGTTTATACCCACCGAGCCTAGACACGGGCATAGACACTATTTGCCACCTAGTACGGGGAAACCTAGGAAAGACATTGGATATCCGAATGAACATTTTCCCAAAAAAAAAACCCCCCATAAGCACGTCATTTAGCGTCTTTGACACACTCGGAAGTTTAGGGAATACATAGAAGTGAACAACCACACCTGCACATCATAATTTTAAATAACGAACCCCGCGCGCACGCACATGATGGTCTTTCATTCCTTTTTAAGACAAGGAAAAGACCAGAAACATATGCGGTTTTTGACTGCAGGTTTTCAGGAAACCTCATCATGTCTTGGGCTATCGTTTTGACCAAAACAGAAGTTTCAGGAATAGGTAAAAGTCAACAATCCCACCTTCATATCGTAATTTTAAACCAACGCTTCCCACGCGCACGCATGGGAATGGGTGATGACCTGTTTTTAAACCCCAGAAAACCCATAATCTCTAGTTTCCGAGTTTCAAGAAGATCCCCATAGGCCATGCATACATCTTTTTTGGAAATAGTGAAAAGTTTTGGGAATACGTTAAAAAAGTCAACAACCACACCTCCATATCCTAAATTTAAACCAACACCCCGCCTAACCCGCCCGCATTCATGGCTGATATCGTCTCTTTTTTTAAACCCCAGGAAAACCAACACAATGATGAATGCATGTTGTGCGGACCTCAGAAAACCCCATGTACATTGCCGGGTTTACTTTTAGTAAAACGCAAAAATCTTTGTGTGGAGAAGGAAAGAAGACTACTTCCAAGTCGTCGTGGTGCTTTTATACCCCCCCCACACACAGCGCACCGCGCACGGATATCAAGGCAGTCAATGCCGGCTCTAACACCATTCACTGCTCCAGTTCTTCTTTCAGCGAACTCGGAAATGCGTTCTCTTGGTTTCAGTTTTCGGATTTCGGTAGCAAGGGTGCGAGGAAAGGCGGGCGGAAGGAAGGAGTCATGGTACTACTGACCCTACTCTGTTGTATATTCGCACATCCAGGTCTTCCACGCTACATTTTCAGAGGATTCAGACATGCATCTTCCTGCTTTGCAGTTTTGGTAGCAAGGAGAAGGGGGAAAGGCTGCAGGGCCATGTTACTACTGCTTCTGCATTTTTTGTAATTTTGCAGAAAGGAGGAAGGGTGGGGGGGGATAGGAGGGTAGTCCATCACCTCGGTTTTCATGGGTTTTTATAGAGTAGAACCGCCAAGAACAGACTCATCTCTCTCGTCTGTGTTGGTTTCGGAAAACTGGAAAAAAGGGGGAGGAGAGGACAGTCCATTCACTGCTAACAATGCTGTTTTATACAGAAGAGCCGCCAACACCAGACTCATATGTTTGGACGTTGGTCGTGTTGAGTAGAATGCAAAGAGAGCAGGGCACCCCAATCCATGCGTTGGTTAAACCAAGCCTTTTGATACAGGAAAGCCACCAACACCAGACTCATATCTTTCTATGCAACTTCATTTAGGAAATTGGAAAAAGGGCAAGGTAAGGACGATCCATGACTTGTTGCTCATGTATCATTTGTACACAGCGGTCGTCGATCACATACAACGCTTTCTCCGCCAATCGGTTTAGTAAATATAGAAAAAAGGGAGAAAAGGACGGACCCACCCATGAAAACCATTGTGCTAAGATTTTGCAAAGAGGCGTCAACGCCACACACATACAGTTTTTGGACTACTTTTTTTATTGTTGGAATAGAAGTGGCGGTTTTAAACGTCCCACATGAGGCATGTCCTGTGGAATTTTGCAGATTTCCAGTGGATTTTAATGGGGAAATGGGGAGTAGGGAGGACTCGACAGACTCAGGACTGGACATTCTCGGGTGTTGCGTTGAGTTTTAAAAAATCTTCGCGGGCAAACCATCAATTTCTCAAGTTGCAGTTTTGAGTTTTCTAGAAGAAAATGGAAGGGAGCGTATGCACTGTCGTCTTCGATTTCGGTAAAAGAAAAAGTGCAGGAAGAGAGACAGGCACAAGAACATGTATGGTATTTCCCAAACTTTGTGTGGAAAAACATTGCATTGTCTTGTGGAGTTTTGGAAAGAAGGAAAAAAGCAGAAGAAGTTTTGAGATGTGAGAGAAGAGGTAATTGTCAAGAAACAATGTGATTTATATATTCTTCCTCCAAGTGGCACGTGCCATCACCCAAGCCAACGGTCTAAACCGAAAGATACTTCCACAAGACCGTCTCTATATACATTTCTCCCCCGTTTGCACAAGAAACCCTCCAGAATTGATTCATCGTCTCCTTATCGTAATGGCAGACTCTTCTCTTCTGCAACCTCGCCAGCGTCCTTGACAGGCACCGCTTCTGGGCTCGCAGCGGGTGTCAACCACGGCGCACCCGCATCACCCTGTCCAATCGGCTTCCCCTTCTTGACCCTCTGGTTAACGTATCCCGGATTCGGGCTGGCCCAAGAGTAGTCAAAGCCATCCCCAAGCACCTCCTGCACGCCCTCTGCCAGAATCTGCACTGTCCGCTTACGATTCGTGCTAAGCTCCCAAGCGCGGTACCAGCGCCCAGCGCGCGCCGCAGTTTCTTGACCGCCCTCGAGACCGTCGAGAATAGAGCGCCAGACGAGCATTGTCTTCTCTAGCTCCGAAGCACGTGAGACGCCAATGACGCTAACGCCTAGCTTGGAGCCGCCAACATCGTCGATGGATTCCTGCTTCCAGGGCACACCGGACGCGGGGTCGCCCCGAGAGCCACACAGCGCGCCGGCAGAGGTCCACGTCTCGAGTGCGAAGCGAATGGCAATGACTTCGATTCGCTCGCCGTGCTCGTCGCAGAAGTTGCTGGCTTTACGGACGGCTTCGCGGAGGGAGGCCGGGGCGGGGTGAAAGTCTCCGAGGGCACCAACGGGGATTCCCTCTCGACGCAAGAGACCCATGCCAAGGATGGACGCATTGGGCACGACATCGACACCTGCTTTCTTGAGGCGCAGAATGCCCCGCTCACCGGCGAGTGTCTGGTTCTGGAGTGTAAAGTTGGCGTACGATTGCACCACGTCGAGCGGCTCGCCAGTCTCGCGCAGAACGAGTTCGGCCATGTCGCCCAAGACGTCGAGCGGGTATCCAGAGATACCAACATAGCGAATTGTGCCCTCCTCGTCTCGTATGCGCCGCAGCTCCTTGACTGCCTCGAGCACCTCTGCCGGGCTCACAAACTCGACATCGTGGCAATAAACGAGGTCCAAGTAGTCGGTCTGCAGTCGCTCCAAACTCCGGTTGACGCTCTCGCGCACCCACTCTTTGCTATAGTCAAATTCTGCGTTGGCTATCCGCCCGACTTTTGTCAAGATCATGTATGAGCTTCTGGGGAAGGTCTCCCGGACGAATGGAGTTGCGAGCGCATCGCCGAGTAATTGCTCAGAGGGGCCGTAGTATGGCGATGTGTCAAAGGCGCGAATACCATGTGTAAGCGCCGATGTGACCAGACCCGTCGTGTCGAGCGCGAATGGATCACTATTGTATAGGTGGTTGAAGGTGGCGGTTCCGAACACGAGGGGTGGCAGGATGGAGGATAGTGGGGTGCGCTTGCCGTTGGCAAAGGTGTATGGGATAGCCTTTTGGCGCGTAGGGAACGTGTGTGTGGTCGACGGAAGTTCAACAGGCGTGGTCGCCATGGCTGCAAGTATCAGAGCTGCTTCAAAGACGCGTTGCGAGTTGCGATGTGGACGTTGTGGTTTTGCGCCGTGTATGGCGGGGTTGCTTTCGGGTGAAGTGGAGGGAATGACAAAAGAAGTTGCTGACAGGACGGAAACTTTGTCTTGAAAACCTCACAGAAACGGATATGGTTAAGAAAAAACTCGACTTACAAAAAGAAGGGGTCCATGGCAATTAGCCTCGCGCCCGCGCATGCAACGCCCCGAAGGCGTAAAATCTATGCCTCACCACCCGCCTTTTCGGTTTTGGCAAGGCTCGGCAGGCCGCGATGGCAGACACACATGGACTAGCAAATGATGTGCATGACGCCATGTGCGTCTAGATCGTGTTTGAAGTCGGCCTATTCGTTCCAGGTTAAACGTCGAGAGAAAGATTCAACGGTGCTGAGATAATGGTGTGATTGCGGATCCACATGCAAACGAGACCCCCCAACCTTGACCTGGTACATTGCCAGCCGTCTGGGTGCGCTTCCGATAAACATCTCATCCCGGCCAGATCCGAGATTTGGAACATTGGCATCATGCATCTTATTCGCGACATGACCTTTCTCGTGCGCCGTCGGTCAGAGAAATTCTTTACCCTAAACGTGGGGAGGGCAGCATGCTCTAATCGGCCCGTAACGTGCATGCACATCAAGCGCTTGATAGGTACCTAGTGTAGGTACAACCCAACGTAGTAGTAGAACAACAGTCGTAGCACCATGAAAGAACTGTACCATGGGAGCTTCCAAGTCACATCCACCGGACGTGCGCTAGTCACGCAAGTTTGCTGAGGAAGACAGGTACATGACAGATGCCCGCCCACATTTCTCCAAAAGGCGTAAGTAGTGGTTCAGATAGAGGGATGTTAGTAGCGGATAAGTTTCCGGCTTTGGCCACCTAGCCGCTTAGCCTGTTATGCCGATATTCATGTCTTCGTCCACATATCACGACTGATTCCCCCACCGGTATATCTGTGCTCTTGCGACCCAGCAATTCGTTGTGTTGAGGCTAGATCTGCAGTACTGTTCCGGTAACCGGTGAGCCGCGACTCGAGCCTGACTCGACAAGTGGCATTCACCGCTCGCGCGGTCTCGCCCGCGACTCTCACTTGTTAGGAGTACAACATGTCAAGTTGCATGTCGTTTAAGTTAGATTGAAATAAGACGCTTCCATGACACATGGCCACTGAAAAAAGGAAGTCATTCAGCATTGCTAACATTCAAACCCCACCAAACACCAACTTTTTAGGATTCTAGGACCCTAACTTTTTACTAATATTTTTACACTAATTAATCTATAGTAGTAGCCTCTAACTACCTTAGCTAACTAAGCTTTATACTTACGCGTAGATAGTTTAGAATAGCTAATATAGTAACGCCTAAGAGTTTACTATACTTAGTATAGCCTCCCTAAACCTAATAAGATAACCTTAAGAGCCTAGCTTATAGGAATTTATATACCTCTAATAAGAGATAATAGCGCGAACTTAATTACGCTATAGCTCTTATTAGTAAAAGTACGCTATTAAAATACTAAGCTATCTTAGACGCTATCTATTAGCGTATTTAAGTAGACTAAAAGGCTATAAGAACTTACTATAATATTATTTAAGACTTAGCTATAGCTATTAATAGCTATCTAGATTACTTTACTAACCTTACCTTGCTCTCTATTACTAGGGAACTTTAAAAATAAGTATTAAAAGCTATTTACTTATTATTTAACTCCTTACTAGCCTCTAAAAGTAATACTAAAGCCTCTATTAGCTTATTTTACTACTTTTAGGTAAATATAGTAAAGACTCTAAAAAATCCTATATTTCTATAAAAGAGCGCTAATAAGATAAAAGTAGTACTAATAGTAAAGCTAGTACTATACCCTATAGCCTATCTACTACTTATAGATAATTATATCTTTATTACTCTAAAGCTAGCTATATAATATAATATACTTCTCTATTTACTATATATAAGGCTATTATAGAGGCTATTAGAAATAGAATTACTCTATCTAATATACTTTAAGCTAAAGCTATAAAAACTAGTTAGGCTATTACGCTCTATAATAAAAATATTAAATCTTATCTTATAAACTAAGTACTACGCGAACTAATAATTAGAGTAGTAGATAGTAAAAACGCTAAGCTTTCTAAGCGCTAGGTTAACTATATAGTCTAAAGTATTAATAGTAACTATAAATTAATTATAGGTAGCTTTATCTCTACTTAACTTAGTAAAGTCTATAATAAAGTACTTTTATAGACTAAAGTATAGCCTATAAGCGTCTAACTATTATAGTATAGCTCTTAGAAGAATAGAAAAATAACCTAAATTATTTCTTTTTTTATTTTAGTTTACGCTTTCTACTTATTTAGCTAGAGCAACTATTTAAAAGAAATTTAAAAACCTACTTATTTTACTATATAACTTTAGCTACTAAAGGTATTATAAGATTATAAACTATATAAGAGTAGTATACTACCCTAAGTATAGTAAGCCTTTAGCTATATATAAAAGCTTAGTTAAAAGCTACTAAGATATACTAAAGTACTCTAACTACTATAGCCCTTATAAAGCTATCTACTCTAATTATTCTATAGCTCTATTATAAGTAAATAGGCGTATAGTACGCTCTATAAAAAGAATACTATTAACTATAAAATAGTCTAGTTAATACGTAATATTAGTAGCTACTATAGCTACCGCGAATCTACTAATAAGTACCTCTAAAGAAACACCTATTAACTTTACTATAAGTAATATACTTAGGCCTCTAGTATAAAGTACTACTATAGTAGCTACTAATAAAAGAGGCTATTCTAAGCGTATAGCGCTTAAGTAAAATATAATAAGTAAGTCTAAAGCGCTAGAATCTTCTAGGCTATAATAATTAGCAGCGCTAATATAAGATTTTAGCCTTTATTAACTCTCTACTAAAAGCGTTAGGCTAAGAGACTCTAAGTATACTAACTCTTTCTTAATAGAATATATAGATACTAAAATAAGTACTAATTTAAACTTATATTAAGATAACTTTTAAATAATAATAGTAATTACCTATAGAACTATAATAGCTAGCTTTAAATCTACTAGTCTAATATAGCTAGAAGCTTACCTTACTATATTTCTACTCTTTAACTTGCTTAGAACGCTAAAATTAATATTATTTATATTTAAAAACCTTTACTATAACTAGTATTTAGATATCTACTTACTTAGGCTACTATATACTCTCTCTAGTAATTAGCTAGAATAACTCTAAGACTTAGAAACGTAACTACCTATAAGTTCTAATATATATCTAAAAAGTCCTTAGTTTTAAAGCTAATATTATTTATCTCTACCTTAGTAGAGACCTCTTATAGATAGAGGTTAATAGGTATTCTATTTTAAATTTCTACTAATAGCCCTTAGATAACTTAATATTATACTACTTAGTTTTATTAACCTCCCCTCCTAACTATCTTATTAGAGGGACTTAAATACTTAATATAAACTCTTTAAACTAAGCTCTATTACTACGTATAGTAAGTTAGAAGTCGCCTACTAAGTAAATTAAAATAATATTTCTTTTATTAGAGAGCCTAGGGAGCCTACTTATTACGCTAAGTATATTATTAATATTTTTTTTTTAAATATTTCTTTTACTAGAACTTTAGTGTAGGCCGCCCTATATTTAGGATCTAACTATAATACTTTAGTAATAGTTTTACCTAGCCGCGGCTAATAGGTCTTAGAATAGTATTACTATTACGTCTTTAACTATAACTTACTCTAGTTTACTAAGCTAGTTAAACTAAATCTTATTAGCCTTAGGCCTATTAGCTAAAACCTAATAGTATAATAAATTAAAGATAGTATAGTAAATGTTATTAAAGCTATAAATAACGCTATTAAAGTTACTAGTAAGCTAGTTTAAGAGTTAGACTACTTAGCGCTCTAGTAGATAAATAAGTACTAAGTATTATATAGAGTCTATATTAGAAATAAAGCCCCTAATAGTAAGCTACTCTCTAATACTACTAGAGCTTTTCTTACTAGAGTTAGGAAGGCTAAAAAAGGGTATTAGTAATACTATATTAATTTCTATACCTCTAACTAGGACCTTTATAGGCTAGTTAAGTAATATAAGATAATATATAACTAATTAGATACTCTACTAATTATTAATAGCTAAACTTTTACTATACTTTTAAAGAAGGCTAAAGCTCTATAAAAGGCTATACTAGACTATTTTTTAGTAGAAAATAACTTCTCTAAGCCTCTACCCCTTATAGATAAGACGCCTAATAAGTACTTACTCTAAAATACTTACGTTTCTATAGAAGAAGTTAAAAAGAGTATAATTAGTATCTCTAGTACTTTACCTAAGCCTAATAAAGTTACTATTAGGCTACTTAAGGCTTACTAGTTATATATTAATTCTTTATATACGCTATTTACTAGAGATATCTTACTAAAGCTTACTATAAAGATATATAAGGTAACGTAAAGATAGCTATAATCTCTAAAGTTAAAAAGAAAGATAAATCTTCTTTTTACTCTATAAGACCTATCGCTCTTATATTATATAAGTAAGGTCTTAACTAAATTATTATAAGGCGGATAGCCTATATTATTATAGCCTATAATATTCTTAGCTCTTAGTATAGAGGCGTACTATCTAAGCGCTTAGCTATAGATCTAGTTATATCTTTTATCTATAACGTAGAGATAGCTTAGTCTAAGTATAAGTATATATCTATAGCTACTATAAACGTTTAAGAGATATTTAATACGCTATTTAAGAATTAGTTTTTTTAATAACTTAAAGACTAAAGCTAGCCTTTAATTCTCTAGAAGCTTATTTAAAAGTTTTTATCTAATAAAACTATCTACGTAAGGCTAAGAAACGCTACTACCTTAGCCTACTCTATATACTATAAGACACTCTAAAGATTACTACTCTCGCTAGTCTTCTATACTCTCTATCTAGCTAAACTTTTAAACTAGAACTAATAATTACGCTTTAGGTATACTAATAATATCTATATCTATAAGACTACCTATTCTCTAGATAAGAGTACTACTTTACTAGCCTCTAATTTAAAGTTTATTAATAAATAGAGAGTAGTAAATAAAATTATATTTACTCTTAAGAAAACTAAACTAATTTACTTAATAAAAAAATAGGGCCTACTTTCTTCTTCTATCTAGCTTAATAATTAAGAAATTTACGCTATTCCTCTTAAGGCGAATAGAAGCTAAGTAGCTCTTTACTAGCTAAGAGTATAGTTAATAAGAAATTAATATTTAAACTTATATTACTAAATAAGTAGTAATTACTTAAAAAATCTCTTACTACCTTTAAAGTTTCGCGAATACTACCTATAGCCCGCCTACTATATCCTTTTATAAAGTAGTTATAACTTATATTATACTATTACTATTTTATAAAGCTAAAGCTTAGTATAAAAGAAAAATAAAGAACTTATAAATTATTAGAGCTTTCTAAGAGCCTACTATTAGTATCTATATTAAGTAGTACTTAGCTATAATAGACTATACTATAATAACTACTATAAGGGCTATACTACTAGCGTAAAGAACTACGCTAAACGCTATTATACTAAGAAAGGTTACTATACTATCTATAGTAGTAGCTTTAGAAGAGATTAAGCTCTAATAATTAGTATACCTACTAAGTATAGATAGTTTTTACCTACTAGTAAATAAAATAACGCTACTTCTTATTTAATAGAGTAGAAGTACTAAGGGCTACTAACGCTCTCTATTAAAAGTTTAATAGATAGGCTAGCTCTTTCCTATTATCTTTAGGCTAATATTAACTAATACCTAATATTTCTTACTAAGCTTATAAGAAGACTCTACCCTTAGCTAGGCTAAGGCTATAGCTATAGCCTCTTTTAAAGTATAGTAAGAGGCTCTTAGCCTAATAATAGTAACTATCTTCTTAGATAGCTCTAAGTAATAAATTAAAGGTTAAAGAATAGTAATCTATAAGTATACTATTTACTAAGGCTAGACTAAATTAATAACTAGCTAGAGCTTATTATATCCCCTCTCTTATATATTTAACATAGAAGTAATAAGAGCCTATAGAAGTTTTATATACGTAATCTATCTCGCTCTACTTAGCTACTAGGAGATTATACTCTATATTAATAGTACTTTTATTATTTAGGGTATCTAAAGATAAGTACTAGTATTATCCTAATAGGCTTTCTTATAGATATATAGTATTATAAATACCTATAATATATAAGTATAGTAAGTACTTAGATATACTAGTATCTCTAAAATAAACTAGTAAACTAAATAGTAGATAATAAAGCTAAAAACTTATATCTACTATTTAGTTAAGCTAATAACTTTATATATTTAGGCGTTAGATTAATTAGTTAAAGCCTACTAGAATAAGCTTACTATAACTAGTAGAATACTAAAAAAAGTAAACTATCTACTTAGTACTTATAATAGTAGCTATCTTACGCTACTAGATAACTACTAACTATACTAACTTTACTTTAGTATATATTAGCTAAGGCCCTAATAATCTACTCTAAATATAGGGACTTTACCTAGTACTACTAAAGATTTAACTATAAAGATATAACTTTAGAGTATATATATAGTAAAGCTAAGACTTCTAAATATATTATTTTCTATAGAAGGACTTAGTTAAAATTTTAATACTAGTTTCTACGCCCTAACGCCCCCTCTAGTATATAAGAAAAGGGGCTTAAGTATCTTAAGAAATTAATAGGCTAGCCTAATAAATTTATAGCCTTTATTAAGGTAATAAACTACTATAATAGCGTAATTATACTATAAATTTATTTAAATTTACTAAGACCTACTAAATTCCTTAGTATTTTTTAGTAGAGTACTAGCGGCCTAAAAGCTACTATTACCTACTTTCTTTTACTATTTCCTTATTATTTTATATTTACGCTTACTATTTTTCTATTCGTTCTTATCTAATATAGTAGTAAGCCGCTTTAATACTACTAAAAAGGTAGTATTACTATTAAATATAATAGGTATAAGAGGTATCTAGAGGCCTTCCTCCTCTTTTTAATATATATATAATTTACCCTAGAATAGGCCTACGAGGTAGTGTGTCACTACTATAACTCCTTAGCGGTGCCCGCCGGAATGCCCCCTAGGAGGTTACATATAGGCGTAAAACCAATATTATTATTATTATTATTATTATTAACATTCAAACCCAGACCGACACTTTGCGAAGGAGAAGGAGGGTTTTCAAGTCTAGATAAGCGTTAGCTAATATAAAATTATGAAAGTATCTCGAGCAAACGCCGTTGTGGTTAAGCATGTAAAGTGAGTGAGTGATGATCACCTGATCAACTATCACTCGGGCTACCTTTCGCCCAACTGAGATATCTGTGCAAAAGCTACTGCAAATGTATTCCAATCCACAAACTCGTCGGTACTGACCTCAAAACTGCCCCTTGGTACTCCAACTCATTTCTTCGTGATATTGGTGCCCGTCGTCACTATATCAATCAACGAGACGTTCAGTCTTTCAGATCAAGCGGAGGCTTCGGAACAGGTTCTCATTGTGCCAATGAACAAAGTCGGATTTGTTGTCTTTAGTATCAATCTGCCACTGAAACAAAGGACCTTACAGGGTGCTCTGTGATCGTCATCGCCTCTATACACGGTGCAATCCTGACCCACATCCCACATCGTCCAATCCCCGATACAACGGACCCCCATGGTGGAGACCAGAAATCACAGCGACTCATAAGACTGGTCGCAGCTTTCTATAATCAAATACAAAATTATCTTCGAGATACGGACACGTATGCTATCTTTGCTATCAATAGCGGGAGCATCGCTTTGCCGCACCAGAAAACATCATCGAGGATAACATCCATAATGACATCCCAAAGCTGCACTACAGGGCTCTCAGCTGACCAATCAATTGGTCAGCTGCCGACTGCCGACCCCAAATCGACTAAGAACCAATTCTAACCCGTCTAACCCTCGGCGCTTCCGAGCCCCATCCTCCACCGCCATGGCCTCTCCGACGGCTCTCCCGCCAGTCCCCCCACCCGTCAAAAACACCAGCCCTCCACCCATTGAAATCACAACGCTAGCCCGAATATGTCGTATTGGAGATCTTGACGACGATGCCGTCAACCGATCTTTCCACGATGACCTAGAGTCATTTGAGCGAAAAGGGCATCGTTTGCTTGAACTTTGGCCCGTCCTCTTCTCCGCCGTGCGTTACGCACGGCCCCAAATTATTAAGCTGCTGTTTTCTCGGGGACTAGCAATGAATCAAATGTACATCAAACAAGCAATTCAAAATAGATCAAAAGATGTCTTCCAGGCTTTCATCGAGAGCGGATGGGATGTGAATAAACCTTGGGTTAACTTCCACCCCCCAGTGCTTGCGTACGTCAGATACGCATCTTCTCAAGAATGAAGACACGGGAAGCTGATGCGCGCTAGCTGTTCCGTGGATGATATTGACTTCACGCAATGGTTCCTCGATCGAGGAGCGGATCCCGACGCTCAGTGTTTTCTGGACATCACACCATTATCCTTCGCTGTTCGTAGCGCTGAAATTCCAGTTATCAATCTCCTGCTTGACCGAGGTAGCATCCACAAGAGTCAGTTGGTGCATCATGCCGTGGAGAGGAGTGAGAATGTGATTGAGGTTTTGCAGATGCTGATCGCTAGGGGAGCGTCTATTAACCAAGTCCAATACTCGGAACACCTGCAGTCTTGGGGTCATGAGCATTTCAAGGGCTTGGGGACTCCGTTGCATAGAGCGGTTGAGCTGGGGAGGGGAGATGTGGTTGAGTTTCTACTCAAGATGGGTGCGGATCGAGACGTGAAGGATACGAAGGGTCGGATGCCGTTGGATGTTGCGAGGGAAGTGGGGGATGAGGAGCTTGTCCGCTTGCTTGAGCCGGTCTGAGGTATCAACGCATCGATAACTTCCATCTCAAGTGTTCCATGTAGGCTGTTTTCAAATCTTCGGCCTCTGCAGTGTTTAGCTTTTCGTATTGAAATGCGTTCGGCGGGTTACATGCCGCATTCGTGGTGGCGGCGAAGCAGGTGTTTGTATTGATGTTACTAGTATCTTGCCGTCGATCGATGTCGCAAGGCCTGATGAACAACACTTTTGAAGACGTCACACATGATATTTGCTCTTAAACTATTCCTTTGTTGTTTAAAGAAATATCTATTTCACCAAAATTCAACCCGCATGATGCCATGTATTCGCTCTTACGGGTCACCTTCCGAAATTGTAGATTTATCATTCAATGGGCTGCGGCTGGGTTGAGACCAGCAAAGAATACTCATCTGTTCTTTCTGAATCTGTCATAAACATTATCCATTGCTATATGTCGGAAACCGCGCGTATTCAAAAGCTTCTTGCTGCTACTGTCATATCTTCCTACTACGATATATGTGTAACCTGCATTGAAACCCCGGAGTTGCACCGTATGAATGTCACGGCCGTACTTTGAGCCATTATTACCAATTCCAGTCTGACTTCCGATTAGATCATGATAGCATTGGTGGTTTAGGCCGGACTTGTATAAATAAGATGTACACACCTTGCTTCGGCGTCTTCTTTGTCCGCGAGACCAAAAACCCATATTTCGAAATCACTTCTTTCCCTTTGAATGGCGGCTTCGTGGAGCACTCTTCTCCTAAAACACGAGCTGGGTGCTATATGTGCGCTTTGTCTGTTTCTCCTATGTATGCAGCTCTACATTCCACTCTCTTTGTCTTGAATAACCTGTCTTTATCCCGTGTACATTGAGAAAGATTCTCTTATGCAGTATTAAGACACGTATTCTTAGCTTACCAAGCTAGATAGCTATGGACTACCTAGCACTACATACTCTGTACTAAGCTTTTCGACTTGTCTCTTTAATAGTTGGGACAAAGACAGAGTGCAAAGGTCGCGGGTTCTCTAGCTACTTCCAAAGGAATGATACAAAAAGAGCTTGTGGTATCTTCCAAGGTTGGCACAAGATGTTGATTCTGGTGTGCCGAAGCTTAGTCACACCACGTCTTTAACAAATTAAAATTATTTGTGATGAAATAAGTCCATATAACTACACGCACGATTTGGCCTCTTAGTCTAAAGTGTCCGTGTTCTACGGCTAACTTTGAATCGTCAATTTCGTTGCTAGAACGCCGCAGCCCCCCAGTTTTGATCGCACTCTGATGTTCTGCCTAGCTGCGGCTCGTGGCTTATTCGTCTTGTCAGTTTTCTTCTCTATTTGTCGTTAGTTCATACATAAATGTCCACTTTAAGATAGAGTGACAAAAGTGGGTCAATCACTACGCCGCAAGGCTGAGGCTGAGACTGAGGCTGAGGCTGAGGCTGAGGTTTACGCAGTGCTTTAACCGCTGTTCTACCGGTACCCCGCCGCGCTGTAGGCATCCAGCATGTCCTCCAATTTGCGCACTCGTATCACCGCCTGTCGTTCTCATCACCTCACTACCTGCTAGTACAAAGTGTATTAACCCCTGTAAATTATCGCGTCCTACAGCTTTACACTCGCAGCGTTCCACAGTCACTATTACCATCTTCCGTGGTGAACCAACCAACTGACCGAACCAACAGCTCGGTAGATACATTCCTCAATTCAAGATCTTTGCCGTTACCTGATACTACGCTACGATCCACGGCATCATGCGGCTCCTATGTTCTACGAGTGATGGAGGGCTGAGCTTAACGGACGAAATGTTTAATGACCGTGATATCCCACCTTATGCCATTCTCTCACATACCTGGGGAAGTGAGGAAGTTAGTCTTGAAGATATCGTCGAGGCAAGAGGGAAACCTAAGGCAGGGTACGAGAAGATACTTTTTTGTGCACAACAGGCTACAAAGGACGGACTACAACACTACTGGATAGATAGCTGTTGCATCGACCGATCAAACAGCGCCGAGCTTTCAGAAGCTATCAATTCCATGTTTCGCTGGTATCAGAACGCAAAATGCTGCTATGTTTACCTTGCCGACGTTTCGAAAAATAGCTTGGAAAAGACGACAGGTTCGACTGGAGGCTGGGTATCCTCATTTAGAAAAAGCAGGTGGTTTACCCGAGGCTGGACCCTACAGGAACTCATTGCTCCAAGCAGCGTTGAGTTTTTCACCAAAGAAAGAGAGTATCTAGGAGACAAGCAGTCGCTTGAAGAGATGCTCTATGAAATCACTGGAATACCAATCAAGGTCCTTCGTAATCAAACATTGAGAGACTTCAGTGTAGAGGAACGATTTTCTTGGGCAGCGACACGTGAAACAACATACGAGGAAGACATGGCATATTGCCTTCTTGGCATCTTCAACATCCACATGCCGCTTTTGTATGGTGAAGGGAAAAAAACGGCAATGAAGCGGCTTCGAAGCATGGTTGAAAGCGCTAGAGACGGCCCAACAGGTGCTTCCCTTCAGTTGAAATTTTCAGGATTGAGACAATGGCTATCGGTCCCTAACCCTTCGACACAACCCCAACTAGCGCTCAAAGGACGAGTTCGGGAGGTATGTCTCTGGGTGCTTGAGAGCGACAAGTATGCCAGATGGAAGACTGCATCTGCGTCGATTCTATGGCTGTACGGTAGACCAGGATCTGGCAAAACCGTCATCAGTACTGTGATTCTCCAAGATCTATTGGAATCCTGCACCTCTCGCTCTACCGGTATATCTGCCCATTTCTATTTCAGCTTTCGCAGCGTGCAGATGCGAAGTCCGGAGGCATTGTTGCGTTCTTTGGTGTGTCAGCTTTCGCAAAACTGTATTCGAATGCCAGCAAGTCTCGATATACTCTTCGCACTGCGCGACACCGACCAAGCGTTGCCATCCCTAAAAACACTCTTGGAAGTGCTCCAGCAGATGATACTGGAATTTCCCCAGGTCTTTATACTTGTTGAGGCTCTCGATGAGTGCATGCTGCGTCCAGAGCTAATGGGCGTGCTTGCAACAATGGCTGAGTGGCAGCTCCAGAACTTGCATTTGCTCATCACGAGTCGCGGAGAGCAGGAAATTGAAAACGTTTTGAAAGACTATGCAGGCGAAAAATACACCGTCGACATCGATAGCGCAGTCGATCATTAGCACTCAGCGATATTTCCGACATCGGTATCATCTGACATGAGGTTGATGCATGCTGTCGTCAACACCAAGATGAAAGTCTTGTAGATTAGCCCGGATGGCTCCATTTATGTACCTTGTTGATAGTCTTGACATTGCGGCGGCATCAAGGCATTAGTAAAAAGATTATTAATTCTGCACAGGCAGGGATACGAGGTATTGGAGATAAAGCTTTGCATGCTGTAGAAGCTTTTCCAAGGCCAATAGTATGCGCCACATATATCACAAGGCTCATACAGACTCGGACATAGCGCGGAATTCATTACAACAGGATAAGACAGCACACAGACGCGCTACAGCGTTCCCGGTATGCTTGCTCTAAATAGCAGTGGTGTCCAAAGCCTGAGGAGGGAACATATCTTGGACGCACTGTCTTCCCAGAACCCCCGGTATCCATAGAGATGCTCGAAGCAGCAAGTAGACAAGGAGGTATCGCCAACGGCTCTTTCGAGGGCGTTGACAAAACGATAAGCAACATACTGAAATAGGATATGTATTTCTCAAACTATCTAGTCCATACATATGTACGAAAGGAAAATCCAATTGCCTGCAAGGCTCATCTGTAGGAACAATTTCCCATCCGGCACTAGTACCCGCACATATGAAAAAGAAGCAAGGCGGACAGCCTAACAGGCTCCCATGTACAACATCTCTCGTCCCTCCAGTATCCACATACGAAAAGAATTCAAAAGAGAGCAGCCTGCAAGGCAGATGACGCGAACCACACAATTGAACAAAGAAAATAAAAAGCCTGGAAGGCGAAAGAATAGATACTGAAAACGTGGAAAGAACCTCGAGGTAACACTCTGGAGGCAAGGAAGAAAGAAAGAAAGAAAGATAGAAAATGAACCACTCCACACATCTCAACACAAAAGCCGTTCCTCCCATCTCTCTCTCTCATCTCAATCTCAATCTAACATCCACAAAGAAAAGAACCCTCACACTCACCAAACCACCCACACACCCTCTTTCAGGAAACACATTCAAACCATAAACCGCTAATCCCACCAAACCCCCACCAAACCCTCTTACTATCGAAGTTGAAAAGAAGAAAAGAAAAGAATTCGTACATTATCATTAAAGCCCAGCCCAGCTCAAGCTTGCAAGTCGCAGGGGGGGCCCAGATCAAGAGCTCATGCAACTGACCTTTCCCATGCGCACACTCGCAATCAACTAAGGCGACACGGCATCCAACCTTCCAACCGCCTCTCTCGCATAAGTACGATCCCCTTGCTCACTGCCGCTACTGCCAGACGTCATAGCACAGTCATCACTGCTGTACTTTGAGCTGCTCTGACGGATTGGCATCGCAGCACTGCCAGGAATCTCAGTCTTGTCATGGCGGAAATGTCCGCTGAAGGAACTACGATCTGATGACTCGGGGGAGCTGGAACCCTGGTCGCGCTGGAGTGAAGCGTCCCTATAGCGCGAGTGATCGCCGCTCATGCGGTTGAGGAGGGAGATGATTTCTAGACTGGGGCTGCCCATTGGGAGTTGTGGGGATGGGGTTTTGGCGATGGTCGGGTTTTGAAAGGACGGGGGGTTGCGGAGGGGGAGGTCGGAGGAGGGTTGTGGGATGATGGGTGGGCGCGGTGCTGGTGTGCTGTTTGCGCGGGTACGGGGGGTCATGGTCTGGGGGAGGGATTGCCGTGTATTCGAGTGGCGGGATGGGGACCGAGAGTGGCTTTTCTCCGGGCGCGTGGGAATGAGTTCCCAATTCGGGGTGGGGGAATAAGGCTGGCTCTTTCGTGTACGTAGGGGACGTTTTTCACTGTTCATCTCAAGGTTGTTGAGCGCGTTCGTAACGGCATCACCAACGTCCACACTATTTAGCTGGTGGTGTGAGAGCTCGTAAGGCTGGTTGAGGAGGGTGGTGCGACGCGACGCGGGGTTGGTATGTTCCAGGACACGGTTTGTGCCTCGCGGTGGCGAATCGTCTGGCAGTGGCCATTCGGCGGGGATACCTGGCACCGGAGGCGCGTTTCTGAGGTTTCGTGAGCTGCGTTCCGCAAGCGTTGTCCGCGAGGATGAGCCTTCGAACGAGATGGTCGTGTGTCGGCTTCGTGAGGAATCACCTGATACGCGTTTGACCTTCCAGTTGCCCGTCCTCTCGTCTACTGCTAGAGTTGATTGGGGGTATCGCAGGGAATCGGCCAATGTCTGTGTGTCTTCAAATACTGATGATGGGTAGTTGTGTAGGGTCTCGTTAGAACCGTTATGGCGGTGTATCATTGGACTAGGAGCCGATACGTTCTTCTCGCTTCCGTGCAGGTTGACGCGACTTCTGGAGTAGTCACCCGACCTACGTGCTCCGTTGGGTACGTAGAATCGTAAATCAACGCGTACAATGGCAAACATGATGATGACAACGATTTCGGTAACAAAATTAAAGCAATAAAAGGCCGCCTTGGAAAGGTACCAAGGCATGATGACAGTGCCGCGTTGAATGTCGATCATAGGAATTGCCGGGATCCAAGCCAGGACGCAGCGGAATACCTGTCCGATTAGAAGAATAGAAACTGAAATTAGAAGGATCGTAATGTTGTTCTTCAGTCGCCCGGCGCCAAACGGGTCGACCTCTTTGCGCGGAACAATGAGTGAAATGGCCACGAAAATGGCTGGGGCAGCACAGAGAATAGTAAAGTATGTCTGAGCAATGACAAACATGTCGTGGAAGGCGTTCAGTTTTGCTTGGTCAGTGGTGAAGAACTGCCAGATTTGACTGATGACGAGCATGAGTAGACTGACGACCAACACGCCAAGACCGACTCTGTGGACGATGCGGTACGCGGTCGACCATCCCAGGTGAGGATGTAGCGAGCGGACGACGCGCTGGACAAAGAACCAGTTGAGCATGTACAGGATGATGGTGCCGACATAGACAAAGACGTTGGCCGTAATGGCAAGGCTGACGTTCCTAGGATAGTTTGCCCATGCTATCCTCAGTGACATTGTGATGATCCGAATCTTGCAGAGACCTATAACTGTCAGTCGCGGGGTAACACAGTTGAGGTGAACATGACATACCGAGTATGGCGCCATTGAAGATGAACTTGTGCCCACGATGCTTGTTACTCTTGAAGATCTTGATGTGAATGACACCAAACAGCAGATAGAGCAAAAGAAAGACAATGGCGACAGGCACATCAGGAACAATAGTCGGCGTTCCACCCAAGCCCGCATTGCGTGGGGCAAACGGTGGACCTACTTGCCCTGACTGTCCAGACTGTTATTCGTGTCAGTTGTGTTCTTCTTGATACATACATGATACGACATACCGGAGGACCATGCGCGTCTTGCTGCGAAGACATGTTGACTGTTCAGTGCCCTGAAACGTGGACTTGCAGAAGATCAATGGAAAACCAAAAAGGTCTACTATGCCGCGGGGGACGACATGGTGTATATCACGTCGGTACGATAAGGCGGTTCCCTCAGCCGAGACAATAGCTCGACCTGCTTAGGTCAGGGCCAGTCGCCTCCATAGCCCCAAATAAGCATTAGATGACGACGGGCTAGCAGCGACGTTATTCGTGGTTCTCATTGGGAGAGTGGGCTATTCACGTCCTGCATCCGGACCATCTAAGCCGTGCACGACGCCGCTTCACTGCATTGGGATTCCGGTTTGTGGATACGTACCGCCCCTATGGTACGCGAGTGATCCTTACGACGATCTGGAGCTTTCCATGCCTAAACAAACATGGGATTCTAAGAAGATGCTTTTGCGGCAATGTCGTACTTTTTGCGTGTCCCCTTATTTTGATTTTTTGTTCCATTCATTCCTGGCTCACGTTCAAAAGGACCTTGAGAGCACTGCCCGCCATGCCACGACATGCTTTCGGTGCACAAGACTCATGTATCTTGACGTTATCGAGGCACAGCGGAAAGCCAAAACCGGCTCTCCGCAATATTGCCGGAGAGGTGCATATAGTCTTCGCTCAACGTCGCGTAGAGGTGAGATCGGCGAAAACGTTGAAAGAAGCTCCGACCAAATGACGCGTGCATCGGCGTTGACGCGGGACATGGGCCGACGCACGCTTTCGTTCCTAATACGGCGCAGCATGTGAAATGACGGTTGCAAAGAACTTGACCCTGCATCGCCGCTGCATCAAAAAGCAGTTTGCTCCTTATCTTGCTTGTTAACACCTCACGGGGACGGAGTGAAAAAGTTCAATGGTGAATGCAGTGGCACGTGTCGCCTTGGACCCCTTTGACATCCATGGATACTTCGGCGCGGTGAAACTGATCGGAATGCTGCGACGGCCATGAACTTTGGTCTCCTGTTAGAAAGGAGAAAGAACGCCAACTTCACCAATTCAATCGCATCGCCAATGCTGCGGGCAACAAGGCAGACGACTCGACTCGACTCGTAGTAAGCTACTATGCCTCCCAAAACCACAAAACGAGCTGGCAAGGCCCCCACCTCCTCCAAGAAAGCCATCCCACCACCCTTCGCCCCAGCAGCCCCCGAGCTGTCCACCCTCCTCTCCACATTCGATCCTACACTCGTCTACATAGCACACGTCGACCCGCATCCGGCCTGGTTCAAGCGACGCATCTTCACCGTCCCCGTCCTCTTAAACAGCAGCATCGTACTCCTCCTCCTATGGCGCGCCTACTCCCTCGGTCCCCATTACTGGGATATTATACAATCTGTGCTCGGAAACCACAATGAAACCACAATATACTGGGACTCTACACCCTGGCGCTCTCTAATCTGGCAGCTGGCCAAGCGCATGGCCATGTTCATGCTAGATTTCGTGCTCTTCCGCTTCGTCGCACTCTGGCCCTTTTCCTTCTTCATCGAGCAGCCCGGGAACCCGGTGAGCTGGCGATGGAGCGTGGGCTTCAGGGACGAAGAAGTCTATGTGCGTGTCAGCCGGGGCTGGGGCGCCAAGGACCTTTTAGGAGAAGCAGAAGGAGGAAGTGGGCGAGCGGGAAGCGAGAATCCCTTTTTCAAAACTAGGGTCCTGCCCGCTGTAGACCAGAAACGGCTCCGAGAGAAGACTGGATATATGCTCATGGACGCGGATTTCGACCTCGATTTCTTCGGCATGGTGGCTGCGACACAGCTCCTCGATCGCAACGACATTTCCCTCGATCACCTGCGCAAATCCGTCTTCGTATACGTGGGCGATCCACAGACGGAAAACGGACAATGGGCGGTGTGGGAATGTGCGAAGCTCGACGAGGGCTCGGAGACAGAGGCGAGAGACAAGGTCATAGCATTCAAGGATAAACTGACGGCAATGGGCAAGGAGAGCTTGTTCTTTCGCTGGGTCGAGCTCATTCAGTACGAGAGCAATGCGCCCGGGGGGTTCACGCAGGAGAGGCAAATCGAAGCAGCCAAGAAAGTCAAAACAATGTTTGAGAATGAAGGGGTCGACTTCGAGGCTTTCAGCAAAGAAATTGGCGGTATGGATGGAATGGCTGGTGTGTAGCTTGTTTTCCGCCTTGGTGGTGTTGCAAGGAAAGCGGCTGTGCCGCAGTGTTCCTATATCGCGGTGATACCCTGTGTCGTCATATCTGGAAGAAGACGCTAGACCATACACTGTTCTTCACAGATAGCTTGTCCATCTTCCCCGTGCGTGTGCCTTAATCAGAATTCGTTACAAAAAAGCACTTTGGTGTGCGGTCGGATGGGAAAGCGACATGCGAGACCAGGACTCACGCTGGTACGGAAGCGAAGAATCGATCGATCAGGACCCTCAGTCATACCAGTGTGAGCACCGGCCCGTGATCTATTGTTTTACCCTTGACAAGTTCCCCAATTGTACAACCATACACGAAGCAGTTCCCCGACCATGTTATATGCCATCTTTCCAGAACCTAGCATTGAACCCTCACAGATTAGTGTTTGCTGAGTATCGAAGGAACTGTGCCACCAAACAAGATTCCGACCTGATCGCCCTTTGTCCAGGACTAGTCTGCAGCCCAATGTTTGATGTGACAAACAAGCAACGTGTGTGTGTGTCGCTCCAGGAACCGAAGCGCGGATCTTCATAAACGCAGCCATCTTGGCAAAGCCAGTACTCTCAACTCTAGTTCCTTCTTGGTTTGACTTATCTTCCTGCATGCACAAGGGGGAATTGTTTTGACATTCTACACGGCAGTACGCTGACGCTGTTCTTGCTCAATCCCTCCAGCGTCTGCTTAGCGTCCAGTGTACAAGTGCGGACGTCTGACGCACAGGCACATTCAATAAACAGTTGGGAATCCCCTGTTCGATATGCAGTCAAGAAATACAATCGATGAGCCTTTAAATGACTGGTGTAAACCAAGCTTTGGCTTTTTCGGCTGTCGGCAACCTCCATGTCTGGTTTCGTAATTCGTTGGTATCTCCACCTCACCTACCCCATCAATTGTTGTATGATCGTCTAGCCTGTTGGGGCCTACAGGTTTGTTCGAAAGATTCCAGATAAATAGCTCATCGGTTTTGGCATTGGTAGATGTGATGAACATAGGACCAGTACGCGGAAGTGAAATAAATGAACATTTTGAATTCGTCTCATTGACGATGGACAGCCGCCTGGTAAGACGCAGTAAATACAGACTGGGCCTGCATAGGAGTACTCAGCCCCCATTGTAAAAGCCGTACTGGTCGAATTGAACAGACGATGTGACGTCGCTCGCCGCAAATGAGGATGACTGCATGGGAATATATTCGCTGAAAAGATCGGCCATGCTAGCCTCGGGCCCAAATCCAAGGTTCTGCATAAATTGCGGTTGATCGTCCGGTCTGGTTGCTCTGTCTAGCGACGCCAGCTCATCGAAGAAGCTCTCAAGGTCGTTGATGGGTTCTGTATAACGCGTGTCTGACTGCGAGGGGCTAGGTGCCATGAGAAGAGGTTCAATAGTCGAGTGCGAATCTGGAAAGAAAAGGTTCGGGGTATTAGCGGGTAGTTGGGCCATAGGTTGAGTATCGGGGAAGATTGATTGCAACGGATCTGGGTTTGCAGCTTTCAACGCATTCCTTTGATCCCTGAAGGGCATAAAGGTGCTCTCGTGTGTTTGCGTTGTGTTCGGGATCTGCTGGTTCGGCCATTGTGCCGTAATCTTCTCTCGCAACTTTTGCAAACGTGTACGATTTGCCTCGTTCAGAACAGAGTAAATAACCTGTCTGCAAACGAATTCCAACAAGCTCTTGATGGGAGGTGGTATGTGTTGAAGCCCCAACTGTTGGCAACAGTGCTCTAGGACGTCAAGTAGCCGATGAAGACGCAAGTCGGAAGGACTCGAAGCAAAGCAAGCAACATGATACGTTGCCTGCAGCAGAGCCAAGGGTGGAGTCAAGAAGGGTAATGGAGGCTCGATATCCAGGCATGCTAGTTGTGTAGGCAGAAGCACTTCCCACCTCTCAAGACGTTCGCGAAAGGCATCTTTGTGAGATGGAGTCTCTGGGTTCTGGATGCTGGAGAGTATATCGACAAGTTCGAGGATGTTGTTGAATGTGCTGAGAGCTAGTAGAGGCGACCTCCTTCCATCAGGCGACGGGCCACCGAATCCTGACCATGGCTGCCATTCCTCCAGGCCGTTCTCATCAATGGCACCAAGATGGTTGAGCTCGGCTTTTCGAACATAGGGTCGTCGATTGAGCTGGAGTGCAATCATGCTCTCGAGCAGGAAACAGCCATAGTGTATATGCTTGTGCCTAGGGTCGGTCAAAAGTATAGGCTGGTCTATTACCTGTAGGGCTCTCGAAGCAAATCCGATGAGAAGCCAGGCTGCTGCGGTTTGTGACTGCGTCATATTGAAGACAGCCAGGTTTAAAAGCGCTTTGATATGTCCAGCTTCAAACTGGCCCAGTTCGCTGGGTATCATAGACTTTGCATTCTCGTACGACTTGGCTGCCATTGCTGAACGAGTGCTTGTTGAGGCTTCGGAGTTCGTGCTCGTATCATGTAGTAAGGCAATTGCCAAGATGCTCCATAACTCAGCATAAGAGCCAGAGTCCGGTTGCTCGGAAATTGCAGGGACGCCCTGTAACGGGTATGAGTAGGCGGATTTCAACACATCATGCTTCTCACATATTGGAAGCCAAGATTGGATGTGGGTGAAGTAGACTTCGAAAAGCTTGTAGCTATCCGTTGGCATCAACACTGACGGACGTGTTGTTGTAGGTCCTTGCGGCGCCGTATCCGGGTGTTGTAGACCAGAGGAGACGGTAACAGCTGGCTCATATTCGGTGCGTTCCCTACGATGGCCAACATTGGCGACTGGAGCCTCTTCAGCGTCTGAATCTTCATCACTACTGTGAGAGAGGTAATTAGGTTGTTCATGCCTCGAAGTTTCTCCGCCAGATAGCTGCTTATCCACATTCGTGTAGAACTTTGCTTTGCGCCATCGCCTGTGAAGCTTGTTGGACTCTTTCGAATCCCGACTCAGTAGCAGTGAAGACGCGCCTTCCTTTGCCAACTTCTCATTCAGAGCAACCTCATTTTCTGCGTTTTGTTGGAATAACCACGCAAGTGCCAGCTCCAAGGTGCGGATATAACCAGGCTGTATACCTCGTTTCTTAGGGTTTGCCGTATACGAACACTGTCTTGAAGCCCCAGAACAGGTGGAGCATACTGGTTGTATTCCATCGCACTTCTCACGTGCGAGGCGACATTGGTCACATGCTCTTGATATCCGGGTCTAGTGCCAACCCACCCAAGTCAGTACAAGACTCATCCGATCCTGCACATCGAAATCACTCACACGTTTGGCAGGCTTCTCTTCCGGCTGAGGCGCGGAACGGCGCTTTGCCTGGCTTTGTGCAGGCATGAGCCCGTGGCAAGTGAGTAGGTAGGACTTGACGAAGTACCGAAACTAATACTAGGCAAGAAATGGCAATGACGCCTCTACATGATTCGCGTATGGGTTTCCTGGGGCTGAATGAGTTCATGTAGAGTCGCTGGTAGCGCATGATGCACACTCACAGCTTCACGTTTCACTAGCGCCGCGGAGCTCAACAACCGTAAAAGCCGGGGGTCTGGGCCTAGAGCGATAGTTGACGGTTAGGAATTGCGCATTTCCAGGGTTGCGAGCGTGTGCGGAGAGTTGTTCATCGGCGTGAGTTCGGAAGGGTGGGGAAGAAAGCTTATCCGGAGCTTGCAACATGACGCTCAGGCATTAGCATTGCACCACACCACCACCGCGACATGCCTTTTCGTAAACTCAGCTTGTATTGCAGTTCTCCCGGAATCCTCCCTTACTGCCCAGGCTGACCATATCCTTTCTTTCTTTGTGACTCTACCATGCACACCTCTGGACGTCGCAAACACATATGCTTCAGTAATCTGCTCACATAACCTTTCTTCCTGAAGGAACTTGAACAATCCCCCAAAATACCGATACCTGTTTCGAAATCCCGTTGTTTCTATATCGCATCAACAAATTCGTTACCATGGCCTCAGCAGCAGTAGGTACAAAACGCAGTTTTGCGTCGTTGAGCGACGATGATCGAGAAGGCAACAACTTCTTTCGCCAGGACAACCTGGGACCGCGAGAGATGTCTGCACTCAGAACTAGAGAATCTCACCAAAAGCAAATGCCCGAAATAGGTGGCACACGTAAGAAAGAATCGGTGGTTGATTTGGCCGCATATTAACGAGCAACAGCTTCCGCAACCTCTAGTGTCCGTTCCACCCCTCGCGCGACGCCCAGTCCTGGTCACCCAGAGAGCTTTGGCCGCCGAGCGTTCAAGACGGATGCGTCAATGGTACTTCTGGGTATGCCTGGAACGGGCAAATCTACCCTGGCAGTCATTGCCTCAATGGCATGCAGACGGCGCGTTGTCGACATGGACAACATGTTCCTAGAGACTACCGGCTTCTCGACTGCCAAATACCGGAAACAATTCGGCCCTGCCAACTACAACTTGAGGCAGGAGGAGCTTTTGCGTACTGTCCTCCGGAAAGATGACCGTGGTACAATCATTGTCTGCAACGGCGTTTCTCTGGAGAGGAAAAGTCAAGCCCTGTTGCAAGACTTTGGTCGAGCACACCCGGTGATCCTTGTGCAGCGCGACCTTTCCAGTATACATGACTACTTGGGGGGGCCCAACTTACAGAGGCTCAAGGATATGCTATCCTTGACGGCGCCTGTCCTTCGAGGCTGTTCCAACTACGAGTTCTACAACATCTCTGAAATGAAGACTACTAGTACAGATGCGCTCCCTGAACACCCAGTGGCTCCCGCATTTCTTACACTAAAGAGAGCACAAAGAACGTTTCTCAAATTTCTGTCATTAATCACCACTCCCGAAAATCCAAACAGTCCAGCGAGGATGGTGATACCACCACTGGAGCCTGGATACCCACTCGCCGATGTAGCGATCGAGCGTCGGAAATACACATGTGCCGTCCAGGTGTCGAAAGAAGAAATACTGGCCGAGGACGCCGATATCCAGAGTCTTGAAGTCGGATCAGATGCCTTTGAGGTTGTTCTTGATCTGAGCCAACAAAGCCGGGCTGCCGACCTCATGGACGATGTGAGCACTTGCATATCAAAGGTACGGAGAAGCACCGTGGTTCCCATCATATATCACGTCCTTCCCACATCAACTGCAGATGGCAGTCGGACGCTTTATCTGCAGCACGTACATCATGGGTTGAGATTGGCACCGGAATACGCAACTATCGACCTGTCACTAGATCCTCGCGTGCTCGCAGATGTGATTGCCAGTCGGGGTACTACTAAGATTATTGGCCATTTGCATACCGAAAAGACTTGGGATGATCACTTTTGGGTCACACAATACGAAATGGCTGTGCGTCTAGGGTGCTCTGTCGTTCGCTTCACTCGACCGGCAGTTTCTGTCGACGACGACATCTCAGTTCACAGCTTCAGCTCTCGGATGGCAGCGCATGATTCCGGAGTCCCTATTGTCTGCTACAACACGGGAAGAGCCGGTCGCCGTTCAGTATGTTTCAACCAACACCTTACTCCTGTTGTAGCAGCTTCAACAAGAGACAGCGCCGACATCACAACATCAGTCGCACAACACCCTCGCGATTCATGGCTTACTGCTAAGGAAGTGACACGAGCCCTCTATACTTCGTTCACGCTCGATGCGATGAAAATGTACATTATCGGCATACGCATAGGATACAGTGTTTCGCCGGCAATGCATAATCTTGCGTATGAAGCATGTGGCATGCCTCACGAGTTCATCCGCATCGAGAGTCCTTCACTGAACAGCCTCAAGGAGCTCGTGCGTAAGCCCAACTTTGGCGGCTCTATCGTCATCCAGCCTTTCAAGATGGAAGTGATTGCGCTCGTGGACTCACTAAGCCAACATGCCCGGGCTATTGGGGCTGTCAACACTGTGATACCTGTGCGGCGACGAAATCCAGATGGTAGCCTTCCCAATGACGTAGGGATCTTCCAGGAGCGCATGAAGTCTGGGCCAATTCAGGCACTCTACGGAGACAATACAGAATGGATTGGACTTCGGTCTTGCGTACGGAGAGGCCTGTCCCCTGCTAATGCGGTACGACCCACGTCCTGTGGGCTTGTCATTGGGGCTGGTGGCATGGCAAGAGCAGCTGTTTATGCGCTGTTACAGCTGGGGGTCATGAACATTGCCATTTTCAACAGGACGTATGAGAAAGCGGAAAGTCTTGTCGCACATTTTAGCAGGCTTGCCCAATCCTCAATAGGCACAGGCACAGGTACAGGCATTTGGTCGCCAAATACACAACAAAGACGACCAAACTTTGTGATTCTCAAGTCGCGAGAAGACGCATGGCCTGAGCATCTTCGTCAGCCTACCATCATCATTTCATGTATACCCGCGGATCCGATAGATGATAGACCAGCAGCGCATTTCACGCTTCCTCGACAGTGGATGGAGAGTCCCACAGGTGGAGTTGTGATGGAGACGGCCTACAAAACACTCAACACACCGTTGATGCAGCAAATGGTGAATGCACCCAAGAAGCTGTGGACATATATGGACGGTCTGGACTTTATACCCGAGCAAGCCTTTGCTCAGTTTGAGCTGTTTACGGGTAAGCGGGCACCACGGCGGGTGATGCGTGAAGAGGCGTTGCGGGCGTGGAGAGACGAGCAGGGCAATAGCGATATGGAGATGGTGAGGAGGAGACTAAAGGCGATTGACGATCAAGAGCCATGATTGTAAATATCACTAGAAGCAAATAATAGGTGGTGGAGCTATAATCACAAGGCGCAACTCTGTGTGCCACCACTCGGCTCGGACCACAATCCCTGTCGCGATCGATAGCGCACGTGCTCGTGAGAGGCACGACGCGTCGATTGAGCGACAACAATTGCACAAGCCAATACATGGACGCCTGTATCCACACGAAAACACGCCATAACGACACGTATATCTGACTTCACCGCATCCAACGTATCCATCGCGACGCAGACTACTATGCACTATTTCGACCAGACTACTGCACGGCAATGACCACGCGCCAGCCCCTCCAACCGCTTTCCCCGCCGTCCGCCAACTTGGGCAATACACATTACGCACACCTCGAGAGAGCCGCAGCCAGTCGGAGAGCCAATGGGAATCGCGCAATGGAGGAAAGAAACCACGACGACGACGACCACCACCACCACCAGGAGAACATGCACGACGCAGCTTCCGTCGTATCAGGCCTAAGCTCGCTGGAAAACGAGGCGGACGAGTTTGAGAAGCTGATGATACAAAATGAGCGCGACGAGCGGCGCTTGAGTCAGGCACTGGGCGGCAGACCCCAAGCCTTTAGAAAGGCGCGGACACATCCACGCGTGGGTCTGACGCTTGAGAACCTGGAGAGGAATAATGCGGCTGCTAGCGGGACGAGCGCGCAACCCAAGTTTGATAGCCCGCCGAGCAGTGGAAGCGCGAGGAGCGGGCCGGCCATACATGCGCCGGCCACTTGGGGGAGGAAAGGCAGGACCAGCGCGAGTTGGATGCGCACAATCACCTACGACGAGGAGCAGCAGCAGGCCGACGACGCCATGAACAACCATAGCCCGCTGTCGCACAAGACATCTACACATGGCACACCGCGCGTCGACCAGTCGCAAGAATGGGACCTTACCTTTGAGCTCAACGAAGCTTCCATGATCGCTTCAACCCCGTACATACCCAGGAGCACCAAGCTAGACGACATACGCCAGAGGGAGATTGAGGCCCAGAAGGAACAGGCAGTCGCCGCAGCCCGGCCGGAGAGGGTGCGGGAAGCCTCTCCAGAAGACGCAAACCGACGACCGCCATCTATGCGGACACTGGACAGCGTAGCGGATAGCACGGCTACAGCCGAGACAACAGCCCAGGCAGGACCATTGTCCAAAACGAGGCGCGCGCGGACAAAGTCATGGCAGTTGATGGGCAAGTCGCAGCCGGTCACGGGCATGGGCAGTGAAGATCCGCCCGTGGCCATGTACAAGAGCGCTGAAAACATAGCGGCCGTGGATCGTGAAGTGATTGCGACAGCCAAGAACGGCCCGGCCAAGCGCATGCCATATCGAAGAGAGGACTCGCAAGATTTACTGCGTCGATTAGCGAGAGCCTCAAACACACCAAGCCCACAACGCGTAGAACCGTCACGACCATCGACAGCAGCAAACAGCTCACAGACAATGCCTCCAGACGCGGAGCGCACACAATCAGAAAACAAAGAGACGCCGAGTGAAGCTCCTGTTCCTGCGGGGTCCAAGTCGGAATCAATACCAGAGCAGAAACCGGAAGGAGCACCCCGTGAAGCTGAGGCTGAGGTTGAGGCTGAGGCTGAGGCTGTGGCTGATGCTCCAGCTAAACAGCCGCCAGAGTCGTTACCAGATAATGACGCAGAGTATGTGCATGTAGATGCTACACCGCTTCCCAAAGAGCGGCCTGTCTTGGATGCAAAGACGCCAATGGTGACCGGTGCTTGGGTGGACACCCCAGGTCTACGTACCATGTCAAGACCGGTCACGAGGGAAGGAGCATCGTCACGTTCACTTTCGCCCCGAAAGAGAAGTCCAAAAGGCAGTCTTCGCAGGAATGCATCATCCGAAAGGCCCGCATCGATACCAGAAGCAGAAGAGACAGCACCCACGAACCTCTCTACAGAAGTCATCCGCCCCAAACTCCCCACCTCCGCACTTCAGGCCGTCGTCGACTCAGCAAAATCCAAAGGTCGACGAGAATCTGCCGACTACGGCGACTCAACCATAAACTCCCTCGAAGAACTAATCACACCCTTACCCGACAGCCCCGCCCCAGAAGAAGACACACTCCAGGGTCTCCCCTTACCCACCAGCTCCCCCCGCAACGAAGCCGAACGCCAAAGACAACAAGAAGCCCTGCACCTCCACCGCATGGCCGACCACCTCCGCGCTACCCGCACCAGCCTCCGCGACGCCAGCCGCGGCATGAAGCGCGTCGAGGACCAAATCGTGCACGTGGAAGATGGCGAAAACGGGGAGAAGATTGCTGTCATTAGTCGCTCCTGTCCCTGTACATCTGCCTCTCACCACATGCAAGACTTTTCAATGTGGGAGTGGTGGAAAAGCTTGTTTTGGGAACAAAAGTTGAAGACATCACGGTACATGTCACATAGCGGGTGGAGAGTCTGCGGCGGACTTACCGGGTTGAGTATTTTTCTCATTGGATTGTTCATGTGGTGGGTTGGTGAGGAGATTGCTTGGTACGTCACGTCAACACATGCACCTTTCCATTCTGTTTCTGTTTTTTGGGGATCACTTTACTAACCCTGACAACAGTGAAATATACTGTCACCCAACCTACGCATACTCGTCGCCTTACCCCTTCAGTGTCAAGCCAAACGCCCCCAAATACCCCTACGTCTTACCCACGCTCGTCTACCGCTCCTGTATCAGGGATTGGTGGGTCCCGATTTCCTCTTTTTTCGGCTGGATCGCGGCGACGGCCTGGGCTTGTGTTTTTGGGTTCCAGGATGTGCAGGGTGTGGGTGCGTATCAGGCTGGTGCTGGGTATGCGGGTGTGGGTAGGAGCTCGGTGGGCGTGCAGGGCGTGAATGGGGGTGTGAGGGAGAATCGGTGGGTTAGTGAGGAGGCGGCGAGGTTGATGGAGGAGAAGGGGTGGGAGGCGAGTATGTTCAACGATGAGGTGCTGCCGAGGAAGTGAGGTGTGACTTGACCGACTGACTGATTGTTGTTTTGCATTGTTTGGCGCAAGCTTCTTTGGTGTTTTTTTCAGCGGGTCTCTCTCTCTCTCTCTCTCTGTGGGCATTTGGATTTGGCGCGGCGTTGTCCTTGTTCTCTGTTGTTGTTTTTTTCACCTAGGTTATGGGGTGTTTGGATTTCGTCTTACAGAATTGGGGGAGCTGGAGTCGGAGTTGGAGTTTGACAGTTTTATCTGGTCTTTTTCTGTCTGTCCACTATCATTATCACTAGCTACACCAACCATCCCTCATAGTTTGGATAGCCAACGCAGACGCAGACGCAGACGCAGACGTAGACGCAGCACGCGCAAGTTACTCATCATCAACCTCATTTCTCCCTCCCATACCATACCAACCGCTTACTCTTGCCATCCCATCCCATCCTCTACCTTGCTTATCCCCGCGTATCCATCCTTATCAGCACACTAACCCGCTTTCGCTCCGGTCCGCCCCAAACGCGGGGGTTCCCAGCTCCACCAACCGCGACGGGGTATACACCAGGATGGGCAATTCGTGTCCCCCCACCTGTTGATGTCATATGCGTTTATGGCGTTTATGGTCGCATACACGCCCAGGGCGGTACTTGGGGTTGGGGGCTGGGGAAGATAAGAGGGGTCCCGTGATGGTGGCGGATATTGGTGGATAGGGTAGGTTAGGTTGATTGGGAGGGGGTTATGTAGGTACGGTATGTATGTCAATATGCACGCCCTTTGGGGTGGGGATCAGCTCGCGTGTGTGTGTGTGATGTCCGGTGTATAAGACAAAGTCTAAGCTATCGCTGCGTGTTGTTGTTGTTGCTATATATTGTGTTTGGGAGTGGCGCAGAAAAGATGGGTTTGGAGTGGTACACGCAGTTTGTGTTGATTTTGCTGATTGGTATTTTGGGGGTTGGGGTGAGGATATGGCGGAAGAGCGGGGAGGTACGTTTATTGTACATTCGCATGTCAACAACTCTACGTTTGATTCCATCAATGCCCGTCTTTTTTTTGTTTTTCCCTGGTTTCGTCCTGTAGTCAAGCACGGGATCAAAGCAGAAATTCTCACTAACACACATACACCTCCCTAGTCCGCCTCCTCACAATACACAACATGGGACAAAAACACCACCTCCAAACAGCAAGATGTCGAAAACGAAAACAATAACAGTGATGTCTACACAAACATCACACCCCTCCCAAACTTCCACCTCCCCACCACACCCCCCCTCCAACTCCGCCCTTTTAAACCAAAATACCACCTAACCATGGCTCTCGAAAACTGCCCCATGTCCTCTCTCCTCGAACTCGACAACACCTACGCCGCGCGTCTCATCGAACGCCGCCATGTACTAGCGACTGAGCGACACGAAGCACTAGGCACCACACCTGCAGGACGAGATGCCGTACTCGAGTTTTACAAATGGGCAACCAACATCTACCTACCCGGGCGCTGGCCCAGCATCTACATACTAGACCACGCAAACGCAAGCCTCAAGAACACTATAACAAGCGAATCACTCCCCCTGCACATTCCCCACGACGCAGACCTAGCCCTGGAAATCCTAGGTGCAAACATCGACACGGAATTCTTGTTTCTCCTCCCTTCTCACACCCCGTCCTCTTCAGACCAGCAAACTTACCATCTATCCTCCTACATCAATACCTCCCCAGCTGGCTTCTCAACAAGGTCGAAACTCGGGCTCTCGCTTTCTGCGATCCACGGCCCCGTCCCGGGTTACGCGGCTAAGTTGGAGAAGAGCATGGATCGGTTTTTTGCGAGGCTGCCGGTGGGAAAGGTGGTGCGGAGGGCGAATTGGAGTGTTAGTATGAAGGGGGAGTTTTTCTGCTTGGAGGGGGCGCATGGGGTTGTTGGTGGCGAGGAGGGGGATGAGGAGGAAGGGGAGGAGGTGGATTTGAAAACGACGTTTGTGAGGTGTGAAAGACAGACGTTGCATCGGCTTCCTGTGACGGGGGCTGTGGTTTTTGCCTTCAAGGTGTGTTTTTCTTGTCTTTTTTACTCCTATCTGCAGTGTGCCGGAGTGCGAAGGCTGGTTGCTAACGCCTGGGGCAGACGTACATGTATTCGCTCCAGCAGCTGAGGGATGAAGGGAGTGGTGAGGTGCTTGCGGAGGCAATTGATGGCCTGGGATTGGGGAGTGTGCCTGCTATGACGGTATATAAGAGACAGGATGTTTGGGGGGAGAAGGTCAAGGCGTTTTTGAGGGGCGAGATTGGGATTGATGGGTAGGTAAGACAAGGAATGTAGTGGTTCTTTTTATCTTGGTTTGATCCTCCTAGTTAATGTTTTCTCGAATTCTACCAGTTTTGCCGTGAAATAGTCGTTATATCGTATTTTCCATTCCTTGGACACCCCTGCCTTTACAGCTCCTACACATGCACACATATCCATCCCCTCGACCCGTCCCAGCTAATCCCTCACAAACCCCCCATCACGCCTTCTCCTCCGCCTCCGGATGCCCCACCGGCACCAGTTTCCCCACCACCAGATATTTCTCCTCAAACCTCTCCTCCCACCCCCTCAACGCCTCCATCTGCTCCGCATCCAAATCCCCCAGCGTATCCAACGGTCCATCCAAATCCTTGGTCAACATATCCTCGTCGAAACTGCCACACGCCAGCCCGCGCGACGCATCCCTCCCCGCAAAATTCGCATACGGTCCCCCCGGGCCGTAGAAGTTGCGGCCAGCGGTTACGTCGAAGACGCGGCCCCGCACGGCCAGGTACACGGGCATGTTGTTCAGGCCATTGTAGGGGAAGAGCGTGGGTGGCGTGAAGGTGCGGAAGACGGTGGCGGGTGGGGCGCGGGGGAGCGTTGGGGGTGTGGCGGGTTTGAGACGTAGGTAGACTAGGAAGGCGAAGAGGGAGAGGAGGACGAGGTTGATGGGGGTAAAAACTGAGGCGCTAGGAGGGGGTTAGTCGGATGCTTGTTTGGATGGGTGGTGGTTTGGGTTTTGCGTACGCGTGTGTTGCCGCGGGTTCCGGGATGGGAGATGGGAGGGCTGCGTAGTGTTAATTTGGAGCTTGCTGGAGGCAGTGATGGGGCTTGTACCGTCTGCCATTTTGAAGCGGCTTTGGGGTGTTTCGATGTCGCTACGAGGTTGTTCGCACTGTGGTGTCAAGTGCTTGCGGGTGCAGCCGTTCGTATTCGGACGTCTCGATATGATATAGCAGTTACCGCATCGAGTAAGATAACGGGAACAGGGTCCGTGCGTCTAGGTGGGGCATCGCATGCTCTCAGCCACACCCGATAGGTACATGTACTTACTCGCACCCGTCTTCCTTACTGTCCATGCTACCGCTATTTTCATTCGTATCCTATGCGATGCTATGACCGGTGAGGTTTTTTAGTAGTTGCCCCAATAATGAGAATGAATGACAATAAACAGGTGCATTCAAATCGTGGTCGGGTGTTCAGTAGCCCGTATGCTCTACGACATAGGCAAGCCTTCCCTGTCCAGTATCAGATAGACTAATATGCAGATCTCTTAAGATTTATTACAGAGTCCATATAGTTCAAGCGAGCAAGAAGCAGTCCCTAATCACCTTTAAGCCTATCGGTCTACCAGTCACTCGTCCAAAAAAAATTTACGTCTGTCACTTAGAGGCCTACAACGGAGCTTAATGATAGCACAAGGCTTAGAGGAATCTGGCAGGCTAGATAAGCTTTCAAGGTTCAAGGTAGTGGGATAGAGTTTTGGTCTGGAGGAGAAGGGCGTACAAGAAACTGGAGCAACTGGGCATATGTGTCTTTGTCATGACTGCCTCACTGAAATCACAGTCTACACCTTTAAAGGATTAGAAGCGGCAATCGCCTCGAGCATCTGTCATCTACTGAATGATCAGTTGCACTAACTGGGTTCGGTGTTTGGAGTGTGCTTGGGCGTATACGACTGACTGACTATGCGAGTGGCAATCTAGACGTGGGATGCATGGAAAAAACAAACAGATGTAGTGGGCCAGATAGTGAAAGACGTGTGCGTGTTGAATCGACCTCAAAAGATGACTCCCGAGACAACTGGTGGCTGTGCTGCTATAATAGTAGCCGTTGTGTCATGGACAGAACATGGTAGATTTGCGGGAGGGCTGCTCCACCGGCTGCCGGCCGAGACACCCACCCCACAAAGTCACTGCAGCGGTTACCTGGTTGATACCTAGCAAATGTCTGCACAGACCAGAATTACATATTCCAACCTTTTATCTGCTCAATGTCCAACCTCGTTGCGATTTTGGAATCGGCTTCCAAGTGCAATGTATCCGTAAAGGGGAAGTGGTGTGGCACAGCTACCGAGGTCATGTTATCACAGCCTGAGAACCAGGTCGTTGTACCCTACCATCAATCAGTCAAACAAATAAACCATCTATTCAATCCGCCTTTGTGTTCTTTCACCAAAAAAGTCGTATGCCAATCTCACATAGTGTGGAACGCGCCGTACTTACACGCCCACCCCGCGCATCCCTGCCCCATCTGAAACCCGGGCCTGAAACAGCGCCTCAGCGATTCATCTCCACCACGTTGGGTCGCCCTGATTCGCCCACGCCGCCCCTCGCACAGCCTTTTGCACATTCAGAATCTCGAAACAGTCGGGCAAAGGCGCTTCGCTGGCGCTGCCCGAAAAGACCAAGACTTTGTTGCCGCACCGGTGCGCCATCTTGCCGCCGCGTGCGTTGGAGGTGGCGCAGTGTTGAGAGATTGTTTGTGCTCTTGGAAGAGGTACTTTTTTTGGGGCCAGCGCGGCGGGAGAGCTGAGATACTTTTACCTGCACATCGCGTCTGCTTTGGGCCGGCCTTTTGATTGATCGTCCTCCTTTGTTCATTTCACCGCAAGATTAAGGCCTGGGGAGTGGCTGTGTCGCGCGAGGGGATATACGAGTGATTGCTACCGACACGCGGCGCCGTCATCAATATCATCACCAACAACAGCTGCGCTGACACCTGTCAACACCACCAACCCACGTTACACTGATCTCGGCCGGTATGTATAAAGTTTCTACTGTCATGTCTTTTTCTGCGCCTCGGCCCCTCATCTCTTCTCAACTTCACCGACTCAAAATCGCACTCGACATACAAACCAAGCAGCAAGAGCGGGTAATTTCGGGCCGTCTATGCTTGTCTGCTCCGAGACAGAGCACATGTCGATACAAATCTTCTCTGCGACAGCAATCTCGACGTTTTATTGCCATCCGTATGTCTGCCTGATCGACAGACGGTGCTCTCGCCTATCGTCAGCACCGACGGCCGATTCCGCCAACTCACCCCGCCAAGGCTCTTGATGTCGATGCATCCCGATTAACCTTTGTGTGTATGCATCCTGCTCGCTGGCGTTCCATAAACAATAACAACTCCCGGTATATAGTTTGGACGAGCTGACGTCGTCGTCTTGTGCAATTTCTCATGCTCATGCACATTTGATCAAAACGTGGTAGGGCTAATATTGTTTCATGCAGGCCTTCATCATGTGGAAACGATTACAGGGTCACGGCCGCGAGAAAGAGAGACCCGCGCCGATAGGAAACCCTGTGCCTGTTGAAACCCCGTATAACGAGGATCAACTCAGCCGGAATCGACCTGTGGCCGACTCGCAAAATGGCAGTCATCAAGACTATGCGTTCCCTCCGCTGGCGTCATAGTAAGCAACCCGACTCTTTTTAGCCTACGCTACCGCTGATCGTTTTGTAGTCAGTTGTCTCCTCAGTACCCTCCAAACTACCGGTCCTCGGAAGCACCGTCTGCGTCGACTTACTCCCAACCCTCACCTAATCCGTACCAATTCGAAAACCCAACCGCCCCTTCTTATTGCACCTACGAGGATATTTCGCCCCCTAGTTCCCCAGAACCCGACTTAGAGTACTCGTCTTCAAACCAACCCCGGCGGTTCCGCTCGATGCGCGACGTGTCGCCAATGGACGAAAACCGCAAGCACTTTGAAAGAGAAGGACACGTAGTTAGCCACATTCCCGTTCTGCGCCGAGCGCCATCAATCCTTCGAAATGGAGAATCAGCAATGGTGCCAAAGCAAAAATTTTGGGATGTAAAGCTGGCGCCGAATAGCAAGATGAAGTGGGACGAGTATTCAGGAGAGCCCAACATGGCAGGTAAAGCTGCATCAGTCGATCCAGGCTCTTATGCAAAAGGCGCGTCGACCCAGCCGATGGGCTATCAAGTTTCAGTAACTGCAGGCGTGCCAGAAAAGGGAAACACTGGTTTTGGAGCGCGCGTAGGCCGCTTCGGGTCCAAACGTTCACCGCCGCCCGTCGAGCCGTTTGCACGCGCAACGGGACGATCTGAAATCGCGCCTCCGCTAAAATACCAACCCGCGAGCAAACCAGTCCAAACCTCACGCAAACCCGTATCACCAAGCCAAGACCGCGACCACTCAAACGCGCTTGCAGCTGCCATTGATTTCGCTTCTAAACTGGGTGACACTCAACCTGTCACGGCCGAAACGCGGGACGTGGAGCTGCATAACGAGCAGCCCATCAAACCCACGGTTCCGCTTAAAATAGGAAAGAAGTCGCCTTCACAGAATGGCCTCAGCTCGCCCACATCTCCCACACACAAAGGCCTTGGAATCTTTGCGCTTGCATACTCATCCCCGGTCATCGAGACAAACACCACGCCAAAGGAACAACACCAACCCTTGCACCCCGCATACCGGACCGCAACACCACCATACACAACCGCCGCATCCAAACTTCGCGACGACCACGACAACAACAGTAACAACAACGATCCTGAAAGTCGCTTCTCGTGGACTACATACAACAGCAACCAAACATACCAACAATCGCCTTACCAACACACGCACTCGCCCCCACCTTCACCCCCGGATCCAATCCAACCACGAGTCCAACCCCCATCTGCAACCACAACCACAACAAAAACCACAACAAAAACCTCACCACCCACCCCCACCCCAACCCAACCAAAAGACTCAATCCTCTCCCGCCGCCGCCCCGTCCCCCAAGCAAACATCCTCCCTCATCCCCCCCAAAACAAACAATGACAGCCCACCCCCTCCTCTCCTACACAAACACAAACACGGGTCTCTCAAAAGCCCTCCCCCAGCCCCCGACCCACCTCTCCGCCCTCGACCACATCCAACTCCTCGAATCCCAACAGGACGACCTGCGCATCCGCAGAAACAACGTCTACCGCTTGTTAAACGATGTGAATAATGCCGCGCCCCCGAACCCGCTGCTGACGGATTTCAAGAAGGCTAGGCTCGCCGATCAGCGCAAAAAGGCGTTTGAATTGGAGCTCGATCAGATTAGGCAGGAGGAACATGATGTTGGGCTCAAGTTGCATAGGGCGTGGAAGAAGAGGGAGAGGGAGGATCCGCATTCGGCGGGGAGTGCGCTGTGGGTGAGGAGGGTGACGGCTTGATTGCAAGTCGTGGGCGGGGGGGAGGGGGGTTTTTTTTTGCGTCATCTCTTTTGTTCTTGTTCTTTGGTCTTTGTTCCTGTGTGAGTGAGTACGTACGCGTAGGGAGAGTGTATGTTGTTTGTATTTGAGATACAGAGAGAGCCTCTTTTATATACTCTATTTTCATTTTCTCTTTTCTCTTTCTTTTTTTCCCTACAAGTTCTCTTTTCTACCTTCACACACGGTTGGAATACAGCGACACTTTGCTTGCAACCTTTATAAAGGCTGGATATTGATTATCATACATATTTGATTGAAGAACAACCATTACATGTGTCGTGTAGACATGGTATGTAATCGAGTTATGTGACTGAGCTTGCAAATACAATACACCATTGGTGACGACTAGCATGCCGTTATTCTTCATAAACCCCGTGTTTCCCTCGAATCGGGATGCCATGTCAGACCACTCATTCCAGCCATCCATAAGAACACTCCGTCAGAAGTAAAATCTACCACCCATCCCAGTTTTCACATGTACACGTCAGTCCTCTCAGCCCAATCCAACCCCGATACCCCATTGAGAAATGTTGCCATAATCCAGAGTCGATGTATAGTCGAGAACATGGCATGAGCAAAGCCGTACGACTGATCCGATGACCGAAAGCTCTATAGCAGGAGCACTTGTTATGCGAATTAATCTTTGATGAACCAGTTCTCGTCGCGATCGAATTTGTCGGATTCTTCCACGTCAGGCTCCATCGGCTCCTTCTTCTTCTTTCCCAGCGAGAGATAGAATTCCACTGGATACAGACCGGTTTCAAGACTGAGAATCCCTTTTGTTAATTCCACATACTCCAAACACCATAACCATGCACCCGCTGACCCAATTCAATGCCATATCCCCCCATAGCCTCATGTGAAAGCAAGCAGACGCTAAAATCAAAAACACGAGCAGTGCTGAAATCCATGTTGCTTAGCTTACCGACGAGAGGAACCAGGCGTGCCGACTGGTGTACCACGCTTCATCATGGGCGGCTTAACGACGGCAGACTTGAAAGTTGAGGCCTTTGGCGCAGTGGTCTTGGCGGCAAAGAACTTGTGTGCGAGAGCTTCCTTGGGCGAGATACGCTTCTCAACATTCATGTGCAGGCTTGCGCTCAATAGATCGGCTAGATCGTTCAATTCACTGACAGTAGGTCCTCCGTTGGAGATGTTTCGGGCAGCTTCATGAACACGGGTCTTCATATCGCGGTTGATCTTCTTCTGCTGCTCAATCTTACGAACAGAGAGCTTGTTGAACTGGTCGACCTCGCGGCTGATGAACTTGAGTGGCGGACCCAGTTCGAAGTTGTCCAGAATGTTGTTGACGAGACCCTTCTTCAACAACTTCTCGCTAGGCCATCCCAAGCAGTCCATGAAGGATTTGATCATCTGGTTGTTAGAACGACCGGTGAAGAGGAATCTTGCCTGTCCAAAGCTCGTAGACAGTGCAGCCTACAGCCCCACATGTCAACAGGGTAGCCCACTTCCATACCAAGGATAATCTCAGGTGCACGGTAGAAACGACTGACAAGATACTCGGTGCGTTCAATGACGTCTCGCTTGTCGACGGCGGTACCAAAATCAGCAAGCTTGATTGTCTTCTTGTCAGCGGAGACTAGAACGTTGTCAGGCTTCAAGTCGAGGTGGATAACCTGGCAGTCTTGTAGATGTTGGAGACCGAGGAACATCTGACGTGCATAGATGCGAACAGCAGCAAGTGTAAGACCGTGGCCATTAGTTTCCTCCTTGAGCAGGTCTCGCAAGTTTTTGGACATGTGCTCGAACACAATACACAAATGGCCTTTGTGGTCGAATGAGCCCAACAGACGGATAATGTGGCGTTTGTCCTGCGGATCTGCCTCGTTGACCTTGCGCAAAAAGTCCATTTCCTTCTGACTCGCCCTCCTCATCAAGTCATTACGACGAATCATCTTGATAGCAACGATCCTCGGATTGGCATCTCCGTTGATCTCTTCGGCTTGTGCAACGTTGGCAAAGACACCACGGCCAAGGCCCTTGATCATTCGATAGCGGCCGCCATCAACAAGCTCATTGCTAATCAGCTTGTAGTAGCCCTCAGGGTCGTCCCAATTGTCAAGCAACTTCTCATCGAGCACGGTTCCTTTCGCGACGACACTAGTCTCTGCTCCGACGTCTTCCTCCTCTTCCTCATCATCAGAGGCGAACATGTCAAACTCCTTCTTCTGCTTCTTGACAGGTGCCACCTTCTCAGCCGGTAGAGTGGAGAGTGCTTTCGGGTCGGTCTCATTGTATGCATCAGATGACAACTCAGGCTTCGGGTTCTTCTTGGCTGCGCGATCGCGGTCGTCTAGCATATCCTGTAGTGGGTCATAGTCGGCCGCCGATGGGCTTGCTGCAGCAGGACTGGCGCCCGCGCTGTATCCGCCCTGCTTGTCAATAACCATGACGTCTGGAGACACGGGGACGGAGTCGAGGTCGCCGTTGCGAGGCGAGGCGAAGGGCGAGATGGGACTGTCTGCAAAAGCTGCTGGCGATGGAACGTTAGAGGTGGTCGCTTCTGAGGCGTTAGTGAGGACAGCCTGTTGGAGCAGATTCTCCTTGGGCTTCTGTTCAGCAGCGGCACGTATAGCGGCCCAACGACGACGCTTCTCCTCACGCGATTCTTCGGTAGGGACCTTTTCCTCGACAGGGGCTGGGGTGTAATCAACAGTATCCTCGACGGGTTTCCTATTGCCAATGTCAGTACTCATAGAGGGGCTAATAGGCGGCTTGTTTACTAACATTTCAACGTCCTCGCTCACTTTCGGTTGTGCTACGGGTGCTTTTGCGCCATTGGAAGTTGGCTGCTGCTGCTGCTGCTGTTCAAACGGCTGGCGTGACTTTTGAGTCTTGTCATCCTTCTCGTACTGCTGCTGTTTACCGTTGCGCTGGTTCTGGCGCCGATTGTTCGTAGGTAGACCGTCCCTAAAGTCAGGCACCGGGTTTGGGTTCTCCACCTCAGCGTACGAAATGGGCTTTGCACGTGATCGGTCAGTCACCTCGTTGCGCTCCTTTACAAAACCTCCTGGAGGTGGGCCCGAAGGTCCAGCAGCCCTACGCGAATCACCGTATCTGCCACGATCAGCATGGTAGCGCTTGTCGGGGCGACCGCGCGGCGGGGACGCTTTGCGCTTGTAGCCCCTTGAACCATTCCCAGCAGGCTCTGCTCGGGGTCGTCGGTAAGGCGAAGGAGAACGGTCAGCGTTGCGGTTTCGGCGGTATGGCGATGGAGACCTTGAAGGTGTGCGCTTGCGGCGGTATGGCGAGGGGGAGCGGCTCAATGGGCGGTAGTCATCACGGGCACCATCCAGTCCAAAGGACCTGTTTGAGCCGTTAATCGCAGTTTCGTCGCGCGAGTTGGCGGTGTTTGCCTTGTGTCGGGGATGCAGCATCTCACCCGCCGAAGCGGAGCTTGATCGCGACATGTCAATGTTGTTTCCTTCCACGCTGTTTCGGATGCTGTCGCTGTCGCTGTCTTCAGAGAAAAGTTTCTAGGCGTCAGCCTGCTTCTTGTTGATGGGCTAATTAAGTGTCTCTATCACTGACTGTGTGAAGAAGAGACGGGTGCAATGGCACCGCTGGAGGCAGGAGGGATGGACGCGTCGGTGAACGGGGAACTCGGCTTTACGATGTCGTGGTGTCGCGACTGGTTCGCGATACAGCGGGGAAAGTGCAAGTGCAAATGAAGTCAGAGCTTGGGATTGCGAAATCACATCACGTGACAGGGCGCTGGTCTTGGCAGCTTCCATCTATCCCACGTGCTCCTGTACGGCTGGCCACTTCAACTACATCTGAAGCGGGCTCAGAAAGCAATTTTTATCATGTCATACTGCGTATCTCCCGGCGTTGTGGTTCAAACCCTCTTTGCTTTTTCTCGTATATTTACTTTTCCCATAGTTATGATGAAAGCCACGTCGGACAACGCTCTGGATATGACCATCTCCTATCAATCCAACGAACCCGTCGCAACGGGACACCAATGTCGATCATAATTGATGGGGGTATTGTTCTGAGCACGCGAGCTGTGAAGACATTGAGTGGTCATGGTGGTGAATACTGAGCGAGTTGACTGCTCCCTCCGGACATGGCCTCGGGACATGCTCTATAACCAGCTGACTCCAGTCCATGTCATAGATTGAATCACATGGCATTGCGGCCGAAGGCGTTGGTTTTTACGAAAGAATCCCGTAAGAAAAAGTACACGACACCAACTCCATTGCCTCGGCTAGAATTCCCCATTTAAGTCGGTCCACGATAGCACCCATCAGGCCACTTGTGGATACTCGTTGGAAACTCAGAAATACGACGTAACATACGGGAGCGACGACTCGAGTGCCATGTCGAAGGAAGAGTTGGTGGCGGTGTGATCTTATTACTCAAGTTCTGCACGTACACCGACAATTCATGACTCTAAGAGAAGCACGCGACAAAGTTTCCAGACCCTGGGTAAGAAAGACTGCAGCAGCGCAACGCAACATGTCGAGCAGATGCAACCGCTGCGCCCCTGGGGATAACATTACGCCGGAAATGTCACTTTTCAACTTCTCAAGAAAACGTCTCCCTCGTTTCTTAACCGGCTCAACGACTAACGGGGGGCAAATGAAAGACAGGGTTAGTTTGCGCTTTTCTCCGCCCTCTTAGCTCTACAACAAACGGATGATCATCCGCAATTAAGATTCGCGAGCCGTTCCATGTAACAGTAGCATGTACGGTAGCGCTTTCGCAACACAAACGGAGGCGAATCTGGGCAAAAGGGTGGCGGCGGCACAGCCGTCCTAAGCAATACGGCCAGTCATCCAGTCATACCCGCGGAAATATATCGACCAAGATCACCTTTTGCATCCAAGGATAGGCTTGAAAGAGGCGGGTCTAAGGGAATCAGCTGCCGGGACGGACGGGTGGCCGTATTACCACTTGAGAACCATGCTACACAGCCACCATAGATGGCAATATACGGAGCTGGGCACTTGGGCGGTGCTCTTCCCTACGCGGTGAAATGCTTCAGTCTATCAACTTGATGTTTGCCAAGGCGGGCTCTGAAGCGCGTAGTAGTAGCACAGCGGAACCTCGCCGGCTATCGAAACGCGGACCTATCTCGAGAGTTAGATCTCTTGAGCAGCCGGTGCATGTAACAACCCTAGTCTCATCTCTCATCGAGATCATGTGTGTGGGTGTGTTGCGTGACAGGAGAACAACACCATGCCCATGGCGGTGCAGGGCGCATCGCCCGTTGCCCCCCATGCGGGACTGGAACATGCATGGTATGATCTGCGGCATGTTAATATACCCGCGTCCCATAAGCCCGCATGCGCATGATTTTGTGAAGGATGAGTAGAGTATCGAATGACGCACTCCCGTTTCTCTAGCGGAGGGGGGACGAGGTCAGCCACACCATCCGCCATCCGCCATCCGGAGACTCCCATAGTAGCTCCCCTTGTGCCTGTCACCGAAGATCTTCGGGGTCTGCTGAACCCTGACTGTTGAAAGCTTGCCTGTGGCTCTTTACCGCCCAACTGCACGCCCCGGAGATGCGTCCACGCGTGCTGACAAGCTGAAAGCAAGGACGAAACGGTTGGAGCCATGGGAGACCCTGGCATATGCATCTGTGCCCAACTATTGGGTTACACGATTGAGATAGCAAGCGAGCAGCAGGGGACTTTTCTCAAGAAGACAGCAGCAGAGATACAGTACAGACAGAGAGAGTGGTCCAGACCACGATCCATATCCTCCGCGCGTTCATCTTTTAAACGCCCGGCCTTGGCGCTTCTTCTTTTCCCAATTGCACCCTGTCGCACGTGTACAGCAGACGGAACTAGACCATCTTTTCCAATTTAACCAATTGTCTACGTAAGTGTACTTTCAAGGCTGGGTGTGGGAGAGGGAGAAGACGACGACGTCATTTATCATCGGCCAAAGACGGCGGATGGTGGAACTTACCGTTAACCACCACACCTCCTCACTCAGCATTGAAGCCAAGGTCCCGTCGCAGGGACGACATTCGCCCTATGGTGTGTGCCAAGATGAAAATCCTTAGTTGTTTCTGAGACTATGGAGTCTTGTGGATAGTAATCATGTTGCTGCCAGTATACCACCTTGAATCCAAGCAGAAACACTGAACCCGCCGTACTAAAGGACACGAAAAGCAAGCTTAGCCCTTTGAGAGAATGTCTTGACAGCTCTTGCATGGCGCTGTCTGCTAAACTTGCAACAACGAGTCCGTCTGCATTTGGCAATTACCACCGCAGAACCCCCTCCCCCCGTCTGATAGTCTGAGACAACACGATACTTAGCTATAGTAGACAACAAGCGCGCGAAAGTTAGCGCAGCACATCCCCCAGGAGCCGCAAGCTCTGCCTCCACACACACACACACACGCCCTGCATGCCCACTTGTGCAGACCAAGAGTCATGGACCAATGCGAAGTCCACAGAGGTGCACTCTCTACGCAGCAGTACAGTGCAAAGATGCCTAGGTAAGAGAGGACGGTAAGCCGATACTCAACGGCCCCACCTTTCCTTTTTCCGCTCGACTCAGCCCAACGCGCCTCTGCCCAGGCATACAAAAAAACGGGGGAGCGACGGCAGACCCAGCTTCAGGCCAGGTCGGCGAACACCAACACCAGATCAGAGAACAAAAAAGCAACGACGACAACGACGACGAGGCGTCATGTGGAAATTCTAGAACAAAATAGTGTGGTGCTGTTGCGTCTGTTAGCAGCCTTTTTAGGACCGTTTGGTTTGTCTTATTGGCGTGGAGGCTGTGGTCACGTTTCCCCTACCTACGGCCAAAAGGTCGGCGAGTTGTGTTGGATGCACCATTAGGTCATCATCTTCATACGCAGGTGCACCAGTTCAGTCAGTCAGCCAGTTCGGGATCACATCAGTCAGCCCAATCACACCGCGGCAATCCAAAAGAGAGAAAACAGTAAACGATAAGCACACATATTCTCGAGTCGAGGGGTTCCTCCTCCCCTCTCCATACATAGGTACATACATACCGGTACATACCTACGCCCAGTATCCACCACGCCCATCGGTCTACCCGATGCTCTGGTGCAGCAGGCCCATCCAATGATAAAGTTCCCATAAAACACGCTTCCGGTGGAGAGGGGTCGACATGCCTAATTTGGCCAAGCTCCCGCCAGCCTCCCCCAAGTGCCAGTGCAGGGCAGGCTTTCGCTCGCTTCAATAGTCCAGATTGATGGAGATATACCAGATTGAAGGCGCATGGTTGTTCCCTTCCCCTTCGGATAACCAAGGGCTTTTGCAGGCAGGCGGCGGGGGCTTTATTTGATCAGAAATTGACCGAGCAGACAAGGCCCAAGGTACTGTGGTAGTTTTGGCCAAAGCATTGACGCCGGCCTTTGCGAGCAGGGCGCACTGCTGTACCTACGTAGTGGTATGTAGACTTGTCTAGATACCGATACGAACAACCGTCTGACAAGACTAAACCATTTGGCAACACGAGACAGAGAGAAATGATCGCCGGCGCCGTTTTTTTTTCACGTCTTGCATTGCATCTTCCCTCGCCGCCAAGGTATAGTTCTGCCGAAGAAGCAACAGCCCAGCACACCAGGTTAGCAGGTACTGATTGCTGCATGGAAAAAAGCCGCCAAGACCAGCTGGCGCAATCGTGGGTAGAAACAAAGCAAAGCCGCAAACCGATCTGGCTTCTGGTGGCACGAGAACGCAGTGGCGCGCCAGCGCTTTTTGGTGGCGGCGCTTCCATACCCTAATGCGTGTGCGGGAGAGCATGTTCCTGAGCAGTGCCCAGAAGGCCTAGCTGAAGAGAACCCTGGTTGGGAGAAGCTACTGTATGTCGGTTCTATAGCATCCGAGCACGAGCACGACATGGTGAGCGAGCTGTACGTTCGTCTGCCTGCCCCCCCCCTCCCCCCCTCCCAGAAAAAAAACTTGAACATTAGCAAAACTCAATATCGACGTCATACCCCGGCTACTGCATCCATGGCTGGCCCTTTCATCTGCGTGCTGAACGGTTTTCACCTCGGTTTGTTCTCCCTCAGGGCTTATCCTGGGAATGGGGATGAACAGTTGCAAAAGCCGCCTTGGAGAAGGTCAGCAAAGCGGACAAGGGCATCGCAACGCAATGCAGCAAAGCAGCCAACCCTCCGCAGGCCTATCGGACCGACTGCGATATTACCGTCCCCCAGCTCCGATCAGTAAACGAATCCACCCTTCTTGCTAGGCTCGTTTTTGCAGCCTGTACCTAATAACAGCCCACACCAAGGCGGGACCAGCTGTCTGTTAGACTGGGAAAGGGAGCAAAGGCGGGTTATGGCTAAGCCCAGCAGTTTCCGGCAAAGGCCTCGAACTTTGGTTGCAAGGCGAGCCCAGAGGATCTGCCGCACGTCACTGCGCCAGTGGGTAATGCAAAGTGACGATCGACAGGCCTTGCCATGCACAACCTAACCGTACCTATGTTTACATTCGACGAAAAAGGGAGGGTCCGAGAAATCCACCCAGCGCTCTCTGAAGCGGGAGACGGAGGGTGAGGGGAGGGGGGGGAGAGCAAAGGCCGACGGTCGGATGTTGCGATATGGTGCAATGTGAAGAAGGAAGGGAAAAATCTTCTTCCATCAGGTGCCAAAAGTCCCATGTAATGCCATAAGCGGAGAAAGTGAATGACATGCCACTTTTACCACACACGTCCTTGCAGCCAGGAAAAAAACTCGCGTTCGGCTTCGTTTGCTTTTGGCAGCAGTGGTCTTGCTAGAAAAGCGGCCGTTCTAGCCTAGTCCAACAGTGCCGTCCGCTAACCCGATTTCCCCGCGGTACGTTGGCTGTGTGGTGCGCTAAAACACTAGGTCCAGCTGCATCCGCAAGCCTGGTGTTTAGATGGGCGACGCTTTTGAAACTTCGTTCCAGCTCTATGCGTTGCCTTGTCAGCAGATTTCCCGACACAAGCACCAGGAGGTTCCCCTTCGGGCACTAATGAACCTCAGGCTCTAATCCTCGACGCTCTCTCTTAATGCTCTAGTCGAGGAGAAAAAGGGATATACAAACTTAATCCCCGACATGTATCGCGCATCTTCCATGTGATTTTTTTTGCGGGACCAGCAACTCTTTCCCTTTTTTTCTAAACACCTACCACGGCAAATCATCACTCTTACGCCCCTTACACCGACATAGCTCCTTTCGTTGAAAGCTCCGCTCTGAGATATGCTCGCATTCATGCCTGCACAATCATCGAATTCTTCTCCGGGTACGTCGGCTGTAATACACAATACTCGTCATGCGCTTTCGCTAACACCTTCACGACAGGATTAAACTACTGGTATGGCAGTGGTGGCAGTCTGCCAGACGCCCTAGAAGGTCTTCCACCAGGTAGCTCAAACCCACGCTTGATGCGTCGTGCTTCGGAAGCCGTGGTACAGGCGTCAGGAATACAGATGTGAGTATGGCCGTCCCTACTACCTATACACCTTTCCCCCACCCACCCATCCAACCGCCCCGGCCATGTACGTGGCAGCACAACAGGATCTTTTCTGCCGTCCCGGAACCCAACTGGCTGCCCCTCAACCGCCCCGTTAGTCATCAACCAGACCACCACCAGTTGCCCACGACGACCTCACGATATGGCGAACAACAACCTCACTTCGCCTTGCATCTGGCTCAAACACAACCCCGTCGGTTGCAGCGAAGCGAACGAGTTGTAGGGACTGGTACGATCCGGAGACGCCAAGGGATATGTGGGAATCGTGAGCAATCGTTCAACTGATCCATTTCCGCTTTGGGCCAAGATTTGCAGTCCATCTTACGTGCTCCTCGCGCTGGGCGTCTCTGGATGCTCACTTGAGACGCACGAAAAACGACTCCGTTACAAGGTTTCCAACGTACCATTGCGGTAATTTCATCCACCACCTGGTTCTGTTGGGTCGGGATGATGACACGTCCATTTTGCACGTTTCCAAGGTTCCTTCTGCCGTGTCGGCTCCAGTTTCGGGACGCGAGAATCTTTGGGGCAGCTTGCGCGGGGTCCTGAGCACCATCATCAACGGCGCGCATTATTGAACGAAGACTCAACCGGTTAAGATGCGCAATCTAGGCGCATCAGCGCGACCACCACCAGACGACCGGAACCGCCCAGTCTACGGAAATTACCATTTGGACAAGAAAAGAAGAAAAAAAAAGAGAGGCCGATGACGATGACCATGTCGATTAGGGAATTTGTTTGCTGACATTTTGAACCAGCCAGGAGCCCTCCGAATGGGACGAAGGCCAAGGATCTCTCCACCTTGATACCAATCGAACAAACCTTGCGATTCGCCCACAGGCAGCGTCCATCGCTGCAAATCACAAAGCCCCGCTGGCACCCAAGCAGGGACTAGGGGGCGCCCTAGCAAACGCTCGGGGACAGCATCATTCTCCCATTGCCGGCACCTACGCACTCCGAACCCCTCGCGGCAAAATCACATCCATAGCATGTGAGAGCTGCAGGAAACGAAAGTCAAAGGTTCGTCATGATGTGTATTCAGAAACACCGTCGTGGGGCACAGCTGACACATGATACAGTGTGACGGCGTGAGGCCAAAATGCAACACGTGCCAATCAAAGAACCTCACATGTGTCTACGACGTGGCAGAAGATGGCAAGACGACAACCCAGCTGCGAGCCCATGTGCGGCGGCTTGCCAAGGAGTTGGAGGATATGAAATCCATAGTGTCGTTGCTTGCCATGGCCCCGGATCGAGTGTCGGCAGCAAGCTGGGCATCCGAGCTCGAGAGAAATGGTTTCGCCCATCACTCAGCCGAGGACATTAAAAAGGCACTTTCGGTAAGCGGTGTCCCGGCTCCACGTGGGACGCGTTTGACAGGAAACCAGGAGTCCTTGGGGCCAACACAAACACTTCCAGATGGCGATTCCTTTGGTACGCCGAGCAGCGAGCCATTCGTAGCCGCCTCGCATCACATGGGCACCTCATCATATGGCGAATCTTCCCGACAAGAGAGGTACTTCCGTCCTGCATCGACCGGACGACAAGAAAACTGACAGCCCCCCTAGTCGAGAACACAGCCATTCCTCGCTAGCCTATTCACATGAAAACGCTGTTGTCGAAGGTGCCATAGCCACGAATCCGGCCCCGCACTCTGTGGAAGCTTCGACCAATGCCCTCAACAAGTTTGGATTCGACTGTGCATTTTACCAGAGAACGAAACGAGATCTGATCGCGAACGGATGGAACGAGGCGCAGATATTCGGAAGATCCGAGATTGACGTCGACACCGTGTTGCTCTGTTTCTTGGATCCGCAGGATGCACAGCCCGTGGCGACGTGGTGTGCTCGGACAGTAAATCGGTTGCTCCCAACTGCATCTATGCCCGTTAGACTTGCATCCACATGGCTTCTTACAAAAGTAATGCGGGTAGGTTGCTGCGGTCGGAATTTGTGTCGAGTTTTGGCTAACGTGGATTTAGTATCTTATATGGCCTAGTCAACATACGATGAACAACACTCCGGATTGGTTGAGACCGCAGGTTGGAAAGCAGGAAGCGTCGCCGTACGACATGCTGGTTGACCTGGTTCCCTGGTATGCTTTCAAGCTTTTTGTTTCTTGGCTGGCCCCGTACTCTTGCTAATATCTTGACAGGCCTCAAGTGCGCCAGCTGCTCTACCAGCACCGTCAAGAATACAACGTCATACACCTCGTTGGTCTGATCGGCATCACATGGCCATACGCGGACGATACGTGTCACTACTGGGACATTGAGACGGGATATAGCCGGATGACGCCTCTATACGAGAGTACCGTTGCCGACCTAAACAACTGGACCATCGACCCGAAGATACTTGAGATAATGCCGCAGCTCGAGGGGCATATTCCGCTAAAATCCATGGTTTAGAAGGGGATCCTGAAGTTGTTTGAAACCATGGCGCGTTGCATTCCTGGCGTTTTGGACTCGAGACGGGGCTGTCATGCTGAGACCACCTCTTCCAGACTTTTATGTCTCTCCCAGACTCCCTGGGTGTATATTATCGAGTGTCCGCAGGCGTTGGACATGATCAGAAGAAGAAAGAAGAAAACCTATTGACCGAAAAGATTGTCGTATTTGCACGTCTCCAGACGTTTTCTCAATCGTGTAGTCTCTGGAGGGGTAGTAGAGAAAAGTAATGATATGACTGCAATACAAACATACCTGGGCAAAAGACGTTTGTAGTCTGTCTGTGCAACGTGAGCTGAAAGCAAAAGTCGGCTGGCGGTCTCAGAACAGCATCCGGCCATCAATTATACCCGTGGCTCGACTCCGCGGAATCCAACCTAGCGCCGAACTCAACATCTGTTCCGAGGACGTCGTCTGCTGTATCCACTTTGTGAGGGGGGGGGGGGGGCACTGTGATGCCAAGGCTAGCCCGGCGATCGGTGGGACGGACTCATGGACGAGTCTGGCTACTAAATCGAGGGTCCTTTCCGGTAGAACCACACACACATTTGCATTCTAGCAACAAGCCGCGGGTGTGGCGCATCAACCACACACAATCCCACTAGCCCTCTGACCGCGGCCAAGTTGGGGGATTTGCAAGTGAGTTGCCAACGATTCTCCCAAAAGCGGTCCAGAAAACAAAAAAAGCGTTGTTGTTGTTGGTGGTGGTGGTGGTGGTGGTGGTGGTGCTAATTGGGTATCTGGTACCTATTTGTCGACAAGCAAGGGCAGCCGAGATGCCATGGATATGTAGGTGCGGCTATGCACCATGCCCGAAGCGGAAATTCCTCGGCCATGTGTGATGGACATGTCGTTCGTCGTCGTTCGTGGTGCGAGGGAGAAACAAAGGCGCCAACACACACAAAGACGCGGCAGCAAAACCCCCCAAGACCCACTTTGTGTTTTGAGAAATCGGCTGTTCGTTTCAACCTGACGTGACGTGACGTGACGTGACGCTTCTCCCGCGAGCAAATCATGCAAAGAAAACCGCGTCAAACACAGGAGAAGGGGTTGGGAGAAGAAGAAAAGGTTGGGAGAGACCACAAGTTACTCAGACAGCTGTTGCAAAACCCGTTCTGCGAGGCGAAGAGATGGCCTTTTTGTCTCTCTGTCTTATCTTGTCTGACCGTCCGTGTGTCAAAGCCAAAAATAAAAATAAAAATATCCGTATACTTAAAAGAAAAAACTTTTCCCTCTGTAGAAGCAGCGACGGCTGCTACCAATATACCCATACCGCCCCTTCCACCGGGTTCCTCCTCACAGTGCCACCGTAAGTACTTGAAGTACAGTACCGGTACAGTGCCACTCTCGTATTCCCGAGACAGGGGGGGGGGGGGGGGGCAGGACAGGACAGGACAGGGCAGGGCAGGGGGTAGATGCCAATCTTTTTACCGTCTTTGTTCTAGTCCCGGGCGATTAACAATTTTTTTCCAATTTTTTTTAGCTTTTCTTCTCCCCGTACCGCAGTCTGGGGGAAGGTGGGTTTATGTAAGTAGATTCTAGAATCTCAGGGGGGCGGGCAGCTCCGCGGGGGTGTGTGTGGGGGGGTGCGGAGGAAACATCCGCGTTGTGGAACTTGAGGGGTTTATTTTTCGGTGCGGGTTCCGAGAGGTAGTTAAGTAAGTAGGTTTTTAGTGGAGTGGAGTGGGGGGAAGGGGGAGTTTTTTTTTAGCAGCAGCCGCGAGATAGGATAGGATAGGATAGGATAGGTAGGCTGGGAGGGAAGGTTAAGCTTGAGCGCGCGGACGCGCGTACGTGGAGTTATTTATGTATGCTGGCTGGAAACTCGACTGGGAAGAATGCCGAGAGGGCGAGGGAACAAAAAAAGACGTAGGTATACGGTACTTAGGCAAGCAAGCAAGGAAAGATAATAAATCCTTCTTTTTCTTTCGTTCCTTCTCCCCCAGGTAAACGGCAAAATGCAAGCAAATCGCCAGTAAAGGTGAAGGGAAAAAAAGAGGACAACAGAGAAACCCCCACACCCACAACAACACATATTTCCACCAGAGTGAGAGAAGGAGAAAATAAAGAAAACTAATCAACAGCAACAACACCTCAGCTACTCTCCCCAATCCAGCCTAGCCTAGTCTAGCCCAAGCCATCAGGTTACCCAGAAAAAAACAAGCCTGCGCCAATCCACAATCACGAGCCTCGAACCATGCATTCCCCCACAGCAAAGCGACACGGGGGGGGATTGTTTTTGTTTTCGCATATAGTCTAGCATGCATGCTTATATACAAGGTAAGTAGCTGAGATGGGATGAGTTTTGAGCTGGACTCTGGTAGTTATTTTCATGTTGTGCACTTTCTTCATCACGCAGGCTTAGTTTGATTTGATTTGTTTCTTGGCTTGGCTCCTTGTGTTACACACCACACCGTCGACCTCTTGGTCTGTCTGTTCTTGTTCGTGGCTCACGTCGGACTTGTAGGTGTACACCGGACTACTATAGCTTGGGGATGCACGTCATGCAGCGCACAAGCTTTTGTCCGTCGGGTGTAGTTAGCAAGGCATACTGGGTTGCGGACATTCGGAGCATGGCACATGCGATTCTGCATGGAATATACGTGTTTTCCGGGGAATGTGTTCCAATTAGAATCATTGTAAGGATTCTCGGTATGTTTGCATAGCTTTTTTGGCAAAAAGTACAGAAAGGAGGGGTATCATACTTCGGTCCGCTCAACTGCGCAGCATCATCATCGTCAAAAGTACAAAGGAAAAAAAAGGTGGTGCGCTAAGCATGGTTAGAGTAGGCCTTAGAATAGGCTCTCAACTGTTACACGGCTCCTCCGCATCCCTGGGTCGAAAATGTGGCCACATCGGCCTCGGATCCGCACGGGAGCTTGTTCACCGGTCGCATCATAAACTCGGTCATGGTGCAGAAGGTCGTCAATCCCCGTGATCCATTCACTCTGCTCGGACAAGCCGTCGTCGGGCTTCAAATGATAGGAAATGTTGCTGCTCACGCTGCCGACATAGTCCCCAACAGTCTTGTCCAATTTCTTTCTGCCTTCGGGGTCAAAAATGCGGAATGTCATTGCGGCCTCCTTCCTTGCAGTGATGATACGTGACTGTGCAGCGAGACGCGATCGAAGCGGGGTAAGGGCAAACTCGGTGGCATTGGGTGAGAAAGCGGGTGAAGTGGGTGAGTTTGACTTTGAATCTACCCGGAGGGTGGACATGACGGTGTAGGAAAAGTGTTTTGTTCGGGGTGTATTGGGTGTGTTGGGCTCGTCCAGCTTGACCGAATAGTGGTTTGTAGGAGAAGGGCGGAGTGCGTTTGCAAACTTTGCAGTATCAGACGGAAGTAGTGCTGTTGCAAGAGGTTTGCAAAGCGACTGGATGATGCCTTGTGGGTCGTGTGGTATACGGATGCGACGGAGCGATGGAAGAGCCTGGTTCTTGATAGCGTGTGCGAGAATGGACGTGGCGATGCAGCAGATTGGCTCTGGATTAGCAAAAGAACACGACGAGTCTACCGAGGTGGGAAAAGTCAGTGCAGGCAGCGGGCTGGCCTCGGAATGTAGTTCCCAGTGGATGTATTGAAGCGAATGTGAGCGGAACTTGGGCATCGTCTTTGCTCCATCAAGCGCAGGCGGTGTATCCTGGACAAGTGTGAAGCGCTGAAGACTTGCAAAGTGAGGGGATAGAATATCCGCGATTGTCGCCAGGCTGGCAATGTCCATGTCGATGAGCGTCAGCTTCCTGATGGACATTGCTTGTGACGAAGCAGCAAAGCGCTGGATTCCCTTTTCAGTCACACCAGGAAGATCCTCGAGTCGGAGGGATTGCAGGTTGTCGGGTATAGCATGCAAGGCCAAGTTGGTAAAAGAAGTGTCCGAGAGTCCACAGACGGACAGGTGGCGCAGATAGGGGAAACCCTTGAAAGTGCCGACGACTGCTCGATAGTTTAGAGGTGTCGAGGACGGTTCTGGTTCCTGGTCCAAGACCAGCGTGGATAGGAAACGGTGTTTTGAGTTGAGATGGAGGAAATGTTCTGTTGGGTCACATTCGCGGATGTAATGGCCAGTCGTCAAGTCGTCATCCTCGCCAAAATCATCCTCTCTGTCGGTCAGCATCCACACTCGCTCCTTGAGACATGTTCGTGTGGATAGCGCATACGATAGTCGATCGAAGCCATGTGCAAACGGAGTATGGAAGCCGACGAGACGTTCCAGGCTTGGGCAAGCCATGACCAACGAGGCTACCGAGTTTGCAATCTCTTCTCGCTCGATGCTGGCGTTTAGATAGAGGGTTTGAAAGTCGACTAGGTGCAGTTCCCGAACCCTACGAGCCAATCCCAAGTTGTCGCGGAGTGTTTTTCGTAGCAACTTGAGTCTGCTGGTTCCCTTGATGTTGAGCTTTGGAAGCTTTGCGTGCTCTTTGTTTGTGAAGACCAAAGGCTTGGTGTACATTGCTGTGTTTGCAGCCTTGTGCCAGACGCGATTCGTGCGGGCAAGGCTGTTGAGGTCGCGGAGATAGCATGATGGACATGGTTGGTCATTGTCTAGGTGAATGTGCTCCAGTTGCACAACGATGCAGTCGTAGACTTCTCTGGGCAGTCTGTTGATCATCTTTACCAAGGATGGACTTGCGGAATTCGAGTTTGAAGTCGATGTCGTCCGTTTCCTCCATATTGAACTTGTCCTAGTCCGTTCATTCTCGCCTGACGTCTTGGTTGGCAGCGCTACAAGCGAGTCGTTGCGTTCTGACCTGGAGTCGCGAAAGCTTTTGACCGAGACTGGTGTATTGGGTGGAGGATTTGACGTTTGTATAGCTGGTGGCGGGGTTGAAGCTGAGAGTGGTGTAGGGATCGAAGGCGAAACTGGTGTATTGGGTGGTGGTTTTATCGACCGTGTTGCTGTCGACGGGACGGAAACTGTAGCGGGGGTGTTTGGTCGGAATTTTATTGTTCGTGTAGCTGCTAACGGAAGTGGCGCAGTTGTTGGCGTGGTCGACGCTCTCTCTCTCTTCCCTTGAACCGGCCGAGGGTGAGGTTGAGCTCTAGAAGAAACATCAGCTCGGATGCTCGCCAGGGATGCTCGGAAAGCGCATTGTGCTTACAGGTCAACAGATTTGTTGCTTCTCGATTTGGATAGGCGAAACATGGTGGATGAGATTTGGGCGGGCGATATTGCGAGGCGGGAATATAAACAAAATCGACCCAAGGCTGGACTCGGCAATTGACGTCGACGGTGTTATACTTGGGCAAGCCACGAGGCGGGCGCGACTAAGCTAGGGCACCTAGCACAACCCCGGACGGTTCGTGAGACGCGGCGGTCATGTTTCAGGTGCCGGGCACGCACGTCTGTTGCAAAAGGGCATATAACCGGTGCGAGCCGCGTGACTGGCCAAATCCAAGTAAGACTCGCACGGAGCAGGCTCAAGCTTGATCAACTGGAGTTTGGTTCGGCCTGGATTGGGTTCGAAAGAGAGCTCGAGGGTCCCAAAGTGCCAACTTACAGGAGGATGGCTCCATCGGGCCATGACGCCAACAGGCACACCTGCCGACTAGTATATTAGTTGCAGGCAAAGTTTTGCCAGGTCTGGATTGTCGGCTGTTCTCTGGAGGTGCAGCCGCCTGGCTGATGTGCCGTTGGGCGCGACAGCACATACATAGACTGGCGTATCCGTACTTGTGCAGTCTTGGGACCCCAATGTCGAGTGTTGAGACGGACTTTGCGTGTATGCAGTAAGCAGTGGCGTGGCATTGGCGCTCTCCCAAGCACTCTCAGACGATGGATGCAGGCTGGACAAGTGTACTATGGTAGGTAGTAAGTAACAAGGTCGAATTGACCGTGGCGCCCTTGTCCGGTGGGTCCCGGGTTTGATCACCGCTTCCTTTCGCCAATCGATAGCTTCGGGTCGGTGTAGATAGTTTAGCCAGGGTCCGTCCCAGGAACTGCACGAATCCGCTGCCATGGAGAGCTGACATCAGCTATCCATCCGTCCGTCCCACTTGTGGCCGGTCCTCTTGCTGCTTCCCACGCATATGTATGTACTGTACGGAGTACCGTATGCACCGAACTGCATCTAGGTACATATGTACACAGCCCGCGCCATACTAGTTGTCCCTTCTTTCCGTCGGCTAACCTTCTCGGCGTGCACGTGTGCTCGGGAAGGATTGTTTCGTATGCTAATGGGTGGAGCCTCGACGTGATAAAATTCCTCGTAATGTCATGGCTGCATAACTCGACAAATGCTGCCTGCGGTATTGTCAGCCGTCAAGTCTCGTCAAAACACCGTCTTCTCCCATAAAGCCAAAAACACCGCATTGCCCGCATCTGGTACCAGTCTGACACCAACCCGTGTGCTGACTGCTGACAAGCCGTCTTCCCGTACTGATTTGCGCAGCGTTGCTAGGGGGGGAGAGGACGCGCATCACCTGCTTCGCTATCGTCGACGTGCCGGCCGGTAAAGAAAGCCGATTCCACTTTCCTGAAGAATGGACCTCATCCGGGCCTGAGAGAAGCTGGGCGGCGTGGAGCAGCGCACAAGTTCCCCAAAGCAGTAGCCATGGAAGCCGGCACTAAAATGTCGTGAATGATTAGCGTTGCAACCCTTGCCAAGCCTTGTCCCAAAGCTCGAGTTTCGTCCAGAGTCTGCCAATGCGCCGAATCTTGCAATGTACTGAGACTGTTGAAGGGGGTGTCATGGTTTGATCGCCGCAGCCTTCCATGTCCCACCGCTAGAAAGCCGGAGAGAAGTTCCTGAGACGTTTGTCTCACCTGCCGAAATATCCGGACAAGACCATCTTTCACCAACCACGTTACCCGACTCAGCCCTTACAAGTCGTGTTTTTGCCGTCGCGTTACGTTTGGGATCCATTGCTTGCAAGCCGTCTAGGCTGACGGTACTACCTAGGTAGACGCTTCGCTCCGCTGCATCATGAACCCTACACTTTCATTTTGGGGCAGGTGGAGAGAGCAAACGAACGACCGGACTGATGACCAAACGAGCAACTCTTCCCTTATCGCCCCCCGAAGACATCTGCTCTATAACCGGCCTGACCCGCTCCGGAAACACGCGATGCAGATACGATCAACAAATCTAACCGCAAAATAATAATAAAATACCCGTCTAACCCGCTTGCACGCAATAAGTGTCATTGGCGGCACAAACACGTCCCTCAACGACGTCATTATCCCGACCCAAAAGTTCCAATATCGACATGGGCCATTCGGCGATATAGACGCCCATGTGCCCTTGATACAATTCAAATCTCTGATATACCCCAGGGGGGACCCAACTATCGAACAAGCTGTCTCACCCGGTCCACGGGAGAAGAAGAAGAAGAAAAAGGTTTAAAGTTTCCCCTAGCCAAATCAAATTCAATTTCCTAATACAAATCTGTAATCTCCACGTCACACCCCTCCTTCTCGTATGCGCCCGCGCGCCCGTGATGGTTCAAGTAGCGCTTTTTTTTGGAGGATTTTAATCTTTCGACGTGTAAGTATATCGCCAGGTCTGCAGCACCAACACACGCGCTAGCAGGTAAATCACGCAAAACTCTATCTCCACTAACCCGCATCGTGAACACGACGGCGGCAAAGTCAATCCAAAGAGCCAGGCCTGGTTATTGCGCGCGCGCGCGAGCGAGCAAACCCAGTGAGGCTGTAGAAGCTTATGCTGCCGAGTTTATCGCAGAGAAAAAAGCTTAGATGGAAATTACAGGCTCCCGTGTGGCTCCCGGCCAAGGGTAAAGTATCGCAGTGTGTGCGTGTCGGGGGTTACCAATACCGGTACACCCACTATTAGCTCTTTTGTATGGCTATATATCCCAGACATATCGTCCCTAGAGTGAGTGGAAAACTCGAAACTGCAAATGCATCTTGGATATCGTTCTTGTTTACAGACCACACTATGCCAAAGACCAAGCTAGACAAGACGATGGCGACGAAGCAAAAGTAGATTGTAGGCCAGTGCCAGTCTTCCTCAATGTGAATGGCCCATCCTGTTTCCATGGCGTCTGGAGGATGTAGGTGTATGTACGGTAGAGACAATAGCTAGCCAGAATCTGAGGCTTCCAGCTTTCGTATCAATTGGAGCAAATTGGTCTTTGTGCCATCTTCCTTCATCCCTTCCTACATTTTAAATAGCCTGTTTTGTAAAGGTATATGTAAATTCTACAGAGCGTTTCCTATTAGTCCCACCGTGCTTCGCTTTATGTTGGGGATGCAGGACTATAACAAGCGCACCCCCGCTTTGATAGGCTCGATCAATCGGCGAGCATCAGCTCATGCCTTGTGTGTTTTCAGTCCGAACATCCGATTTGAGGGCTACGATCTTGGAAAAAAGAGATGGTCGCTTAGTAAGAGATGGTAAGTTATGGGAGAGTAAATACATTTATGTTGATCTTGAAGCCACAAACATAGGTCTTCCTACTCAATGTTTTTTTTATAATCACTGGTACTTCTCCCACGCTCATGTGAAATCAACAGCTGCCGTTCAACATCCCATAGACGTTTATCTCTTTAGAAACAAGAAAAAAGGGTTCGTCTATAGCAGACAGCGAACCACAACAAAGCCTAAGATATTTATACCACTCCCCCATACACAGACGGCGGGCATGACATTCCCGAATCTTTTTTTTGTAAGAACCGCGGCAGCTATTAGAATCCTGAAGCTCTTGTAGTTCAATTTCTAGACATGAAGCAGTACACCTGTATTTTTTACAAAACGAGAAAAGGTCTCAAGTGTGAAATATAGTAGGAGAGACGAGCGAGCAACAGAGAGGAATTTATACGTCTCACTTCTCCGGCAACGCAGGCATTGGGACTGGATGTGGCGATTTAAGTATCATCAAGTCCACATACACCCATTTTATTTCCATGCCTACGTTTCGAGCATCGCCATACTGTCCACTAATGTTTTAGACAAATACATAAAGATAGTAGAGGAGATACCGACAGCAAGAATGGTACGATTCTGCCCTCTCTTCTCCTCCACCACCCTCATAAAAACCTGATTTTCTTAAAGTACCACTCGATGAAACCTCACTTTTCGTTTTATGAAAATGCCTGTTCGTAGGAGAGAATATTCATTTTTTCTGGCAGATTTAAAGAGAAGACAGAGGGGACTTTGATAGTATGGGGGAGAAGGGTGGAGGCGGCGGGAGAAAACATGGCCCAGGATTCCTGATCTTTTGAGAAAATATAATTTTTTGAGAGTACAGGATAGAAAGGTGAGCAGGCTGGGATAGGGGAGTTTATAAACTCCTGGATTTTTCCCGCTAGCCTCATGGAACCTAGTTCTGTTTCCTTGGAAAAACGCGTCTGACGCTCTGCATGTCACACACATGTAATCCCATGAGCTGGTGTTTTCAGACGCGGCCGTCTCTCCCACAGTCCATGATCCTGTTTCGTCATCTTTTCAAGAAGAGTCAACTGGAGAGAACACACCCATCTTTAATGAAGTGGGAGTTTTTAGAAAAAAGAGTAAATTTACGCCCGTCGCACGACTCACACAAGGACATGTTGTGCCAGAGGGGAATTTAAACAAAAGCACCAGGCGACAAAGCACATATTCCGTGAACTTCCTGCTTTTAGAAATAGAAGAGTAGGCTTTCGGTGTAATAGAGGAAGGGGGACAGTCGGAGAGGGGAGAAGTCAAACCTTCCCTCTCTGTTTACTCTTACATCGGGAACCGTCCTCGTAAGATTTGTTCTCCCACATGGAGAGTGTGATCACACTGTTCGTTTGATATTAGGTAGTCCACACAGACAGGCAGAACGCACATGTGTTGAAGTGGGAGTATATTTTAGTAGAAAGAAGATGTCCAACAACACGACACAGCGCCCTTGGCTCTCCCGTCGCGCATTTTAAGCAAGTGTCACAGGCTGCGAAACACATGGCAAACTGAGGAGAAGTTTTCAGGCACAACAAGGGCGAAAAGCGACGCAAAGTACTATTTGCGCTATTGCTGTCTTCTTTTTAAGTAAGAAGGTGCCAGAGACGGGAGAGACATGGTACCACAATGGAGATGTTTTAGGAGTAGCACATGGGGCTTCGAAGTATAGAAGCCAGAAAGACATCGAGAGGGGACAGCGCAAGAATACAGTTTTATACATCCCCTCAATCGAACCCGCGCCAGTCCCCAACATGCATATGCAGTTTGTTTATTTTGGAAACTAGACACAGGGATAAAAACATATATATCTTGACAATTCCGTTTTGGTAGTTGGACGAAAACGCAGAGCCCGCTCCATGCGTACTGTCTGTGAAGGTTTTTCGAATCGCATAAAAGGCCAGAAAAGACATGTCCGTATAGCACAGAACTTTAGGAAGAGATAGAAGACCCTGGTACAACCAGACAGGCGGGAGAAATACATAACCGCTCTAGTTCGTATTTTCACCGAAGCTAGAAAAGCGTGAGTACAAACACAGGCGGGGGATGGGACATATTTGTAGGAAATTCGGCTTTCAAGGGAAGAGGAACAAGTATGGAGCAGCCACGCAGGTGGGATAACCACATATGTAGCTACCTCTATTTTTTTCAGGAAAAGAAGGACCAACCATAGTGGTGTTTGGGTGGCATACTTGTTGGACGTTTGATTTGTTAGAAAAAGATGGAAGAGTTTGGAAGATTAATACCCGAGGGCGAACTATGTCTTTTTTCGATAGTCCAAGTTTTGGAAGAACCACACAAGTGGCAAAACCACATGGAAACAGCGCGCGATATTTTTGAAGAAGGTCCAATTTCAGAAGAACTGCACAGGCGGCAGGAACAGAAGATTTCTTCTGGTGCACGTTTATGAAAAGTGGAAGATTTCTAGAAAATTACACGGGTGGGAGAACCATGTTCTTTTTTGTGAACTTGTTTTAGAAAAAGGGAGAAGAAGGTTGAAGTGTAGGAGACAGGGTGGAGCGGAGCCTGCGGAAGCTTTTTATACCCATAGCCTCCCCTTATCCCCACAATGTCTAGACTCCTCAACGCTGCACCGCCACATTTCACCAAAAAAACGGAAGATTTTAGAAAACGCTCGACGGGAGATAGGCACAATATCCTTTGCGCCACGATTGTAATTACACCCGTCTATCTCTCTTTTCCATGCGCTATTAAGTTCTCTTTTTTTGGAGGAGGAGAGAAAACAGTAGAACCGAGAGCAACATAAAATTGGTACCAGTGTTTTAGACCACACCATGATACCTTTCCCGAACCATTTCTTCTTGTCACTTACCGCACATCCGTGTAGGAAACGAGAGGAGAGCAGAAACATGAAGTTGACGCTTTTGACTTTTAAGAAACTAGGAGAGTAGAAAACAGCAGAAACATAGAACCGGCACAAGTGTGTTATTTTAAACCGAACCAAGGCGTCCTCCCGGAACGATTTCAATCTCCTAATTTGCCTCTACCAAGGAAACCAGAGGAGGGGAAACATATCAACGCTACCAAACTCATATAGGAGAAAAGGGAGAGAACAGCAGAACCAAGAACATAGCGTCCGTAGCACATATTTTAACCTCATAACTTCCCCTAGTTATATCTTGCCGCCACCCCGAGAGCGAGAAGAGCAAAAACATGTAGTGGAAATTGTTAGCTTTTAAGAAATCAGAACAGAAAGATGAACATGTAGTAGCTGTGTTTCAATTTTAACGCACACCCTAAAGCCTTCTCCATAATATTTTGACTCACCACTCCTACCAAAGAACGAGAGGAGGGGAAACATGTCCAGGAAGGTGTCCAGTTTTAAGAAATAAGTAGAGAGGGAGTTGAACACAAGAAACCACATGGCCCAGCCAGCCACTTACTTTTAACCCACACCATAGTGGCTATCCGGCTGTTTCTTGTTGTCACCCCACCTTACCACCTCCCCGGACAGGACAAGAGAAGAGGAGCACATATGAATTTGCGCCAGTTTCTTTTAGGCACTTCCAAATTTCCCGGAATATTTTAAAGATTGAACGAGAAAGAAGAACAAAGGACAGCACAGCACTATCAAGCACTCCTATCGTATTTTCGGGTGAGACAAAGGCCAACGGCAGAAAACGCCATAAAAACCCTATCAATAGGTTTTAGAAAAACCTCACATGAAGCTAGAAAGTAATTCTTTTAGTTTTAGCAGCAGCAGGAGCAGCAGACAGAAACACCATCTAGCATTTCTCTCATAGTTTCAGGAAAAAGGACCAGCAGCGGACAACACCACAAACGTCCAGCCATAACGTTTTGCAACAGCCTCGTGTGCTTTTCCATGCTGTTTTCAATTTTGGAAAAAGAGAACCCCACACTCCATGTCTATTTCCTTCATCAATTTTAGAAGATACTGCGCCCCTGAACGTTTGTACTGCTCACCGCCATAGGACGACCCTTTGGGATTTTTAGAACAACGTCATGTGCCTCGTTGTTGCTTCATTCAATCGTCTCTTTCAACTTCAGGAACAGCAGAAGCAGCACACAAGTCTCCATGTGAGCGCGATATCCGAAGTTTTAGAAGATACCCGCCCTGAGATTTTTGGTACGGCGAGAACAGACATGGCTTGTTGGAAGTAGAGTTTTGAAAGAAGAGAGAAAGAGGGAGAAAGAGAAAAGGTAGATAGGTAGGCGGACTAATAGCCCTAACCGCAGCGCCAGCCTCAGCCTCAGCCTCAGCGCCACATAGAGTCAAACCCACATAGGTAGCTTTCCCACCAATTTTAACAAGAATACAATCCACATCCCAAACTGCAGACAGAGGTCATGGAGCTATTGCTTTGGAATTTCCATATTTCAAAAGAATAGATGGAGAGAAAATGTAGGTAGGAAGATAAATACCCCCAGCCCCCAGTGCCACATGCAAAGCTCAGGCAGTACTTCCAAGAAGAAGGAGAATATAATCCACATCGACAAAATACAGAAAGACGTCATGCGATTGTGGTGTTCATCTTTCTAATCTCCAGGTTTTTAAGAAAGAGGGAAAAAGACAGAAACACGGCCATGAAGCCTAAGAAACCTGTTTTTTTTTAGGAATAACGGGAACAAGTGATAAGATAGAAAGACAAGAAAAGAGAAGATGGGGGTAGATATCCCCAATCCGCAGACGCAGAGCAGGAGATCATAGACCCACTCCGTTATCTGTTCCAAGTTTCTAAGAAAATAAGAGACGGGAAAGAGGCAGGAAACACATCTGCCTTCCGTTTACTGGCTTTTTTTTTAAAAACAAAACCTCCATAACACGAAGTGGTATATTTTTAGAGAATACCGTGGATTTTATGTGATAAGAGAAAAGGGAAAAAAGGAGCAGATTATGTAGTAGATACCCCCCAACCACAGACCGCAGACGGAGGCCATGTAGGCACACTATCGCCCTTTCTAATTTTTAAAAAATAACAGCAGAACTCTCCAACAACCCTCCATGTGAAGTGATATTGTTCGTTTTGGAAAATCCCCATTGCGGAGTGCGGTCGGCGAGTTTAGCAAAATAACAGGAATACTCCAAATTTCAATGTAATAAAGGGACAAGGGAGAAAAGAGGAGATGTAGTAGACATCCCAAATCACAGAAACAGACATACACTCCAAACATGTCCGTTATTTATCCACACTGTTACGATTTTTAAAACTCCCGTGCTTGCACAAAGACACGAGGGGGAGGAGGGGCGCGGAGAAATTCCATGCACCTAATTCGTACTTGGCTTTTCGACAACAGACCTCGTTTTATAGAAACCCCACCCCCCCAGAAAAGAGAAGGAAGAGAAAGTAGTAGAAAAATCTTTTAATAAAAAAAGACAGGAGACGCAGCCAGTCATTCAAAAACTAGCGTCGTGGTTTTAGAGAAAGAGGGGGAAAACTCCATGAATCTCTTTTGTCACCCTTTTGGAAAACAGAGGAAACATGGTGGACTTTTATGTGATGAGGAGAGAAGAAGGCTGGAGAGAAGGGGGGGAGGAGTTTATATACACTGCCTGTCCCCTGTACTAGGTTTAGTGCTGTCCTTGCACGTGCCTCACGTGCTCATGCTGTGTCCTCGTCATGGTCTCTGAGTAGGTCACACGTGTTTACATTGATAAGCTGCAAACACCTCAACTGCAAACACCGCACTCTCCACATCATCACTCCATATCACTACATACAATGGTATACCCGCTCAGCGCTCCACTTGCTTCACTTACAAAAAACACACACTACTACAACGATGCAAAAATAATCATACAAGGATCTTTTCCACCCTCGTTTTCACAAACTACCTCATCATCATCAACATCAACATCAGACAAACATGCAAGCATGCAACATTACTTCGCCGCCGTGACCACGCCTTCATACTCGCGACTCGCTATGTAATCGAGGGTGCGTTGGAAATGTTTCCTTGGGTTTTCGAGCGAGGAGGCGTTTTCGTTGGATTGGAGGTTGGAGTGGATGAGTTCGATGAGGCCGTTTAGGTATTTGGTTGTCACCTGCGGGGTTCTGTTAGTCAATGGTAATCGAAGGGTGTGACGAAGATGACTTACGGCATCGTTTTCTTGGTCAAAGTAGTAGACGTATCTGTTTAGGATTTCGACAAAGAGTTCGACGGAGACTGCGGCGTCCATGCATGCGTCTGCGACACGAAGCGCACGTTGTAAGCATTCGAGCACACGTTTGCCATCGCGGTAAAGCTGTAACTGTCAGTCTTGTGTCTCTTTCACATCATCAGTGTACTCACGTTCTTCGGGTCCTCCTCTCCCAACGCCCTGATCTCGGTCGCCCACCATAGATGGCTTGCGAGATACACTGCGCGGCACTGATCCGGCTTCTTCAGAAGCTTACTTCCATGTAGTGCACACTTGGTAATCAACGTATCATAGTTCTCCTTGCCAAAATTTCTCGTCGTGTGGAGTCCACTTGCAATAACGCACACAGCCTGGAACTGTGCTCTTGAGTCGCTAATCGCCTCCTCGTATATCGTGAATGCCTGCGCAAAGAATTCGTACGCAACCTCTTCGAAGCCGTTCTGATCTGCGACCTGGCCGCAAGCAATGAAGAGTCTGAGAGAAAGATCTGCAGAGCCTGTGACTCGGGCATAGAGAGTCGATAGGGTGCTGTGCATGAATTTGTAGAGGGCAGAGGATTGTGATTGCCAGTTGTCTTCGAAATGTTCGCGCTTCTTATACTGCCGTGCAAGCTTGAGGGATGCTGTGATGATGGCGGGAGAGGTGTACTTGACGCGTTCGTTGCCGTCTGCAAAGGCCTTGCGCGCAGCTTGGAGGAGCTAAAGTACGTTAGTATCTGTAGAGGCACCAATCTCACCCCACTAACCTTGAATTGCGTATCGTTGTCTTCGCCGCGGATGAGATGTACTATCCGCGCGAGCCAACCCTGCTCTTCTATTGTCTCCTCCGTCTCTTGTGCCCGTCTTTGAATGGGCCCTCCTGGGTAGCCTTGGGCTTGTTGTATGCCTTCCCTGATGAGCACCTTGAGGATCTCCAACACACTCTCGAGGTTCTCCACGGAAGCGATACTTGTCTGATTGCGCATCAGACTTCTCGCAACCTCACCTGCTACCGCTCTCCGGGTCGGATATGGCTGTGAATGTAAAAGAGGGATAAAGTTGGGTAAAGCTAGCGCAGTAAAGAGGGAGATGTATGTCTTGATGGGCGAAAGAAGGAGGCTGAGGATCTGGCTTTGTGTTGCTTGTGAGTGGAGGTCGGCGCTGTTTTGGTATTCTGCGACTTTCTGGTTTGCAAATGTCAAGACCTGGTCGATGTAGTCCAGTCGTTCGGGGTAGATGTTTCTGTGGAAGTTAGTACACGTTAATGAGAACAGTCTTGAAACTTACAATGCAAGATTCGCAAGCGATACCAAAAGTCCAATCGTGTCTTGTATGGGCAATCGCTGCATCTTGACCAATGTCTGCACCTGCTCGTGGAATATCTCAAACAGCTTGACATTGTTCGGTATGCCACGTTTCTTTTCGATTTCGCCGTCCGTCTTGGTAGGTGCAGTTTCCTCGGAAGGAGCCGCTGCTGAATCTTCAGAGGCTTCTTCACTGTGGTGTGTCTCCGAGGTCTCTGAGGCGTCTCCGTTTTGATGTGCGGGTGCAGCTTCTGGGTCTAACGCCTTCTTCTCCTTTGCTATGCGCATCTGCTCCATGAGTTGTGCTATGGATTCCTCCTCGGTCTTCTTTCGTTGCTCTGGGCTTTCCGACTCGGCTTCTCTTTGCGCATACGAGGACAGTCGGTCCATGAGGCCCACGACAATGGCCTTGACGTTGACATGGGGGTTTAGGCGTGCGACGGCGGAGAGGAATTGATCGAGCGTATGCAGGTGGAATTCGTCGGGGAAGACCTGGGTGACGACTGCTGCCTGTTAGCTAGATTCTTCACATTGGACGTCATAACATACCCTCCAAAAGATACTCCTGCGCCAGAACATCTCGGCATTGTACAATCTGCTCCAACAGCGGATTCAGAATCTTCTTGTAGTTCTCCAAATCCACCAGCTGGCTTAGGCGGACCAGATTGCTGCCTACCAGCAGCTGCAATTCTTGGCGCTCTTTGGTACGCTGCTCGCGCTCTCTCGAATGACCCTGGTGTTGCAGCCGCACCCACAGCTTATTCATCTCAACAAAGTTGGTCAGAATGAAGCTAATTGAATCCTGCAAGTTGCCCTCTGGTCCCTCGCTGTCGCCCGACGGCAGACAGTCGCGTGCCTGGCCGGCGAGATAGTAACGCAGAAACAGGCCGCGGACGGGATGCTGGACCCCGCGACTCATCTCCATCATGTCCTTCATAATCTCCTTGACGGGCGCATCCTCAATTGCCATGTAGACAGTACCCACAGTGACCATGAGATACAGACGGGGAATAATGTTGCCGGCATACTGGACGAGCTCGTATAGGTCGGCGAGGTGGTTCACAGGGTGGTTTTCGCGCAGGTAAACGGCCAAATGGCGGAGAGCATCGAATACGGCCATGTAAAGCTCATAGTACTGCTTGGGACCGAGGCTACTAGTGCGCAGCTCCGAAACGAGAGTCGAGCTGAAGGGAGAAGCAGTTAGTATTGTATTCTACACCTAGAAGCGCCATATCGTCTTGTCTTCTGCCTACCTGCACTTGAGCGCATCCATCAACTTGCCCGGCGTCTCGAGACAGCGCCGCATGAGTAGCGTCTGCTGGCGCACCACGGCGAGGGCATCTTCGAGCAGCCGGGCCTGGTCTTCTACGGGGGGCGGCGACGCCATTGTGTGCGAAGAGAGCGGATAGTCCCGGGGTTGTGGAGAGCTGGTCGTGGATACGCACCGCCGCCTTGGGCGTAACCGTTCGCCAAGCAAGCAGGGATCCAGCCCGTGAAGCTAACCTGCGTCATACTAGCCATCTCACGCAGTCGATCATCACTTCAACGTCCATCCATAGCTTTATTGCATGTCATTAAATCTATCGTACATTTATACGTCTCCGCGACGCGCCTAGTAGCCTATATGCCCAGAACGCCCATCCAATACATCTCCGTCGCGTCCATTAATATGCGACCATAACTCATATCCATCGTAATTACACAATCCAAGAAAGAAGCAAGCGATTCGAGCCAGTCTACCGCCAAGAGAAGGAAATCCGCATTGTCGATGCAATATCTTCCAGCTCAAACTTGAGGCGATGGCGTTGCGACAGCTGCATCGTGCCCGAATGACTTGATGGCATAACGCGTGTGCCACATTCCGTCATCGTAATAGTCGGTTGTCCCCGCAGGCTCTGCAACGGTGACAGTAACGAAGATGGGCTTGGGTGTCTCGTTTGGCATTGTTGTCGTCGAGTTTGAGATGAGGGGTGTACACATTGGTGACGGTGTCGATGGGCTTGGAGTTGATGATGATGATGATGATGATGATGATGTTGATGCAGGCGTTGATGAGCTAGGCGGGGTGCAACTGGAGGTGGTGGGCGCAGGTGCCGGTTCAGGTTTGACGACAGTTGTGGTAGTCTCCTGGGTGACTGTCTTCTCCGGGCTAACCACTTCTTCCGTTGTTGTTGTTGTTGTTGCGACTGTTGAGGTAGCCGTTGGTGGTGCCTGAGTCGGTGAGTCCCCACCAACATTGACTACCGCATAGGTCTTGTCTCGCGGCAGAACGTCGTGCGAGTCAAGAGGTCGTCCAGTAGCCAGAGCCGAGAAGAGAGCAGCCAGTGTGAGTGCTTGGGCGTTGAGTAGCATCATGTCGAAAAGTGGATGACGGCGGGTGTTGGCAGACGTAGAAGCGAATTGAGCACGGATACGGTGACGATTATCACTGAAAACGACCAAGTGTGAAAACTACAATGTAGGTCCCCGTTTATGAGATTGATAGCGTGGACTTGTGCAACATCTTGAGCGCTGGAAATCATGGTGGTTGGAGATGGCTGGGGTGGCCCGTGCGCAAACATGTGCAGATGCTGCGAGCCTGGAACATCCCAGACTCCTTTTCTCCAACATATCCTTGGAACGCTTCATAGTATTCTGGTTATAGGCGCAGGATGCGTCTTGGTTAAACGGATATGATTGCGTATTGGTCATTCTCACCGCCTTCCAACAGTCTCACTCCGGCTATCCCCCGGCATCTCCTGCCGAGCATGTTGCCAAAATGTCTGCGGCATTTCGTGTGGATCGCGTGTTGACTGCGCTTCAACTATGTGGCCACCTTGGAACGGATTCGTATGCGAGTACGCGTTCATTTCTTGGTACCGCTCGGGATTGTGTTGCGCCTCGAGTTCCGTCTTGTATGCCAATCCATCAGCCTCCACTCCCCGACTCTGCCATTGCTGTTGTGTAGCTGTCTGTTGAACCATCGGTTGGTTTGAAGTGAGCTGCGACTGTTGATTGATCGCTCGTTTCCGCTTTCTGCTATGTCGCCAGAATGCCCAGATGGCTATTGAGGCAACGAGAACGAAGATGCCGACCCCGATTCCGACGTACATTCCGACGAGCTTCTGCTGCTTTCCAACCATCTTATCTGCGAATAATCAGTCAAATTGAACCGTAGACAAGCTACCGGTAAAGGGAACCCACTGTACTGATCTGTCATTGACGACGACACAGAGTCGACAGTCCCCTTAGAATACAAGCTAAGCTCGCACAAAAGTTCACTTACTAAAGTCTGCTCCGCATCGGAAAACGAAGAAGGGTCACCACCCGAAGATGAGGAGAAGACGCGAACATGATATCCTCTTTATTGGAAACTTCAAAACACTTTCCTGCTTAAAAATTCCAAACCATTCACACACAGCATACCCCGTCTTGATACTCCCAAACCTCGCACTCTTAAACCGCCTTCCAAGTTCCCAGGCTGAGTCCTTTGAAGTACTAGCGGCATAGAAACTAAAAAATTCCAACTTGGGGAAAATGGGTTGTCGTAGTGTATTTCATCTCAAATGAAGTTTTCGCGAGTTGAAGAACAGAAAGCTATATAGAGATTACTACACAGGTCGACACCCTCCATGCTATATTCGAAATGCGGTAAAGCAATTTTTTTGGAGCTCGGGCTGCCAAGCCCGAGCGTTGTAGTGTATAGTGCAATATATAATATGATGTTTGAAGAATTCTTCAACGTTCGAATGACGTAATTAATAATTGTTTTATAAGTGAAGGTAATTGAGGCTTTCGCGTTTTAGAGGACAATAGATAGCTTGATTCCACTTCTTAATCCAATTCCACTGCTTCTAATCGGCTTCAGCAGCTCTTGCCAAAATCGGCACAATACTACACCAATCAAGAGCAACCTCTCGGATAGATTGCTGCAATTCGTCTTCTCTCTTTCCTGAACAGAACTTTTAAAGGTAGAATGCTGTGTTTACTCCTTGACTGGGCAAAAAGTCTGAGCATTGGCATCGCCATATGCTACGCAATCAGCATTAGGGACGCCACTACACTGTGTCTTGTCAGCGCGATTATAATATTGTTTGGATCACAATAGGTACTTACGCTGGTCTGATGTCCATCAATTTCACCACAGGGGAAATCCCATACCACAGTATCCGCGAACGTGCGACAGGCGTCTATCATGCCTTCTCGAATTACGCATACCTATCCATATATTAGAAGGCCAAATTATTCTGGGAATATTTCACTAACGCCATCACATCCACCGTGTGCAACGGGGCAACCGTTGTTGGCTCCTCGGACTTCAACGTTATTGGAGCCCTCTTTAACAGGGGTGGCGGATACAAGCCAAATTGGGAGGAAAATAACGTATTTGAGATGCATGTTGAGTGAAGCCGGGTTTGGTTGATGTGAAAACGAAGATGTTGGAGTGCGTGTTGGAAGGTAAAAGGTGCGGATAACACTGCCATTATGTAGATTTCCCAGACATAAGATAGAGTTAGATAGCCCAACAGCCGAACCCTGCTAGATAGGCGCACATTGGCTGCTTCCTTGATCGAATGTCACTGCAACTTCCGGATGTCATTCCCGTGATGAAATATCGGTGCAACTTCCGGATGTCATTGCCTTGATGGAATGTCAGTGCAACTTCCGGTTGTCAGTGTTGTCCATGGCGCAAGTATCACCTGCCTCTCGGTGACGATATCCCTGCCTTAGTACTGCCAATCTAATCTAAATACCAACAGAACAACTCCATCTCCCGCGCAGCGGTCCTCGAATACCGGAAATTTTCGCGAAGCAATCCGTTTATACGTCTCTTTGTGATGGCTTAGGGCTTTGCCCAGCCATAAGCGGTAAGGGAGGAGACTATACTTAATATATAGAATTGATTAAAAACTCTTAAAAGTAAGGTAAATTAAAGAACAGAATAATAACTATCATGATCGCTAGAGGGAAGAGGATAAAGTAACCTCTAATAAGATAATCAAGATAAAATATCTCCTAAGAGGAGAAGATACGCTCTTCTTGTACTGGCTAGCGGAGAGCCACTCCCCGCACCGGTACATTGCTACTTGAGACCTTTATTCAGTCCCGCCGTGGTATCGTCCAGGTGAAAATTCCAAGTGTCCATAGCTTGATCCAGATTACACAATGGTGGCGTATACTCCATCAACCTCCCATACTCTCCTCCTCACTCGATGTTCCAAACAAAACCCCACATATTCACCCCTTCCTCGGATGTTTGCATTGACACTTCGCAGGCGGCGTCGGCACCCTCGTAGCCTCAGAACTCTGATACCGACTATTCCCCGACTTGACCGACGGTAATATCGTCACCGCAACCTCCACACCCCCCTTTTCCGCATTATCAACCTCCAAGCTCTTCTTTGCCATTTCCTCCGCTGATAGAATCCCCTTGTTGTTCTTCCTTTGTTTGCGTTTTGGCACGTCGAGCAGCAAAGCGATGAGGACTACGAGGCCGATGAGTGCGGCTACGCCGGCGACGGCGATGAGTGAGACGAGGCCTGCTGAGAGAGCGCCGATTGTCGCTGTCATGTTTTGTTGTTGTAGGGTTGGTTTGTGGGGAGATGGATAGTAGGGAGGGAGAGAGTGATACGATGGGACGTTTGAATTCGGAATAAAACGCCCAAAGTCTTCGTAATCAAAAAGGGACGAATGTAGTAACTGTGTAGAAAAGATATATTCCTTCCTTTCTCTTTAGTCCAAAGAAGGAAAAAATTGAAACACGATGCTGGTGTTTCGAAAAACTGCTTTTACAAGCTCGAGCATGAACACCGTAACTCTCCCTCCCTTTATAAACCAAAACCAAAGGTATCAGCGCAACCACCCCCGTTCCTAAACTAAGCGCTGATTCCAACACACACGAGAAAAAAAACACTCTTCTGCTGCCTGTTCTAGCCCTACATGCCCAAACTTCCACATGATGCTCATCTCAGCCGTTCGATAACACACAACATCACATCCCACCTCCAAGCCAGCCACCAAACCACCCAAATCCTCACAAACCCCACCATCTGGTGCCCCGATTAAGCCCATACTGATCTACAAAAACCCACCAAAAGGTTAGGGCTGAGCACTAATCCGCATACAGAAGGATTGTGGCTTGGTGGCTTGTATCGGAATCCGCGCTATGCTTTTTCAGCTACCTACAACCAGCAAGCAAGCACCCACTTTTGCATTTTCCATAGTGTGCAAGAACTGTGTTTCTGGCAAGAGCCGGTTTTGCTTGGCGAGATGGGCAGGGCTGAGGGTTGGATGGTCTGGGTGGGGTGGATCTGAGACAGATGTGTGTGTGTGTGTGGGGAGGTTGCTTTTCTGAGAGAATCTCTGTTTGGAGTTGTTTGGTGCGAAGACTGGCAATGCAAGTCATCCACACTGGGTAACAGCTTTGCGATGTGATGGAAGTGTTTGGTTAGCGCATTACCATTGTAAACTTTGAATTATGAGGCTGCTCGGGGTGGCCGCTGTGGGTTCTAAGGGTGGACCCGTAGAGGCTTAGCGTGACAGCCTCTATCCAACGTGTATGTGGGCGTTTCCAGATGGGACAGCGGTGTCTAGAGTCGAGGTTATGTCGCGTGAGAGATGGGAGATGTGGGAATACGATGGTGATTCTTCGAGGCATGTTGGCGCATACACTCAATGCTCGGTTCCTTTGCGTACTGATAGGCTTTCAAGTTTGTAATTACATACATTCTCACCATGTACAGTCGGCTTCGAGTATTCAAACGCCATATTTTCCCTCATCTGAGATTAAGGGGTGGAACGATATGCCCCAAGGATGACGATAACGTCTATACTTCCGTCCTGAATCACTCCCGCATCAGTCACCTAATATCCTTGATTCACGCCATGGATTTTGAATCAACTGGGGATCATCGTACGCTTCCTTTAGTGGGCAAGGCGATGAGCCAATATCTTGACAAAAACGGTTACAATCTTCGTGCGTGCCACTAGCTTGCTCTCGAATCCGTGAAGAGTCAGGGTCATCTTGGTGCGGTTGCGCGACGGAAGTTGGTATGCCAGACAAAGTCTGCTCAACTTCATCTATCGTCTCTTGTATCTTAGCCTCAGTCCTCAAATCCACGGGACGCAGTGGTGATCCGATTAGATTATTCATGGGTGTCTCCAACTCGGCCACAGTTTGCTGTACCATTGGCGTACTATCCATCTCGCGCCTGAAAATATCATTGCCATCTTTCTCAGACTTTCCTCCGTAGACGGGAGTCATATCACCATCGGCTGCAGATTTCCTCTTTCGTCGAAGGCGGAGACCAAGGCAGAAGGCGCTGAGCCCGATCGCAAAACCTCCCAAGACAGCTCCGACCGCGACGCCTATCTTTACACTTGCACTCAAGCCATTCTGATTCGACTCGTTGGAAGTAATTGATGGTCTTGTGGCGGCAGTGGACAGCGGTGATGTGGTAGACGCCGAGGGCGATAGATGCGAGGTCAAGAACGACAAAGCACTAGTAGGTAAAGATGACGATATATTGCTCGATACGGAAGACGAGGAAGATGGGCCTGAAATAGCAGAAGATACTGGGGTTGGTGAGGAAGGCGTGTCAACAGGTGTTGTTACCGACCCAGCATCAGAGGAGAATGTAGTGACGAGTGTAACGGTTTCGATGGACGGTACATATATAGTCGTTGCTGATGATTCTCCATTGGAAGAGTATGTAAGGGTAACTATGACCAATGACGTCTCTGTGACCGTGATCGCATCTGTTTCGGAGGTTGATAGGTCCTCTGAGAAGAAGGTGGGGACGTCCGAGAAGGTCACCACAGACGTAATATCCATTGTGTTTACTGAGCCGTCGGTATCTGTTAAGTCCATCCGAGCATGATGATTGTAGTGCATTTCGGTTTCGCACCAAACACACACAAAGACGGTTGAAGTAAACGCTAGATGTGCCGACCAAGAATGTAGAGTCGTTCTGGTGAAGAGGCAAACAGCAATAAGAAGGCTGCCACTTTCGAAAAGGGTCTTGAGTGACGGAGCGACGCAAACAATATTTTACTTGCACTCAAGAGAAATTAGTTTGATTGGCTCGGCGAGAAGCATAGAATGCCATCACACCGTTCAACGCAACACAACGTCTCTATGTGTGACCTATATCTGTACAACCATAGCCACAGAAGCCAGCTGACTTGCCGCAAGACAAAGGCGCCCTTGTATTGTTTATAACTTGATATCGAAGCTTGTTCCACATCCACAACTGCTCGTTGCCCCAGGTATGCCGGTAATTTTAAATTGACTGCCAATCAGCTCCATGGTATAATCCACCGTACTTCCATTCAGCAGCTCCAAGCTCGGCTCGTCAATGACTATCTTTTCCCCCTTTTCGCCTTGGAATACGGTATCTTCCTCGGTCGCCGGTTTCTCGGATAGATCGACCAGGTCCATGAGGTACTGGAAGCCATGGCACCCGCCGCTCTCGACGCTCACACGCAAGGCAAGGTTTGGGTTTTTGTCGCCAACAGAAATTGTTCCTAGGCGATCTGATGCACGTGGTGATATGGATATCAACATGGGATTGCCGGAGTCATCGGTTCGGGGATTCTGAATTGCTTGGGCGGGTTTTGCGCGCGAGACGTCGGCTGATGTGGCGAGAGCTCTTCGGGGCATCCGTCGCGCCGACGCGAAAGTAGAGATTCCACTAGATATAGGGCTCTGAGTTCTTGGTAGAGTAGACGGTGCGAGGAAGTCGAGATATAGCGACTGCGAGGTGGCGCCCGAGGTTGCTCTGCTGTAGGCCCTCGCTGATGGTGATGATAGCAGTGTTGTAGGCTTGGCGACTATTCCTGTCGCCGCTCTCCTCGCGATGCGCAAGCAAGAAGTACACATTGTAGACGGGGAAGCCATCGCTGCCGTGTTGACATGGTCAGAGGCAAAGGCTCACAGGGTCTGAGGTCATAGCTAAGAATACATGTCAGCACCAATCACAGCGTCTGTCAATACGGCGGTCTAGATCGCTTAGTCAGGCACAAAACCCCACCTTGTACCGCCGCCACCATCCATCACGGAGCAACGGGAATTGTTCCAGCCTTACCCGTCGCATGCCATTTACTTATCGTGCCTGAAACCCCAATGTATGCTCAAAGTAGGGATTCCCAGCCTCTGCAATTGCACACTCGTTCCTCTCGCACCGCCAATTCCTCATCCACCCTCGTTTCTACTATGCCGAAACACCACAACGCTTATTGGGACGTACCAGAGGCCGAGTTGCGCAGCGAGAGGTTTGCAAAGCAAGAGGACGACAAGGATGCCTTAAGTAAGCTGCGACAGGAGTTTGTGATTCCCACAAAAGGCGATCTGCGCAACAACAAGTACGGATTTCAGCAGAAGCAAAAAAGCCCCACTTCAAAACACGACGACCACGACGAGTCAATATATTTTTGCGGAAATTCCCTGGGACTGCAGCCACGCAGAACAAAAGAATATGTCAATCGCTACCTGGACACATGGGCTTCCAAGGGTGTATTCGGCCACTTTACAGACTACGAGGGAGGTCTGCCGCCATGGCTGAACATTGACGATGCAGTCAAGGAGCAAACGTCCAAGATTGTTGGCGCGCTTCCGTCCGAGGTGGTTATCATGGAGACGTTGACTGCGAACTTGCACCTCTTAATGGCAAGCTTCTACCGTCCGACCAAGGACCGGTGGAAGATTATCATCGAAGGCAAAGCATTTCCCAGCGATCACGTACGTTGGCTCCATTGCTCTTGGTCAAGCTTCAGAGACTGACTACATTGCAGTACGCCGCACTTTCGCAAATCGCACACCATAATCTTGACCCTTCCGCCCTCATCACCATCGATCCACCTTCTGCCTCTACCCCTTATCTCTCCAACGAACATATCCTCTCCGTAATCTCGCACCACGCGCCATCCACTGCACTCGTTCTACTCCCCGGCATTCAGTTTTACTCTGGCCAATTCTTCGACATCGAGCTCATAACGCGACACTGTCGGTCACTAGGCATAACAGTGGGATGGGATCTAGCGCACGCGGTGGGCAACGTGCCATTGAAACTACATGACTGGAATGTTGATTTCGCAGCATGGTGCAACTACAAATACATGAATGGTGGCCCAGGAGCGATTGGTGGCCTCTTTGTACACGAGAGGCACGGGAAGGTAGAGCGAGCATCTTCAGCCAAAAGCAACGGACCACAAACTGCATCATCGGACAACAACGCACAACTCACCTACCAACCCCGTCTAAGCGGCTGGTGGGGCAGCGAAAAAAGCAGCAGATTCCGCATGGACAACATCTTCGTACCCATCCCCGGCGCCAGCGGTTTCCAACTCAGCAACCCAAGCGCGATAGACATGACATCAGTAATGGCCAGCCTCGACGTCTTCGCCCTCACTAACATGGAAGCCCTCCGCACCCGCAGCCTAAAACTAACCGCCTACCTGGAAGCCCGCCTCCTCAAATACGACGGCAGCGGCGGCGAACCCCCTTACAAAATCATCACCCCACCGAACCCCGCTGAGCGCGGTGCTCAACTCAGCGTCCTGTTAAACCCAGGCCTCCTCGATCAGGTCCAGCATTACATCGAGGAACGCGGTGTCGTCGTCGACGAGCGCAAACCTGATGTACTAAGAATCGCACCTGCACCGCTTTACAACTCCTTCCTCGATATCCACCGCTTCATCACCGTCTTCCACGAGGCGTGTCGCAAGGCCGTAAAAGGCACTGCAACTCCCGGCGTGGACAAGCAGGGCCCGCATAACGATGTTGTGCCCAAGGCTATTGCGACTGTGTGATAATCTTGCTTGCAGGAGGGTGTTTTTCCTTTCTTGAAACTAGAAACAATAGGGTCGGTGGGTAGGTGGGTGGGAGGTTCGTCTGATTCCTTGCTGATTGGTTATTGAAACATGAAAATGATTGGTAATGTTTAATTTGAAAAAAAAATTAATAAACATAAAATGGAAAAGGAAAAGGATATGGATATACCCAGTATGCATGATTTATTCAGTGGGTTGGAAAAGAAAAACATTGGAAAATTATTATCATGGGTCAGATGAAGCTAGATAACACGTACACAAACATGATTATATATGCAAAAAACGTCGTCGTAGCCTACACAGCATGATGCATGTGAAAAGACCACACACTCAACTCAAGCCTTGAGCGCAAAAGAGAACAGACTATCCATCTGAACCCACTGTCGCCCATTCCTCTCCAACCACTTGTCCACAACGCCCTTGAGTGTCGAGAACCTCTCCCTGTTAACCTCGGCAAGCACCTTGATCTTCTCCCTGCGCTCCAGCTCCTCGGCCTTTACACCGGCGGTACCACCACCACCACCCTCGCCCTTACCCACGCGATCAACATCAAACAGGGATGCAAAGTACAAAAGCTGATTCCAAACATCACGTTCTTTAATCTCGTAGCTCATTTTGCCCAGACAGTCGCGGGCTAGACCCTTGGGTCCCAGACAGCGGTGACCGTAGACGGAGATACTGCGAGTGCGGTTTGAGCACTGAGGGTCATCGCAGACGACGTAGCCAGCATAGTAAGCAGCGAGGATTTGTCGGATTGAGGATTCGACTTGAGCGACTACGCTGATGTTGGGGAGGATATTGCCACAGTTGGGCGCGGGACATTGGATACCGTTGTGAGATACGGTTTGTAGGGAGAGTGTTGTTGGGGATGTGGAGGAGAGACCTTGGAAGGGGAAGACTGTTGTGCATGCTCTGCAGCGGAGCCAGAGCGGTGAGCAGCATTGGAAGCGTACGGAGTCTGGGATTTGGGATTCTAGAGGATGGATTTCGGTGTCTTGTTGGGCGCTACCGGATACGGTGCTGACGCGGTATTTGGAGGTGTCGAGGCCGAGACAGGCGGCGAGTAGGGTGACGTTTGTGCCGCTGATGGGGGCACAGAGACGCTCTACTGGGGGTAGGATCTGCTTGTGGAGATAGTAATCGATGTCGGGCTTCAGTCCGCTGTCCGGTTTGAGCACTTCGTCGACGGGGTACGCGTTCTTCGCTGCGTTTTCTGCTGAGCCGGATGATTCGCCCGTGATGATAAAGCTCATGACGTCCTTGGCCTTGACATGTTTACCCTTGGCCTGAAGGCGCAGAGCCACTTGGACCGAAGGCATAGAACCGCCATTGGGGTACTCATTGGGATTTTTTCCCAACTGTGTGTAGATGGTGTACTTGCGAGAGGGAATGGCATATTCGCGCATTTGCTTGCTGAGCTCGCGAAGGTGGTTGTGGATATTCTCAACAACTACTTCTGGATCCTCCCCACTAAGGAGGAAGTTGAGCAGTTCTCTGTGGTGGTGTTAGCTATGGCAAAGGTCGGGGAGTGGTGAACTTACGTAGATGTTTCCTTTGAAAGTGCACAGTACTCCCTACGCCTCATATCGAGACCCTTGACCTCTAGCTTCTCAATGTACTTGCCATCCACTGGCACCATGTTGATCGCGGCATACTTCTTCTTCGCATGCAGCAGGATACGACGGAAGACGTTATCGATATCAATCTCCAACAACCTATAGCTGTCGTTGACCTCCTTCTTGAATTCATTGCCCAGCTTGAGTGCATCCTGGATGTTGTCGACGTTGGTGTTGATCATAACGGAATCGGTATCACCGTAAATGACACGAAGCGCCTTCTCCTCAGCCATGTCCTTGGTTTTGCGGAGAATCTCTCGACCCTTGTAGGTAGTGAGCATAGCCAAAGGCCGAGCATAGAAACGCGATTTGGTGTATCCCAAACATCCGTACATGGAGTTGGCAGTTAACTTCAGAGCCATTTGCTTAATGTCCCAGGTGGCTAGCTGATCCGGCGTCGCATCCTTGGCCTTCATAAGCTTCTTTACCTCCCGACGTCGGGAGACGAGCGTGGCGATGAGGCGTGGTAAGATACCCTGGTCTTGATGTGTAGGTACCTCTGGTACCTTGTCATCGTCCTCTGACAGATCAGAGCGCTCGACAGTGGTGAAGCATATGTTGAACTCTTGGATGATACTGGGGTACAGGGAGTTGAAGTCCATGACCAAGATGAACTTGTCGTACAGTCCCTTCTCAGGCTCAAAGACAAGACCACCTTTGAACTTGTCCTTCTTCTTGGCGTCCGCACCTTCCTCGCCCTCAGCGGCCTCTTCATCAACCTTGGCTTTGCTCTTACCCCACTGTTTGTCAGGGCAAATGTACTTGTTCTTGTAAAAATCGTGGAGCAAAATGTACTCGTTACGCTCGGCACGAGTTCCGCTGAGCGTCCGACCCCAAGAGTTACCAGCCAAGTTGGTGAGGACTTTGGTAAGTGGAAGCATCTGCACCTTGATCGAAATAGCGGCGATGAAGTAGGCGTCAGCTTGGCAGTGCTTGACGTAGTTGAGGAGACCTTCTTTTGTCGTAGCCCAAGTCTTCAGCGCAGCATCGTTATCGAGCTCTTCACGTCGCTTGTTGAGTACCAGCTGGCACATCTCTTCTAGACTCCACGACTGACACTTGGTCATGAGAGATTTTCCAAGATCGTTGGCCAAGTCGCAAAGCAAACGGCCAGAAGCCAGCTGCTTCTCGGCGAAAAAGCTGCCTCCACCCTTGCCCATGTTTTTAGGCCAATCGCTCCTCTTGAGCCGTCCGATACGGTGCCATCCCGGGGTCTTCTTCTCGCGCAGGCGGCTCAGCAGAACACTGTAGTCTACGTCGTCAAGACGATGGCCAATGAGAACATCGGGGTCATGTCGCTGGAACATGGCCATGAGCAGACTGAGCAGCTCTTGCTCGGTCTTCTTGAGGTACATGTTGCCCTTGATCTTCTCAACTTCCTTCTCAAAGCCTATTGGAAAGGAGCTTCCATTTGGCCGCATAATCGTGAAGCTCTTGCACTGCATTTGGTCCACGGGGGTGGTATCGGTCAAAGAAAAGTTGTCGTATATCATAGCGCTGGCCATCAGAATCTCCTGCTTGTTGTCCTTGGCGTTGAACGTGGTTCGGAGGGAGAGACTCATGAGTGTCATTGGAGGTGCATCCAAATTGTCCGAAGCACTCATAACTGTGATGTTGTTTGGTTTGCTCACTAGTACTTCGAGCTTGCACCAAGAGGCATTCGAAAGAGCCCCAAAGTCAGGGTTATCAATCTTGAGCCAACAGGGTCCCATGATGTTCTTCCAGAGAACAAATTGCTCGAAAAGGGAAGTGTTAGTTCCGAAAACGTGTGAGAATGTTTCTCCTTTCAGATCCGAGGAAAGTGGCATCTTGTCGTATCCATATAGAAGCTTTAGATAGTCGGCTTCCTTGGGTATGTCGGGTAGTTCAAATGCGTACTTCCTCGTACACGGCTTGATCTTGTGGAGGTTCACTCGGTGTCTGCTCATGATTGAGTCCACCTCGTCCGATACGTCGCTTAGCCCAATCTCTTCATCAGTAGCTACGCCTCTTACGTGACGGTATTCCCGAGGCAAAAAGTAAAGCTTTCGGAGAATGTTGTCGACTTTGACGAAGCAACTGGAATAGTTGCCCGACTTGTTGTCCTTGACCTTGCCAAACAAACACAAGTTACCGTTGATTTCGGTATAGTCAATCCAGAAGAACCGCAGGCTACCATCTTCTTCCACGGCGTCCTGTGGCTGCATCTTGCCTACGCCTGTGGTTTGTGGGGCAGGACTGCTCATGACGTTGAGCTTGCTTGTGACGTCGCTCCATGAAGAGGCATCGAAGGAGGCTGTTGATGGTCCAACAGGTGATGAGCTGGCGGGTGTAGGGTTTTCCTCCTTCTTGAGTTTTGCTATCGGTCGTCTTCCCGCCATGTTGACGCTGGCAACGGGTACGCCGTGATGGGTGGTGGGCTGGGCTATCTCCATCAAATCGTCTTCCTCTTCCTCTTGTTTTACCACGGGCTGTGTTCGCCGCTCAACGGCTTTTGTTACTGGCGATGATGGTAACGGAGGGTCGCTCATGGCAACATCGTCGTCGAATGTAGGAAGACCGTCGTCGTCTGCGTGTGCATTAAGCGCTGGCGGCGTGTCTGGCATGTAAGCGTCCGAGTCATCTGTTCGTCTCTTCGTCGCTGCTGGACGGTTCTCGGATATCGGAGGTGATAGAAGTCTGGTTTTCCGTCTTGCTTCGGTCTTGACGGGTCGCATTCGGCTTGAAGAGGAGCGGACGGGGTTTGTATCGATTTCCCCTAATAGATCGTTCATGAAGTCTTTGTCGGCCTCAGTAGCAACCGGCTGGGTGTGTCAGTATCAACATATACAGTTGTATCTCCGAAAATCGTACCTTTGCTTTCGGTGCCTTTGCAGCATTCTTAGCGCTAAAGTATTTGCTGATACCATTGTCAATCTTTTTCCGCTTCTCTTCGTCCTCTTCGCGTTTCCGTTTGGCTATCGAACGTCAATACCGAGTTAAGAGTGTCCTTTGCAAGCCATATCCTACCGGCTTTCCCTTTAGCGGGACGCTCCTCTCCTTCGCTGTCTGTCGCAGCATAATGGTATTTGCCCTGGTCATCATCCCACTCTTCTCTGCCGTCATCGACATATCCCTCGCCTTCGTCGCCGACCACGAAGTCGTCCTCGTCTAGTCGGCCCCTCACAATCTTCTTGTATCCCTCTTCATCGACGGTATCGTACAATTGCTCTTCTTCGGCCACTTCGTATGTGGATAAACGCGTCTTGCCCGCCGCCCGATTGGCTCTCAATTCTGCCAACAAGGCAGCGCCCGTCTTCTTCCCAACACGAGACATGACGAATTACAATGTATAAAGTATGCGGGCAAAGAGCGAAGTGAAGAAATTGGTTACGTGCTGCTGTAGTCTGCGTGTTTGGGGGGCTAGTGGGACGACAGATCAAAGTGCAGGCACGAGGGACGCGCTAGTTAACACGCACCATGCACGCGACGCGACTGCCATTAATCACGCCAAGCCCACCCAATTAGTACACTCTATTACCACCCCACAACCACGTGCTTGCAACCTTCACACAAGACGTCATCATGGCATCCGTCTCGAAAGCTCCTCTGGTCTGGATAGACTGCGAGGTATGCTCAGCCAGACCTCTTTGTTGTATCTCGTTGACCCCGCTAGATGACCGGCCTAAACACCGACATTGACACCATCATGTCTCTCGCCGTCTTCGTCACTGATGCGGACCTCAACCTCCTCGATGAGGCAGGTTACGAAGCCATCATCCACCACGACAAAGAGCAACTCGACCGCATGGGCGAGTGGTGCACACGCCACCATGGCCAATCCGGGCTAACTCAAGCCTGCATCGACTCCACCACCACCGCAGAAGCAGCCGCAGAAGGTCTACTTTCTTATATCAAAAAGTATGTTCCTGAGCGTCGCATTGGGCTTCTAGCTGGAAACTCGGTCCATGCCGACAAGTCATTCCTTGTCAAAGAGCCCTACAAAGTTGTTGTCGATCACCTCAACTATCGCATTATGGATGTGAGCAGCATCAAGGAAGCTGCGCGCAGATGGGCACCCAAAGCAACACTCAACAAGATCCCAAGGAAGCAAATGCTGCATGAAGCCCGCGCTGATATATTGGAGAGCATCGAGGAAGCGCGGTATTATCGCAAGACCCTTTTTCATGACGCCACCGAGCATTGCGGAAGCGTAAAAATACTAAGTATCAACATCCCTGCAGTACCTTGAGGTGCTCAGGTGAGCGTCTTCATGATCTGTAACCATATCCACGATGATCTGCAATTTGGGTACGATAAACGTGGAAGTCACGCCCTTTTCGCACGAAAGTGCTCTCCTAGAATAGCAGCATAGATGTATAAGGATACAAACTAGTGGTACAACTTACCTCCGTGACAACAGAGATACAGAATTCTCATAAAGCTGTACATTTATGTCTTTGTCTTGTCAATCCCTCCCCTCCCCATCTCCAACGTTCCCGCTCCGCAAACAATACAGCATGATCTCGGCCCCCCTCGCCAACTACAATACCCATCGAGATCAAACAAATATCACGCAACAACCTCCCAATATAACGCTGGAGAATTGTCCAGATATTTCCAGGCTCACTGGGTTACTAAATTTGTATCTTCAGCTCTACACGAGGGCGGATATGCAGCTGAGTGGATATACATCTAGTTACGGAAGGTGGGATCATATACCCTGTCTATCCCGCTTCATGCTCCGGACTCGCAACGATGCCCAGCACCCATACCATTGTACCCCATTACCAACGCATAAGCTGTTGCGTTGTAGGATTTTGTAGTGTCAATTTGTTGGAGTAGTAGAGATATGTAGACCTGAGAGTACTACAGCGGCATGCCTACCGCACACACACAGAATCAAGGTTCAATTGATAAAGTCTAGGCACTCTTACAGACTAAGTAGAATCTCGGGAAGGATTTATAACTCCGGAAAGCGCATTTATCCCACCACCACCCGCATTTCAAATGCTGAGAAAGAGAATAAATCGTCTATTGCCAACCTGGGAACTAAGCAACGTCTCCCTACTCTATTTCCAAACCCTCCCGCAACAATAGCGGTGGATCTTTCAACCTGCCTATTTCAGTTCCCAAGCCTCACCCGCATTGGCTTTGGGAGTTTGTAAGGCCCGATTCCAGATGAGGCTACGCCCAAAAAGGCAGAAGACAAGAAAAACCGCAAAGTCGAAGCTTCCATGTACGATAGTTGTTCGTATTTGTAAATTACAATAGTCCATGCAAACAGAACAATAGTGCCAAAAGAACAGTCCCTAAAAGCGCATTATAGTCGTCCAGTTGGACACGACGGTTCTGGTTCACTCTCACCACCACACCACACACGTCTTTTACCCTCGTTTGCAATGCGTTTCTCCACCCGTGTTACCGCATTTATTGCGGCCGCCGCGCCCTTTTTCGCGAACGCTGCACCATTTGGGGCGGAGCAGAAGGCGAATGATATTATTCCGGGGAAATATATCGTTCAGCTGAAAGCCGAGGCTAATGTCGCCGAGGTAGCTGCTCACCTCGACAGAGTACGCATTATATATGCTCGTAACCTGGCTAGGCGAGGCGAGGGAGGTGCAAGTGGTGCACCGGTTGAGCGCGAGTATGGGTTTGGCGAGTTCAAGGCGTATGCTGGGACGTTTGATGATGCGACGGCTGAGGAACTGAAGGGGTTGCCTGAGGTAAATTCTAAATGCGCGATTGCACGAGATGATGCGGTGATGGCTGACAGATCTGTGTAGGTACTCAGTGTTGAACCAGATTTCATCATGAGAACTACAGCTTTTGTAACACAGGCGAGCCCGCCATGGGGTCTGGCTAGTATTTCTTCTCGCACAGTGGGAGCGACTTCGTATGTCTACGACGACTGTGCGGGCAAAGGCACGTTTTCCTACGTCATCGGTAAGCCAGGAATATCATACAGATGTTGACGCGATACTCACACTTCTCTACCAAGACACCGGCATTCGTATCACTCACAACGAATTCGAGGGACGAGCAATCTGGGGCTTCAATGCCGTATCGGGTAGCCCTAATACCGACAATCAAGGCCACGGAACGTAAGCACCCCTCTATCACACAATCATCTTCGCCATCTGACACAATACTAGACACGTAGCTGGAACCATTGGTGGTAAAACATACGGCGTAGCCAAGAAGACTACGATCATAGCCGTAAAGGCCCTGACAGGCGATACGGGCTCCGCATCTGATGTCTTCGCCGCCTTCGACTGGACAGTCAACGACGTCGTATCCAAGGGTCGGACAAACACCGGCGTAATCAACATGTCACTCGGCGCGTCAGCCTCGGCCATCTGGGACGCCGCCATCGCCGCCGCCTGGAAAAAAGGCGTTCTCGTCGTCGCGGCAGCAGGAAACGACGACGCGCTTGCCAGCGAAATGTCACCAGGTCGCGCCCCGGAAGTCATCTGCGTTGGAAACATTCAGATTAATAATCAGAGGCTTAGTGGTCCGGGAGGATCAAACTACGGCGCTGCTGTTGATATCTTCGCGGCGGGAACGAATATTCTTTCGGCGGATAGTGCGAGCGACTCCGCTACTAAGATGCTGAACGGTAGTTCTATGGCGTCGCCTCATGTTGCGGGGTTGGTGTCGTATCTTCGCGGTCTGGAGGGGCCGATGAGTGCGGCGGCTGTGAAGGCAAGGGTGTATGCGCTGGGTACGCCGAATGTTGTGACGGATGCCAAGGGTTCGGTGAACTTGCTGGCGTATAACGGCAACAAATAGGACTGTCAAAGCACGAGGCGCGGAATTTGTGGTAGTTTTGTTCCAGAAGCGCAAATAATATCCAGAAATTGACTTTTAAAAGGACGTCTTTTGTGTGCTTCCAGGGGCTCAAGATTGAGTTGTGCGTGGAAAAGATGGAAAGGAAGTTGACGAGTTTCGGCCTCAAGTGTCCACATTCGTCCGTATACCAAAGGCCCATGTGATGCTCTAAAGTTCCCCAGCTTTACATGTATACCATTCTATCAGCAATCTTACCCTAATCTTCTAGCCTGGTACGATCGAGGAAGACACTCCTCCCTACCCCATGGAAAGCACCGTTATGGACACGCACACCGACGATCATACATGTCAATATACATGCTGCCCCTTCTCCAACATGTGAACCGTGTCCCCAACGCCAAACCCCGCTCTATACTCTCCTTTCTCTCCACTTTCCCCCTCCTGCCCCAAGACGCCAAACTTCAGCCTTGTCCTGAGAATCTCCTTGCCCATTGGTGTCGCACCCAGCGAATGGCCCAGCGTAAGTTGATCCAAATACGCATTCCGTGTTGCCGCCATGATGGACGAAAACGAGTTATCGTGGCACACGCCATTCAACCAGACGGCTCTCAAACCCAGTAGAATCGACAAAAAAGCCAAGACGATAGCGATCCCGTAGGCGAGCCAGAGGTTGCACGGTAGGTACTCGTACTCGCTGTGCTGTTCCCAGAACCCCACGAGCGTCGTATTGAATTGATATGGTGGAAGCCAGAGAGCCTCGTTGCTGAAGAGACTTAGAGTTTGGTTTCTCGACAACTCTTCGATTACTTGGCCCAGAGTTTGGTTCTCGCGGCTGCGCATCCATGGCTCTTGGGGTACAGTTGATCGGAGATCGTCGGATGCTTTTTGCAGTTGTTCTAGCAATGCGGTAGTAACGATCATAGTGTCACTTGAAAAGCTGCCACCGCTCGCGCCGCCACTTGTGAAGGTGCCGAAGTACCCGTTTAGGATAGTGGCGAGAGACGAGAATAGGCGTTGTGAGACGTCGGTGTTTACTGGCTCTTTCCATTTGTAATCGATACTTGCAACGGGGATATATGTCACCCTGAGCTCCCTTGGCGCCAAAGAATGCTTTGAAGTGGGTGTTGTATGTCGTGCAAGTTACACTTTCATCGCCCATTTTTTGTCCAGAGGATAGGGGTGTTTGTGATGGTTGCACAAAACGGAAAAGTGTTGCCTTCAATGCCAACGATACAGTTGGCAACAAAATTCGATACGTTATTGTATCCAGTTGCATTGACGCCTTGCTTTTCTGTTGTAAAGGAGACATATTGGAGATCTGCTTCCCCTGTATAATGCTGGGCAGCAAATAATATTTGCCTTGTAGTTTCGTTGACAATTGCGGACATGTTTTGTAGGCGTGTCTCAGTCACTTTCTCGCACTTTAGCGAAGGTCCATCAAACTCGTATTCATAGCTTGCGTTGTGGTTTGGGTAGACTCGACTCATAGGTAGTATTTGCATTCCCGTAGCCGTCACCAGCGTCAGTCGGCGCAGCAAAGGCGAATTGCCATCACCAAACATGGTACTATAGGCTGAACTGTTGCTAAGATTCAGAGTCGGAACCGTTGCTGGTGAATAGGTAGTACTAAAGGCTTGGTGGACGGTAAGAGTAGAGGGTACAATAAGAGCAGCAAGAGGGAGGCACCTATAGAGTAAATTAGCCAATCTTCTTGTTATACACGCAAGAGACATTATACCATGCAACCAGAGCCATCAGAGCGGGAATCGGGGCCTTTGTCCAGAGTGAAGGGCTTGAAAACGCAAGAAGGTCATGCGTAGCCGCGAAGAGGGCATCGATAGTGCAAACTGAATGGGATTTGTGACGCAAGTTGATCCACATGTGTTGCTTATAAGCAACTACAATGGAACCTGCCAGTAGGGTCTTTGCAATAAAAGCAAATGCCGTTCCATATCTAATGATCCAGACCTGGGAGATGTATTTAGAGGCTCCATCTTCGCCAGGCCCTCGAACATGGGTTTTGTCGAAGCGCTTGTAGAAGAGATGATGACCGACAGCTACAAGTAGTCCGAACATGAATAGGCCGATCATTGATAGTGGTGTGTAGAGAGAGATACGCCATTGTACAGACTTTCTTTCGATGGGTTCGTCATTCTCGTTTTTGTGCTCGATAGTAAAAGGTATAGATTGTACCGTGGTTGTCGACTTCGATGATCCAGGAAGTGACTCAGGGTGGTATCCGTGGCCTGCTCTCTCCAGACTGTGTTGGTCTTCATGGCTTGTGTAATTCGGAGGCTGCGCATCGAGCGAGAAATCGCTAAACCAGAACTGGTCCAAGTGTCTGAAAATGCCAGTGTACGATATGTCGCCTCGCGAAGCCATCGCAACCAGGCCAGGACGATAACACGCAAGACACAGGTGGGAAGAGGACAGCTAAGATATGCTCCCACAGCCCGCAATCATCTAGTGATACGGGCGAGATATAAATCAACAATGGTCTTATGTCAGCCTCAAGCGATAACTAACAGGCGTGGCAATGCTCAATGCCGACTGCCAAGCTACCCAATTACCTAAGTAGGTATAAATTTTCAATTTGGGGCTAAGCCTCTGCTGACAGGGCTAAAAGTTTGTTGAAGTTTGGGGGCTAAAATCTGGAAAGATAACAGGAGTGTACGTATGAGGCGTTTTTTTGTGATCTTCGGGGTAGGGGGCCATAAGTTGGTAACACCATGCCCCGCGGCCCCTTCCTTCCCGTTCAACATCTTCAAACTCTCTAAACGCGTCCACGAGAGCGAAAGTTTATCCATCTACGCATAACCATCACGACAGCTAGCACGGCCACTCATTACTAGTCTCAGTAGTGATCCCCAGCATTGGTTGTCATATACAATGTCTGCTAAGTCGAGAACTCTCTCCTGCAAGCATGACCACATTGTCAAACTTGAGATTCAACAATCCAAGACACGGATCTTATTTATCTGTCCGTCTTATTTTCCGAACAAAAGCATGTAACGCTTATCGCAGCCTATCATAACATCGTCTACTGCAGCCAACCGTGTACCGGGGACTTGTCAGCCCTACGCGCGCGCGCACCCACACGTTTCCCAACAGGAGAGTCCTCTTATAACCCCCCACGCTAAAGTACCACAGAATAGATACTTGGGACCCCTAGCCTTGTAAACATGCATGCATGCCTCGCGTATTTGCCGCCTCTGCCGCCTCTTTACTCTTTTCAGCCTCTGCAGCCAGTTCTGCAGCCCTAGCTTTGCCCCCAAACTCCTCGCCATGAGCTTTCATAAACTCGTCTCATTCCTCTTCAGTCGTAAGGGTTTGGTATTTTCTCCCATGATCAGAGTTTACAAGGTACATGTCCCATGTACGTCCGTCTATCCTTCTGCTGAAACACGGTGTTGCGGTGCGATAGGTGGGACTGGGTTTATGCGATGGCTGGTCTGAAGATGATGGCTTGTGCTTGAGGTCTCTTCCGAGAATGTGGGCTGCTGTTCTGATGTGGACATAGTTTGGGGGCCGGTTAGCTCCTCGTGGTTAGGTTGATATGGAGTATTTTCCAAGGACGCGAGCTGCTGTTCTGGCGTGGGTACAGTCTGTGCATCTGCTTGCTCTTCGCAACTAGGTTGGGTTGAGGCCATCTCAATGGTGTATTGTTGTTACCTGGGAAAAGCAAAGTTGATGTGCGTACATGCTACAATGCGGCACAATGGAGGGGTAATACCCATCCTACATAATGTCAGGAGGACCTGTTGCTGAACTCGGCGGCTGAGCTCTCGCTTTTTGGATTTCTACGTTTGGTAACTCGTTTTCAGTAAATGACCAGGTACTATGACATCTTGCTACGCTTATCAATTCGCGGCAAGGTGGAAACTTGGAAAGCCAGCTTTATCCCCTCCAATTACCCCGAAATGACTGCCTATATGCTAGATATTCTCCATCTTCCCGCCTGCATCCAATCAAATCATGCCGTGGCGATTTCTGGCGAACTGCATGGCTCGGCTAGTGGCAGCATGGAAGACGAGACTTGGCTTGATAGGCTGGTACTTCGCGTATGCAAATCAGGAGACTTGGTGATGACTTGAGTATGTCCAAGCCATGAATCAAACGCCGCGAGAAGCATCCCACCATTAGATGTATGTCGAGATACCCAATAAACCGCGCTCCAAACATACACAAAAAAAGGCTTTACACCCTTACCTACAGCCTATACCTCAAACATACGCACTTAAACTCATACATAATCTGTCCCTAAAATCCATCCATTCCTTCCTCCCTCTTCCCCACACCCTTACCATACTACCACTAGCCGCTAGCTTCTAACATCCAGTAGCCTATATATACATACCTAACCGACAACCCTGTACCAGTAATTTACCCTAGACCTACCGTAGAAACATACCAATGCGCTAATACACATTAGGTAGCCCCTGGTCGTTCCAGTATCCACAACAACACCGGAGTCGCGATACTATAACGCGCGCCTCGGGGTGACAGGGTGTGGGTACTGAGAGTGTGCTGTGTGTTGGAGATACGATACGCGATTGCTGCTGGTGAGAATGTGGGGCTGGTGAGGGGTGTTGTGTGATTGGTGTTGTTAGGAAAGCACTGCGCGTAGTGTGACGCGTCAATCTTAGTAATTAGAGAATAAGGTTACAGTATCACCAAGTACATGCAATCATCATTCCAACAGCATAGAATCTTTCTTGCATAGAAGGATACATGACGAGAAAACCTCAAATTCACTTGTCACGCACTTTCGTACTACTCAATGCCAACTCAAAATTTGTTAAGATGTCTGACAAAAAAAGTCGCAATTTACATTACATTACCCCTTCCCAACCCATCTCATCATCAAAACATAAAACATTCATCCCGTCCGTGTTGGTATCAACATCTTACAAAAGGTACATAGCAGCGGCGCCAAACAACGCACCTACACCAACAGCGCCCTTGACCGCAGCGTTGGTGGTAGCCTGAGGAAGACCGGAGGTGGTCCGGTTGGGGGAGCCACCAGATCCAGGAGCCGTGGTAGCACCGGGTGTAGGCTGGCCAGAGGTGAATGGGGCGTCGGAGACAGGAGTAGCACCCTGGTATGCGGGCTGGCCTTCATCGGCACCCGGAGTAGCAATGGTAGCGTTGTTGGGGTTGAGCACCTCGTCAATGACGTGTACTACACCGTTGGCAATCAGAACATCAGTCGTGACAACGCGGGCACCGTTGACAAAGACCTTGCCGTCGTCAATGGTGATGGTGAGTTCAGCGCCGTTGACGGTCTTGAGCTTGGTGCCGTTTGTGAGACCAGCGCTGTATCCGACAGTGCCGGCGACAACGTGGTAGGTTAGGATGCTGGTGACTTGCTCAGCGGTGAGGTTGGGGAGGGCAGAACCAATGTTCTTGAAGGCGTCGTTGTTGGGCGCAAAGATGGTGACGTCTGGGGTGGTGTTTACGGTTTCGACGAGTTTGGCGGCGACGAGGGCGCCGCGGAGCGAGGTTAGGCCGCTGGCAGTGAGGCGTCGCTGGCAGGAGGCGGGAGGGAGAGGACGCTGTCGATGATGTGGATTACACCGCCGGAGAATCTTACGTCCTGGGCAGGTTAGTACGGGTAATTAAGGTTTGTGATTGGCATGCTTACGGCTGTGGTGACGGTCGAGTTCGCACCCGTACCGCTGTAGATGACAACCTTGTTGTCCTCCTTCTCGACTTCTACACGCTGGCCGCCGGTGACGTTGGCGTATGAAGTGTTTGTCAACAGAGTTGGGGCGAAAACACTGTCGTCTGTGATGGCGGTGGAAAAGACTGTTCCGTTCAAGACATGGTATGTCAAAAGAGCAGCGAGAAGACCTGGGTTGGCAGTAAGGGCACTGAGAGTAGCATTGTCGACCTTTGCGAAAGCAGCGTTGGAGGGAGCAAGAAGAGTAAATGTTGTTGAGGCTGCGCAATGTCGTCAAAATGTTCGCTGGGACAAGTTTGGCCAGTGCGGAGAGCTCGCCAGTGGCACCAGCAAGAGCGGTAAGAAGGTCAGGAGCGGTGTTTGTTCTGGGCAACAGCAAGGCCCGCAAGGGCGAGGATGGAAAGTGGCTTGACCATTATGGCTTGACGATCAGATCAATGGGATAAGATTGATACTGTAGGAGTGAAAGCAAAGTGAAGTTTGGCTGGCGGATGAGAGACAACAAGAAATGGAGGGAGAGCAGGGTAATAAGTACACAAGACGAAATCGAAACACTGCCACACAACAAGACTCTTACCCGCATCGTCTAAGCTGTAGGTAGCTTTGCCGTGCCATCTCAAGCACCATAATGGACAAGAATTGCGCCACCCGGCGAGAATTGACCATGATCCATGCCGGGCCCAATAAGGCGAGCACATGTAGCCATGGCAATTTCTAGAGCGCAAAGCTTACGCCGCCGCAAGATCGACTGATAGCATCATGGAAGAAGCTTGCCAAGCTGACCACGCAAGGAGCTATGACAAAGGTGAAGCTCCAAGACACGTCCATGGTGGCGTACGGTATGAAGCTAGTGCGTCTCCGCATACGTACTCCCTACCTGCAGGCGGAGTAATTCCATCAAGGCACCAGTGTGAACATGTTTATTTCCCCCAGCTCTTGCTCTTTCGCGCATCCCTCGGGCAGCGAATCCCATCGGCCAGACTTCAATCCTGTGTCTGTGCTGTATCCGAAGCACAGGGCCAAAGATAAGCGTCAACCCCATCTCAGTCTTCGTTCTTGAACCACCTTCGGGGCCGACACGGCGGTTGTAGGAAAAAAACGAGGACAAAAAAGTAAGATCTAGTATACATTCAGGGCCCTGCGCCGGTTGATCCGAGAAGCAGTTGTGGGGAAGAAGGCGCTAAGTAACTTGGCATACGACACCATCACCTAATCTGGCCTGGGGTCTAAGATCTTGGGCGCCTACACCCAAGACGCCGTTTCTGGAGACATTTGACGTGGGCATCGAGCACATTTTTGGTATATCGAAGCTTCTGGGCTAAGTGCGGCTGGGTTGTCGTGGTGCGCGGCCTATGCGTTGCCCAGCACAGCCTTGTTGTGCTTTGCACGTGTTTCGGTATGTTTTGTACGGCGGATGACGACGGAGCTAGAGGTATCGTGACGGAGGGTTTTAGTTCCGAGTGTATGTATTAAGTTGTGCATTCTATAGGCTGCTTGGATAATAGTCATACCTAGCATAACTCTGTAAGACACATCACCAAACAGACCATCCCCAACATGTCATCTCACCCCATCCAAACTCAAAAACTCCCATCTCGTCAGACTCGTCAGAGACTCGTCCACATCCACGTCCTCTCCACACCAAGCCCCCAACTCCCCCAGAAAAAAAAACCGAAGTCCCCCCGGTCCACCCAACGGCGAATTCTCACCGGCTCCAGAACACCCAGCACACCAAGCACAACCAAACGCCCTGTCTCTAGAAGACTAACAGCGCCACACACTAAAAATGACAACAACCCGTCATGCACGCAAGCGAGAGACATACCGCTAAGTAGGTACCTCCCCGTACTCGGCTAACCTGACATCCTTGCTTCATTTTCCCTGACCATCGGCTGCCGCTCAGGTACACACACGATAAGAACACAGCAACACAGCAATACGATTTCCGGTTTTGCGCTCGACGGGGCTTTTCTATGACCATTGCAATTCAATTGGTCGTTTTCGGCCCATAGGGTTCTGCGGCTCATATCACGTGTCGAATGAAGTCCTGGCTCAATCGGTTATCAACCTTGGTTCTCAACTACACAAAAGTATCAGTACAATAGTTCAACTGAACGAGTGCTACTACTGAGTTTTGGGTGGTATCTGCGGCCGTAGGGACGGACGTTGGTTACCCCTTCACTGAAACATATGATCAGACACAAGTCATCAGCGATTCAGCGTCACCAAACACCCTTTAGGGTCACTTTGATCAATCAATGTACAACTCAATATCGCGACTATAAGCTTCACAGTCACCAAACACCCACTTTGATCAATTAGTATACAACTCAATATCGTGACTATAAGCTTCACAGCTTGCGGGCTCAAATAACACGGTCACCTCTTCCCCCAAAAGCTGGTACCCCTGCAGGCGCTATACTACGCGTCTGGTGTTTATGCTTCAGACGACTATCCAAAGGCGACTATACACATTTATACACCTTGTATCTTGTGCATTGTGTAACGTAGACACCAACTAATACTCAGTTGGGTTAAAGCAACTTAGGGCCACTAGGATATAAGATCAGGTGATTATTACGTGATACTTATATCGAACTACCGCGTATTGGCAGATACGACGGACCATATAGGGCACCTTGTTTAGAATTTCTATACCTAATTTGTATATAAAATATAGCTTCTTATTATATAGAAATCTTAGTCATATGCTACGTTGTGTAGCTGCGAATGCAGCTAACACGAGTGTCATTTTTTTTTCCAAATCAACACCATAGTTTATGCTTCAGTACCTAGTATCGCAGAATCGCAGAACCACTCTGGAAGACATAGTAGTGAATGAAAAACCCGGGCTTCCAAACATTCTATGCAAAATAGCCTGGTTTAAACAGTAACATCTAGTCATCTTGGATCCCAAAATCCTACAGACCCTATATCAGATTCCACCTCAGGAACCACCATGCAACACCTACACCCCAGCCCCCACCGCACACACCACCGCACAATCCCGCGCGCAGACCCAAAAAAAATGCAACCATGACCTCCCATCCCAGGCCCTGCCACGACATGGACCAAGTATTTAACCCCCCCATCTCTACAACTGCAATTTCTCCCCGTTCCTCAAGAACCAGGCTTCTTGATACTTACCATCCATCCCCTCTTCAGCATCTCTCCTCCCCCAATGTACACCATCTCCCTCGCCCACCATGAAGCGTAAGCCCGCCCGCCAGCCCAAAAGTCCAAACTGTTCAAACTAAACCCCCCACACAGTCCTCCTCACTCTCCCACTCGCACTAAGCGCCCTGTCCGCCGTAGCCGCCCACGACCCGAAGCAAGTCGAGTCGGTCAAGCGGTCAACGGCGCCGAGTCCGCATCTGGAGAAGCGCTGGAACTGTGTTCGATGTTTTTTTGATTGTCCGGCTGAACACGGCTGTTGTAGATGTGGTAGCTGTTTTCATCACTGTAAGGGATAATTTTTATTTGTTTTTGGTTCTGGGGTTGCTTGTGTGTGGTACTGGTTTTGCTGATTTGTGGTAGGTAGTTAGGGGGTTCTGGGGGTCGTTTCCTCTCTGTCTCTGGGGGGGTTTTGGGGGGTACTAGGGACCGCGAAACTTGGCCGAGAAGAGGTGTGGGGTATGTGGGGATGATGAGGTGGGCGTGTTTGGGGACGTGGTGGAGTGGTGGGTTTGGGGTGGGAGATGTGTTAGAAGATGGGGAGTCTGGTTGGTGTTTCATGGGTAAAGGGGTAGAAGGCGTGGGATAATACATGCATACATACACACGCACATGTGCTTAGTAGATGTCGAAGAATCTTGCTTCTGCCATGTGAGTGAGTCTGTGGGTGGAATTCATGCCGACTGGCTCACCCGGTCACGACACGCTTCTTCCCCTCCATCCTCACCCCAACTCAACATCCTAGACTCAACACTCCCCCCAGTAATCCCAAACCCCACACGCAGGAAAAGAAATACGAAAACGCACCCCCCTTTCTACACCACACATGTACTACTTCCGTTCCCAGAAATACAGGACGTGTGAAAGAGGATATACCAACATGCTACACAGCCAGATAACGATGTCAACACACACCCCATTCCCAGCAGAAAAGAATGAAGGCGCTGGATGAAATTAGTGTGTGATACATATCCAGCATGTCTGCATGATATTTGTACATGTGAGAACGGGGGAAATTGCGACATCAGCGTGACAGCCCTAGCCAGCGAAGAGAAAAAACTGTTATAATCTACGAAACCATAATCCAAAGGGTTTACCGACTTCACAACTGCGACTAGCCCTACGACGCATTCAAAACAAAGAGTAAAAATATCATTCTTCCCCGCCTCCCTTTTCTCTCCGTCACACGTTCACACACTGGACCCCATCTCAGGAAAAAAACATCGAAATCACACTGTAGGTACACCAACCCCACAAACCATGATACCAGATCACGCTCAGAACAAGTACGAGGATATAGAAAAAAGGTAATATAGTACAAACATCAACATGTCAAGCTCTACGCCCTCCCCCTAAACATCCTTCCTAGACCTATCCCTCCTGCTGTTGCTTTCGCTTTTGCTTCTTTACTTGTACTCCTCGTTTTCCTCGCTCTCTCCCTGTCCATGCCCTTTTCCTTGACCCTTTCCCTCTCCGTCTTCTCCTCTCCCGTCCTCTTCCTCCTCACCGCGCCGTCTGCACTCGTAGGAGTGGAAGACGTTGGTGTGTCGCTCCTCTTCTTGGGTCTGCGGGGTGAGCTGGATGGCGAGGATGATGTTCGTGGGGAGGAAGAAGTGCGTTTACGGCGTTTTTCCTCTGTTGGGTCTGCTGGTGTTGTGGTGGTGCGGCGGCGTGTGGAGGGTGGGCTGGGTGTGCGTAATCTCCTTGTTTGTGGGGTTGTCGACGGTGGAGATGGGATGGGTTTGCTGTTGTGGTGGGGGAAGTTTGGGGTTGAGAAGGAAGTAATACTTCTCCTCTCCATCTCCTCCAATATATCAACAGACACCTTTTCTACTGCGCCCGAGCTAACCACACTCAGCCTCTCCATCTCTTGTAAATCCTCAATAGACACCCTCACTTCCTCTCCGTCTCCCTCCTCGTCTTCCTCCATCTCACAAACTCCCTGCACCTCTTCCTCCTCCCTCTCCTCTCCCTGTCCCTTTCCCACACTCTCCCCCCTCCTCCTCCTTACCCCCATTTCTTCACTCCTCTCAGCAGCATAAACATCAATCAGCCTCTCCACCTCCTTCCTCTTTGCATCCGAGCTCGCCAGCCTCACTACCTCCAGTACAAGCAGGAAAGTGGCAATGTAGGAGATGAAGAAGCCGATTTTCGTCCAGAAGGTGGAGGAGAAGAGGAAGGAGAGGAAGCGCAGGGGTGTCAGGAGGGTTGTCAAGGACATGATGGTGGGTGGATTGATCGGGTTGTAGTTGGAAGAGATAGGGCGGGGATCTCGGAAGCTTCGGGTCGTATATGTATATGTATACGGATAGGTAGCGGGTGGGTGTGTTTGTTAAGCGCTACGCAGCGATAGCGATGGCGAATACGAGAGATCGGAGATGGTGACAATCCAGCGACCTACAGCGTCTCTGCCCCCTGCCACAAATAAACCCCCCCGTCTCCTCGCCTTTCCTTCGTCTCTTCGCTCTCAAGCCTAGAATCCCGTTCCAAGACAAATCCAACCAAGACCCCAAGCCCGTCGTCTTTCCGCCAGAAACCTACAGTGCAGAATAGGTATGCGGCCCGCGCAACCAAAAAAGACAGATGAAGAAGAAGAAGATAACAGCGTAACGTCAACACCACAGGCAACCTAATCTCACAAACACACTCCTCATCAAACCCAAGCCTCTTAAAAAAAATCTGAAGAGAAGAGCAACAAGACCAGTAGTCCCTTGCAAGTGCAATGCAACCCGGGCAGACCCCCTCACCTTTAACCCTCCGTCCGCGCACCTCCGCCCTGTAGGTAGGTAACATGAGACAAACCCCTCCCCCCTCCATCCTTGCATTTTACATCCCTACCTTAACTTACCCCCAACATCACGCAGCACCGTCCCAACACCTACCCACCGTCCCGTAGAATGCACGCAGCCGGGGCTGTGTAAGCAAGCTTGACGGCATGTGAAACCAAGACGTTTGTTTCAAGATAGCGAGCTGGGGTATGCCTGGTTTCATGTTTGCGCTAGGGGGGTGGGTACGGTACATAGGAGCGTAAGCGCCGGAAGGAGCTGGGGGGGAGTGGTTGGACATTGTTATTTTGGGATGTGGGCTTGGTTGGTGTAGTGTAAGCACCGGATGGGGAGATGGGTGATGGTGGAGTGAGTGCGGGGTAAGGTCAACTATGGGATCGCGATGGGAGCGGAGTTATCGCAAACATTGAATCCTACCCAGCCCAAGGTGCTAGAAGGATAAACTCTACTACATCGTATCTAATCCACATCCGGAATTGGTAACCCATTGACGATAATCATACCCTCCCTGCCCAACGACTTCATCGCCTTGACCGCCTCATCATGTCTCAGCTGCTTCGTCTCCTCATCCGTCACAAGCACAAAGTCGTATTTCAACAACTTGGTTCCCTCGGCTACCTCGTATTTCTCCGCCTGCTCTGACGACACAGTGTCGAGGCCTACGATTAGACTTTCTTTTACGCCAAAGACGGCATCTGAAGTTTCGTAGTCGGAGCCACGGACGTAGAGTGCACTGTAACCCGCGTATTAGTGTAAAGTCAACGAAGGGACCTGAAAAGACGTACGTGACCAGGTTATCAAACCCACTCTTTTCAAACATGAAATGCATATGACTTGGTCTCCAACAATGTCGCCCCAGCTTCTCCAACAATTTCCCCACGGGTCCATCGTTGGGAATGGGGTATGGCACTGGTACAATACCCTTGAACCAAAACACGCCGTCGTCATCACTCTGAATCACCGCCCTACCGTCTGCTTTGTCGCCGCGCGTCTCGTACTGCACGTCGTATTTGCCATGAGAATCGGTTTCCCAGACATCGACTTTGACGCCTGGTACGGGTTCTCCGGACGTCGTTTTGACGGTGCAGAGAACAAGGAGGGGTTCGCCGTCCGGGTCGGCGGATATGTTTGCGCCTGGGGCTGAGGAGGGAGCGTCGTGGGTGTGGAAGGGACCGAGGACTGTGCCTTCTGTGCTGGAGGGGGGTTTGGGGTGGTCGATTGAGTCGACGAGGAGGGAGAGACCGACAATGTCTGAGAGGAGGATGAATTCCTGGGATGTTTTGTTAGTGTGATTGTTTTGCATCAATCCGAGTCATGAAAATACTCACCTGTCGCACGTCTGTACATATCTGCCCTACTTGTGTAAGGAATTGTATGCCAGCCATCCACTCATCAAAACTCAATCGCGTCTCGCGGGCAAAGTCGTGGAGATGCGACACCAAGCGCTCCATGACGTATTTCAGTCGCGGGTCGGCGCATTGCGAGTTGATGCGATGTACATTCTCGGTAATATTCTCAATGGTAAGGTCCTTGAGGACAGGTACCGTGGATGCATCTGCACTCTTTGGGGGCGCCATTGTGCTGCAGATGTAGTGGAATAGACAATGTGTGTATATAAGATACACGACAAGACATACAGAGAAGGCGACAGGAGAATTGAAAGGAGAGAGGAGATTGCGACAAACCTCAACAATGGAAGAATACGTACGGTATACTACGCTCAAGCTAAGTCGTCATCCCACTGCGAACAACCGAACCCACACGCTCACGACAAAAGTAGCGTGGGAGCCCCGCTGACGATATCGCGAAGCTCATAGGTCGAGTTTTGGTGGAATGCGGTGGCGGCAGCCTTCACAGGGTGGAGTGTGATGATGTCGGAGGGGGGCTTCGGTACCTGGATGCGGGGCTGCGAACTGGCACTGGCTTACCAAGAGCTTAGATGCAGCTTATGTACGGCCAACCGCCGCCTTCGAGATGGGCTAGATGCTTCTGTGTTGCCTTGTAGCGTCGTTGCTAGTTAGTGCTGTGTTCGCATCTTGATGGTGATCAGATTTGGATCGCGACTATTTCTTAGTCGTGTCACCACGGCGCCGTTGGAGTTCCCGAGAGTTAACAGACATTAGGACGTGAAGAACAAAGTCATTGCACAAACTGCCCAACACTCTAGCGATATAAAGAGCGAGACGAGACCTACAAGGCAACATGTTGGTGGCACAGCCCGTCGTAATGCCTTGATCCGCTCATGTGTGACGTGCAATTAGCCTACGGCGTGGCATCACGACGCTGCACGAGTAATACCTACACATGTCGTGATTTGACGTTTAAATTACTTCTTCCATATTGTACTGAATCGTATCACTACTATAAATCCCATGCGGAATGATGACTGCCGCCGACCTCCTGAACGCCGGAACCGTCCTATAACACATGGCAGAAGGGTGACTGATGAACAAGAAAAGAATTGGAGCTCCTCCATGCCATGTTGCATGTTCGGTCCGTCGAATATCTTTCATCCAATAAACAATGGTTGGTCTGAAGATGGGTGGTTGCTGCTGCGACCCTCAAGCGCTGTTCTTGGGGTTCTCTGGCGATGCCTTCCACTGTCTGGGGTTAGCAATTGCGCGAAATGAAGCGTCCAGATAGCGCGTACCTTCTTGCCGAGCTCCTGCTGTTGCTCCTTAAAGCTGAGTTCCTTGTACTCGTCGCGATGAGCCTTGACTGGTGTTGCTGGTCAGCACTCTTCATTTCCCAACAGCGCCCAAGTAGTGTTGCGCCAAAGCGACAAACGCGTGCGAATAACGCGACAAGACGCGTCAAACGCTGCAGAACTTACAGTATGCTTGCATCTTGATCATGGCATTCTTCGCGTTGTTCTTCTTGCCGACGCGGCCGAGCTTCGCAGGCGCCTTCTTGACACCGGCGCCGTTGACGGGCTTGGGGGCGCTGGTCTTTGTGGTTGTGGCAGCCATTGCGTGTAGAGTGATTGCAGATTAGATTTGTTTGGGATGGACCGTGTTTGTGAGGTATCGGCAGTTGGATTGACGATGAGACGACGTTGTTGTGGTGTTGGTGAGGGGAGAGTGAACGGAGGGTTATTGACAAGGAGCGCGCCCGAAGCACGCTAAGCTATGCTTAGCTTCGTATATACCTTTTTTATAGTTTTGGTAGCCCGGCCAGGTAATTGTACGACGTTTACTTATCTTATGGGTCCACACATTTGGCGCATGCTATCCCTGGATCCCGTTGCAATCCATGCATCTGATGGCTTTGTATAAGCGAAACTTTGCATCCCCGCGAGCCCATGTTCATGCCATGCCTGGAGACGACGTCTTGAAGATGCTCCAGTTGAATGACGACATCTCATCCCTCATCAACTTACTGTACCCAACTGGCTCCCTGTACCTGGAATTCACCAAGCCGCCGACATCGGTCCTTTTCAGTGGGGATCCATGTACATGCGCAGATGATATCAGACTGCTCGTTCCCAATGCGACAAAGGCGACCACGCTGCTGTCTCTCCATAGCATCGCATATTCGGGATACGCCTGTTCCCGGAAAGAGCTTCAGGCCGCTTCCATACGAGCACATGGAGATGCCGCTCTGGACCGAGCCATCACAATAGCAATGCGAGCAACAGAGTATATTTGACGTCTAGCTTCCAGAGCCCCCTATGATGATTCTCTAGTCTTTTCCAGCCGTCTGACGATACCGCGCGTCCTGCGATTCGGCATGTGCACTTCCTGTATTCATCACCGGTCTATCGATGCCGCGCGAGGCAAAACTAAAGTTCCGCCGCCGTCCGCTTGGTCGCTCTGTGAGGCTCGGGGCACGTGGTCTTGCTTTTCCGCGCGCTCTTCCACCTATAATCGGCATTTCGTGTGCGCATGCGCGGCAGACATAGAGGACGAGGTCGTAGATGAGCAGCGCTGCCCACGGGCCGATGGATATAAGCCCTAGAAGGAGCTGGACGACTATGAGAAGGGCGCACAGTATGGCAGAGTCCAAGGATACTCACGAATGCGCGTGCGATCCACGTTTCAAACACAGCAAAGCTCTCGGGTAGGAATGGAATGGAGAGGAATCCCATGGCGGGGTGGGTGGTGGTGGTGGTGTGAGGCCGAAATCCGCAGACTAGAGAAAGACGAGTGTATGCAGGACTAGTAGGAGGACGATAAAATGAAGACGCAATTGGCAGGTTAAAGAATGCATAACCTTTGAACGATGGTTGACAGCAAAAACTAGTCCAGCAGCCAAAGTGCCATGTTGAAGTTTAGCGGACGGAATGGCCGTCATCACGGCGCCGCGACGCTCCCAATTGGGCCGTGGGCTGGAGCTTCCCCAGCTCTGTCCTAGCACGACGGCGGCGCCCATCATCCACACACCCCTCAACACCAACCAACTAACCATCACATGCAGCTTACGCCTCAGCCTTGTATGTGAGGCTGTACTGTGCTGAAACGTCTGATTGGATGCCGATTAGCCATCTTGTACGCGCACCCAATCGAACATGTCCGACATGCCGCACAACCTCCACACCCGAGAGGGAGACGGCGTAAGGCTTGAATGCCCCTCCGTCGTGGCACGCTGCATCCTCAAACTCTCTTTTCTTTTCGTCAAACTAAGCCGGTGACGTGAAAAGTCGCTGAAAAGTCTCCGTAATTCATCAACCACCCCTCAACCCTTGACCGGCGGCCTCCCATGGTACCAGTGCTTGGCCTCCACGTGCAAACGGCTGCCTGGTCCATCCCATCCTGGCATCTCAGTGAAGACTTTCCAGCCTTGTCAGACTCTTGTTGCAGCTGACGGGCGCAAATTCACATCTTCCCTTTCATCTTCACCGCAGTGTCTCGCCGTTCCTCCCCCACACAAGGTAGCGCTGGTACGGTTCACCGGGAGTCTCAGTACTTCTTTTGAAGACGTGAGACGACCCGGCACTTGGTTCCAAACCTGGGCGTGCTGCATCTTCTCTACACCATCCAACATGGACGACCTCTCATTTCTCGACCAAGGCAGCGAGCGAGACCAGGTTGACGCCACCCTCAAGGTCGTACTCGCTGGCGGCCATGTCTGCCACCTCTCAGATCGCATCAACACGTTCATGTTCGTCGTGTCGTGTCCATTGCTCTACATTGCCTTTGAGGACTGTCCCCATGGCCGCCTTCAAGCCAGCATCGAGGCCACATCCACGACCGCTGTCATCTCCCTCCTCCGCTACTGCTATACCCGTACTTACTTCCATGCCGATCCAGAGTTCGACCCCATATCGCTACTGCCTGATGTCGAGACGTACAAGATTGCAGAAGACTTCGATGTCGATAAACTCCGGCGCATGGCCCAAGGCAGCCTCTCTTGCAAAATGGAAATGGCCATGTATCAACATGTCCCTCCGCAGGACCTATTCGACACCATTCGCTTCGTATATCGCCACTATACCAGTCTAAAAGTAGGCAAAGACCATTGGCTAATCAGCACGTTCCTCAGCTACTGCATCTCCGTCTTTGCACAGTACGATCTTGAGCACGACCCTGACTTCCGCAAGCTCGTCGACGAACTCCCAAAGTTCAGACAAGACCTGTGTCTCGAAAATATGCGCCGCGAGTTTGGAGACGAATGTAAGTCGATTCCAGCACGTTTTGTGTAATTTCAACGCTGATCTTACAAGGCGCATCCAACATCATACAGTTGAGCCATGCTACGCTGGGAGACCAATCCAGCATCCTGCCGACCGTCCTCGAATCCAGAAATCTACCACAAGACATCATGTCTGACTCCATTCCCGATACACCCATCGAGCTGCAGGACACTGCTCCAGTGTTTGGTATGCAAGGACGCGAGGAACTGACGCGAGGCACTGAAGACGACACGCATGACCAACCGGGCGAAGAGAACATGGTCGACTCCATCATCGGCCTCCCTGCGTCTTCCTTACCCTGTCGCCCCGCGCGCACACAGCTACCCACCATCTTCGACACAGAAGCCGACTCTTCCGATGACGACCATGGCTTTACACTGGTATATCGGCCCAAAGCTCATTTTGCAGATTCTCCAGAAGACCCAATGTCTAGCCCCGAAGTCATCGCTACACCTGTCTTCGACATGCTAGCTGTAAGCGGCACTCCCTACCCTGACGACGACGACGAGTGGGAAATGTTGGAGTAATCTTCTGTCCTCATGCGCTCAACACCTTCACAGCTGGTGTTTGCAGCATTTCATTTGTCAGCGCTTAGAATGAGGGAAATCAAGGCAGCAAGCAGCAAGCAGCACTCACTACACAAGACTCACATGACAAGATTTTTGTACCAAGTTCTTTTCCCGTGGATTTATTTCCCCTTCTTTTCTGCATATAGGGTACGGGCATGTAGCGTCATGAGCATCTTCCTGCATACGCATTGCTCCCTAAGAATTTGCACACATACACACTCTCGCGCGCGCGTGCGCATAGTTTACAAAACTGCCATCTAATACTTACTGTTCTTGTAACGCTGCATGCAACGACCAAGCCCATGGCTACATTGTTTCCCCCCCACGTCATGATTTATGAAACTAGTAGTTCTACACCAAATGAATCGAATAATCTTTATATCGAGTTTCACCCTCGCTTCTTCCGTCTGTGTGTATGTCTTGCTTGCTTGCTTGCTGGGAGAAGAGATAATACAACCTCTTTTCGTAGAATGCCTTGTTTAGGAAATCGAGATATGAATGACTTGTTATTATCCATCTTCTTCGTTGTGCTGTTCTACTCTTCTTATATATATACATATAACTACACATGACAAAAAATTCATCTACTTCCCCCGGTGTTCTAGCATACCGCTCGATGTACACACGTGGACTGGGTTGAGACTAAGACTAACACGAATAAAATTTATCATGTATATAACGTCAAGATAGCTTGGGTGTGAGTAAAGGTGACTAGTACCGATTCTAAGGATAGGAGAGTGCTGTGTCTACATCTACATCTGCATCTACATCCACACCCAGAATATCCTTCCCAACAAGCGCTTCCACCACGTTAATAAATCAACATTTTTTCCTAGATATTTACAGCCACGATACACATCATTATCATCCTTCAAGTCGATAAAACTCATCATGGGACTATATCATTCAAAACTAAAGCCGAGGAAAAAAAACCTAAAAAAAAACTTACCAGATCAACCAGTCAACCAGCCAGTTTATACCCCCCCCAAAAAAACAGAGCCTCGCTGGATAAGGGGGAGGGGGTGTGCGAAGTAAAAAAACGTCTACATAGTTAATAACAACAGCAATAACCCAAGCAAGTTGGGCATGAAAAAAGTAGTAGATTATCACATTTGATGAGAGATTACTAGATTGCATCGTCTATATGCTATATCCATGATTGATATTCGTATATATAGATGGCCACAAGGAAAATGGAAATGGAAAAAATAAAACGACTTTTCTCATGTTATGGGTCCCCCTTCTCCACGCAGGCTTGATGGTGGAGAAGAAGAAAAAAAAATGGCCGTCCTTGGGGTCAGGCGACCATACATCCATTCCTCTCTCATGACCATAGGCGGACTACAGACGGACCACGGGCGGAAAAAAGACCGGACATGATCGCATATCAGAATATGCAATGGAAAACCATCCAAGGAGATTAAGGACCCGGGGTAAACACAGGAATGATAAGAAAACACATGAGCAGTCTCGTTTAAGATTCATGCCGCGCACACACACTTTTGGGCCTCCGGATATCCACCGGCTGTATACATTCCTCGCGTAAACCATGTCCTAGATAAAAGTCCTCGAAAGGTAATGCTTCTAAGCAAACAAAACATCATCTTTAGAGCATTTTTTGCTAACTGGGGTCAGCACACATCCCGGAGTAACAAGGCGAAAAAAGAAGCCGAACGGTATATCGACATACGGATGCTGCTACCATGTCACAAATATTGCTAGTATTCCTAGTATCGGCCGCGGGGCGGGTAGTCGGCAGCGGGGGCGTCGTAAGGAGGACGGCCTCCTGGGCTACGAGGACGAGCACCACGCGGGGAGGGCGGTCGTCCTCCATCGTATGGGCGTCCATGACCGTTCATGTATGGGTCATCGTAACGACGAGGTGGAGGTCCGGCCCTAGCATCATAAGGATCGTCAGGGTAACGCGCGCGCGGTGGGCCATACTCATCAGGCATGCGACCACGAGGAGGCGAGCGTCCATATCCTCCATCACGCCTATCATAGAACTCGCGAGGAGGTGTGCGTCGGCGGTAGTCGTCACGGCGAGGGCTGTAGCCACGAGGGGGGCCGCGACGGTCGTAGTAGTCGTCGTACGGCGCAGGTGGGTAACCACCTCCACGTCGGCCCATGGGGGAACGGGATCGGTATCTGTCTCGGCCGCGGTCATCAGGTCCGCCAGGGCCTCCATAAGGAGCCCTAGGCTTGAACGGAGGTGGTGGGGGAGGATCAGACACGTCTTGGACGCATGTGACTTCCTGGCCCTTGAACTCACGGCGGTCAAGCTTCTCGACTGCAGCCTTGAGGTCGGCGGCTGTCTCATACTCGACAAATCTGCCAGGTGTTAGTAACTGCACGGGTGCGTGCCAAGATGCTTCACTGACCCAGTGCCATCACGCTCGCGGCCAACCTCGGAGTAGACAACGTCCAATCCAGACTGGCGGGCAAAGTCTTTCAGGTCCTATATATTCCAAGTTAGGCGAGGTCCAAATCCAGAGTGTACAACGGGAACGCGAGAACAAAGCCATTTTTGGTCCAGGAACGGTACGCTGGCCCTAACTGGGAACTGGGGAAATCCAACAATCGGGGTGTCTGACCTGCCAGCTGGTCTCCACCGGAAGATTCGCAATCCTCATCCGGTATGGAGTCCGCCTTGGACGCGGGGGGACGCGCTCGTGGGGAGTAAAGTTCTCGTTGCGGGCACGAGAGCCGCGGGCGAACTGAACGATGAGGCGCTCACCCATGAAGTCGGAGCCATCTTTGAATAGTTAGAGGGGCGTTGCTTCAGATATGTAGATGTAGTCACGTACGGAAAGCTGTATCATAGTTAGCGCGCGCGCTCATCTAAACACTCTCGACGGGCGCTTACCTGGAACGACGTCACGAGCATCCATGGCATCCTTGTACTCAATGAAGCCAAAGCCGTTCATGAGCTTGATCTCAGTGATCTCGCCAGTGCCATGGGTCTGGAAGTGGCCCTCGACGTCTGCCTTTGTGGCATTACGGGGCAGGTTGCCCAGGTACAGGCGCGTAGACGATACCTCGGTCATGGTGAGAGCTATTACGGTAGAGTTTTGTCCTAACGATAGCCTAGTCTGGAGAGAATCGTGAGCACATGTCCTCGAGTGAGCGCTCAGCCAGCGCAGGAGTGCGCATAGTGCCGGGCAGAAATGGAAAGGCTCCGTTCAAGACGCGACACGAGGAAACCAGTGTCCAACGACATGCGCAAATACAGGAACCAGATAAACGCGCAAGGAATGGCCAGGGAATACAATACAGGCGGCTAGTCGTACCTTGGAGTTGGGAGTCGGGCGCTGGAAGCAGAGTGGCCGTGAAGAACCTGAGAGCTCCAGGACCTAGAAGGGGCCGGGAAGGTGCAACTGTCGCACACTTGGGACCGGTGGAGAGAAATTAGTAGACCCAGTGTCGCGCAATTTCTTCGCAAATGGATATGAGGGCCGAGCAACTATTGATGTAATAGGTGTCGGCGATGTTGTTGGGCGAAGAGTGACGAACGGCGGAGATGAAGTTCGCCCAACGCCTCACAGCTCAATCCCTTGGCAGGGCCTGGGCACGGACATCACGTGCCTTGTACTACTTGGTTCGCCCCACGAGGCGACCACTCAGAGACAGTAGCAGTGGGTGAGTGAGGGGGTGGGGAGACGAATTAGTGGTTCCGAACTGGATACGCAATTGCTTCATTACTGTGCGAACCCCCATGTCCATCAATTGTGCCCAAGGTCTTACCAATACCCGGGTAAAGGCATTTGGGCATCAACGATTATGCCAGCGTTACTATACACTTGCTCAGGACCCTTCCTAATGTACACGTGCCCGACTACCTTTTTTTCTATCCCTAACAGCTCGATTCAAGTAATGACAGTGACCTCTATATTCACATTTACGTAAGCACGTACTTGGGTCCCTCGCCACCCTGTGGTGTCTGCCAGTTGATGTCCTGATCGGGTACTTTGATATCGCACGTTTTGCAGTGGACGCAGCTATCTACAGTCAGCTCGGTTCTCTCTCCAAGGAAATGTACTAGACTTACTTCTGAGCGTTGATTTGGAATCTGACGCCCAGCTCCTTACTCTCGTCCTCGACATATTCGTAAACGCCTGCAGGACAGAATCGGTTCTCAACACCCTTGTACTTGGGCCACTCCTGCTGGGCATGAGCATCATAGTCCTTGACCTGGAGATGGCAGGGTTGATCTTCTTCGTGGTTAGTGCCACTTCGGCTGACGCTTGTCAGGATGTCAAAGCTAATCTTGCCGTCGGGCTTGGGGTACTCGATCTTTGGACACTCGTCTGCTGTCTTGGTCGCTGCATGGTCAGGCTTGCCATGCTTCAGCGTCCAAGGCGCTTTGCCTCGGAGAACGTATGCTTCCAACCCAGAGTACATGATGCCTCCATAGATACCGAGCGGAGTGTGGAAGGACGGGCGCATATTTCGCACAGTCTTCAGTTCTGACCAGATGGACGACTTGCGCATCTTGTCCTCATAGTCAAACAGGAATACATCACCACCGTCAGTGTTGGCTTGCAGGGCATCCCAGGTCGCTTCGGCTGCCAACATGCCGGATCTCATAGCGTTGTGTGTGCCTTTGATTTTCGGAAGGTTAAGTAGTCCTGCAGCATCACCAAGTAGAGCGCCGCCAGGGAAGGCCAGTTTGGGGATAGACTGGAAGCCACCCTCAATCAGTGTCCTTGCACCGTACGAGATGCACTTGCCACCTTCCAAGACATCCTTGTAGTACGGGTGGTGCTTCATCTTCTGGAACTCGCCATAGGGTGCCAACCACGGATTCGGGTAGTCGAGTCCTACTACTAGACCAATACTAACCATGTTGTCGCCAAAGTGGTACATCCAACCGCCGCCATAAGTGTCCTTGGGTAGGGGGTATCCCATTGAGTGGACGACAAGCCCAGACTTGAACTTCTCCGGCTGCACCTCCCAGACCTCCTTGATGCCAAGGCCGTATGTTTGGTGCTGGCTATCTCGCCTCAGGTCGTATTTTTTGATAATCTGCTTGGACAAACTACCGTGGCAGCCTTCGCCAAGCAATGTGACGCGCGCGTGGAACTCCATGCCTCGCTCGAAGGATTCTTTTGCCTTGCCCTCGCGTGATATGCCGAGATCGTTGGTAGCCACACCTTTTACGGCCCCATCAGAGTTGTACAGAACCTCGGATGCGGCAAACCCAGGATAAACCTCGACGCCTGCCTCTTCAGCGCGCTCACCGAGCCATTTGACCATTTGGTTCAAGCTTATGATGTAGTTGCCGTGGTTGTTCATCTGGGGGGGCTTGGGCAGAGGAATGGCCTTGTTCTTTGTCATGAAGAACATGTGGTCTTCCTTTGCAGGCGTGATGTCGGCAAAGCGGTTGAGGTTGTCCTCGGACCTCCAGTCGGGCAACAACTCATCGAGCGCAGAGGGCTCGATAACATTGCCCGACACGATATGGTCGCCCAGTTCGCCCGCCTTCTCCAACACTAGTACCCTAAAGTCCTCGTTGCCCGCGGCCGTCGCAATCTGTTTCAGCTTGATGGCGGCAGAGAGACCGGCAGGACCTCCGCCCACGATAAGTACGTCAACCTCATCGGATTCGCGCTCTATTGACCTTGGGTCCAAAGTGTCGTCTACGGCGGCGAGGCGTGTGCGTGGGGTGGTGGAAAGACGTCGTCTCTGACCGGCAATTCGGACTGCGGGATGACCGAGCGCGGACAATGGTGAACGTGTTGATACAGCGCATGAAAAGGGCCTCGCCGAAATGGCCGTGGATCGTAGCGTAGGAAGCAACCGTCGTGTTACCGACGCCGACACTGCTCTGGAGGCCATGCTTGTGGAGAGGCAAAGAAGCGTGCAAAGTGCAAAGCCGGGAGACTTGACAATTTCCCCGACGATCGTCTACCTACGAGTGCGCCAGGCCACAGACTGCTCGATGAGTCCCGCCGTGCTCAATCGTGTCTCATGTGCCAAAGAGATGGCTTCGTGCTTCGTTATTCCCCATTCCCCCATTCTTGGCTAGGGCTCGATATGACGAAGTCCAAAAAGTTGCAGCCGAGGCTAGAGGCTAGGAGCGGGATGATCATTGCCGCGGCTCTCATTGGTCGCCGATACTTTGAACTCCTTCACACCTGTCAACGTACGGGCCGCATCTGTCAAAGCCCGCACCCAGCTTCCTCAAGCCCGAGACCACGGTTCAATCATGGCTACCATGCCTGGCTTCGATTCTGTATCCAGGATACGCAAACAAATGCCTCTAAACGAAACCGCTACAAGGTGTAGCGTCTGAGTAACCAACTTCGATGGATCCTGGACTTTTCCCTCCGTTTGGACATGTCATGTCATGCCTGACGTTCACCTTTATGCAGGTTGAATGTCATGCAAAGCAATGGGACGATATTCTGTCATGTTTCGCATCTTTCCCCTTGGTGCTTCACAGTCCAAGTAAGGGACCCGTCAGCTAGACACCAGCATACGTACAGCGGCAGTAAAGCAGTCCTTTCCCTGAACTGTTTACGCGCACAAGTTTGTATTCGCTCGTTTTTAGGAGAATACGCCCGAGTGGTCGAGCCTCGGGCTGTCGACTAGGCATAACGGCGGCCCGCATGAAACCCGTTTAGGTTCAGCTCCTTATACTGGCGATCCTCAGGTTTACACCAAACTTATGCGTTTAGGGAAGCTTCTCTTTGCATAAGTACCTTCCCGGACCCTTATAAGTATGCAACAAACTTTCAAACAAGCTACTGTTCGGATTCTAGGCACAATGTGGGCTTGACGACGACTCGCGCCCATGAAACTTGCGTCAACCATGGTATCCCTATCCCATCTACTACACGATGCGATTAACCCAAAATCAGCCCCATGGCATGTTCCATGCCCAGAAATGTCTAGACTGATATACCGCTGTCAAGCAAGACAAGCTTTTTCTCGTCATGGATAATCCACATACCGGGTATCGATGTTGCCTGGCCCGATCAAGGTATTCTCCAACAGGGCGTGTATGATGTTGACGACAACAAACCACGGTCCATCAGCAAGCGCGGCTTGGACCAACCTCAGCTCAATCACCTTCAGGCGTACTGGTAGTCGTACGTCCAGGCTTGTGGTGAGCGACATAACACAGAGTTCACATATAAACCCATCTCGTCGCCTTGGTGGAAAGGCACACTTGGCTTTCAGTTTGTCACATTCATTCATTGTGCAGAGCACCCATTTGTTTACTTACTTTCCAGAGCTGTGCTCCTTTCACGTTTCGACACATCTCATCTCAACTCCATCACTATGAAGTACTCCATCTCCTTTCTCACGCTCCTGTCAGCTTCCTTTGTTGCAGCAGCCCCGGCTGCTTTCCCAGGCAACGAACCAGTCCTCGCCGCTCGCACCGACAATGTCGCCTTGCCCGCCGCAAACCTTGGTCGTCAAGAGGAAGATTCTGTGCAGCGAATCGGCAAGCAGGTCCTAAAGTCGCGTGATGCGCTTTTGGCCGTACGCCAAACAGCAAAGGATGTTGCCGATAGCATTGTCAAAGACCTTGGAAAACGCCAAACAGCAAAGGATGTTGCCGATAGCATTGTCAAAGACCTTGGAAAACGCCAAACAGCAAAGGATGTTGCCGATAGCATTGTCAAAGACCTTGGAAAACGCCAAACAGCAAAGGATGTTGCCGATAGCATTGCCAAAGACCTTGCTAAACAGAATACTAAGAAATCCGTCGCCCGGCAAGCTGCTGTTACGGCAAAGGATATTGCCGACCGCATTGCCGACGACCTTAGCAAACGCCAAACGTTAAAGGATGTTGCCGATAGCATTGCCAAAGACCTTGCCAAACAGAACACCAAGAAATCCGTCGCCCGGCAAGCTACTGCTAATATCGGTGGTTTATCACAGATTGGTCCCGCTACCCTTACCAGGAGCCAACCCAAGGGCCAGCCCAAACCAAACATTATATACTCACACCACTTCTTCCGGAGGGAGACTCCTGCTGAAGCTCCTGCTGCTGTTGCTCCTGCTGTTGCTCCCCCTGCCGCGAGCAACGGAACCGCAGCAGAGGGCCCCGGCGCGGGTAAGGGCAAAGGCAAGGACAAGAAGAGCAAGGACAAGAACACCAAGAAATCCGTCGCCCGGCAAGCTACTGCTAATTTCGGTGATTTAGCACAGTTTGGTCCCGCTACCCTTACCAGGAGCCAACCCAAGGGCCAGCCCAAACCAAACATTATATACGCACACCCCTTCTTCCGGAGGGAGACTCCTACTGAAGCTCCTGCTGCTGTTGCTCCTGCTGCTGAAGCCCCTGCTGCTGAAGCTCCTGCTGTTGCTCCCCCTGCCGCGGGTAACGGAACCGCAGCAGAGGGCCCCGGCGCGGGTAAGGACAAAGGCAAGGGAAAGAAGAGCAAGGACAAGAAGAAGGGCAACAAGGGCAAGGGAAACAAACACCATGCTGGTGGTGGTGGTGCCGCCGCTAATGGTACCGCACCAGCTGCCCCTGCTCCCGGAGCTGAAGCCAAAGCTGCTGCGGAACTGACCGACAATGCTGTTGCTGCCAACGGAACTGCTGCTGCCGGCAAGGGCAAGGGCAAGGGCAAGCACGGAAAGGCTGAAAAGCTGATCAAAGAGGTAGAAGCAAACCTCAAGGCCAGCGGATTATTGGGTGACCAGCAAGGAGACGGCCTCCTCAAGAAACTTGATGCTCTCACTGCCAAGCTCTCGACTCGTGAGCTCCAACACGCTGGAGCCAAGATTGTCAACCCTCCAGCTCCTGTCGCCACCGCTGCTATACCCGCTGCACCTGCACCTGCGCCTATTGTTGACGTTCCTGTCACCCCGGTGTTGCTAAGAGGAATCCTAGGAAGAAGGGCAAGGCTATCGCCCCTTCAGCTCCTGTTGCCACCGCTGCTGTACCTGCTGCGCCTGCACCTGCGCCTATTGTTGACGTTCCCGTCACCCCCGGTGTTGCTAAGAGGAATCCTAGGAAGAAGGGCAAGGCTATCGCCCCTTCAGCTCCTGTTGCCACCGCTGCTGTACCTGCTGCGCCTGCACCTGCGCCTATTGTTGACGTTCCCGTCACCCCCGCTGCTGCTAAGAGGAATGTTTATGCTTTCAATGCTTGATTGAATTGATGGGGAAAACTGGCCGTGGTACCTTAACCGCAGGTTTGTCTGCAACTTCTTTTTAGTATACAATTAGTTACAAAATGTTAGTATATAGCCAAGTGCCAGTTGTACTGGTAATGCATTGATAAGAAACTACTTTACATTTCATTTTTCTCTTCTCCTCTTTGAGTTCCCTTGTGAAGAATCTGTGGCTCACTATGTAGCTCAACATCATGTTACCCTTGACATCCACGGCTCACTATTATTCGTTGCTGTGGCTAACCCTGGACCCTAACCCAAGATCCTATCTTACCCCTTATCAAAATTACAGCGAGATGACATGGCTGCCCTATAACTTGTAGAGTGAACGCGCATAATGCTTCTGGATTAGCCTGATTCGAGGTTTACTCCTAGAAAATGTGAGGTTGGAAGCAGGGGGTGCTCGCCTGATCTGGTCAGGGAGACTACTACATAGGACATATATGCAAACGAATTTCTACACAATATATAGGAGGGACTATAGAACAGGTTGCCTTGGACCTTGAGGCTGACGTCTCGCATGGCAAACACTACAGTCGATCTTGTCCGGCAGGTTGAGCAAAGGATTTGAAAGTAGGTTATAGCGTCCAGCGAGGTTTCCAGCCCCCGTGCTCAATACGCAAGACTCGCCACGGCTACTTCTTCTGAGAGGGCAGGCTGTTGTGTAGATACTGCATCAACTTCTGTCGTGGGTTTCGGTATGTTGGGGTGTGAGTTTTGTTTTTACCCTGTGTTTGTGGGCCTGTCGGGGGGATTTTCTTTTCCACAACGTCGGTCCAGCCGAAGGTTTCCCAGAGATTCCACTACGGCAGTTTCGCTAAGGAGGATTTGGGTCTTACCGCTGACTTGGCTATGACATATCGCTTAAGCGTGATAACTTGCATCTCTGCACAGATGACACGTGAGGTCACACGCGGTATACAATACGCCATCTTGAGAAAAGCGATACCGATCTTGGTGGCCTTTGGCGTTCAGGTTCTGATGGGATATCGGAGAGACTCTTGAGGACTCGGTGAGCAGACGGTGTTGCGAATTACGTCAGTGTTGCACTGTGACTATACCAGTAGAGAACAATTACTCCAGCGGCCATTTGTACGAGGGTCCTTCAGAGACAGGCTGCAATGGACTACAGAAGATTACAGACTTGGGTACTACAGGAATCGGCTCGCCTAGTCTGTCGATAAGATGTACGGTATGAAGAAATGTAGAGAACAGGTGCTTTGGTTAGAACAAGTTCATGCGGTAGTGTATGGGAATGTGGATGGATGTTCTAAATGCTCTCTTCTGGGACGTCGGATGGAAGGAGACTAATCATATGGGGGGAAGTATCTAAGAAATAGAAGCAGGGCTGCACTTGGCGTTCTTTTTCTCTCTGTCGGGTCCCAGCAAACGATCTTTAGGTTGGGTATACACGACACTGTTGTTGCATCTCAGCTGTGCATCGATTCAGGAATTGTCCAACGCAACGTGCTGCAATTCATAAAGAGCGGTCAGAGGCAGCGCTGGGAAGGAGACGTGCAGTGTGGGTTGGTTCTTTGCAAAGCCTGGGCCGGCGCACTTTGGTCAATAATATAAGAATTGGAGCAAAGCAGATTTGAGAAAGAGCGAGATGCTTGCAGTAATTCGTAAAAGAATAACGGATGCGGCGAGACAAGATACTAATGCGACAAATTAGATTGCCTTGACTGCGTTGGAAAAGCTGGTAGCAGAGTAAGACGCAGGGAGCTATGGAGTGGGTTTGGAGCGTTAGTATTACAGGAAGACTATGTCATCAACTCAATACTTCTTACCCTCATCACGCTGAGGACAAAGCTGAAAGATGCAGTGCCAGTGCCCTATATAACATGAGACTCACCTTCACTTTCACCGCGAAAACCCTTTCCAGTCTCCGCCCCCGCATTTCAACGCGCTACGCGTCCTGCAAACGCACACGCGCCTGAAAATATTCGTCATATGACACTGACTCCCAGCCTGGATTTTTTTCCATCGACACCACCAGCAGCACAACGTTTGCCTTTCAAGCGCGACGCGGTCCCGACAACTACCAGCACCAACCATGGTTCGTCAACGCTCAACACGCAACGCGCCGCTCAAAGAGCCTCGCATTGACTCGGGTGCTGCAATGTCTTCTGATACCGTAGTTCCAGGCAGTTCATCTTCGTCCAGGTAAGCAATAGCGCAACGCCTTGTGAGCATCGCAAGCTGACATTCTGCAAGAACTCTTGAGATGCCTATGCTTCTTCATACGGACTGGGAGTGCGAGGCTCCAAATGTCCGCTATCGCAAGGATGAACTCCAACTCAAGCAGCCCAAGGGCTTTCCGATCATCTTGATGCCGAGTACTCTGGAGCGCGCGCGCAAGGAAGCCGAAGCTGGTGCTGGAGTCGTGCGCCATACTGGGCCGTACTTTGAGATTTACGAAGATGAAGAGGACGAGGATGTGGGTAGTGGAGGAGACGACATCGATGCTGAAGGAGAAGACGACATCGATGCTGAAGGAGAAGACGACATCGATGCTGAAGGAGAAGACGACATCGATGCTGAAGGAGAAGACGACATCGATGCTGAAGGAGAAGACGACATCGATGCTGAAGGAGAAGACGACATCGATGCTGAAGGAGAAGACGACATCGATGCTGAAGGAGAAGACGACATCGATGCTGAAGGAGAAGACGAGTACGAGGTTGGAGACGAAGAAAACAACGAACACGAATACGAAGACGAGAATAACTACAACGACAAGAACGACTACCTTGATCAAACTTGCACCGCAAAGCCCATCTCTGCGCCTGTCTCTAGGAAGCCTTTGGCCGTCGTCGATTGCCTCGGACGAACCCGCGCGGCTGCCAAAAGCCTCAAAGTCGCCGTTGAAAGCAAGCAGCCCGCTGACGCACCAAACACTCCAGACGTGTGTGATAACGAGGACAAAGCTGCAGGCAACAAGAAACGCAAGCGTGGGGTTACGCAGGCGTCCAAAAAGCCGAGGAAGACGCATATACGTGAGGTAATGCTCTGCATGCGATCTCAAAAGTCCAAGCCCTAACCAGCTGATAGCAAGAGCTGGCAGGACCTGAACTCGGCCGAATAAAATGGGAGACGCGTGGATTCTTTGTATGAAGCTTGATGTGCAAGTCAGCTCTAAACTCCTTAGCAAGGATGTATCTCCCAGCAATTCAACTTGCAACGCGACAACCCGGGTAGATCCCAGAAACCGTGTCTGCCCTGCCGCACACTTGGCACTGCAGTAAAACAGTAAGCAAATAGCGCTCCATAGTCGACTCTACCCAAGAAAAACCCACCCTAATCAGGGTTTCGTTGTCCGCAAGTCTTCTTTTTGTTTAAAACTAGTGTGAGAATGCGTGGACTTGGTTAGACCCTTTATGCAGGCACTGTTTAGCAAAGCAGACAGACAACCGCATTATCGAACGTGTGTGTGCCATAGTTTGGCCTCACGCGCTAACCGCTTTCGGGTGCTTGAGTGTTCCGCAACCACGTGTGAGCGCGCATAAACACGGTTCCGCGCCAGCCCCTCCCCTCCACCGCTCCCACCACTCTCTCCACACACACCGTTATCTTGTAGCATCCTTACGCGTTCTCTCCCTCGCCCCGACGTCGACGGTCCCTTTTCCCCACGTCCCTACTTATCTCCACACCCACTTTGCTTTTTGCTGGGATAGATAGCTGTTCAGGTTCCCCAGGTTTTGGATTCCTTTCCCCGGACTGCTGTAGCTTGCCACCACCACCACCACTTCAGCTTACGGCCACGTTGCCGTCGACCGGGGAACGGATTTCCATCAACCTTTGTCTTCTTTTGTAGCAGCCGCTATGACGGGCGATATGCAGAGGGAGCTGCTGCGGGCTTGGGCGAGCGATGCTGGTCACGTTGTTGGTGGTGGTTCGCCAAAGGCTGAATTCGCGCGCTTGGCAAAGGTGAAGGGGTGGGTGGGTGGTGATGAGGAGTGGTGTCGGCACTGGAAGATGTGTTTCTTAGAGGTATATCCGTATGGAAAGAGTAAGTCTTCTTGTTGATTTTCGCTGCGTTGGCGGAGGGGTGCGCGGCGTTGGAATGCGGGATGCTTGCCATGTACAAAAGAGCTAATGAGAGGATATAGGTTCAACACGGGCAACAAAGACGAAGGCTACTACTACTTCAGATGCGGATGCTCTAGCAGAGGATATGCGCGCGCTCGCGGTTTTGTCGCGTGCATCGTCGTATTCACTCATCTCATCAGCATCCAGCGACGCCGATGTACATTCACTAAACAGCGAGTGCTCAGAGCCAGCGGCCATTCTGGGGATATCTGTAAACGCCACCAACAACACAGACTCTAGATCACGCCGAGGTTCAGTCGACAGCATAGTCTCGCTCAACACGGTCCTCTCAAACGCCACCGCGCAGTCCCTAGAAGAATTCTCCGGAGCAGAAACAGGCGTCGGCTACGGCGAGGACGTAGCCTTGTCACCCGAAAACAACAGCAACAGCGGCCGCGACGGCGTGGCTCAAACTCTCAATTTGTGTATTCGCGAGAGGACACGTCGTACCTCGGATGTTGCCGCTGCTCCCGCTACCGCCGCCGCCGCCTCACGTATCCTACTAAACCCAGCCTGGAATGCTTGGGCCAACTTCACACCAGACCCCAGCGCTACCTTCAAGAGCGAATTCAAACGCCTCGCCGCCGCACAGGGCTGGAGCCAAAGTGATAAGCGCGCGCATCTGAGCAGTTTACTCAGCTCAGAAGTCGCGTTTTGGTGGAATGCTAATGGCGACAAGCTGATGCAGTGGAGGCAGTTGTGCGAGAATATGGGGTTTGAAGACGACTTTCGTACTATTACGCAGTGTAAGAAGGTGAGCATATCCCCATTCCCGCCTACATTGCATCCCATTCCTCATTTTCCCTTCCCCCCCCCCCCCCCCCCCCCCCCCCCCCTTCTGCGGCGGGAAGCGAGAGCAGGGACGCCGTTTTGGTATAGAGTATAAACAGCTCTTTTTACTAACAACGGACCAGGCGCTCAAACCCCTCAGAGTCAACCTCTACTCGGTCATCGATCACAAACGTAACCCAACCTACCAAATCGTGACGTACAAGTCGCGCAACGCGCTTCGCAACTACGTCCGTAAGAATGGCACGTTTCCTAGGCAGTGCGCTAAAGCTGGGGGTGGCTTCATGGCGGCCTTGTTGTCGGTGTTGTAGGCGTGGGCAAGCGAGGGAGGGGGTGGGCGTGATGATGGTAATGAAGTGGGGTGCTTGGTCTTAGTTGGGATGGGTGGGGGGGCGTTTGGTGATGTGGCGTTTTGGTGAACAACGAGAGAGCTTTGAGGTTTAATAGGTTTTGGATTCATTTAATCAAACTTATTTGGTGCACAAGAGGCATGAGTAGGCCAATTTGCTACCAACACCCACCCACCCACCTGCATTCTCCCCCATCACTCTTGTCCATCCCCGACTTTTTTCTAAATCCAGCAGATTGGATATCTAATCCCCCTCTTTCTCTCTCTCTCCTCTCTCTCTCTCTCTCTCTCTCTCACCTAGCTGCTATCCGAGTAGTACGGCACACGAGCGAAGTACCACAAACGGAATCTTCACGCAGCGACGCCACATCCACCGTTTTAGGAAACCATGCGCAGACCCCACCCACCGGTTTGCCAAATTAGTTACCCCGCCGCAAATGGTGTTATTAAACTGGTTGCGTCGAGCGTTTTGCAACGTCAGATACTACACGTGGTTACGGTGGTAGATCTAGAACGACAACGACGGCAACGGTAACGGAAACGGAAACGGCAACGGAAACGACAACGGAAAGGGCGATATGGTATTTAAGATGGCGGCTTGTTTGGTTCGTTTGGGGGGTGTGAGTCGTTGGTCTAAGAGGAAAAGTGGCTTGTTTGACCGCTTCGTTCGTGGAGGCTCTGTCGGTGCGTCGAATGAGTGTCGTGGTAGAGGTGTAGTAGGTTTTCGGTCGATTCGACGGTTGTTGACGGGGGGATTGGTGTGGGTTTGGGTGTGGAGGGGCAGAAGCTTGCAGGTGAGAAGGCACCTTCGACGGCTTTCTCGACAACTTTCAAGAAGTCCAAACTTCCGCTAGAAACACAGAAGGCATACTCGACAGGATCCAAGAAGTCCCAGAGAAGCAACCCAATCTGGTGGCAGTTCGAAGGTTTCATTCCCAACCCTCACGCGCGTTTCAGCAAGGAGTTCCGTCGTCTCGCTCAACACTGCAAGTGGGAGCAAGAAGATCGCAGGAAATGGCGTGTTCTGCTATTTGACGCCGAGTTTGATGAGCACTTCGGCGGTGATACGAAGAGCCTGGAGAGTTGGCAAGCATTGTGCCGCCTCTGCACCATCGATCCAGCACCAGACAGCATCCCAGAGTGTATGAACGTAAGTTGATTAGAATAAAGAACATCACAAAGTGTCTAACAAGTACAGGCCTTGGACAGCATCTTCGTCAATATCCACCATGTCGTGAACTCTCCACGTACAGGCCAGGCTGTCATTCCGTTCGAGACATTCGAGAAGTTTGTTGCCTATACCAAAAAGAGAGGCAGGAAATACCCACGCGAAGAGGCGAAGAAAGACGAGCAGAAGGAGATCTTTCTCAAGATGCTCAATGGCAAGGCTGATCAGTAGGAGTACACTACAGGAGCCTGGGATGGATCTTGGAAAGATCTCTTCAATTTGAACATTGGCATGCTTTTCAAACAATCTAGGAGTCCTGGAGGATACTAGATTAAAGCTGGGAATACAAGGCTGAATAGACGCTCACCGAGGGATCATGGGTTACGCGCTCGAACTTCGACGCATACGACCACCACACTCCCGCCGCAGTCAAATACTGCTGCCTGCCTAGTTAACAAAGCGATAACTTTCTTACCCTGCAAATGCCAATCATACAACCCAGACCTCCAATCCTTTCTCGTTGACACCGACGCGCCCATGCATCCATGCGGCACAGCACCAACCCCACATCCCTCAGCCACACCCGCTCCACAGCACCCCATCCCACAGCCCCGTTTCAGCCTAATCTCTGCCTGAGTAACAAAACCAAGTGCCACCAGCAACCTTGCCGCGGTGGCGCTGCATGCAGAACCACACTTCCCACTCTTAGTGGCTGCGGGAGGGTATCGCGCGGCGGATCGCTGCATTGCATTAAGGGACCCCCACGTCTAGGCAGCAAACAAGATCGCTTGGGTGTGTCTGTGGGGCTATGTTGTTTGGTGACTTGTACAATATAAATACGGGGTGTTAGGTACGGTTTATGCGGCATCAGTCAACGAACAAACGACACAATGGCTCGCAAGAAGAACGCAAACCGTGCTCGTGAGTACCGTTTACAGGATAGTAACTGTTAAACCATACGCTAACGAATGTGTCTGCAGAAGCTCCGGCGCCCTCTCCTCATGCGCAGAACAACAACAACACATCGGACAATGCACAAGCCGGCTCCTGGTTCCTAAAGTTCCCTCCCTTTGTCTACGACCCCACTGCCGGTCTGCGCAGTAACTTTGACCGCCTTGCCGCCCAGCGCAACTGGGGCGAAAAGGTCCGGCGAAGACGCTGGGTGGAATGCCAAGAAGAGGAATTCGACAACGCGTTTGGTACGGATACTACGAAACTGGAGTCGTGGCAGAAATTATGTCGGGAGGTTCATATTAGTGATCCGCCGGAGAGTATCTCGGGTTGCAAGAAGGTGAGTTCGACACTGTCTCGTGGGTGGGGGCTTTCCTTCGCCGGATGGAATGTGGTGGCTAATGGTGGTTATGTGAGATTAGTTGCTTGGGAGCCCAAAGGTCTTGGTTAACCTGGTTAATCTGATTGATCATCGGAATATTGGGGTGGGGGTTATCAGGTTCAAGAACTTTGGTCAGTTTCAGGCATATACAGTGCCGGACAATGTGTATCCAAAGAAGAGGGCGAAGAAGGATGGGTTTATCAAGGCGTTGTTGAGGAGGGTGATATAGTGTCGCATAGATGTGAGAGTAGAAGGACTTGCTGAGTTTATGCTGAGTTTAACGGATAAGAGCAGAGGAGAGATTGGCTTTGAGGTGAAAGATGAGGTGAAATCTACATAGATAAGCTTAGCGTAGTTACCTAGTTGGCTCGCCAATGAAGAGATCCCGTGCAACTTTATCGTCAACGCCAGACCACCAATTTTACTTCGCCCTGCTACTACTGTCTCTCTATCAAAGTCAAGATGCTGAACACTCCTCGAGCATGGTCTTTGCTGGAATACGCCGAGCAGTCCCCGGTGCTCACGAATCCTGTTACAGAAAGCAGCAACACAGTAGAGGATGCGGAACGAGTCGATGAACTGAGACGTCTGGCCGAGCGCAAAGCCGTAAGTAACAACGCGCATGTTGAGCGACAAAGACTTACCAATCTTAGATTGACCGAGACTACATCGACTACGTCATTGCCGGCAATGTCGACAGGCTCACACAAACTGGCGACAAGCGTGTTTCCCGAGAGGAGTTGCTTGCGGTAAGAGGTCATCAGTTTGAATGTGAGAGACAAGACTAAAACTACAAAAGATGATCACTCCCCGTTTCGAAGGCTACTACGACATGTCCCTTAGCCTAGACCGTCTCTATGAGGTCCGCGTGCAAGACAACATGCCGGGCTACCGCGAGTTTGCCAGTCTCTCCCCCATGCTAGTCATCCGCGACATGGCTCTAGCCGCCGACCAGGAAGCCGAGCGTCAAACCGAGAAGCACAAGAAGACGACGGATGAACTGGCATCCATGTTTGACTTCTGCACCAAGGTTCACTTGACCACTGCGTCTGCTACGTTGAAGTTTCTGGATGGTTTGGGCTTTGCGCAGGATCCCAAGATCAAGGGCTTGAGGGAGATGCTGGTGAACTCGCAGCGTGCGCTTATGGAGAATCACAAGGCGTGTGTCGATGCTGGTATCTTGACCAAAGAGAACACCAAGAACAACGTTGTGGGCAAGAGCTTTGCAAAGGGCACTTGAGGTGAGGAAAGTGGTTGGATGAGCGGCATCGTGAGGGTCGTGATGATGGTAGTTTTGGGCTTGATAGGGTAGGGACAGAACCATATGCATCTGGGAATGGTACTCATTTCCAACCAGAAAATTCTCAATGTAAGCAGAATAAACAACGTCTTCGTCGATGCATGTGAAGTTGAGATGCCGACGACGCCATGCCCGTCGTAGCCATAGCGCATCTCTAGACTTGGCAGGCAAATCTAACCACATGCATGCTTCCCCGCCTTGCCCAACTCTTGTATCGACGATCTTCAGCATATTGCTCAGAGCACTCAGCCTCAGCATGTCAGCTGTCGAGCCTGCCGACGAGGGAAAGGTGGCCTTATGCCTCCAGACCTACTAAGGCCTGCGGCTTCCAGGCAACAACTTCCGTTCCGTACACCACCCCTCTGCAATCGCGACAATGTATCAAGAACACGAAAGCATGCAACTGGAGGACGGCCGTACGCTTTCCTACGCAATATATGGTAGTCCTATGCCGCGGCAGACAATCGTCTACCTCCACGGCTTCCCCTCTTCACGGTTCGAAGGCAAGCTATGGCACTCGAGCTGTGCGACACGCAACGTCCGGCTCATTGCGCCCGACCGACCAGGTCACGGACTCTCCAGTTTCCAAGTCAAGCGCCGCATACTCGACTTCCCCAGCGACGTGCTCGCCCTGACGGAGCATCTGAAGATCCACCAATTCTACATACTCGGCCTATCCGGAGGTGCGCCCTACGTGCTGGCGTGCGTGAAGAAGATTGCCAAGGACCGTCTTTTGGGTGCGACTGTGGTCAGCGGACTGTACCCAGCTGAATTCGGCAGCGCGCGCACAATGTTGTCATCGCGCATGATCCTCTGGGTTGCACCGTGGACTCCGGGCCTGACGGCAACATTACTAGATGGCTTGATGGGCAAGGCCAGTCGTGATAGCGATCCCAAACTTCTCGAAGCAATCATGTCGAGGGAAATCGACCATGGACACCCTGGCGACCAGAAAGCTATCAAGGGTCCACAGAACTGGCCCATTTTTGTAGCCATGACCAGGGAATCGTTCCAACAGGGCAGCGAGGGCGCGAGTTGGGAGGCTAAGCTCAATGGTAGCGACTGGGGCTTTAGTCTGGCGCAGTTGAGCGTTGGGGATAATGGTGTTCCGCTAACTTTATGGCATGGTTTGGATGATAGGAATTGCCCGGCTACCATGGCGCAGCAGGCCAAAGACTTTATGCCGGGAAGTGTGCTGCGCTTGAAGGAGGGAGAGGGCCATGTAAGCTTCATCTTCCGCGACGCTCACGATATCCTGGATGATCTGCTGGGCCAAGCAGAAAGTGAAGAGTACATTATACCCGCAATTTTGTAGCAGGTCATGTATCGTATGTGGGTACTAAACAACCTTGAACTGTGGTGTTGTTATCTCATCTCATACGGCACCCTTTTCGCTACCAGCCGCTTACCACGGAGTTGTCCAATAATTATGCTCGAGGTCCTCAAAAATTGCCCAAACGAATCTAGTATCCACAATATTACACTTACAAGATCCAATGGACGAAAAGGGTCCCCTCCGAGAAGGATGATTTCACTATTCAGCATACCCAACTAGCGTATATAAAGCAGCATTTCTCCTCTACATATGACCATCTCACCTCATTTCGAAGATTGAAGATAGATCCGCACTCGTGAATCCCGCTCCAACCCCCTCATTAGCTAAAAAACCAAGACAAGATGTACATTTCCGTCTTCATCGCCATGGGCGTCAGCCTCCTGGCTGTCACCGTCTCTGCTTGGGTATGTAGCCTCTATCCCCATTCCAGGCTTCCAACTAACACCCCACTTCAGGAGAAACGAAACACCAAATTACCCTTCAATATCCTCAGCGTCCCCACGGCCTTTAGTAACCAGCCCCCTCTGGGCACAGCTATAAACAGCCTGCCCCACGTCGTCTACAGCTCGGCCTCCACCGTTATGAGCCTGCCCACCAACGTTACCCCCATCGTCCCAATCAAGCTGTCCTATAGTCACTATCCTCCCATCTCCTCGTCATCCGGACTTACTGTTGTCACACCTGCGAATACGATTCCGAGTGACTATATGCGCTCGCCAAGCACCACCACTGGCACGCCTACCGTCGCATCTATACCTACTGTCGAGACCACTGGGGATTACATCTCCCATCTCTACCCGCGGTCGGAGCGCAAATTGTCTATTAGAAATAATGATTGGATTTGGAAAGACGAAGGTTTTGAGAAATGTAGCAAAAAACTCAACATGTGTTCTGACCATTATGAATACCTTAAAAAGGTTGTGGAGATAAAGACCGCTCTAGCTGACGATCTGACTAAAATCCACGAAAAAGCCATGAAAGACCTGAGTAACAGAATCCTTGCCATCGGTGACGAGTTGGGTGTCGCTCTCGATACCATCGCGAAAATGAAACAGTATCCTGAGGAGCCCAAATCGACGGCGGAAGAGAACGTGGAATTTGATAAACTGTACTGGGAATCAAGTGACCCACAAGAAGCGGTGGAATTGGAACGAATCTACCACGGTGGCGGACCGGCCGAAGGAGCAAAGGTATTTCCAGAAATTTACCAGACCGGCACACCGGAGGATGTGAGGCGATTTGAGGAGGTTTTCGAGAACGGTTCACCGGACGAAATCAAGAAATTTATGGAAATATACCGGGGTAGCGCAAAAAGCAAGCGTGACTTGCCCTCGTTTGGAACTACCTTGTCTACCGCCTATTCTACACCCATCGCAGATGCCGCACTAGCTCATATCCTCACTGGTGTTCTCCCTGTCGAGTACAATTATCCGTCATCCCCCTCTACTGCTTCCAGCCTCGCAGCTCCTACACCTACCGGAGAAAGAGGGTTGGCTTACATCCTTCCCGAACCCACCCTGGTTGAATCCATACCCAGCAGCAGCAACACGAGCACCGCCTCGCCTTCCACGGCCACAGCCACAGCCACGGGCTCATTCCTCGGCACCTACCTCTCTACCCTCCCCCGCCTCAGCCCCCGCCGCCTCAACCTCCGCTTCAAAGACAGCGACAGCGACCGCCAGGTACAATACTCCCTCAAGTGGTTCAACAAGGATTGCATCAACGAACCCAGATGTATCCAATGGTTCGACTCCCATTGCCATATGCTGCGCCGCCAATCTCTTTCCAGCCGTACCCCTCACTCCCACTCCACTGTCTCCAACCTGAACCTCCCCAACACCGCCTCTAAACCACTCGCCGCGACCTCCGACCTCGTCTCCGTCGCCGGCGACATTACAGCCACAGAAGCAGAACAGAAGCCATTCACCGCCGCCCGCCACCAACAAGGCTACTCGGCGGAATTTTCGTACCAGCACTACCTGTTGGCAGAGAAGTTTGTTTGGATAAGTGAACCGGGGGGGCTTAAGGGGCATTGTGTGGATGATAAGGATTGTATGAGGTATTTGGCCAGTCATTGTACGTTGCCGATTTTGGAGAAGGGGGATGTTAATAAGCGGGTTGCTTAGAAGGGTGATGATGGGAAGGGTGATTTGGATTGGAATTCTGGGAATGGAGATGCAATGGGGTTGAGAAGACGAGATTTAATCCGTGGTTCTGGTCGCCCCTTGGTATTACTCGATTGCCGCTATTCGTCTATTTTTGAACTCGGATGGAGAATATGTTGGCATGCTGGGGATACTACTCTGGCTGTAGACTACCAATTCTATCGGATTTCATGGTTACAACTACGTAACTCGTGACATATGAGACGTATAAAAGGTCATGTGAAGCATCATAAAGCGAGGTAGGAGTGTTGAGAGTAGATGGAACTTAAACTGTCTTATAAACAAGTGAACCCAGCTCCTGAACCCAACCGGCTATATCTGACATTACATGGAATCCCCGAATCGAATAAGACCATTCGCACCCCATCGTGGGTAGAATGTAATGGAGCTGACATGATTTCCAAGTTCACGCAATAAAATCCAGACACTAGCCCATCCCCAGCCCCCGACCCCGGCCTCAGCATCTACCCTTTAGCAGCAAGCGGCTTCCTATGTCAATATCAGATTCCAAACATTCAAAGTTCATCCGTTCCAGAGCTACTCACCATACAGCACGACTGAATACAACTACTACTCAAACGAGAGCAGCCAGCCGCGCATTCAGCATTCAGCAGCTTATTGCATCGCTTCACCAGGCCTTCCTGGCCTCTCTTTTCCAAACTGAGAGTAGGTCTGGCCATGGCGATGCCCGCTGAAAGAATGGCGCTGGTGGTAGAGAGTCTCATGTTTGAGATGGGTGGAAGAGGAAGAGTTATTTGGGAAGAAGGGGGTTGATGGTGGGGTTCTTGTAGGTGTTGGTGTTGGTGATGGGGGTGGTGTTGATGTTGATGTTGATGTTGGATAAGAGGGACACAGGCATATATACATGCGTTTTTCCGGCCCCCTCTGGGGTGGGGGGGGGGGGGGGGGGGGGTCGTTCGTGGCAACCTGTTTCGTGAACTCTCTCGATTCAAACCGGACGATGGCAATCAAGCACACCCACCCGGCAACTAACTACACCAGTCTATGTGAACCCCGTAAAGTTCCTGTACCCTAAATTCGCGGTGCTTTTCAGTGCCCTCGCGACCTATAGGTCACTCCTAATAGGCTCACGCCTATTAGTGTTTAGTTATGTGTGTTTTATTTTAGTACTAAATCTTTATTATAGACTAGAGCTTAGGCTATTAAGCCTAAGCCCTAAAAAAACTTACTTTACCGCATTTTGTATATAATATAGAGGGTGTCGACCTATGTAGTGATCTCTATATAGCTTTCTCTTTTTCAACTCGCGGAAACTTCAAATGAAATACATGCGTTTTGTGTGGTAAGTTGGATCCGCACAAAGCTCTCTTGTAACGTACACGAGACAGGCTCAAAGTTTCCCTCCGTGTTGTCTTATTCGTGCCCGATTTTTCAGATGGTTTTTGGTGGATCGACGGGCACTAAAACCACATGGGATCTGTATACAAGGTCCCGAAAAGATCTACAACACGAAGGTTACAGGGTTGCTTGAGTCAACGGGCGCTTTCCCAGAGTATCTAACGCTTCGTCAGCAAGGCGCCAATAATTGATGGTTCAAAGACATGCATTAACAAACTGATCTCGGTAGAAAACAAAGATATAGGGCCAACGATACGGCTACTAGGCTATCCACTTTAGGCACTACCGCAAGAGATACCTGCTCACTTGTCCTGGCCAACAACCACCAGTTCACTATAGGGTGGATCTGCCCTCTCCTACTCGAGAAAGAGGCTGCGAGGCCCGCAAGACGAAGTCTAATACCAAAACGCGTTCTATCTAGGTGGTTGAATTAGGAATTACAAGATGATTCTTGGAGACGTCGTGGTTAGCACTCCTCGAGGCAACTATGGCGGGGTGGTGGTGCAGTACGACAAGGGCGCGTAGGAGGGTCAAGGGTGACTGAACTTCCGCGGACATACAAGCGGTGTTCCTAGTTACTCTAATAGCCGCAACTTCCGTGCTGAAGGCTCATCTAAGACAAACATCGCAGAAGTCTTGAAGCAGACGCGTCTCAAGCTTGACGACGAGCGGCATTATTAATACGACGATCCAGGCCCCAGCCGCGACAGGCTCTTCCAAGACACATACGAGCAGCAGGGAACGAAGCTCGACGATTACAGAGATTTTTGCGATGCTGACCACGTTGATTCGCGTTCCGATCGACATAAAAAACTTGACACCGTGCGCTACCCTGCACCTCTTGCAGGTGTACCGGTAGTGTTGAAGCTGCTCGCGGAAAAGGTGGCCCGTGCGCGCACGGTGTCAAGTTATTTATATCCCCCCCCGTAGACTGTCCATTTCAGCAACATCGCACCGAGCAACCAGCTGCAGATCTCCGCTGTCGAACGAAATAGAGTTGAACAAGAGCATAACGTCATCTGCTTTGAGATAAAAGCCGTAGGAGTGATGGACCTGTACTAATTATAACATACGTCTCGTCCTGGCCGGAGCCCCAACCTCCCGATTATATCCGCTTCCACTACGTACCTGATTTCAGCCAAGGACCTCAAGATCGCTAGCTTACACGTTAACTAGTCCGTAAGAAGCTTAGGTGGAAATCCCAACACGAGGCAAGAGCGATATGTCAAGTCATGCGTTCCAATAATCTTTATGTACGCTGATTATGTTAGCACTGATTATCGTAGGCTTAAGTATGCATACGCGTACGCGCGAGTGACTTATAGTTAGCCTTAGTATAGTCTAGCTATATAAGAATAGAAAGTCACATACTGTACATCCTTTCTACAATAATACTATCGTCAATCACACCCTAATTAACAAAGTTACTTAGTAATATGAAGTCAATCAGCTTTATTACTTTTTTGTCGCTTATTGCAATGTCGAACGCCGTAGGTGTAAGTACCTAAACTAATAGGTTTCCCTTCCTATTTCATCAATAAATATTGGTTCTGAGAATATCGTAGACCTGTACAATCGGAACTGATCTCCTCCCGGATGGGCGATATGATGTAGGAACATGTACAGAAGATGGAGTTGCGCAACCATGCAGTACAGTATGTGTATATATTCTTTTGCCTAGTTAATATATTATTACGATTCACGAACAGAACTAATACAGTAGTAGGATTCGGCTTGCCCTGAAAATGACTCTGGGTGTTACCTTACTGAAGTATATACATCGGGAGCTAAGTGTGACCTAAGATGAGGTACTTTTGTATCGATGTTTAGCGGTTCTTTAAACATCTTTACTTTAGTAAGTTAGTGGAGGTGGAGCTAGCAAATTTAGAAAATAAGCAATATAACGTGCCTCACGGGTTTATGGAACACACGGGTTCGTGGAACACTTTTGCTAAGCCCCCACGAATAATTCTACCTCAGTTCAATCCTTCAACTCTATTTTCAACCCACTTCTAACCCGTGATATATACCTGTCATTGATCGTATTTCTGAAATGACGGTCATCACAGATTGATGTTAATCTATAAGGTTCCGATGCAAGTATCGCATCATTCGTCCGCACCACCACTGTCACGGTAGATTGGTAACCGACTAGAAATCAGCACGATCGAAGTTCTAATTTTCTTCGCCAAAACAGGAAACGGTTGGCATTACTATAGACCATAAAACGGAATGCTTGAATGACCTAGCAACGGCCATTTCGGAAAAAGACACAAGAGGACGACTTAGTCATGAGCCAAGCGTCCAAACCTCGGTTCTGATTCCGGTCCTTATTCCGGTCCGATTTCTTCAGTGGTACAACCATACAACATCAAATTGAAATAGACTTGGAGCTACTTCAGCCGCCTGACTTTGCGCACGAATCTCTGCCAGAGCACAGACACTCACTCTACGACTTTCTCCAACATGTCCCTCTTCACATCTCAGTTCCAGATCGTGTCCGATCTTCATCTGGAAACGCCGCTAACGATTCCACAATACGCTTCCTTCCGTCTCGACATCCAAGCAAACAATCTACTTCTCCTCGGCGACATAGGCCTCGTCGCGGACCCCAGATTATTCGGCTTCCTGCGTCGCATTCTAGAGCAAAACAGAGGATGTCGCATATTCTACATACTAGGAAATCACGAACCCTACCACACCACATACGAACAAGCACATAAATTACTGCGCGACTTCGAACAAGACGCCAAGGAAGATTTCGGCGGCCGCTTCAAATTTCTATGTCGCGATCGTTACAACGTGGATAAGAACATCACCATCTTAGGCTGCACGTTATGGTCCGCCATTCGCCACGACCAGGTTACAGAAATTGCGGCTCGCTCAACCGATCTGAATAACGAACGCGGTATCCGAGACTGGACTCTGGAAAGGCATCAAGAGGAGCACTATAGAGATCTCACATGGCTAAACTCTCAGATTGCGACGATTGAAAAGGAAGAGCCGCACCGTCAAGTTATCATCGGAACGCATCACAGCCCGACAATCGATTCTAGAGCTGAAGATCCCCGGCATGAAGGGAGTTCTGTGTCGAGTAATTTTGTTACAGATTTATCACGAGAGCGGTGCTGGATGTCTCCGGTGGTCAAGCTCTGGGCATTTGGACATACGCATTACAGCTGCGATTTCCAAGATGAAGAGACTGGGAAGCTTGTTGTTGCAAATCAGAGAGGATACGCGGGGCTTGGAGCTGCAGGAAAGAAAGGGAGGATGAAAGCAAAAGTAGTGGAGGCAGGGGAGGTGTGGGCGGTGATTGAAAGGAGAGAGAGTCATCAAAAATGTAGCTACTGAAAACGTGTTGGTAAACGACAGAAAAGAGGAATCCAACGCGAAACCACCTGAAATCTCACTCCGGTATCGGATAGCCAGGCAAATACAACATCTGTGCAGCGCATAGCGCATCAGTCGATCCAAAAAAACATCATCTTCAAACTCAAACTCCAATCGCAAGACTCGTTCATACAAACAGCTCAACGAATACCACAGAAACAATCAGCACTCTACAAGCCCAAAAGTACCCCGTCTCACCACCCAGCCCCCACATCCACCCGTCTGCTCCAAGAGAACCCCCCTAGCAATAAGCCTGCGAGCAAAAAAACCGACACCCCAAGCCCTTGAAGAAATCCTGCGAGCACTTTGAATCGCACTGGAACGCTTTTGTCGCTGCTGCGTGGCCGTTGCAGTGACCGCTTCGAGGAACTAGGTGGACACGAACGTGTTAGCATGGCCCTGGTTTTGTTGTTTGTGGGAAGGAGTCGGGTTTGAGCTTACGGAGAAATGGACCGGTGGCTGAGAGGGCGGCGTTGTCTAGGATGGGGGCTGCGAGGGCAGTGGTGGCTGTGAGGGCGAGGGTTATGGTGGTGAGGCGCATGGTTGTTGTGTGGAGGGGGTTGTTTTGGTTTGTTTTGTAGAAGGGTTTGGTATGGTTTGGTTTGGTTTGGTGCGAGTGAGTGAGTGGGTTGGCGAGTGTGGTGTCTTTTAGATGGTGGAGATGTTTCTTATGTGGTGATGAGAGATGGAAATTGTATATATATATGTGTGTGTTCTAAGAGTTCAACCCATTCATTTCCAGACTAGCGGGGTCCTTTGTGCATCCCCCGGTATATAGCCATGGTGCAGACAGTTATCCAAAACATTACACGCTTCTGATGAGATCTCTACCAAGCTTTTCCACTCTTGCCTTGCTCGAAACGACGCAATAACCCAACACATTCGGACTCGGAAAGCTTCAGCGGGGATCACCTAGCCGACTAGATTTCTTCAGACGATTTCCGTGCTAGTGGAATAATGATGAGACTAGTTTGCGAGCGATTGCGCAGTGTTTACGTAGCATAGGACCCACCCACCCGGTCAAGTTGGTAACCCTAGATACCTTCCCCTGCATTACGAAGGCCCTAGCCCCACGAACCGCCCAACATCCAAGTCATCACCCAGAGTATCCGGTCGATTTTTCCAAAACAGTGCAGGTTTATATACTAGTTTCATGAGGTAAGAATGTATGTAAACAACGCCTTATCACCCCGACCCCCACCCCCACGAAAATCATCTTCGCACATCGCGTGCCACTTAAACTTCAGCAAATAAACACATGCCTAGACAAACCACATATAATTTCCCTGAACGTAATACGCGTGTTTAGAGGTACGTGTGAAGAATCTCTGTCGTATACATGTCTAAACCTCTATCTAGCAGTGAGTTTACTCTTACTCATCTCATTCAAACAGCAAAAAAAACACCGATCTCCCCCTCAAAAACATACTCACACCCCTCAACACACCTAAACCACCCCACCACCAGCCCCAAACACAAACATATCAACCCCACCCAAACCCACCCTCCCGCCATCCCCACCCCCAACCCTCCCATCTCCACTCTTCTTCCCCCGTCTACGCTTCGACGTCTCCTTTCTATCAATGACATCTTGCTGCTGCTTTGCGGACGCATCGGATGTAACTTGTACTGGAGGCTATGGGGTGGAGTTAGTATTTAGTAGTTTTCTCGGGGTAAGGAGATGGGGGTGGGGAAACCTACCGTATACCGCACACCAGTGTTGAATGTGAAAACGGGGGTTATACTCGCATTAGTGGTAGTACCGCTGCCGTTCTGCGTGTGCACATGTACCTGCGTCTGCGGTCCCTGGAACACACCTACACCTACACCCCCTCCCCCTCCCCTAACAGGCGACGTATACGCAGAAGGCGCGTACAACCCCGCATCCAGCGGCTGACTCGGCGCCGGCGGTGGCGTATACAATCCCGCAAACATACCCGCACCCCCAGTACCACCCACACCCTGGCCCCGACCCGCAGCCTCCGGAAACCGAAAAACCGGTGCTGTCGTATTAAACACGGCAGGCTGTAGCTTAGGCGGACTATTCTGCCGCGATTCGGTGATGTGGTGGGAGAGCTGGGCGAGCTGCGTGAACACGAGGTTACGGTGAATGGTCGCGTTTGGGGAGTTGGTTTTGGGGTGCTGTTTACGAGGGGATGCGTGTTTACGGGGAGAATGGTGGGGGGTGCGGGTTTGCTGTGTAGGTGCGAGGAAAGGCGGGTTCTGGTTGGGGAATAGCGGTGCGCTGTTGGTGTGGCTTCGGGGAGTCGAGAATGTGGATTCTTGCTGTTTTGGGGGAGAGTGTTGAGGCGTGTGCGTCATGTAGGATGAGGGAACTTGGTTGCTATATACTGGAAAGTTTGGTCCGCTTTGGTGGTTTGGACGGCGTGGGTATGTGGGTCCCTGGTGTGCGGGGAGAGTGTGTTGGTGTGGGTGGTTTGGAGGTAGTGAGAATGCGGGTTCCTGGTATTTCTGGGGAGAGTGGTGACGGGAGCCGTTTGCGGGGTAGAAAGAGATATTTTGGTTACCATATACTGGGAGTACCGGGCCACCTTGCGGGTTTTGAGGCGGCGGGAATGCGGGTCCTTGGTGCTTAGGGGGAGAATGATGAGGGGTGTGCTGTGCGTAGAAAGCCTGGTTCTGAATACCATACGCCGGAAATACTGCACCACCTTGCTGGTTTGGAAGTAACGAAAATGCGGGTCCTTGTTGTTGCTGTGGGGAATGGTGATGGTCCTGCGTTGGGTAGAAAGCAGGATTCTGGTTCCCGTACGCTGGAAACACCGGTGCGCCTTGGTAGTTCGCAGGAGGAGAGAGTGTAGCGTACTGATATGCGTAGTACCAGGGTGCTATTTGGGAGATCTGGTCGTCTAGACGCCAGTGTGATGTAACACTGTCGACATCTGACAGACTACCCCAGCTGCGCATACTACCGCAGTACTCCTCCTCTTCTTCGTCAACTTCCCCGTCTTCCTCTTTCTCTTCTTCAATACCAACCACTGCTTCAACCCTAGCTTCTACTTCTGCCTCTGCCACTGCCTCCCCATCGCCATCACACCCCGCCCCCTCGCGCTTAACAACCCTCTCATACCCCCTCGCACCCACACACTCAATCTCAAAATGCTCCGTAGGCGGATAATACGTCACAGGCCTAGAATCCAGATCCAAATCCAAACCGTGGAGCATTGCGCATGACGCGCAATGACTGAAAGGCTCCTGCAGATCATACTTGTGGTAGCCTACTTTGCAGTCTGTGGAGACGAAGTCGCAGTGGTATGGGGCGAGGAAGTGGGAGCGGGCGGTTTCGGGGTGCGTCATGCAGAAAATTAGACACATTATCTGCTGCTGAGATGGGTGCGGGAAGTGGGGTTTGTTGTGGTGGGTCTGCGGTGGGTGAAGAGAGAGAGAGTGTGTGTGTGTGCAGGGAGTGCGATTGGGAATATGAACTGGGGGTCGGTATGCAGACTTGGAATGGTGGTGGAAGTAGCTGGAAAGGGTGTTTGTAGAGCATCTCGATTGGGGCGCGTGATGTCGCTTAGTCAAGGGTTGAGCAAACGGGGTCCTGTTAGTAAACAACGTTGTGAGTGACGTGAACACGTGATTGTGCACTTGCGCGCCAAGTATCTGCAGTTAGTATGAAGTCAAAGGATTTTCGGGCAATGAGATAGAGGCACTGAGAAGAAAATGGGTGAATGCAAAAGGAACCACTACCAACACTCAACATACACTCCGCAGCAAATGGCATTCTTACTCCATACCCCCTCTACCACCCCTCAATCTGATACTCAAACTTTCTATCCCCCTTGCCAGTCTCAATTGGCTTCGCATCCCCATCATACAGCGTCCTCTCAAAATACGTCACCCTCCCCTCACGATCACACAGCACGATGATATTCTTCTGTGTCCCATAGCACCCACTCGTCGCATCCTCGGCCTTGTTCTTCACCACATCGCCAATCTCATGCGCGGGCATCCTATGCTCCTCGAGATGATCTCTCCCAATGGCCGGGATGAAGATACTATGTCGCAGCTGGTTGAGATACATGTCCCACTCCTCGTTTTCTTTTTGCCGGGGCATGGTATCGGTTGACAAAACGGCGAGCAGACGCGATATCAGTTGCTCTGGGGTTTCCTTGGCGGCAACGGATTCGGAAATGGCGTGGCGGGTCCAGGCTTCGCCGTTGATGACCTTGGGCCATGAGCGGTCGCTGTAGGCGGCGTTGCTGAGGGCGTGTGTTTGGTTTGGCTGGTCGAGGAGGTGGATGACGCCTTTGACGTCTGGGGTGCGGTTGCTGACGATGGCGAGGCCGTTGTTTTGGCTTTTGACTACGTCTTGCATGAAGCCGTAGCAGAGGGAGAAACCGCCGACGCCTTGGACGCCGTCTTCTTCAATCATTCGTTTTGCAAATTCGTCCGTGGTCTCGCCTTTGCTGGGCTCGCTTTTTAACCATGCGTTGGGGATGAGGCCTCTGCTTCGGGCGCCGACTACAATGGCTTCGTCTTCCTCGCGGTAGTTGGTCAGCACGGCCAGTCGGCCTTGTCGCGTTACGCCTAACCAGGTGCCGTGGGCGGGTCGATGTAGATCGTAACCGCCTAGAACTTGGGTGTCTGGTGACGGCCACCATGTTGCTTCTGCGGTTGGACGATGGAGATATTCCTAAACATGTTAGACGGCAGAGAGCGATATACGGTCAATTCCAAAATCACCTACATCTCTATTATTCAGCAAAATGAAGGGATAGTCAGGATGCGCAGATGAAAGAATAGCGATACACATGATCAATGGATGTTATCAATAAAGACTTGGGTAGTGAGAAAAGACGTGGTGTGATGAACTTCCGTGGCGCTCAGAAAACCGGAAAGGGTCGGGTCGAACAAGATATCCTCTCCGAGCTGCAGCAGAGAGAAGCGGTGTGAATGATTGCCAGCGAGGGGGGGCAATGTTTCTTGATATACGTGGTTCCAACGGTGGTGCCACGGACGGTCGAGCGAGGTGGGACGACACATGGTGAGATTCACAGTTGAGCCCAGAACACGGCGACTGATGTGCCAGTGACGGAAGAAAGAAGGGGCAAAGGGCTGTCCTCGGGGCCTTGTTAGTGTGGGGTTTTTTCCTCAATCTTCTACATGACATATGGTATCTCTCAATCGACGTCTAGTCATGATGCCTAAAGTTTAATCGACTCGTACACTTCTCCCACCCCCCCAGACACTCATTGCGCCCGCGCCCTGTTCCTGCAGCAGCAAAGGCGGAGTAACGAAAGGCGGAGAAGGCCGAAAACGATAACCCGCACGTGTTATCCGGGCAAGCTAAGCGAAGACAACCCCTGTCCTTGTCAGCTGGGGGGAGCTCGAGCTCGGATCCCTGCCAGACGTCACCCGGCAAGCCGTAAGCAAGCGGCATCATCCATCTCGGTCCCAAAACCCCATCGACCATTACCCGCCTCAAGACGACCAAACCAGGGCAGAAACGAAGCCAAGTTCAAAAATATATCCAAACACGTCACAATGGCCGCAAACTTCGCTCCTTACCAAGACATACCCGAATCCTCTCGCGCCCTCTCCCCACCACCCCTCCACTCCCCACGCCCATCCACCGACCGAACACGCTCCTCAATCGACCGCACACGCACAACCACACACGACTCACAAACCCATCCCTACGAATACCACGACTACTTCCAACCCACACCCCCGTCTCCACCTCAATCCCGCTCCCGCTCCCGCTCCCCCTCGCCCACAGCCCACTTCCTACACCCCCGCACCTCGATATCCATGTTCAACACGTCTCTCTCCATCCCCCTCGACTACGAAGCCAGCGCCGCATACCTGCTCCTTCCTCCCGCCGGCGCGGTACTACTTCTGATACTGGAGCACCAGAGCGACTATGTGCGGTTCCATGCGTGGCAGAGTAGTTTGCTGTTTAGTGTGGTTTTTATCGTGCATGTTATCTTGAGTTGGTCGAGCTGGCTGTCGTGGGGTCTGTTTGTGGGCGATGTCGTGGGTGCGGTGTGGCTGGCGTCGAGGGCGTGGGTGGATGGTGAGTTTGATTCGTCGTTTTGTTTCTGGGGCGAGTGGAAGCTGACGTGAAATAGCGGCCACGTTGGATCGATACGAGGTTCCCTTTTTTGGCCCGTTGGCTAGCTCGATATTGGATGATGAGTAAGGGGTGGGGGTTCGGTATGGGCAGGCAGAGGCAAAGGCGAACAAGGCTGTTTTTGATAGAGGTATGCATGGAGTATTGGGAGCATTTGATGGCGTTGGGGTTATGGTTATGTTTACGGACTTGGAACTGCGTGTTGGTCCATGTCTCTATTTGTTGTGGATAGTGGGTGGTTTCTGGTATACAATATTTGCGACACCGTGGCATTGTTCTACATAGAGTGGCCATATGGGATATAGGCGCAATGCGCATCTATTTCATAGCCGCTATTTTCCTGCTACGTCAGTTCCTAACCGGTAGATATATCTGCCTAACTGTAGCGAACTCGGTACTATACCCATCATAGAAGCTGCTAAACATAGTTGTGGCGCATGCCTACAGCTTTCCATAAGCGCCTACGATGACGTATTCAATCTGCCCGCATCATCCCTACACGCCCTACAAACAACGGGAATATTACACTTGAAATTTACCAAGTGGCAGCGATTCTCGAGCTTTGTATGCGGCATACAAAGCCTTATGTCTGTACATATGCCACCCACTCCTCCACGATAATGATGATAGAAAATTAGAACGATCTATTGAAGTGCTATGGGTTATGGCAAATTCAGCCTTACTCCGCCACAGGCGGGCAGTGCATCTCGTTGCGCTGGAACCCCAGTAGCAGCCTTGAAGACAAGTGCTGCCTAATTATCATTCGTATATCTTGCTGTGCTTTGCACCATTTCACGTATACCAATATTCCTATCTACAACCGTCTTTGTCAAGTCTAGTTTACTCCATGTCGTTACCGTTGGCAGACCTTCCAGCACGACCAGAAAGAGCTCGGGTGAGACAGTCTGAAAATATCGCCTTGGAAGCGACCGGGTTCCAATCTGTTCTTCACAACGGCCTGAAGAGATCCAAGAAAAGAAGACGGCATTTTGCTCACAGCCAAGTTTTACCAAACCCGTCTTTACAAAAGCCGTCTGAATTGCCCGAAGACCCTATTTTCACTTACTTTCGGGAGAAAACTGAGAGGAGCGATGGCGCGAGCTGTGTGTTCCTGCTCTGGGGCTCTGAAAACTCCGAAAGCTCCACAACTTGGGCTGTGGACGTTGACGTTACCGACGCTAACAGTGAGCACGAAATCTTCGCTTTATTAGCCAAGACGTACAGTGAAAAACTTGGCTGCTTACAGAGGTACCTTTCGTTCCGAAAATTCCATAAACTCAAGCCCGTCACTGTATGTTCTCACCGTCTCACATCGTACCTACCTGTACTAAAATCAAATATAGTGTCGACTAATCTGCCGTCTCCCAGAAAGATTCCTTGCCTTCGTCGAACCTCTCGACCTCGACAACTACCACAAGAGCTACTCCGAGCAACAGGAAGAAGCGGCAACAACCATTGACTCGATAACAGATTTTGAATCAACCGAGTTTCCATACTACTGCTACCGCGACAGCTCTGGAGAATACAACCATTGCAACAGTGATTGCCCAACCAACTCTCCAAACGCCTCTGGTGCTTCAACCTGTCCGTTCCAGGAATGGGACACGTGCGATGACCAGATACGTTGGATTAAAACTGCGCCTTTTCTTTCTTGCTACTTCCGCTATCCAGCCGGTGCACGCGCACAGAATATACTCAACGGCCTACATCACCATCACTTCACCCATAACTATAGGCAAGTCTTGGAGGATTGGATGTGCTACAAGATCCGGCTAACATTGACATCGCTAGGGACATTACTTTTCCAATCAACGAGTTCCGACCGCAGAACAGATATCTGGAACTAGATGGCTTGTACATTGAGACGGCGTGGTGTCCTCGAAAATGCCTCTGTGTATTTCTTAGTCTCCTCCTTTCTGTGGTAATCGGGGGAAAGTTCCTCTGGGGCAGCTGGGAGATAGTATTTGGCGCTGGAAGCTTCATTGTCGCGTTGCCAATGTTGGTGTTGACGGTGCTTAGTTACTATGATGTTTGAGAGGTAGAAACGGCAATAGATGAAATAGCGTAGGAATTTTATTGTTTGGCTTGCTCTACAAGATGCATCGACCCGTGTGGGCGTGTGGTGGGCTTGCGGTGGAAACGGAACATGAGAGTGAAGTAAAATGCTTCTTACTAATCGCGTTGACACCTTCTACAGATTGGAAATAGCGAAGCTCCGAAGCGGAAATTGTTCCGTTACACGGTGCATCCCGGCACGCTTGGGTCGACGTTGGTTCTTCATATTCGTACGCTGGGCGTGAAAACTACATGCTTGACCACGTCTTTTGATGTCTTTGAGAATTTGGCTACACTAGTCTGAAGGGGAGATAACTACTCATATTCTATATGTTATCTTTTCATCTCATATCTCGTCAAGTCGTCAAGTCCGATGCCCAGAGAACCATCTTCTGCCCCGATAAATTGTTACACATGATAACCATAACCAGCCGTCTACACCCCAACACCACCCTTGGTCGCCCCACCGAGACCCAGATTGGAAACATATCCTACATCACAGTTTCTACCAGCTTCTCCACAGGCTGCACAGCAGAGTCATACTCCAAGACCTCATCAAAGATGCCACCTTCCGGTTTCAGGCCCTGCCCCACCGCCTTGACTATCCTCCACGCTCTGCGAAACTCGTCTCGGATCGTGACAATACCACGATGCGTCACCGTCCTCGCGACATTATGATCAATCTCGAATGGATCCTCAATGGCGAACAGGTACCGGTTGGTAACCTTTTTCTCAGCCGTGATCTTTGTTGTCGCGCCAACCCACCCCTTGGCCTGCTTGGATAAGATGCCACCTGGTGTGCGGAGCGACAAGACTTCATTGGTCCAGTAGAACTGTGGCGGTCGGGGGTAACTGTAGCCAGAGAGAGAAGCGTAGTATTGGAAGAAACCACGTAGGAGCGAACCTACTGATTCCTTATTCTCCGTTAAACGGCCACTTTGCGCGCTGCGTATGATTTCCTGCTCGTGGCGCCAGAAGCGGACTTGGTAGCCCGAGATGATGCGCGTCATTTCACTTTCTGGTCGGTGGGACATGAGCTGCAGGTTCGGACATACCGGCGGATAGGCGACGTTGACGAGGTAATGCAGCACCATGAGTACCCAACCATACGAGGAGAGTGTACCAGAATACGCACTGTTGACTTTGCGACGCTTGGCCCATGACTTGACAAAGAGGACCATTGGCCGAACGCGGGGATCCGTCAGCGAGTAGCATTTGAGCATGTGAGTATTATGGACCCCAAGCGGATTCTCAAAGTTGATGTCACATTGAATTCCGCAGCCAGTCTTTGGAAAGTCGAGAGGCCCAACTACTTTTTCACGCGACCATTGCTTTCCTGATCGCTGGTTCTGGTCCTTCTTTGTCTTGTCGTGGGTTCCAGGATCGGATATCTCTGTCGTAGGTGACTTGACCTCAGTCTTTGCATGGGTCTGTGCACGGTTCTTTGTAGGCGCTGCAGTGCCCAGAGTCGGAAAGTCGACCCCGAAATTAGCACCATTTGCTTGTGCAGTAGGCTGCACAGCTTGGCCGTCTACTGCGGGATTTGGCTGGATAAATGACCCTGTTGCGTCTGAAGGGTACTTTTCCTCTTCAGGAAGCTTATCCCACTTCTGACGTTCTTCAGAAAGGGCTGTATAAAGAGTCGGCGTTGGGGTCTGGCATATCTTTAGTATAGGCACTCTTGTCCGTGTGAGTAGACGGCCGCCTAGCTTGGCGTCAAGGACTGCTCGTTCTAGTAAACGCGGGATGCCTCGATCAATAGAGACATCGTAGGCTCGAGCTGGATCTTTGTATGTTGGCACCACAGCGAGGTCCATGTCAGAGCCAGGCATCCCAAAGCCAGAAGCTAGACTACCAAAGCCGACTAGCGAGATGTTCTCAATGTCGCCAGAATAGTACTTGGCAAAGGCCTGTTGCATAATCGTCTCCAGATACTTTCTAAAGCTTTCCTTCTCTCTGACTTCAGACGTGGACATTTCAACCTTGGGAATCTCTTCTGCAGCTATTCGGTCTAGATGTTCGATTTGAACCATGGGGTTCTCTCTCGGTTGAGGTGGTCGTGGTACATATGGGGTTTGTGGCTGGGAATGCTGTGAAAAGGTCGGGCCCGTTTGGGCTTGACCTGGCGATGGGTAATGCGTGCGTTGGAGAATTCTCGGAGCATGTGAGCCTCGCCCGCCCCCTCTTGATCTGTTTGCATTGGGAAGAGGGTTGGCATCATCGACAGGAAGGACACCACGTCCCCGCCCACGTCCCCGCCCTTGACCTTGACCTCGTCCTCGCCCTCTCCCTCGCCCTCTCTGCGTCGATTGGCTCTCCTGGCCGGCCATGTTGACATTATCGAGAATCATGTTGCGCAACTGACCCTCGAGCCCAGTCGACTGGGCCGCATTTTGTTGTTCCATGATGTTGGTTTAGTGTGCACTGAGACGTGAATTGAAGGGGTTGCGGCAAGATTCGGCTACACAACCTTTTGTACGCACAGCATCAGGCAGGACAAGCACGCAGCAGTCGTATGTCGCGCACGTGATAGGATGTTTGTGAATTGGAGTTGAAGCGGCTGTGATGGCTGGTGCCTAATCTATCTTGTTCCCCGCGCGACCAGTTTCAGCTGCAGAAAGACGCAACAGGAGGCGAAGAGGGGCAGCATGGAACGGTGGACCAGTGCTTTTGCGACAGCATGCAGGTTACTTGTAGGTAGTGTCACTGTTCCATGGGACTGCCGAGTCAGCGATTCACAAGAGGGAAGGTCTAGCTTGGCGCGCTAATTCGTTTACAGTGCTAGCGCGGCGCTGTGACGTTCCAACCGCTGCCGCCTCTGGACGCTTCGTTGAGACAAAGGCGACTTGGTCTCGACGCCTTCTCTATCCCCCACCCACCACCTTTACCTTCATTTCTTGTCCTCATCATCGCTTCAATTATCCTCGATATGAACGGCAACATGAACGGGACCCCGCCGTCGGTCGCGCCTGCCGCACCCGTCGCCGCCAATGGCCAGCCGCCTGTTCGTCGCCGTCGCCCGCGCCCCCAGGCAGACGTCTTGCGCAAGCCCCGCCGTCCGCTCCAGAACATCACGAAGCCCTTGGTGTCGTTGTCGCAGATGAATGAAGCCAAAAAGACGGTTCCAACGGCGGAAAACGGTGCGCGGTCCAAGGAGGAGCTCAAACAGGAGTTTATAAACCAAGGCGCCCACGTCTTCCCGCTCATTGTGAGCCGCAAGGACTTGAAAGAGCTCCGACACCACGTGATGCGCTTGCAGAGCAAAAGCCACATCGATATCCAGGATGAGAAGCAGTTTGCGCCCCCGATCAAGCTCCACCGCCGAGACCCCCGCGCGCCTCCAAGCGGTGTAGGTTCGCACTACGAAGAGGAGGATACCAAGGAGGACATGGAAGAGATCAAGGAGCGCGAGCGCATCGAACTGCAAAAGGAGGAACGTCGCAAGGTTCGCGAGGAGAACCAGGCCAAGATTGCACCTACCGGCACCAAGAAGCCTCCTGCCTTTCACAAGAAGACGGAGCAAAAGTACCGACCCGACGATACCCCGGAGGCCAAGAAGCGACAACTGCTCCGCTACGAAGAGACGCTGCCGTGGCACTTGGAGGATTATGAGAATAAGCAGACGTGGGTGGGCACCTACGAGTCTGAAATGTCCGAGACGCACGTCATGCTCTCAACTACAAACCCCGGAGACATTCACACTGCCATCCAACTGGCGCCCATGGAGCGCTGGTACCGGTTCAACGTAAAAAACAAAGTCAAGTCTGGTAGTGAAGACATGGAGAAGCTTGTGACGAAGCTCGAGAGCGGCGGACCTAGGTTCTTCGCCGAACTGGAGAGGCGCCAGGCCCAGCGGGTCAAGGCTGAAGATGAGGCAAAGTTGTGGGGTGGAGTCCGCACACGCGTGGGTGGTGGTGCAGACGACGAGGGTCGGATCAAGCGAGAGCGCAACGACGACGACATGGGCTTCATCAAACGCGAGGCTGATGCTGACGACATTGACTTTAACCTCGAAGAAGACTTTGCCGATGACGAAGAAGGTCTCAATGGACTCTTCGAGGGTGAAGAACAAGACGTCAAGGAGGCAGCTGAAAAGTTGAAGCGGGACCAATTGCAAGCTGCACTTTGGGACCGGCCGGACGAGCAACTCCTGGCGCGAAAGGAGGAGGAAGAGCGGAGATTGGCAGAGTTGACCAAGGCGTCTGAGAAGAGCACGAGGAAACAGCTGGCCAAGCGTGAGAAGCAGTATGATTATCTCGACAGCGACCCCGAGAATCCGTACATTACCGAAAGCGAATCTGACACGGACTCGGAGACTGAGCGACAACAAGCCAAGGAAGAGGCAGAGAAGAAGGCAGCGGAGCAGAATGGCAAGGCTGTCGAGGGCGGCAACCTTCCTTCTGGCACCTCCACAAAGGCCAACACACCGTCAGGGAACCACAAGACGAGCGATGGGAAGAGCAAGAAGCGACCCGGCTCACCCAACCTCTCAGAAGCAAGTGGCAACGAGTCATCCCGCAAGAAGCACAAGAAGAAACATTCCGAAAAGTTCGCCGACGGGACACGAAAGTCCACGCTCGGAAGCTTCAAGGCCGCCGGCTCCGGCAGCGACAGCGAGATGACGGACGCAGGCAAAAAGCGCAAAAAGGACAAGAAGGAAAAGAACCGCATCATGATCGGAAACACGCCCAGCGCCACGCCAGGCGCCAGTCGCGCAGGCAGTCCCGCCGCAGGAAATGGCAGTCGCGCAGGTAGTCCCACCGCCACCGGTGCTGCCGCACCCGCCAGACCTCCTCTCCCCTCGGCAAAGGAAATCTACGACTCCCTACCCCCTCAAGGCATGAACATCCAAAACCTAATCGTCAAGTTCAAGGGCCGTGTCGATAAAACTAATACGCAAATGTTTATCAAGTTGGTCAAGGCCGTGTCTAGCTTTGACAAGGCCAAGAGCTGGTTGACGCCGCTTGCGACCATGCCGTCTGATGAGCATATAAGTGCGTTCATGAATGGGGGCAGTGCGGCCAAGACTGCGTAGATGTGTTGGATGGGGAGGATGGGGACGAGAAGGGGAAAGGGGGCGTTTTTTTGTATCATAGTAGAATGAATGGGTTGCACCTTTTGGAGTTTTGCTTGGTTGTTTGAGTGGATGGGCAAGGGCATGGGCATGGGGGGTTGATTGGGTTTTGAAAATGGAAATGCGACTTGAGAGTGAAAGGGGGGATTAAGAAGAGAGGAAGGATACGAAATCATCGTCATCATCATCGTCTTCAGACTGTAGATATCAATACAAGGACATGGTTACGTGTGGATACCGGCGCGTCTGTCACATGTGATTCTACCGTACACTTTTAATCTCATCCTCGCCTTCTCCCTTTCCGTTTTCACTCGCTCCAGCACTCAGTCTCACACTCACACTTACACTCTCCACTGGACTCTGTCTCACCCCCTTCTCATGCCCACCACCACCCATCTCCTCATCCCCCCGTTCGCCCACATCATGTGCATCCCTCCTCTTCATCCCCCACCCGCCACCCCAGCCCACCCACCCCTTCTCCCACGGCCCCCTACCCAACATGACCAAAATGGCCGCGCACACACGCAACGCCCAACGCGCCACTCCCCCTCCACCCAGCCAGCACAAACGCCCTGCTCCCCGCGGCCGTGCCAACCAACTGGCCACAAAACGTGCTGACCATGAAGACGGTATTGACGCCATTGCGGCGCTTGGGCTCTACGTCATAGATGCGCGAGCGATTAGCAATCTGGCTAGTCTGGTTGCCAAAGTCCATGAGGAGGGTTTGCAAGATGGGCCCGGCGATGGACAAGGGGCCGAGGGCGGTGCCGAGGGCGGTTCCGACGAGGGAGATTGAGAGGCCGACGAGGGCGGAGAAGTGGGGGACGAGGGATTTGCGGTCTGTGACGAGGCGGGTGTAGAGGGGGGAGAGCAGCATGGCGCTTATGCCGAGGAGGCCGAAGAGACCGATGGGGAGCGGCGAGTAGTTGTAAGGGGGGGCCGAGAGGAGAAATGTGAGCGTGGTCCAGAATGCGGTGAAGGGGGCACTTGTCAGAGCGCCTGCGAGGCAGGCTTGGACTAGCACGGGGTGGCGTGGGAGCATGCGAGGGATGTCTGCTAGCAGCCGGAAGTACGATAGCCCGGAAGGGTTGGTCGAGGGGTAGTCGGGCATGAAGGACCAGAGGAGGAGGAAGATTACGTATTGGAGGGCGAGAGAGAGCCAGTATACAGCGCGCCAGGTTGTGTATGCGGATATGGCGCCGGAGAGGACGCGGGCGACGAGGACGCCGAGCATGAGACCCGATACTACGACACTCAGGGCGGAGGCACGGCGGTTGGGTGGTGCGAGGTCGCCGACCAGGGGGAGCATGAGTTGGGGGGTTACTGTTGTTATGGCTACGATGAAGGATATTGCTGTAAATGTGTTGAGGTCCGAGGTTAGGCATAAGACGAGCCTGGGACTTATTAGACGAGTCTCATGAGGGACGGTTGGGGGTTTAAGTTCGGCTTACCAGAGTGTTGCAGTGAAGAGAACTAGACCGCAGACAAAAGGCCGGCGGGGGAGTAGGTCACCCAGCGGACATAGAAAAATCAATCCCGCTGCATAGCCTGCCTGCATGACGGTAGGGATCTGGGAGACGCGGTCGTATGAGACGTTGAAGTCGGCGGCGAGGAGATTGAGAATGGGGTGGTTGTAGTAGAGGTTTGCTACTGTGAAGCCGGCGGCGAAGGCGAAGAGAACGTTCACTAGGGTGTGGTTAGTTTTTGTTGCTTGTTGGGGTAGTAATGAACAGGACTGTTTAATGGGACAGTAACGCGTGCTTTCTGGAATAGGAACAGGTTAGACGGCTCAACTCACAGCTCATGGAAAACTGCGGTGGTTTATCTGGGTCCCAGCGACAATTTGGTGGCGTCCATGTTAGAATTGTCCATGCTCTACGCAGTGTCGATGGCTTCTCTTGTTCTTCCTCAATTCCTGCATAGTGTCCATTTTCTTCAATCTCTCTTTCTACACCATTTTTTGGCATGGCTTTCGATGGTCCGGTCTTATTGGCAGATGTTGTCGTCTCTCCTGCCCCACTCTGGCTCGGTTCCACTGATGTCATAGCGTATTCAATGTCGTATGCATCCTACTTTTGCTATGCAACACACGATATATACAGGCAGGTGCAATATAAGATGTAAGACAATGCACACATGGACAGAAAAAAGGACACACGGTTCATGCAAATATCCATGACGGGGGATATATTCCGCTTTTGACTAACGTCGGCAAGTATCCATTTATGAGGAGCCGGAAATGGTCGAGAACGGTCGTGTGTTATGTCCGTTATCGCCGCCAATCACACAATTACCCCGACACCGAAGAGCGCGAGTGGGTACAAGATCGGTTGAAAGACAGTCGGAGTATTTGTGGATTTTGAGCTTGCCATATTTAGACAATGTCGACGATTTTCTCGTCTTCGTCTTCTTCTTCCGCTGGCTGTCCGTTGTCCAACGCCATCAACTTTCCACTACCACCAGCACTTGCCATGTCGGGAATGTCTTCTTCCTCGCCCTCTTCGCTCCGCATGAGAATTTGTACAACACGGTCGCATGCTTCTTGTACACCCTCGTCATCAACGTGCATGTGACACTCTCTAACAATAGGGTAAACCTTTACCCGCCTCAAGACCTCTCTGCTCTCCTTTGTCGTGCTTAGTAGAAGCAGCGTCTCTAGATGTGTTTTGATGATCTCGACGTCTGATTCTCGCGCCTTGTCTGGCTCGAGCAGTTGCAGCTCGTCCAACATGCCTTCTGTGTCGTCGTCTGCGTACTCTTCTGGTCCCATGAGGGGAAGCAGAATGTATGGGAGTAGGTTTGCGCCAATTGACGGGGGTGGCAGATTCGGGTCTTCGGATAGGTTGGAGAGTAATACTGGATGCGCGGGGACGTGGAAAGCGACGTTCTTAATCGTCGAGGCTACACCGAGGCGTCGGATGTGTGATGCATGATCTGTAAAGACCTGAATCTTGGTGATTGGTATGACATTATCGTCGTGCTCTTGTGGTGTTATGAGGTATTCGCGAGCCTTTGGGAATTTGGCCAGGTCGGCGAAAAAGTAGGATAGGTAGTCAAAGTCAGCGTGCTTGTTGTATGCGCCCGCTGCACCCTTGACAAAGCAGTCCATGAGCTGGTCCATGGCCCATGTCGACTTGGACAGTTCTTTTGGCACATCGCGCTTCAGCTCCAACACGCGCTGCAAAGAGTCGTCCTTGGCCATGTTGGCGAGGAGCATTGCGATTTCGTTTGCATTCTTTTCTTTTGGATTCTGCAACGAGTCAGAAATGGACGGGTTGCGCATGTACGGAGAACTAACATACAGTTATGCGCGATAGCAGCGTCTCGAGAAATTCATCGTCCTTGGCCAGTGCCTTTTGCACCTCGCCGTCGGCGGAGACGTTGATGAGGATGGTAAGGGCATTCTTCGCTATGGGCGCATAGTCCTTAACAAGCAGTTTCAGATCCCGGATGGGCTCTAGCTGATTGCGCTTCCATAGTGCAGTGTTGGCCTGCGAATATCCGAGCAAATGTTCGGCAGCTGCACAGTGTGAGCCTCGTCGCGAAGTGGGGTGGAGGGGCTGCGCTGACCCGTCTGTCTAATCTGCGTGTTGCCATGGTGCAGAAACTCTACGAGCTGGGAAACATGTATTAGAAAAGGCTCTATACGGTGATTGGGACTTTGTCCTCACCTCTTCTAATTCGGTCGGCATCGTGACTTTGACTGCGTCTTCTTCTTCTGAGCGATGACGAAGTAGCAACTTTTTTTCGCTTGTATTAAGGTTATCGATAAGCGCGCAAACGTTATCGATAAGCTTAGCGCAAGCCCTGCACCTGCACCTGCACCCCCCGAGCCTCGCTCTGAGCTGTCGCGAGCCACATGCTCACTGTACCTACGGTAGTGATTACTTCATCTACTGCATATTGCCTTGCCTATTCTTACCCCGTCATGGCTTGATTTCAAAGCCTTGGATCGTCACTATCGCGCATGTCTTGCAGATGGACCGACCGAGACGCGGCCGTGATTCGGACGACCCAGCAGATGACCTGGTGGGCCTTCGGAATACGTCTCCAGCCTCTTGTAAGCAGTTATCAAGACTCTATTCACCCTCTGCGGGGTTTGCGATAGCTTGTTGCCTTGTCTTGGCTCAACGTGCGCTAATGGTAGGGGCGGCTATCACGATGCTGCAGCTCGCTCGCCTTACCGCCGATGCTCGGTGGCTCAAGCCCCAACCCACATCCAACGCTGAACATGTCCATCAGTCTTTGTATTGCACCCTACAAATAGAGCCGCCTTGACAGTTCTCGCAGTCCAAAAGCCCTACTCCACAAACTGTCAGAACCCTTGCGTACAACACATACATATTATGCTGTCAAGGAGCAAACACACATGGCCGCATATGGAAAGAAAAAGCTTTGTTGGTTGTCGCGCTCGAAATAGATCGTCAACTTGCAGCGGGCCGCCAGCTCGTAGTCACACGCATCTGCTGTCCGAACGCAGGGCGGGCACACCCATGTTGACGAATCGGAGCCCAGTACATGTCTGCTTTCATCTCAAACTAACGTGGCAGGGATTGTAGCGAGTCTCCAGCGTTGGCGCTTACAGCAAAAGACAGCCAACCACCTAGAATGTAACCGCCGCTCATCAACACACGGATACCGCCGACGTCTACAGCCCTTCTCATTGGTCCCATCTGACCACCATCCGGCTGCGGGGCCTACTTTCCTGCATGCTCAAGTCCCTCTACCGCTATTGCCCTTGGTGTACGCCCATGGCTCTCCTTCTGCCTCCGAGCACCTGCATGCTCGTCTTATAGTCTCTATCCCCACATTACCCGAGCGCTCTGGTCGTGCTCCTGGTGTTACTGTTTAGAGTCTTTGTTCGTTTCTACACAGCCGGCATCTGTTTCGCTTGGTCCCAACTAGCTACAATTGCTTCAAAAGAGTAGACAGTAGGGTACTAGACGTTTATCATGGCTGGACCAGCACTTCAACTATTTCCCCCACCAAGGGCTCCAAGACTACCAAGCCCAAACAGGAGACCATCTCCACGCCCAAAGACTGCTACACCAGACCCAGCTGACTTTCACGAGCTCGTCATACAAGTCAACTCAGTACCTGTATCTCCGTCTAATCCAATGGCCCCACCACCAGCCATCGCATCACCGCCCAGAGCACATGTGTCAACCTCCCAAGCTAGGGCAGCTACACAAACTGACCGTCCTCACTTCTCCCCACCCCCGCAACAAGCGCCTTCTCCACAACTTGATCGACAAGAAAGCTTCTACCGCGACAATGGCAAGCAACACACGTCTCCAGATCCAAATCGTGCAGTCTCTCCTGCTTTCTCGGAAGCGCAAACTCTAGTACGAGCAAACAGCTCAGCTACACGGGTTCCGAGTGTCTCGCCAGTAGACGAAATACCAATGCGTTCAATGTTTCCAATCTACGACCCAACTGTCCCTCCTCTCTCGCGCCAGCCATATCAACCTACACAAGCGTCGCCAACTCAGCTACCGCGGGCACAAATCAGCCGCTCGCCATATTCCGAGTCATATGTCCCCACACAACAACGTCCGGTTGACTGCCTCATCAGCGCCTCCGCCAGCCAAACCCTTCTTTACACCATCAAGTCTTTTGGATAACCTCTGGTTAGCTACGAATGGTCAAGAAGAGCCTGAAGTGCAGCTCTACACGTTGAGGATGCATCGCGCAACAGCAGCAAATCCTACCATCACGTTTGGTACCACGCCATCGCTGCCATTCTACTCCATGGCACAGTCCAATCTTGCAGGCGACTATGAGATTCCTAGCATCATGAATGAGCTTCTTATCCAGCGACACCACCCCACTCAACCACGAGTACTACCCCATTGCCCAGCTTGATCTCATTGCTCCTCCCTCCCTCGACACTGGGTCCTTTAATCCTGCGCAGCAAAACGAGACGACCCTCCCTTACCACAATATACCCAAAACTTGCAGCTCTTCAGGCACTTGATGCAGCGGCAAACTCCCCTGCCGCCTCGCGTCTAGCCTTGTCGGATCCTGGCGCGCAGTCACCTGCTGCCCAACGACTTGCCGAAGACGTCTTGGCTGGTACTGCGCAACGCGAGTGTTGTGCTTTGGCCTGGACTCGAGACAATCCCCAACAGCAGGCAAATCCATGGGCGGCGCACCTGCCTTCGGAAGGGTCGTACCAATTGCACCACCCGACTCTTGGTAACTTTCCCATCTCTCTCGAAGGCGACTGCTCCGTCATCAATCTGCCATCCACGCGGCCAGTGACGGCTTTCTACGGTCACAACATGCCTCTTACACCACAAGCCACCGGTCGCAAGCCTGCCTGCATCACAGTCTTAAACCCATATGTTCTCTCACCAACCACCCCCAGGACCAATGCCTTTTCACCTCTCCCGCCTCCCCCACGGCTCGATGGCACAAACCGCCCCATATCCATGACGCCCTCTGAAATGTCTGTCACCCAACTCCCCACCAACCCCGATGGCATCGCCGATGACGCCATGCTTGCCCGCCTCGACTTTACAAACGACGCCTTAACCCTCAACCTCGGTGCGCTAACCCGTTTCGGCAACCCCTTCCTCGTCGACGTCGTCACATCATCCCTCCTCGCAGTCGCCATCGCAGAAGCAACCCGCGGCCGCAAGTCCCGCACCAACCGCAGCCAAGACAACTTTGAACCACCACCCCCCAGCTTCACCCTCACCCACCAAAAAGAAGATACAGCCAAGGCGTTCAAGGATTCCTTTGTAGAAGGCTTCCAGGGCGTTGGCGGCAAATCCGCAAGACCCCCGCTATCAGGAAAGGGCCTCCGCAAATTCGCAAACAGCTTTCGGAGTACGATGACGACGGCGACACCAACAACAACGACAGCGAGGGGCAGTGAGTCTACAAGTCGCAAACCTAGTTTCGACAAGGATATCGAACTCGGCGAGTGGTATGGACAGGACAAGTACAGTACAGCAAAGGAAACGACTTCTGAGAAGAAGAAAACAAAGACCAAAGATACAGAGGGAAATGACAGCAAGCTACCCTTTATAGCCCGAACGCTAATCGCGGTTATCAGTCTGGCGTTTAGAACTGTGGTGTGGGTAGTGAAGATATTTTTCAAAATCGTATCTGGGGTTGTTGTTATGGTTTGTAGGAATGCGGGCAAGTTGTAGGTTGGTAGTGTTTGCTGCTGCTTGCTGCTGCTGCTACTGTGTAGTCGGGATGGATGGATTCCCTTTTTCTTTTCTTTGACCCAACTTGGCTTGGGACATATGGCGTGTTTGGGCCCTGCATGCAATGAGATACCACTCTTTTACGAAAAACAACAGGACACTACGAAAACCTAACATTCAGCTAGATACATGGTTTGGAGATACGGTGTCTGTAATGAGGTTGTAGGACTTAATCTCCAATATCATCTTTTTTTAAAAAAACCCCCGATTCACTCGTTTGCGTTTATTGCAAAAGAGGGGAGTGTTGTTGCTGTTGTGAATTGTGTATGTTGTTACCTCCTACCTCCCACCAAGCTTGACTAGGCGAGGCGGGCGGGCGAAGGGTGCAAAGGAAAGGGGTAATAGTATTGGCATTGATGGTTGTTGGGTGTAGGGTAACTGTTTTGATAACAGGGTGGGAGGTATTTGCTAGGATTTTATCAAAAAGAAAAAGAAAGATGTATCATACGATTGCAGAATCGATGGGGTGGATTAACCAGCTGAGTCTCAATAACACGATACACGAAACTCGTCTGTGTTTTTGTATTGTTATATCTATCGCACAGCTGCCTTACCATCCCGCTCTCTGGCGGTCAAATCGCCAGAGTGAACGATATTCGTGAGGTAGTATTGCGCCATTTTCGCTTCAACAGTGAATAGCTGATGTAGTATTTAATACGCAGTCTCGGCGAGTTCATCGTTCTATCGAGATGGCTAGATAGGTTGGCACCCTCCCTGTTGTATGTGAAACGCGGTAAAGTGAGAGCGGGTGTAGTATCAACTGTCCCAAGATGAATTGTTAGACGCCTTGTTTCTCATCTTGCTGGGCTGTTGGATGATGTCCGTGGCTGGCTTGGGTAGTTGTGTACGTCAGGTATGGTGGTGGATGTGGGGAGGGAAGGTGTAGATGTGCTGAATGGTTTGGTCGGTCGAGCTTGGCTGGATCGAGTATATGATGCGAATGGTAGATTTGGTATAGTAGTCGTCGCATTCAGTTGTGCACGGAACGAGATTATGGGGCCGAGGTACGAGGAGGTTCTATCTACTGTAATCTTCGCGCACTGTGAGAGGCCATAGCTGCAAAGGAAAAGGTTCAACTGGTGGGTAGAAGACGTGACTTCCCTACCATAGCACTCCCCACTGGTCAGATGATCATTTCCCTGGTAAAGCTATGTAGTTTGCATCTTGAATTCTCCAAACAGTGTTTTTCGCTGCTCTTTCGATCCACTAGTATTCTGACGAGGTCGAACAAGCAAATAGAATCCCGCGGAGAAACGAGTGGGGTTTGATAAAGCTAGATCATAGACGGCCTTGAAGCACAGATGCGCACATAGCCGTCAGTGTCTACCGTAGGTACAGCCCAATCCTGCAATAATTGCGACGGAAGAACTTTGTGACACAGATTAGCTTTCGGCACCTAATCCAATGCTCCAACGAAGCTCCGTCCGCTCGTTCTATGTTGACATGCTACTAGTATTAGACTCGCAATAGTCCCATTGTTGTCACACAAAGTCGTCATGGCAAACTCAAACTCGAGACGTAAAACCGCATCTACATACGTAGTACGCGTAATGCGACCCAGTCAAAGTGTCAGAGCAGTCACTAGTCGCTAGGCCTCCGAGCCAAGTAATAAGTAATATGGAGCGTCGAGGCTAAGTTCTCATCCCGAGGTTGCTTTGGCGTTTGGGGCTGCACGGTGCCGGTGATCGACCAGATCGTCAGATCTAAACTGCATGAGGCTGCTCAGGTACAACAATGACGGCGTTGGTGGAATTGACGAATAGGCGTGGGATGCCTGATTCCTCCATGTTCGCGCGTATGTTAGTGCATACCAGTGATTAAGCCTGATGCTGATCGCTCGAAGTTAGAAAAGGGAAAACGAGATAATCAACAGTATGGCGATGTCTGACTAGAAAGCTGTGCGTTTCTTGCATATTAATCGTTCATTAGAAAGTAACTCCAAGATCATAGATGGTTTTACTGGCAGTGGTCAGATCCCCAGGTCAATGTTTTCTCGCCCTGAGACACTTACAGTTAGGCCTCCCGCGCCAGGCCTGCCGCCGCAAAAGCCAAGTACGCTTCCCGCAAAGCCAAGTACGCCTCTCCCATCGATTAGCCTGACATCGGGCCCGGATGGTTCCCCGTAGAAACTACATACGCATTGACGGAAAACGTGGATAGCACATGGAAATGAGAAACGTCAATGTAGCTGTGGGGGTGACGATGGCAATGGGGTAAGGAAATGATCCCTACAGAGCCGAGTGAGGACTGCATTGTTCATGAGAACACCCAGTATCAAAAGGGGTGAGATTGATCCATGCCCAAGACTTAGATGTCAGAGGCAAAGAATTGCAGATCGCATGGAATGTCGCCGAAGTTCCGAATCACTGCGAATAAGGATCGACTTGACTCCAGTATTGGACGCCTTGTACCCGTACAGTGAACTCCAACGAGCGCTAGAGAACCACGAATCTGCAAGTTTGACATCACAGAAGGGGGGCGAATGCTCGGACAACGACGCGGCTCTTGCAACGGCCGCCTTGCGATGATCTGAACGACGGAGAGTGCCATGACATCGCCGATCACTCCGGCCATGTATAAAGAGCTTTGTCAAGTCCTTCTTCTGGTAAATCATCAACTCACTCACTCACACCACCAACACTCCAAAAATCAACCACCAAACTACAGCCACCATGCAGTTCACCACCATCATCACCGCCCTCTTCCTCGCCACCACCGCCGTGGCCTGCCCCAACGGCCCATACAGGACCGGATCCAGCTGCGACCAGACCTGCGCCGGAGCCCAGCGATGCGGCGACGACAACTACGTCGTAAGTTCACCATGCCCATGTCTCTCTACGCTCTCGTCTCCAGAGATGGCGATATCACGCCTAGACGAGCACTTTGCTAACTCCATGATCCATAGATCCAATGCGTTAACAACGTCTGGACCCGAAAGCAGCACTGCGAACACTGCAAGTTCGGTGCTTGCAAATAAGCGGCAGATGATAGACTATGGCGGTCAGTGGAGGAAGTGCGGAAGCATGGCAGTCTGTCGGGGGTTCAGGGACGTGTATTCAAAATGTACGATCGGAGGTGGTTAAGGAATGTCTGGCTGGTATCTGAGCGCTTGTAACCCACCACTTATATCAACAATATATCTTGTGCCAACATGTTGATTGACTGGTGTGTGGAACTTCATGTGCTTGAGTGATGGGGGTATGGTCTGTTTTTCGTATTGATGTCGTTTTGCAACATTCTCGGCTCTAATAATCATAGTGACATTGTATATGTCTAAATTCTCTATACGAGGACTGGATTTTCGCAGAATATTGTGATTACTTTCTATATTGTGCTGGGTTTGGATTATCGTGTGTTGCTTTACCTATCGGGTTTTGTAGAACAAGGTCGTGTAGTGGCTAGCCTTTGTACTTAACTGCGCTCGGTTGGAGCTATGTACTCGTACATCACCGAGGGTAATCAGCTTTAATGATAGCGACATCCTCTCCCTAATATAAAAGAGAATCAGTGCTACAACGATAGGGGAATCGTTGGAGACGTTACTCGAGCTACCTTTTTTAACAACGCACAATCTCTCTTACTCCCGGATACCTTGTTACTGCATGTCATCCGGGTAGCTCACCCGAGTCACCACAGTTCTCCCGAGCCTTTTCACTCTTACCCCGGCAAACTGCGGGACTAGATTGACCTATGTACTCCAAAGGGTTTGGACGGATGCGCAGTTGTCTACATATACGAGGGCGGCGGTATTCCTCGGCCGATCGCCGCGATCCAACATCCACTAGGTATGATCACCGGCAATTCTCTGCAGAAACAATCGCTTGCATCTACGATCCTCGCGTCGATTGTGGCGGTGGTATGAGTACATTACTATCATATTACATTTTGTGCCACTTGGCTAAGCAGAGAGGTCTATAGAATCTCCGCCTGTAGTAGTGGCTGGAGAGAATTGCGGGCCGTTTGGAGACGGTCGGCGTCGTCACATGCGTCCGCGAGCGTTGTGATCAGGCCTTGGGCTAATGTGAGGTTGTTCCCGGCAGTAGCCATCAACCTGTTTGTTGGCGTCGCCGTGCAATAGGACAGTGGCGTAAGCCAGCTTGACCAACTGTTGCAGGGGCCTTAGCGTCCAGGGTTCTCAGACTAGCGCGTTACCCTAGATCCGAGTCTTCCAGAACTCGCGTCGTGCGTGTTGGACCTTTTCAGCGACCTGACATTGTTCTGATACTGAATGGCGTTGGCGGAAATAAAGGTTAGGTCGTTCAACGTCCGGATTGCGTGGTTGAATTTGGACTCAGTAGGCAGCTCTTTAGGGAGTAGTACAGACTCACTTGTTTTCCAGCAAACTTGAGGGATACAATTAACGGGGACCGAGAGAGTCAGACACCATGCTGACGGCATGGGTCGGCACTCTCTCCCGTGTGGGGCGTGCTTAACGTAGGATGTGATTCGGTCGGAAATTTTCGTACAAATCCTCAGCTCTGATGTAGTATTGAGGCAGGCATGGGCCGGCACTCTCTCCCGTGTGGGTCGTCCTTAACGTGGGATGTGATTCGGTCGGAGGTTTTCGTAAAAACCCTCAGCTCTGATCACAACTCACCTTTGGTAAAGGCAACCGCGAAAGGCCGTAAAGAATTACCGTAAAAGGTCCCATAAGATGATAGTAAACGACTAGGCAAAGTCCTTTATTAGTCATATTAATAGTATATAAGTATCTCTGATAACTATCAAGAATCTCTTCTACACCCCACTAAAACACTGCTTTTCGAAAACCAACTAGAAGACCAGCAAGACACGTGGAAACGCTACTCTAATTCTCTACCCCAACCCCGCCGAGCCTCTACAGACCAGCTATTCTCTACCTACCACAATGTAAGCCTATGATACTAAAGAACTGTATACAACGTCCGACACTAAATAATTCCCTAGGCGTCTCCTATCTCCCACTACCGTTCTCCTATTCGGCCCCCTTCTGGCCCTCGCTAAAGACTGTGCCGTCTATTACAGCTATAGTACTGATGATAATCGATGGAATGGCCCTCGCGACGCCCACGCTGTCAGCATGTGTAAGGACATCGGCTCGACAGAACAAGTGGTGGGTATATTCAACGAGAGGAAGCCGTTCTGGTGCACTATCTGTAAGGGCGCAAGGGATTCGACAAAAGACTATGAACGCGATGTATACCAGGACGTCGCTAAGGAGTTGGTTAAGTATACAGTAAGATGTGGAACGTTTGCGCCAGGAAAATGCCATGACAGATAGGCCTAGAAGGACGGATAGTAGCAACGGCACGGGGGATGTTTGAGAGGAACTCTAGCAGTCAGAGTATATTTTACTATCATTCTATCCTACTACTAAACGAGCGCACCTTTTTATGTAGCTGTTAGAGCTCATGGCCTTCGTTTACTATCTCTGTTTACTATAATATGTCATTTAACAAGTAAAGACAGGGGAAATGACGAAAACCGTTAAAGTTGATACAATTTGCTTGTCGTCCGCAGCTGCTAGGTTGCCCTCCCGATCAACAGTAAGCCTATCTGGCTGTCTGCTCCATTCCGCCTGAACACCCAAGTTCTTGTTAGGATATATCCACAAGATCCTACCATAGGCATATCGGCTGCGTATAGGTGTCTGGCAAAGGTGTAAATTGGTCCTTCAATGAAGATGTTCTGGAAAGGTCGGGAGAAACCGATGCGGCTATGGTGGGTGGGGCGGATAGGAGTTCATGTTGTCCTAGAGCATTGCGCACAAGTGGATGATGCAGTAATGTGGAATCTTATACACATTTCCAAAATTATTATAGTCATTCTTGATCTCGGACCATTGACGAGCTATATTGAAGCGCCGACGCAGTAGTCGTACTAGATGGCCCGGTCTTGGCAGCGGCAGGGATCGGTGACGTCTTTGCAACCCTGTCGATCTACGGCAGCTTTACCTGTCAAACACCGAATCGCACTTGAACCAGGTCAACATCGTCTGCGCGTGCGACCTGTCGTTTCATTTGTTTGCGCTTTTGCATTTGTATTCAGTCTCCACTCGCTTTCTTCTACGCGTATAGCAATACCAAACAGCATCACGCGCCTCACCTCAGCCAAACACACATCATGTCGTCTCTCCCGGCTCAGCGCCCCGCGTCGCAACGTAGAGCGTCGCCTGCTCCCGAGTCATCTGCGTCGCAGAAGGAAAGGGCGAACAGCTTTTCGGGACAGTCGGTAGACTCACAGACGCTTCTGCTCAACTCGCCGCCCTCGCAGTCAGCCGCTTCCGCATTCCAAGAACAGAAAGAGACTCCATCACAAGCTGCTGCGCCGCAACAACAGGATGACGACGACGACCCGCGTAGATGCTGGATTTGCTTCAACGATGAGACGGAAGACGACGAGACGACTTCGGAATGGCGGTCGCCCTGTGCTTGCTCGTTAGTGGCGCACGAGACGTGTTTGTTGGATTGGATAGCAGATATGGAGGCACCGACTTCGGGGCGACGGGCCGGGACCACTGCAGGCAAAGTTCTATGTCCGCAGTGCAAGGGCGAGATTGTGATAAAGCGGCCAAAGAGTTATGTTGTGGAAGCAGTGAGGAGCATGGAGCGCTTGGTGGGGAGCCTGCGTCTTCCGGGCTTTGCGCTGGTGACGGGCACGGCGTTATACTCAACTTTGACCTTATCCGGCACCGCGACGATATATCAGATCTTCGGAACTGAGGATGCGCTGCAGATCCTCGGTCCGCTGTACGAGACTCCAAATGCAGCCGTTAACTCAGTTGCAGTACAGTGTCTAGACCACCTGAGGCAGCACTGGAGACTCGATCTCGGACTCCCGCTCATACCCGCTGTACTAGTTGCCAGCAGAACGACATTCGCCGACTCATTCTTGCCTTTCCTACCACTCATCTTCTTCGTCAGCTCCGGCCAACCAGGTGATGAGATGCTGCAACTACAATGGCCACCAAGCGCCGCATTCACCTTCGCCACATTACCATACCTCCGCGGCTTCTACAATGCATACTACGAGCGCTTCTGGCTACCACGTGAGCAAAAGTGGTTAAAAGAGATTCAGCCCAGGCAAGGCGAAGACGTCAATGCAGATGTGCAGGTCCAAGACCAGGGCCCTGCCATGGACAATGCTGCCGACGGCGAAGTCATCCAAGAGGTTGAGATAGAACTCGACTTTGACATTTTCGGCGGCTGGGGCGAGGGTGAGGGCGAGGGTGCAGAACCGGAGAACCGTCATGTTCAACCCATGGAACCACCCGCCGCGGGACCCATCGACGCCCCGCCACAAGACGAGGACGATACGGATACAGAAGATGATTTACCCGACCTGGTTGCCGCTGCTCCTCAAGCAAACCCCGTACCTGAACCCGCTGCTGCACCCGCACCCAATATCCCCATGCAAGCAGCAGCCCCCCACCCACGACGCGTCCGCCGCGAACGCGCCGCAACCTTTTCCACAAGCTCCCTCGCCGACACCATCCTCGGCGCCCTCATTTTCCCCACCATAGCCGCAGCCATGGGCGAGCTACTCCGCCACACATTACCCACCGACTGGGTCACGCCTCCGTCGAGTTCACCCGCCGTGTCTTGGCTCGGCGGCTGGATCAAGAACGGCGGCAAGGCTGGGGGCGTGAGTAAGCCGACAGGTTTTTTGCAGACACGATGGGGGAGGAGCATTGTGGGTGGGTGTATGTTTGTAGCATTGAAGGATGCGGTCATGTTGTATGTGCGGTGGAAGTCTGCGCAGAATCATCGAAAGAGAGGGATTGTGGATTATGAGAGGAAAAAGGGGAGGGGTGGTGCGGCCGCGGCTGCGTCGTCATCGTGAGTGGGTTGCGGAAGGAAAGGGAGGTTCGCTGGAAGCGGGGGTTTCATATACTCTTCTAGGCGTCTGTATATTTACACTCAACTCCATATTAACCCAAGGATAGGTTGATACTAAATATCCACCACTACACATCAGCCATTCTACCCGTACCTCTCCCTAGCAATCTGTCTCAAAAACTCCATAGTCTTTCCCTCCTTCTCCCTCCGCTCAGCCAACCTCTCATCCCTCTCTGCATCCCTCGCCCTCGCAATCTCCTCCCTACGAATCTCCCTCTCATTCTTCTGCCTCTCTTGCTCCTTCTTCTTCTTCTTGTACAAATCCACGCCGTCGTCGCCCATGAGATCGGATTCCGCTACGTCGACATCCCCGGCTTCTTTGGCGTCGCGGAACGATTGGAGCGTACTTGTTACTTCGCGCTTCTTCTCGAGTTGGCGCTCCCGGGATCCCGGGTCGGCGCGCGGGGCGAGGTCTTCCAGGCGGGACTTTTGGAGTGTGCGGTCTTGTTTGCGGGCTTGTTGGAGGGCGTCGTGGGAGGAGGGGTGGCTGGCTGCGGTGGAGTCGGCGATGAGCTCGTTGCGGTGGGTCAAGTCGTGGATTTTTGGGATTGTGGGACCGTGGCCGGAGTGGTGGGGGAGGCTTTGGGGTGGTGCTGGGCCGAAGTCGTCGTCGTCGTCTTCGCTATCGGCGGGTTGGTTTTGCGTCGTCGACTCTTCTTGTTTGGAGGTGTAGACGGGTGAGGCCCGGGTTCTTGTTGCGCGGTACGAGGATACTGTTTCTTGTGCTGTCTTGAGCATACTGGGGTCATACCAGCTCCGGGCTAGGTCGCCTCGATTCCTGCTATGTTAGTATATGACCTTTTTCTACACATGTGTGCAGGATTACATACCACCGGCTGATAAAGCTCTTCCATCGTCCTTTAGCTTCGCGCTCGTCTAGCTCGTCTAGCTGGATCTGCTTCTGGATATCGAGATACGACTGAAACAACGGTTTGTATGCTTCATAGTCGCGCTTTGACAGCGGCTTAGCCTTGTAAGGGAGAGCGACGGGTTTTGCGACAGGTGAACGAGTGCGGCGCCGCTTGTGGCGGTGGTTGTCATTGTCGCCATCGCGGTGGGGAGAGCGAGAGCGCCGGCGCGAGTCTTGGTGTTTTTTGTGGCTGCGTGTATCGCGGGATGGCGAGGAGCGGGTTGGTGGGAGTTGGGCTTTGGATGCCTCTGGTGTTGGGCTGTGGTGTGGCATTGTTAGTGGTGGAAGAGAGAATAAGGTGCTGGGTGACGTGAGGAGTAAGTCGGAGCATTTTCAGTGGGTCCGTGATGAGAGATGCGCACAACTCTGTCGTCGATCATCCAACTTCTACTACTACCGCCCAAACCTTCGTTATGGGGATATCCATTAGTAGCTTCCGTATTGGGGAACACAAAGTCCTACATTTGGACGTTGTCATTCTACTCGAACTCATGTATCCATCATGAAGATTGGACAAGCCGCCCCAAGGCATACGCATCGTCGACGGGTACCCTAGCATTGTTTCACGACTGTTAGTCCTACCCATTTGTTTCGCAGTGTGCCTGTGAACCATATTTCGTTCTCCTATGCTGTCAGGGGAGCCTAGCATTAACTTTCGTATCCGAGTACCGGACAGTGTCTTCGCATTGGTCCAACTGGTCCATTTTACGACCTAGAGCAGCGAGCATAAGCACTAGTCTTTGCTTGTCTGCCTTACGGCTGTGTAAACTGGTACCGTCATAAGTGCCAAGGAACAGATCCTGTTCCCCAACCCGGGACATCTGCGCTTGTTTGACAAGGACTTTCCCGTCTGCACCGGCGAACCTCCGGACACACGCAGTGGCGGATGCCTTGTACCGGACTACTTGATGGTCCCGCTCGTTGCAACGAAACGCCTCGAGGCAAAAACTTCGCGGCATAGAGTCATGGAGTAAACCAATCTACGCTGTATTGGAATGTCCTCCGCGGGACAGACCATGTCTCCACACCGCACCGTCTACCGGTAGACTCACTCTTAGCTCAATCTTGCCTCGACCCATCTACAAGTGAAATTGTGGGTTCTCTCGGTCACTACGCGCCCACCGGGTTAGTCAATAGAAGTCCAACACCCTAAAGAATGCTGAACATTATGATAAAAGGAACCCTGGCCTAGATACGAGCGATCTCAATCCAATCCATTTTCCAGCTTATCCGTGCGCAAAGCTCTATACTAGGTGTAGGTATGCCAGCAGGACGTTGTATCATGCGTTACCTAACACTAAACTCATCTTAACTAAGACATTACTAGATAGCTTAAGTCTACTTGGCGGTACATAGGGCTGATGCATACGAGTGCACGCACTCGTACTAGCGACACGACACATTAAATTCGCTGGGCTAATGCGAAAACACTGACCACTATACGCTCGCCGATATCTATCCCAATCTATCCTGGTGTCTCGCCGAGAGCTATGACTAAGAGAACTCCGGCGCAAAATTAGGAGTCCAGTGGCATATGTCACTACTCTACACTTCCTATTCAAGGACAAAATTGACACCATATCTCTCTCTATCATGCAAGTGTGCTAGAGTAAGCGTCTTACAAGATCAAAAGGCTGGTATTGTAGAGAAGATTCTATATTCGCGAAACTTCTATAAATATACAGAAGCGGTATCGATACTTAGCGGCGGATTTGGATAATGCAAAGCAAAATTTCCAAATGTAGTAGTGTTATGCGCTATACATTCTCCGTATAGTTACCCCTTACCGTCGATACTTGTTAGTACATGATAATCTTAGTAGCGTTCGTTCATTACGTCTATAAAACTGCCTCGCTACCCCATAGAGCACTTGATATCTATCTTCACAAGACACCACGATATACACACACTACCATTCCAAACTCTCCAAGATGAAGTTCGCCTTAGTTTCCACTTCATTTCTTCTCCTTCTCGCCTCCGAGCAAGGACTAGCTCAAAAAAGACCTCCGCCACCAAACCCATTGAGAGATTCTGGCACGTTTATAATATAAACCCTCTTGCCTACATTTAGCTACCCGCTAATATATCCTAGTCAACATCTGCTGTGGAACCGGTACTCCAGGACCAGTCGGACAAAGGGCCAATTGGTGCGAGGGTCAAGGTGGCCATATGCTCTGCGTAAGTCATCAAACCTACAACCGTTAATTAGATCTAATGATAGGCAGTGTAATTTCTACGAGCCGAATTTTACTTGTGGCTATCCATTTGGAGCCGCTCGAAAAAGCACTCCTGGTGGTGCACAATACCAGTACACAAGCGGCAATCAGTGTACCATGGCTCGAGGACTTACAGGCTGGAGGATGTGCGCCCAAGATGGGTCGAAATGGTAGAATACTGTGCCTGGACAGATGCTACGCCGCCGAGATGGAAATATAGTATAGGGGCGTACTATGGCAAAGAAACCTTTAGTTCTTAGTGTATTATTTCAATTTTATCGAACATAGACCTACCACAAAACATATTCTTATAGATCTGTTTTTAACATGCCTTTCGTCCTATATCAACCAAATCTACAAACCTACTACTGATAAAACGCTCTGCTTCTACAAAGCTTGCCGTAGATATCAGTGAACTATTTCCGAGTCTTAATACTCGTTCAATTGCCCAGCGCTTCTGTTCTTTCCTTCTATGTGCGTTGACTTACTTAATTGGGTCTTACTAAAGATTTAGACTTCTACATCAACCACTTAGAAAAATAGAGGAAAGAGGAACACTATGATCGGTTCGGATCGCGCTGCTGATTTCCACAGGTGGAGAGTGCTGCACTAGGCCACGACGGCATAAATCAGAGCATCTTCCGCCGCTGAAAACGGGGTCGGCCGTTCATGCCGAGTCTTCTATAGACGCTTTCGACACCCGACATTAGTTTCCTTCACCTTTTTACATGCCCACAGGTACAATGACGTAGTAAGATAATCGGAAACAAAGATATATCTCGCTCAGATAGGTACAATTTTGAGCTCAATCCTAACATGGAATTCACTACCTCGTTGCAGTGACTTCCACCCATCTTAAGTCTGTTGCCATTAAGCTCGTCGTACCACTTTACCTTACCAGATACCCATCCCTACACACTTCACACTCGACACAAGTGCGCAAATACCTACCGTCGGCTTCGGCATGTGGCAAGCGAAGCTCGGTGGGGTTGGGCGTGCGGTAGAAACAGTCCTCAAAGCAGGCTATCACCACATCGACTGCGCCACCATCCACCGCAGTGAGGCCAAATTGAGCGAAGGCATCAGAAAACGCGGCGTTCCCGCTCTGAGATCTTCCTAACTGCCAAGGTATGGAACACAAAGCATGCACCAGAAGATGTAGAGGGTGTGCTAGACAAGTCACTTCGAGATCTTGGGCATCGAATATCCCAATTTTTTCCTTCTGCATTGGGCTGTGTATGTCTCACCGCGTATCGCACACTAACATCTAATAACATATTCAACGGCAAAGCTGCCAAATGAGTTCCCTTACGCGAAAGCGGCGTTTCGATCTCGTAAAAATCGACCCCGCCACTACCTAGAAGGCCATCGAGAAGCTGCTGTTCACCTGCAAAGTCCGCGTCATCGGCGTCTCCAACTTCACAATCAATCTCTTGACTAACTTGTTTTCCAAGACTGATGTCGTCCCTGCCGTAATCAAATCGAGGCACATCCCTGCCTCAAACAACCCGCTATCTTTGACTTCTGCAAGAGCAAAGGGATCCCTGTCGAAGCTTTCTCGCCTCTCGGAAACAACCCAACGGGCGAACCGCGTACCGTAGACGACAAGCTTGTGGGCATTGTAGGTCGCAGAGTAGGTAGGAACGGCGGTCAACTTCTCGTCAGTGGTGTATTCAGCGTGGCACTGTGGTTCTGCCCAAGAGTGTTACCAGAAGTCGCATCAAGAGGAACGTGTAAGTCAAGGAACTGCCATAGAATGCGTTCGAACAGCTGGGCGAACTACCGAGACACAAGCGATTCGATGTACAGTCACGATGGGGTTATAATATCTCCAAGAAGCTTGGTGCTGTGCAGATACAGAAGATCGTACAGGATTGCGCCATAGAGTACAAGACGAAGTTCATAATATAGATTGTGTCAAGGTTGACAATTGCGTAAGCTACCTGCAGCTCGGAAAACTATATGCTCTGGCAAGGTAGGTGACTCTTAACAGACACAATTATTACCCTACGGTGATAGGATTACAGTACCACGACCATGGCTCGTAGGCCGCAACAAATTGACGCAAGATTATATAGGACACCCTGTCATAGGATGTCAAAGAGAAAGGAACCAGTCAGATGGTTGCCCCCTCTCAGCCAAGAAAGGCTAGGACCTCCGAAAAAAGGCTCCCGGGGTCACTCAGATACTTATGTCTGCATAATTTGCTTAATTGTTCGATTATAGACGTTCTTGCCGTGAGCTTATCAGCCTACTATTATAACACAGGGACGTACAGAAAAGGGCCGAGATGTTCCCGTCACTAGCCTAACGGCTCGCCCGGAGAAAGATCAGCGTAGAATTAGACTTTGGGTGTAAGCCGATGGGCGCAGATATATTGCCATCGAAGATCTTGGGTTCTTGGATTCTTGGATTCTTGGGTTCGGATACGACCCTTGGCTGATTACCCCGCAATAACATAGATGCATTATAGATCTTGTAACCAATCCAGCATTCGCGGCTGGGTGTCGCTAAGATTTATCGTCAAGTCGTCGCGGCTTGCACAGTAATTCTCTAAAAAAAAAGCTGTTCTAGGAACGTTTGATGTACACTGGAAAATCGCGCGCTCTTCAATTTACAACTTGATGTCGCCTTTACTAGCAAAACAGCTCGCTTGTAAGACAAACTGATTAATAGATTGTGTGGATGGTAGTATGTTGTAACGGGTTTCAGATCAGTCGGTGAGTCTTTGACAACATCTCGGTCACGTGCAAGAGTGCATCGTGTCCATTGTACGCATTGGCCGAACTGCGGTCAGACCAAAATATGACAACTAAGTTATGCGTTACCTACATACTTCAGCATGCACCTCTTAGGGGTTGCAGGGGTGCAATAAGTCGGCCCTTTCCAACTAAATAGCACCTTTTTGGGACTGATCACCACTCTCAGTATCCACTTTCCTATCATCCGCACGTACTTTGAAACGATCGGTTTTCTCGTCCGCCCAGTGCGGACGCGGATCGAACGCGAACTGCAAAATCTCCGGGCGCTGGTAATGACCCGCCGCATCAATCCATACCTTTACCGCCCCCAAGTGTGACAAGTCAATCTCGCCTTGCACCAACTTCTCTTCTCCACCAGTATGTGGACCGGCGATGTATGAGCAGAATGGATGAATAATCGAAGACCAACCGCCACCGAGCGAAATTAGGTCTTGCTTTCCGATGTTCTTTTCCATCCAGTCGAGGCACTGTTGATCGACGTAGTCGGAAGCAGTGATAACGAAAACCTGGGCGGTCAAAGCATGCGCCTTCATCAACGCTTCGATCTGCGCATTGGCGACATCTTCAAAGCTTGACAATGTCGACAAGGCCGGCCATGCTCCAGCATGAATGTGTTGGTTCTGGGTGATGAGTGCCTGGCGTGCACCGTTCATGGTATGCTCCCAGCACGCCAAACCCCCGAGGTTGTAACCCAACGAAAGTGGCCAGGTGCGTAGTGTGCTTCCATTGCCCTGGGCCCACACCATGCGTTCCACAAAAGTCGGTTGGAGCTTGCGATGAACCCCGAGGATAGTACCATCGCTATCGATGATGACTTGCGAGTTGAATAGTGTGTGGCCATTAGCGATACGCTCGGAGATGCCCAAGTTTATCGCTATACCAGTCCTACGACAGGCGTCCTGGATAGCGCTAACATCTTCTCCATTCGGCTCTACTACCACACTCTCCTCTGCATACTTGGCCAAAGCAGCCACCTGCTTGAGGGGTGGGTAGGCTTCAGTCCAGTACTGTGGTAACGATTAGCACTAGTTCTAATTTGCATGTTGGGAACCGAGATATGTACAGGATAGCCGGGGATGAATGTTTCTGGGAACACTAGAAGTTTGATATCGTCTTTCGCAGCTTGCTCGATGAGCTGAATGGTCTTCTTGATGGTGGCTGCTTTGTCCATAAAGACAGGTGCAGCATGAGCTGCAGCCACTTTGAATTTGGTTTCCTTGGGCGCCATCTTCTTACAATACAATAACGAGGGTTGCAATTGATTCAGTCAAGACTATGTTGTTGAAAATGCGGACAGGAAAGTTGTCGTGGCCCCAGGTTTCATAGTTGGCGGACCCCGCTACCGGCGACCCAAAACGGTAAACGCTGCGGCACGTCGTTATCTCCCGCGTTGTGTACTTAATACATATTAGGCCCGATCGGCTTGAATATTCGGTCCGGCGGCCAAGCTTTTGCATCCCCAAGCGAAGTGCCCAGCATAATTATTCCATGACGTATAACAGTTGCCCAACGGCTTTCAATATTAGGCCCGACGGACAAGTCGTTGCATCCCCATACGAAGTGCCCACCAAAAATATCTTATGTGATAGGCTGATGTGCAGCGAGTACCTTGCCCATCACGTTCCATGTGAACTGTACATAGGTAACTATACGCGGATTGTATTCTTCTTGACCGGCATGTTGTAATGGGAAGCTTCCCCGATTGGCTAATCCGTTGTACCGCTCTCTGGAAGTCTCCCCCGATGCTTGTTCTGGCACAACGACGGTCCGACCTACCCAGGTGCCTTGTCTGATATGATGCTGCACTGATTCGTCTGTATAACGAGGATGCATACATATCGCCTGTGTCGAAGCTCTCCTGCACGATTGGAATATCCTTCACTTCATACACTATATTCTGACGCCATCCATTTGTTGATATGGCGGTCGACTACTTTACAAATCCACCGCCTGGACTGAACTTGGCTGAGTCACGCACTGCAACCAACAATGCCATTGGCATTGTTCTTTTTGCCCTTTCATTCGTTTTCGTTGGCCTGCGCCTCTACACTCGCAAGCGTGTGAAACGTGAACCACTGGGCCTGGATGATTATCTTATGTTTCTTGGTCTCGCGCTGAATGCTGGCAACTTAGCATGCTGCATTGCAGGTAAATCCAATTACGCCTGATTGGTTACATCCATTAAACCTCTGGCTAGGCGGCTTTTTCGGACTTGGAAAGCACATATGGTCCTTAGGGCCGTACGAAATGCGGAAAATTACGATAGTGCGTCTTCACCCGCCGTAGTACGAGAGTGTCGCAGCGCTAACGGCAGCAAGATTACCTTCGCCTATGTATTCATCTACTCTTGGAGCGTCTGTATCATCAAATTTTCGATACTGGCCCTGTACCGTCGCATTTTTGGCTTAACCTGGCTTGGCTGGTTTTGCATCGCCATCACCACTGGATATCTCATCACCAATCACATTGTCCTACCACTGTACACACGTCCACTAAATTTCTACTGGAATCAGTGGTACGGTGGTAAAGGCGTGGTCTTGGTAAACGAAGCAAAGGTTTGATTTCACCGAGGCCGAATCGGAAATCGCAGCTAACCAGGCTATAGTTCTATCTTGGTATTAGCATCATCAACCTTTTCGGTGATGTCTGCATCCTTGCGATACCTATAGCCAACGTGCGAAAGTTGAACATGGGACGATCACAAAAGGTCGCAGTCAATCTCACGTTCCTACTTGGCAGTTTGTATGTTTCAGGTCAACCTTTGAGACGACATCCACTGACATACGTAGTGTCTGTTTTGCTTCACTTTACCGCCTCATCACCATCAATCGCCTTGTCCATACGAAGGACATCAGTTGGGCCAAGAGTGACGTGTTTATCTGGTCATCCGTAGAGCCCTCCGTTGGCATCATTTCCGGTTGCTTGCCCACACTTCGCCCACTCATGATACTAGCCATGAACAACCTCTCTCGACGCATGCCATCTACGCTCAAATCTTCGCGTCACTCGGAATCGCCCGCCCACTCGTTGGACCCCCTCGAAACGATATCCAAGAAGCGCACGCGGAAGATAAAGATCAAGGATCCATTGGAAAGTACGGTTGCGGGTACAGAGAGTCGGGTGGACCGAAAGTCATGGATGAGGTCAAGGACTGATAATGAGCACTGGGGTAAATTTCGGCCAGATGACGATGAAATGTGTCTCACAACAACGACTGTGCATGTGAATGATAAGGAAAGAAGCGGTGTCGGCATGAGTGTGATATCAGAACATGATAGAGAGGAAAACGGGATCACTATGACGAGGAAATTTGAATGGGATGAACGAACACACGGCTAAAACCCTAACAAGTAGAGAAATGATAGTGCGTTATACACGCAAACTAGTAAATAGTTAGCCCCGCGTGCAAGGACTGCACTTCGAGGATTACTTTCTATGAAGTACTGAGTAGCCAGTTATCTAAAGACCACGGAGTGAAGCGGACGTCACTCACTTAACTCTATGACTATGTGGTCAGCTGTCTGCGCTGCAAACCAGGGATGGCAATGCTACTGGATTTAGATTATTAAACTAGATTGTTTAAGCGGTTTGGTTTCTAAAGATAGTTTACTACGTAAATATTGCGAGAGGGGGTAGCTTTTACCTCGACTAAGCTAATTCACCTATATCGATAGTTTTATTATAGATAGCATATACTATTAACCTAGTCATAATATTTAAGATTAGGTAAGTTTCTGCTATAAAAGGCATATGTAAGAAATGTACTATAGTAGAGGAAATAGGGATAATAGAAGCCGAAGGACGCTTGGACATAGGGATACTAGGGCGCGACGAACATTACTTAGACACACACAACACATATACACACTACTAATATAATTTCTAATACTTACATTAAGCACATGTTCTTATAGGTATTCGCTCTACTATATATAGCGACTAATTTATAACTTAAACTTCTAGCTTACCCTTAGAAGAGCTAAGTACTACTATTATATATTATCTAATAAGCTTTCGTAATAGCAATATCTAGGAAGTTTAAGAATAGAAAGAATATAAGAATATAAAAGTAGACTAGAAAGAGCTAAAAGAGTTTCGTAATATAGATATCTAAGCTAAGTAAGTAAGGCTTAGAAGAAAGAAGTAATTAGAGTAAAAGAGTTATAAGAGATTTAAAAGGTAATTATAAGAGGCTACGCTTAGAGAGCTATTACATAGATATACTAGAGTTATATTCGATAAAGAAGAGAGCTATAGGCTATCCTACTCGAAGGTTACTATTAACACGGGGGGTTATACTACTCTATAATCCTAGTCCGCACTAAGGCAGGTAAGACTAATATTATTAAGCCCGCGTTAGCTTATCTAGTAACATAATAAGGATAGTAGGTATTTAGTAATAATAATTTAATTCTATATAAGCGATAGAATAACTAAGTATTAATCTAGGTAAGAGAAGAACTTATAACGTATTCCACCACCGAGCCAGCTAGACCACCAAGCCGGCCACTTTTTCTTGGTATCGCGAATACTACGTACGAACTATAATACTATCTTAAAATAACTCTAACTTATTATACAAAGAAGGCAGAATTAATCTTGCTCTTTAGGCCTATAACTTAGGCTAATTTAAGAGTCTATAACGCGCTGCTGCAGCCTTTAGCGTACAATATTAGCAGCTTTTTAATTAGCTTAATAAAATTAAGTATTAAGCTTAAGTACTACTAAATTATTAGAAACTCTCTTCTAGAGAAGAGTAAACTATTATATAATATATTCTTAACCTAGATACATAAGGATTTGCCCCTTAGCTTTACAAGGTAGTAGATATAGCTAATAAGCTATTAGCTATACGTAGTAGAATATCTATTAGTAAGAATTAGCCTAAGCAGTTTATATCTTATATAAAAAAGCTTAAAATAGCTTCTAATTAAGTAAAAGATTACTAGAGGATACTTTAGGAAGACCTAGAGGTTATTAGTACCTAGTTTAAGCTTATATAAGAGATAAAAGCTAAGTATAGAGTCTTTAATAATAATATCTATAACTTTAATAAAATAGGCTTCTAGATAGGCGTTATTAGCTTAATAAAAGTAGTAACTAGCTTAGAGCGTTATATAAGGCTAACTATAATTTAGCTAAGTAATCGCGAGTAGGTTATAGTTATCTAGAGTATCTGCGCTACTAAGTACGCGACTCTACTCTTTATTATCTATAAAGGACGCGTCTATATCTTAGTATAGTATAAGGAGGCTTTAATACTATATAACTAGAAGCTCTTAGTATCTAAAAATAGCTAGATAAATAACGCGCTTAGTTTAGAGTAGTTAAAGTACTTTAATAAGTATATAAAGACGCGTTAGGTAGAGTTATATAAGCTACTTATCTTAGATAGCTATAAGAGCTATCTTAACTAGAATTTTAAGGACTACTACCTTATATAAAAGATCCTAACTCTCTATATACCTACTTATTTATTATATATACTTTAGCTACTTAATATAGTATGCTTTTTACTATTAAAGTAAAAGTACTTTTAACGCGTATAAGACTTAGCACGCTAATACGTCTACTATATTAATAAAGAAGGCTTCCTTTCTACCTTTAAGGACGCGTTTTTTAACGTGTTTACGTACAAGAACTATAAGAAGGCCTTTAAGGTAGTAGGACTAGTTTCTATTAACGCGTAGAGGGTCTTTAATTACCTTAAGGTCTATTTTTATACGCTACTACTAGTAGCCCTACTAGAAACGCCCTAGTAGTCTAAAATACTAAGTAATCTATATAAATTTAGGTTGTAATTCAGGCTTATAAGGGAATCCTTTATAATATTACTAATAAGCGCTTAAGAAGGCTTCTTAAAGCTTATTAAAGGAGCTAAGGAGATACTATATAAAAATATTCTTATTAAGGCTCGCGTATAAGAGCTTAAAGAGTAAGTAGTAGAGTTAATAAGGTATAGAGGGCGTAAAAGGAAGTAAATTTAGATAGGTAGTATAATAAAGTTTAGTATAGGCGTATTATAAGTAGCTAAAAGTACTTCTACTACTTATATAACGTCTAAGAAGAGTAGTAGTAGAGGTAGTTAAGAAAGGACCTAGCTAGCTTAACGACGCTATAGCAACTATAAAGAGACTAGATATAATACTTATACGTATTAGAAAGATATAGAAGAAGATTCTAAATCTAATATAGCTATATCGCACGAAAGATCTGTAAAGAGTATAGAGTAATTTTATATTTTATACGTAGTGTTCGTAATACTAAGAAAAAGTAGCCGGCTTAGTAGTCTAGCCGGCTCGGTAGTAGAATACGTTAAGAGTTAACTATAATAAGTATATTAAGAGAATTCTCTATAACTATATACTTATTACCTAGTCTATTACTATTACTACTATTACGACTTAATTCTTATTCTACTTAATATTCCTAATAGCTACTATTATATAAATACTACTATTATATACTAGCGCCTAATAGTTAGTCTTAGCGTAATATTAATTACGTAATCTATACGCCCCGCGCTAATTACTATTTTACGATTCGTGCGACGGTTAGCCTTTAACCTCGCATCCTTTGACTAGAGGAGATATCTAGTATTTATTCGTAATAGTTACTTAGAGTACGCGTCTATGCGTAGCTTAGGTTATTCTTTAACTACTAGTTAGAGGTATAGCCCTAGCGTACGTCTACGCACGTAACTAAGATTCTATTAAGAATTTACCTACTAGGCTCTAGCCTATTATAATACCCCTCTTCTCTCTCCTCTTCTTAGGGGTTATATAATAGGCTAGAGCCTAGTAGGTAAATCCTTAATAGAATCTTAGTTACATGCGTAGACGCACGCTAAGGCTATACCCCTAACTAGTAGTTAAAGAATAACCTAAGCTACGTATAGACGCGTACTCTAAGTAACTATTAATATAGGGGGTATACTACTCTAAATTCTAATCTATACTAAGGTAGGTAAGGCTAACGTTGTTAAGTCCGCGTCGGTTATCTAGCGACATAATAAGAATAGTAGGTATTTAGTAATAATAATCTAATTCTATATAAGCAATAGAATAACTTTAAGTATTAATCTAGATAAGAGACGAACTAGAAGATAAGTTAACTATAATAAGTATATTTAGAGAATCCTCTATAACTATATACTTATTACCTAATCTATTACTATCTTATATATCTCTTTAGATACATCCTTTTATAGAATAGTTAGAATAGTTACTATTCTAAATCTTTATACTATCCCTTCTTTAGTAGGATACTAGCTCTTAGTAAGATAGTAGTTATATAATCTACGCCTTACGCTAATTATAACCTTCTATACTATATAATAGTTAGCTATTAACTTTATATCTTTTAACTAGAGAAAATATCTAGTATTTATTTATAATACTATTTCTCCTCTTAGAGCTATTATCTTAATACTCTAGAGTTTTATTTTTCTATACTATAATCTATAACGTAGGTCGTATATAAGGCTTTAGTATACCTATTATATTATATACTCTTATTTCTTTACGCCTTCCTAACTATACCTAAGGTTCTATTATCTTATTATAATTACCTACTAAATTTAACCGCAGAGCGTCGCGCTTATACTAATTATATAAAGAAGAAGGATTTAAAGATAATATTTTGCTATTAGCGTTATAAAGAGAGGAACCTTTATTATTTTATTAAGATAACTACTAGTTATTATACTAGTTATATTTCTATAAAGGTAGAGTATAGCCTTTTTATTTCTAAAGAGGAGTAGAAGAGAGTTTAGGTAGAAAAGCGCTAAAAAAAGTTAGAGATTACTTATATAGAGAAGCGTTAAGCTCTTATAGTAATAGAGACTACGCGACTCTATTAGAAGCTTCTAGAGGTTAAAGCGCAAAAGTATTCTTATACTAATTAGAATCTTACTATCCTAAATTTTTAAGATTAGGCGTAAGTATAGGCTAAGAGGATATAACTCTTAGTATAGACTTTCCTTTAATTAAACTACTACTATCTAAATCTTTAGCTAATCTAAGCTAGTTATAAGCTAAACTTAACTTTTTTAATTCTTCTTTTAATTACTCTTTCCTCTTTAGGAATTTAATCCCTACTACTTTAGATATTCTTAGTAGTACTCCTATACTAGTTTCTTATAGTTTATAAGATTCTATTCTAGTTTCTATATTATAGCTCTCTAGCTATTGTTACTATTTAACTAAGTATTCTACTAATAACTATCTTTCTATAGGTTCTTAATCTCTTTAACCTTATACTTATTATTTTTAAGTTTAATATCTATTACTAACTTAGTATCTAGTAGTACTAGTTTTAGTAGTTTCTTATAAAAATAGAGTAAATACGTATACCTAGTAGTAACTAGAGTTTATAATTTACTAGGCCTATTATCTCTAGAATTTTAAATAATCCTATTTAGAGGTTATCTAATTTTTATATAGCCTTTTAGTTTTTAGGTTTTATTATAATAGGAAAACTTTATCCCTCTTTTTAAAAGTTAGTTTCTTAATCCTTGATTTATTTGTACTCTTAGATGTTGTAAGGTTTCTCTAAGTAATATTCTAGCTTAGTTATTTATATAATTCTTATAAAAGGCGTACTTTATCCTCTACTCCTACTATATACTTTTAATATCCTTTAGATCTTAATAAGCGACTAGCTTATATCTATAGTTTGTATAGTAAGGTAACTACCTTATTATAGAGATTTATACTATTATAGGCTAGTTATACTATTAGTAGGAGTTTAACTTAGTTATTCTATAGCTTATTAGCGTATATCCTTAAATACTATTCTAATATCTAGTTTATCCTCTCTATCTAGCTATCTATTTCTAAGTAAAAGCTTATTAAAAGCTTCTTTTTTATACCTAACTTTGCTAGAAATATACTTTAGTATTTAGAAGTAAATAGTTTATTATAATCTATAATAAACTCTTTAGATATTCTATATTCTAAGATAAGTACCTTTATAACTTTATAGGCGCACTCTTCTACTATTATAATTCTTTAGTAGGTATAAACTTTACCGCCTTAGTTAATTAATTTATAATTACTAAGATAGTATCGTAAAGTCTTACAAATCCTAGTTCTAATAATATAGGAGCTTTACTATAAAGTCTATTATTATACTTATTTATAGTCGTTATAGTAGCGTTAAGGGCTATAATAGGCTATAGAGCTTATATCTCTTAGACTTATTCTAATAATATACTAAATAGTTATCTAGAATATCCTATACCTACGTTTATAAACGTAGTATTGTAAATTCCTTTACTAGTCTCCTCCTATTAATTCTACGAATAAATATAGTGTAGTTATTCGCTTTGCCTATATAAATTTTAGCGTAAGTATAGACACTTAACTATATTTATTCGCTTTTTTAGCGTAAATTTATTCGCTATTCCTAAGGTTAAAAACAGCTACAACGCTAGCGGATTATATACAAAGTATATCTAAATTATATATTAAATTTTTAGAATAAATAAAGATAAAGTAGGTAAGTAGAATATAGATAAAGTTTAGGTATTAATATTTACAATATTAGAGGACACTATTAATAAGGTGTATAGCATAAAAACTATAAGTACTAATATATTAATTAGCCTAATAAGCTACTTTAGCTAATAAGCTACTAAACTAAATTTAGGCACTTTAAAAAATAAGGCTACGTAATAGTAAGTATATATTATTATTATAAGATTTCTTAGAGTTATATTCTATTAAAGCTTATAGACATTTTATACTATTTAAATTTTTATAGTAACTTAATTATACGGCCGCGCGTTATAGTTTTAGGTAGTAGTAGCGGCGCTATTAGTATAGCTATAGCCTTACTTTTAGTAATAATATACTATAATGATTTTTTTTTTAATAGGCTTACGTAAGGCTATTCTACTAGATATTTTATATATATCTTAGAAATTTTATAAAGTTATAGCGTTACGTTATTACTATTTAGTAGCCTAATAAGTAGCGAGCTTTATAGCCCTAGCTTTTTTAGCTTTATTATACTTAGTTTTTACCTACTAACGCTTAGCTTTTACCTTATCCGCTATAAGCTTTTTATATCTTAATAAAGCTACTCTTAGCTCTCTCTTAGTATCTTTTTAGAGTTATAGTTACTTAGTTTCTTATTATTTTATAACTTTACGCTCGCGAGCTTCTTTAATCTTATTAGAACTCTAGAAAATACTACTACTATATTACTAATTACTTTACTATAAGTCTAGCGCTTTACTTCTAAGCTTATACTTTATCTTAGTATTAAGCGCTATATAGAGGCTCTTATTTTTATAGTAGAGTAGCTTATTTTTAACTTATAGTAAGTATAGTACTTATTTAACTTATTTAGCCTTAACTTTATCTTTATTTATAACTATAACGTCTAGAATTTTTCGTAGCTATCTCTAACTATTACTATCTCTTTACTCTCTAACTTTTATACTATTAATAGCCTTTAACTATATAATAGCCTAAGAATATAGCCTTTTACTACCCCCTACTATAGCGCGCTAGCGTCGCGCGAATTTAGATTAAACGCTCTAAAGAGATAGACTCTCTAAAAAAAACTACTAGATATTTAGTATATACTACTTACCTCTAGTAATTAGGCTAAATACTATCTACTTTAAGTACTTATTCTCTAGCTTAGAGGCTTATATCTTGCCTTAGAATAGTAAATACTCTTATATACTTACTATAAATCGCATTTAGTTTAGGCTACTCCTCGCCTTTATATAGGTTACCCTCTCTAATCTTCTTTAATAAACGTAATATATTGCGTAAAGTTAATAAAAATTCTCTTAACCTTTAGTCTACTAAGATATTAGCTAGAATTCTTAATAAGGTACTTTCTAAGTCTACTAAAGAACCTCTACCTTCTTTTATAACTACCTCCTCTACTATAGAGATAGATAAGCTTACTTTCTACCTTAGCTCTAAATCTTATAAATATAAGTATAATACTTAGTTAGCGTCTAAGGTACCTCTCTAGCTAGTATTATAGTTAGAAGTAGACTTTAAAGAATCTAAGCCTAATACTCTATAAAAAAGATTAGTTATTTACTTTCTCTAATACTACTAATAAACTATCTAGTTTAAAAGGTAAGCTACGCGTAGTAGAACTACGCGAATAGAGCCTAAAGAACTACTAGTTATTATAGATAAATAAGTTTACTATAGAGGATCTTCTAGTTTACCTATTCTAATAGAATAAAGAGCTATATACCGCTCTATTCTAGCTACTTTATAAGAAAGATAACTAAATAGTTCTAACTCTAGAAACCTTAGGCTTAGATAAATTAACGCTATAATTATCTACCTTACGTACTCTAGCTAACTAGCTATACTATAATCTAATTTAGGTATAGAAAAAGAGATATAATATAGTAGAGCGAATAGCTATAGAAACGTGTACTCGATATAAGTATTAGAAATTATATTAGATAGTGTATATATATATATATATCTCTAAGTAATATTTGTCGCGCCTTAGTATCTCTATATCTAAGCGTTCTTTAGCTTCTATTATCTCTATTTCCTCTACTATATCTCTCTCTTACTTAGAAAGAAAGGTCTTCTCTTTTTTTATCTTAGCTAAAGGCTTTCTAGACTAGATACTAATAAACTACGTATTTTCTCTAGATATCTACTACCTCTCTAAAAATCTCTTAGCTCTTAAGCGCCTCTCTAATTAATTTTATCTAAATAAATAAAAAGTATCTAGCTATTATCTAATACCTATTCTTTCTTTTTCTATTTTTATTTTAAGTTTTTAGTTTCTATTATATTAGGTAGCTAATAGCTATCTAAGGATATCTTAAGTCTCTCTTATCTAGCGCTTATTCTATACTTACTTAAGAGGTCTCTAGAGTCTTTTAATTATAGTTTAACTAGCTTAATATTTTATTAGCTAAGTCTTTAAAGTTAGTAACTCTAAGTATTACTTAGACTTATACTATTATTTCTTCTTATATCTAGACTACCTAATTAACTTAACTAACGCTTTTTATAAAGCTTTTAATAGCTTCTTAGCTTTATAGTCTTATTCTTACTTTATATACTACTCTTATATTATTCTACCGCGGCTAACCGCTCTTATTATTAGTTATTAATACTCTACTTTCTAAAGTTACTTTACTACCTAGTTAAGCTAGTATTTACTATAAACGCTTATTTACTATCTAATTAATAATAATAGCCTATATTATCTCTTTCTTTCTAGCTATATATTATTCTACCTCTTACCTAAATCTTCTTCTTTCTAAGTAGCTCTCTATACTCGCCTACTTTACTTTATTTTTACTACTTACGTATACTCTTTTACTTTAGCTAAAATATATTCTAACTACTATTTACCTATTATACTCTTTACTATCTCTATTATACTTACTACTAAGGTTACTAATAACTTCGCTAAGAAGCTTAATTAAACTATTTACTATTCTTTATATTTAGCTAGTAGGCCTACTATTCTATCTATTATTCTTACTATATTCTCTAAGGATAGGTCTAAGCGTAATTTAGAAGAAGATAATAGTAATAATAGTAATACTAAAAGTAAAAATACGTTTAATACTTTTCTCTTTTAGAGAAGTTAGTTTTAATAGTAGCTTAGAGCTATAGATATATACTATAGCTAGTCTCTTAGACTTAGTTATTTATAGAAGTATCTCTAAGTTAGTCTTATAGCTATTCTTTTCTTTATCTAAGTAGCTATCTAAGCGCCTTTTATATAGTATATAGTATCCTTAATAAATAACTTATTCTAACTTTCTATTCTATTTATACTCTTATTAAGTATTCTCTAAGATCTTATCTAAGCCTCTTTTATATACTATACTCTTTCTTTACTTAGAGAAGATAGACCCCTCTTCTTCTATTATACTTAAATACTTACTAGATAGCTCTTAGATATAATCTATATCTTAGAGATATTTAAACTTTATAGTAGTCTTTATCTTTTTATATCTTTCTATAAAAGTAGTACTTAGTTTCCTCCTTTAGGTCTTTAGTTATATCTATTCTAGTCTAAGGTATTATCTAAGCTCCTTTTACGCCTTATATCTATTCTACCTACTATTAATAACTATAGGAATACGCGATATTTAGATATATTAAACCCTTCTCTTATTCTTAGTACTACTACTACGGCCTTTCTTATCTTTTATAGTACTCTTATAATATCTTTATCTTTTTATATATTTTAAAGCTAGCTATCTAGCTAAGCTATATTTAGGTATCTAAAATTATAGCGTTTCTCTTTTTCTACTTAGCTACTTTCTCTAATAGAGGTGTTCTAACTATATTTTAGCGCTTATTACTTAAGATCTCTTATACCTATATCTTATATATTCTTATTACTATCCGCGATCTCTTCTAATAGCTATTTAGTAGCCTTTTTATCTCTTTCTAGTTAGTTATTTATAGCTCTATTATAGTACGCTAAATAAAACGCTTTAGCCTATTACTTAGCGTATAACTATAGAATAAGGTCCTATCTAGTTTTTCTAGATTATACTATCCTTTCTAATAAGTTTTTATAATACGAAATAGACTAGTCTATTTAGAGAGAAATTTAGTAAGTATTAATCTATTAGTCTATAAAAGAAGTCGCGTAGTAATATAAAGTCTCTAATAGCTAATAGTTCTTTCTAAAGAACCTTTATATTATTAAAGTATTTTTTTTTTTTCTACCTAAGCTATACTATTCTTAATAGCCTCCTAGAACCTCTTATCTCTTCTTTAGAATTACTAAGCCCTTATTATAAGTAGTATTAAAGTATCTTTAACTTCTAACTATAGTAATATTTACTATATAGAGATTAAAAGCTCTATTAAGAGAATATATTTCTAGCCTAATACTAAGTATACTAGTATCTTCTATATAGATTATTTAATAGTTATTTAGTTAGCCTAGAGTATATTAGCTAGGTTATCTACCTAGTTTCTCTAAAGCTTCTTTAGTGCCGCTACTATAGAAGTATAGCCTCGCTTAATTAGGCCTTACCTTTATAGATAATAAGTACTTAAAATAACTCTATTAATACTTTATTACTACTATAGGTTCTTAACTAGTCTCTTATTCTCTAGTCTACTATTAGCTAATATTTTTAGTAGTAGTCTCTATCTACTAAATATATTATTAATTAGAAACTTCTAAATAGCTTTTAAATTATTTTTCGCTAGCGCTTTAGCTTCTAGCTAACTAAACGCGTAGTCTTAAGTAACTATTAGGTACTTATAGCTATTTAGTCTTAGTAGTATATATAATATTAATTATAATCTATCTAAAGAGAATAGAAGGTAGTTCTATAGGCTATAAAGCTTCTTATACTATTACTAATACGTATAATTAGTATTTAGAATAAGATTAAATATACTTCTTAACTTATTTATATTACTCTTTCTAGTAATAGCGCGTCTAAACTTTACGCTATATACTTTCTTTACCTCTATACCCTAAGTTATTATATAGTTCTCTAATAATCTCTTATTACTATTTAGAGTTATCTATAACTTAGCGTAAGGGCCTTCTCCTACTTAGTAGTAAAGAGATATTATTCTCTAATAGTTATTTATAACGCCTTATATTTAAACTTATATAATTCTAACCTATTAAGGTTCTCTAAGTGTTTTCTAAAAAGAATCTATACTATAAGTTACTAAGATTCTTCTAAATAGCTATAGTCTAATAGCTTAGTACTAAAGAATAAGTCTACTAGGTAGCAGCTATATAGAAGCGCTAAGGTTATTTTATAGATCTTCTCTAAGATAAGCTAAGTAGCATTTAGGTATATATTAATAAAGTTTTTAATATTCTCTTCTAGTTCTTTTAGTAGTTCCTATCAATCTAGCTTAAGCCTACGCGAAAAGGTATTAGCTACTATATTCTTCTTTTCTAGTATATAGATAATATCGAAATCTTAGAGGTTTAAAAGAGCGAGCTATCTTATAATAAGTACTCTTAGTTAGTTTGTTACGCTACGCTAAAGCTATACTATAAGTATCTTAGTATCTATTTCTACTATAAATCTTACTCTATATAAGTAGAAGTAAAACTTCTTTAGTATTAATAGTAACGCTTTATACTTATATTTACCTAAGTTCTAATTTCTTTCTAATATTAACTAGACTCTACTTTTATATCTAATTAGATATTAGCGCCTAAGCGTATTAATCTGTATAAGAATAGTGCTCTATCCTTTCTTTAATCTATCTACTACTATAAATATCGCTTAAAAAGGTTCGCTATAGTTAATTAAAATAAGTATAGGCGCTATATATAGACTCTCCTTAAGAGAAGCTATAGCTAAACACTACTTAGATTCCTAATAAAAAGAGGCATTTATCCTAAGTAGGAGAAATAATAGTTCTATAACTATAGTAAAGCTAATAATCTAGATTCTATAATAAACGTAGACTTTAATAAATATTTATATATCTTTCTAGTTTATTAGTTTTAGCTAGGTAAGAATCTTCTTAACCTTTTTTATATCTAGGTGCCTACTATTTCGATTAATTCTATACCTAACAATAATTATTAAGTATAGTAGAAATTAGATTTATACTCTAAGATAGTTACTCTAGCCCTCTCTATATCTATAAGGACCTAATCTATATTTAAGAGGTATTTAGTAATATATTAGTAGATACTATAGTAGAGCGAATGCCTATAGGAATGTATACTTAATACAAGATATTAGAAATTATATTAAGTAGTATATATATATGTTATTTATCTCTAAGTAATATTTATCGCGCTCTAGTATCTCTATATCTAAGCGTTCTTTAGCTTCTATTATCCCTATTTTCTCTACTATATCCCTCCCTTACTTAGAAAAGAAGGCCTTCTCTTCCTTTATCTTAGCTAAAGGCTTTCTAGACTAAGTACTAATAAACTACGTATCTTCTCTAGATATCTACTACCTCTCTAAAAATTCCTTAGCTCTTAAGTACCTCTCTAATTAATTTCGTCTAAATAAATAAAAAGCGTCTAGCTACTATCTAATACCTATTTCTTCTTTTTCTATTCTTATTTTAAGTCTTTTTAGTTTCTATTATATTAGGTAGCTAATAGCTATCTAAAGATATCTTAAGTCTTTTCTATTTAGCGCTTATTCTATACCTACCTAAGAGGTCTCTAAAGTCTTCTAATTATAGTCTAACTAGCTTAATATTTTATTAGCTAGATTTTTAGAGCTAGTAACTTTAAGTATTACTTAGACTTATACTACTATTCTTTTCTATATCTAGACTACCTAATTAACTTAACTAACGCTTTCTATAAAGCTTCTAATAGCTTTTTAGCTTTATAGTATTCTTACTTATATACTACTCTTATATTATTCTACTATAGCCGACTACTCTTATTATTAGTTATTAATACCTTACTTTCTAAGGTTACTTTGCTACCTAATTAAGCTAGTATTTACTATAAACGCTTATTTACTACCTAATTAATAATAATAGCCTATATCGTCTCTTTCTTTCTAGCTATATATTATCCTACCTCTTACCTAAACTTTCTTCTTTCTAAGTAGCTCTTTATACTCGCCTACTTTACTTTATCTTTACTACCTATATATACTCTTTTATCTTAGCTAAGATACATTCTAACTACTATTTACCTATTATACTCTTTACTATCTTTATTATACCTACTACTAAGGTTACTAATAACTTTACTAAGAAGCTTAATTAGACTATTTACTATTCTTTATATTTAGCTAGTAGGCCTACTATTCTATCTATTATTCTTACTATATTCTCTAAGGATAGGTCTAAGCGTAATTTAGAAGAAGATAATAGTAATAATAGTAATACTAAAAGTAAAAATACGTTTAATACTTTTCTCTTTTAGAGAAGTTAGTTTTAATAGTAGCTTAGAGCTATAGATATATACTATAGCTAGTCTCTTAGACTTAGTTATTTATAGAAGTATCTCTAAGTTAGTCTTATAGCTATTCTTTTCTTTATCTAAGTAGCTATCTAAGCGCCTTTTATATAGTATATAGTATTCTTAATAAATAACTTATTCTAACTTTCTATTCTATTTATACTCTTATTAAGTATTCTTTAAGGTCTTATCTAAGCCTCTTTTATATACTATACTCCTCCTCTACTTAGAGAAAATAGACCTCTCTTCTTCTATTATACTTAAATACTTACTAGATAGCTCTTAGATATAATCTATATTCTAGAGATATCTAGGTCTTATAGTAGTCTTTATCTCTTTATATTTTTCTATAAAAGTAGTACTTAGTTTTCTCCTTTAGGTCTTTAGTTATCTATCTATTCTAGTCTAGGGTATTATCTAAGCTCCTTTCGCGCTCTATATCTATCTTACCTACTATTAATAACTATAGAAATGCGCGATATTTAGATATATTAAACTCTTCTCTTATTCTTAGTACTACTACTATAGCCTTCTTTATCTTTTATAGTACTCTTATAATATCTTTATCTTCTTATATATTCTAAAGCTAGCTATCTAGCTAAGCTATATTTAGGTATCTAAAATTATAGCGTTTCTCTTTTTCTACTTAGCTACCTTCTCTAATAAGGGCGTCCTAACTATATTTTAGTACTTATTACTTAAGATCTTTTATACCTATATCTTATATATTCTTATTACTATCCGCGATCTCTTCTAATAGCTATTTAGCGGCCTTTTTACCTCTTTCTAGTTTAGTTATTTATAGCTCTATTATAGTGCGCTAAATAAAACGCTTTAGCCTATTACCTAGCGTATAACTATAGAATAGAGTCTTATTTAGTTCTTCTAGATTATACTATTCTTTCTAATAGGTTTTTATAATATAAAATAGACTAGTCTATTTAAAGAGAAATTTAGTAAGTATTAATCTATTAGTCTTATAAAAAAAGTTGCGTAGTAATATAAAGTTTCTAATAGCTAATAGTTCTTTCTAAAGGACCTTTATATTATTAAAGTAGTCTTTATTTTTCTACCTAAGCTATACTATTCTATTAATAGCCTCTTAGAACCTCTTATCTCTTCTTTAGAATTACTAAGCCCTTATTATAAGTAGTATTAGAGTATCTTTAATTTCTAACTATAGTAATATTTACTATATAGAGATTAAAAGCTCTACTAGAAGGATATTTCTAGCCTAATACTAAGTACGCTAGTATCTTCTACGTAGATTATTTATAGTTATTTAGTTAGCCTAAAGTATATTAGCTAGGTTATCTACTTAGTTTCTCTAAAGCTTCTTTAGTACTACTACTATAGAAGTATAGCCTTACTTAATTAGGCTTTACCCTTATAGATAATAAGCACTTAAAATAACTCTATTAATACTCTATTACTACTATAGGTTCTTAACTAGTCCTTTATTCTCTAGTCTACTATTAGCTAATATTTTTAGTAGTAGTCCCTATCTACTAAATATATTATTAATTAGAAACTTCTAAATAGCTTTTAAATTATTTTTCGCTAGCGCTTTAGCTTCTAGCTAACTAAACGCGTAGTCTTAAGTAACTATTAGGTACTTATAGCTATTTAGTCTTAGTAGTATATATATAATATTAATTATAATCTATTTAAAGAGAATAGAAAGTAGTTCTATAGGCTATAAAGCTTCTTATACTATTACTAATATATATAATTAGTATTTAGAATAAGATTAAACGTACTTCTTAACTTATTTATATTACCCTTTTTAGTAATAGCGCGTCTAAACTTTACGCTATATACCTTCTTTACCTTTATACCCTAAGTTATTATATAGTTCTCTAATAATCTTTTATTACTATCTAAGGTTATCTATAACTTAGCGTAAGAGCCTTTCTTTACTTAGTAGTATAAAGAGATATCGCTCTTTAATAGTTATTTATAACGCCTTATATTTAAACTTATATAATTCTAACTTATTAAGGTTCTCTAGGCGTTTTCTAAAAAGGATTTATACTATAAGTTACTAAGATTCTTCTAAATAGCTATTATCTAATAGCTTAGTACTAAAGAAAAGGTTTACTAGATAGTAGCTATATAGAAGCGCTAAGGTTATCTTATAGATCTCCTCTAAAATAAGCTAAGTAGTATTTAGGTGTATATTAATAAAGTCTTTAACGTCCTCTTCTAGTTCTTTTAGTAGTTTCTATCTCTTTAGCTTAGGCCTACGCGAAAGAGCGTTAGCTACTATATTCTTCTTTTCTAGTATATAAATAATATTAAAATCCTAGAGGTTTAAAAGAGCGAGCTATTTTATAATAAGTACTTTTAGTAGGTCTATTACGCTGCGCTAAAGCTATACTATAAGTATCTTAGTATCTATTTCTACTATAAATCTTACTCTATATAAGTAGAAGCAAAACTTCTTTAGCGTTAATAGTAACGCTTTATACTTATATTTACCTAAGTCTTAATTTTTTTTTAATATTAACTAGACTTTACTTTTATATCTAATTAGATATTAGCGCCTAAGCGTATTAAGCTATATAAAGATAGCGCCCTATCTTTTCTTTAATCTATCTACTACTATAAATATTGCTTAGAAAGGTTCGCTATAGTTAATTAAAATAAGTGTAGGCGCTATATATAGACTCTCCTTAAGAGAAGCTATAGCTAAATACTACTTAGATTCCTAATAGAAAGAGGTATTCTTTCTAAGTAGAAGAAATAATAGTTCTGCGACTATAGCAAAGCTAATAATCTAGATTCTATAATAAACGTAGACTTTAATAAATATTATATATCTTTCTAGTTTATTAGTTTTAGCTAGGTAAGGATCTTCTTAACCTTTTTTATATCTAAGTGCCTACTATTTTAATTAATTCTATACCTAATAATAATTATTAAAGTATAGTAGAAATTAGATTTATACTCTAATATAGTTACTCTAGCCTTCTCTATATCTATAAGAACCTAATCTATATTTAAGAGGTATTTAGCGATATATTAGTAAATACCTAGCTTAATTTCTTTCTTATTATATATTATCTTAGGTCTCTTAACGTAAATATTATCTAGGTAAGGTATATAGTAGTTTAAGATATAATCCTAGTAAATTTTAGTTATTACGCGCATAAACTCTATAATCGAATTAGTAGTACCTATTAGTAAAGTATACTACTAAATAAGTCTAAGTAGTATTAAGAAAGCTATAATATCTCTTAAGTTCTTATAAAGCTCTACTTAGTCGTATCCTAAGAAGAAATCTATAAGTAATATAATAGTATAGCTAGTAAACTCTTCTAAGAACTTATTAGAGTTAGGCGGTAGATTAGTATCTTAGATTATTATACTATTAATCTTCTAGGCGTATTAATTAGCTAATAGCTCTTATTTTTCTTTACTACTAGAAACTAAGAGTTATAATACTAGCTCTTATAAAGCTCTAGCGTACCCTTATTAATCTAGTTCTAAATTATCTTAATAACTACTTTCTAAAGCTTTCTTAGAATAGGAAACTAGTCCGCTTACTACGCCTTATATAGAATAGTATTAATAATAACTAGTAGGATTACTTCTTAGCTAACTCTTTCTAATTCTCTAAAGTCTTAGGCGAGAGCTAACTCTCTTCTATAGAGTAGTTCTTCTAATATCTCTCTTTTCCTTAGCTAGAGATCTAGTAATATCTTTATTTCCGCTAGCTATTTTAAGGTAATCTAAGTACCTTTTAGGAATAAAGTATACTAAAGTTTAAAGTATTAGCTAAAAGGCGCTTTATTACTATTATAATTTAGGATTTACTTCGCTTTAGCTCTTTTCTTCTAATCTAATTACTCTTTAATCTCTCTTAGAGTTTAGCCTAAGTTATTAATAGGCTCTATCTTCTACCCTTTATATTTATATATACTATTTACTTTAAGCGCTAATTTATCCTTCTAATTACTTTTTAGGCTAGTTAGAAGTATTAATATTACTTCTACTATAAAGCCTTCTTCCTACCTTTATATAAGAATATAGAGCTAGACCGCTACGCTAATATAGCCTAAAAAGGGAAGGATAACTAAGTAGTAGTCCTTAGTCTAGCTTAGTATATATAGTAGAGATAGTAAGGGCTAGCTACTAGGCGCTATTAGACTAGACCTAGTCTAGTCTATTAGTCTAGTAAGCACTAGTCCTTACACTATCCCCTTCTTTAAAGAAGAATAATCTAGTCCTCTAGATAGAGTAATAAACTATAAATCTCTAAGTTATATATACTAGCCTTAAGTAGTAACGTCTAGTTACTATCTAAGCCTAATAGTCTCTTTAAGTCTTTATAAGTCTCTATAAGTCCTTTAGGTAGATTACGCACTAAACCTAATATAGTCTAATATAATCTAATAAAGTCTCTAAATAGGCTATAAATAACTAGATTACTTTACTATACCTATCGAGGAGATATAAGGCTATTGCGTAGGCGAAGGCTATTACGTAGTAGACCTCTCTAAGCATAATAAAGAGCTCGGCTTTCTAAATTCAAAACTTATAAGAATCGAATCTAGGGTTACTTAGTTATTATGTAAGAATATAGAGCTAGACCGCTACGCTAATATAGCCTAAAAAGGGAAGAATAACTAAGTAGTAGTCCTTAGTCTAGCTTAGTATATATAGTAGAGATAGTAAGAGCTAGCTACTAGGCGCTATTAGACTAGACCTAGTCTAGTCTATTAGTCTAGTAAGCACTAGTCCTTACACTTTAAGTATCTCTTAGCTAGTCTTTCTATACTAACTTTATATCTCTTTCTTTATACTTATATTTCTTTATTAGCTTTATAACTTCTAAGAGAATCTCTTTTAATAGCTTCTTAGTAAAGTTATTTAATAATATAAATAGTCTATCTTTATCCCTTACTATAATACACCTATTCGGCCCCTTTCCTAAGAAGCTTAATCCCTAAATAAAATACCTATTTTCTATAAGTATTAGTCTCTTATCTAGTTAAACTTTCTTTAGTTACTTTATTACTAGTCGCATCCCTTATAGGTCTTTAGTTCGGCTTTCTTACTCTATCTATATCCTAATTAAGTTTACTCCTTCTTATAATCTATTCTTAGCTAGCTATTCTATCTTATAATAAGAGAGTATTACGCTAGCGATTATACTCTCTAGAAGTTTTCTAACGTAGATTCCGTATATACTTTTAGCGTATAAATCTAATTACTTCTTATATATATAAATCTTATATTAAACTCTCTATCTTCGCTAAAGATATAGTAGTAAGTAAGCCTATTAGTTATATACTTAAGCCTTACGCGAGCGTTAGTTAGAAAAGGATTACTTAATATAATAGAGTTTATATAACTCTTTACTATAAAGAAATTAGTCTAAACTTTAATCCGCCTAATATATATAGGTATACTCTATATAATACCCGCAAAACTTTATATAGTACTATTAGTAGATACTATACGCGCTAATAGTATACTTTTTAGTAGAGAGGTAATTAGAAGACTTACTTTCTTTACTATTACTTTCTTTATTATATTAAGTTCTACTCTAGAATCTAATAAAGAGAGAAAAGTATTACTCTAAATATTAATTAGAACTTTAGAGTAGTCTCTTTATAAGTATTTAATACTAGCTAATTAGTTATATTCTTGCTAATTATTATTTATATTACCTTCTACTAGGCCTACTTTATAGTCTTCTTCTAGGATAATATTTTACTATATATAACTAATTTAAGCGTCCGTCTAATACTTAGCGTTAATGCAGTAGTATTACGTAACTTTCCTAGCTAAGGCCTCTACTAGCATATAGTCTAGTAGCTATTCTAATAATAGTAAATTAACTTAGATTTTAGGTCTAAGATTCTTTTCTAAGTTATCTTTATCCTTACTTACTAATACCTAAGCTACTAAGTTAACTTTAATCTTCTTAAACTCCTCTATAGTATATTCTATCTAAAAAAGCTTCTTATAGACTTCTAGTATATTTCCTAGAACTATTTTAAGTAGTAGCTTAACTTTAGTATTTAAGATCTACTAAATAACCTTCTAAGCGTCTAGGGCTAGCTTTTCTACTATATAGTACTTTTTCGCCTATCTTTCTCTAGACTCTAGGTAAGTATCCTTTAGAATTTTATTTAGCTTAGAATCTCTTAGAGTATTAAGTATATCTATATTTACTAGTTCTAGCGTATCTATAAATTATATAGTATAATCTTTACTTAGACTTTAGTTTATAAAGTAATTATTATTCTAGTTCTTATACCCCCTAAGGTATAGAATATATTTACTACTAGACTTCTTAAGAATAGTTTTCTATAAGGACAGAACCCTCTTCCTTACGCACTAGTCCTATATAGGCTTAGCGTATAGACTAGTTCTAATTAGGCCTAGTATATACGCTAGCTACTATAGGCTTAGACTCTCCTTCTCTTACTATATAGAGTAGACTCTCTCCCTTCTTAGAGAGGTTGTCTACTATTGTCTCTACTTCTAAATCCAAGAGTTATCTAACTAGTCTACCCTTCTATACCCGATGTCTGCCTTATATTTTCTAAGTATTCTTCTAAATCTTTTCTAAGTTATAGCTAGCTAAAGGTTTCTTACTTAGATTACTTCGCGTAATAGTAGCTAATACTACTATACTATAGTTATACTAGTTAGCTCTATATAGTGTAAAACTCTTTTCTAAGTTAAATTCGCTAAGAATAGTAGAAAGATTCTAGAATTAGTTATAGTCTTTAGATAGAATTACTCTAGTATTATTAGAGATAACTTAGATAGAAATCGCGTTATTCTTAATAGGTCTAGCTTCCCGAACCTTGCTTAGAAAAGGTAGAGTAAACGTAAGTAGGTTAATATTCTACTTAATCTAGCGTCGTTTAATCTTAGAAGCTATTAAATTCTTCTATAAGTAGGGCTCTAAGTTTATAACTCTTTCTTATAGGTAATCTAAAGTGCCCTAGTTAAGAACTAATTAGTTATTAAGATAGTACTAACCCTTATTAATATAGGCTTAGAGAGTTAGGTAATTCTTTTTTTAATAGTTTATCTTATTATAAACCTAGTAGAGAAGTCCTACCTCTAATCTTTACCTATATTAGTTGCTTTAGTTACTATAATCTATTCTTTTTTAATAGTTCTAGGAGTTATTACTATAGTTTTAATAGCTATTCTAGTCCTAGGTTAGCTATATATAACTCTACTAATATTAGCGCTATAGTTACTAACTACTATTTAGACTACTATACTAGTAGCTTTAGTTATAAACTATACTACTAGCTTAAGATATATAGCTACGTAATACTACTATACGCTTATTAGTTTACTTATTAACCTCTCTCTAAATAATCTAATTAGTTATTAACTCTACTTCTTAAGATATCTATTAAAAGTTCTAAGGTTCTAACTTTAGCTAAGTCTTATTTAGCTTAAGCTAAAGTATCTTATCTACTAAGCTATTAACTTTATTCTTAGTTAGCGTTAATTTAGGCGGAAGTTATTTTTAAGTAGGCTTTAGAGCGTAATTCTTAAGAGAAATACTTAATATTTAAGGCTTAAAGACTATTATCTATTAAGGAGCTAGTTATTACTTATAAGCTACTTTCTAAGACGCTTTTACTATAGCTAGGTTAAATTCTACCTCTAGAGTAAACTCTTTTACTACTTCCTTTAGGTTAAGTATTTTAGTATCTTCTTCTATCTCTAATTACTTTAAAAGGTAGTTAGAGATTTTTTTATAGTTAAAAGATAAGGGCTTATTTATATAAAGCTAGAACCTTTCTAAAACCTTTATTACCTATCTAAGTAGAAGTTCTTTTATAAGATAGAATCCTCTTCTACTTTCTTTAATTATAGTAGCTTTAATATAGCGCCTACTTTAGATATAGAACTCTTATAGATACTCTATAGTACTAAGCTCTATTTAGGCCTAATACTTCTTAAGCTAGTGCTTAAAGTACTCTATCTTAACTTTCTATTAGTACCTATTATTAGTACGAAACTATTTCTTAAGTACCTTTTAGAGGTCTTTTTAGCTTCTTATTTATTAGGCTTCTTTAAACTCTTTTATTAACTAGATAATCTTCTTCTATTTATAGCTATAGTGCGCTAAAAGCCTCTTAAGTATATTTTAAAGTATAAACTTATAGTAATAGGCTATCTCTTTATAGCGCTCTATAAATAGAGTAATATTATTACTATTAAATATTAGAATACTATTAGCTAGGTAAGGCGGTAGCTATAAAGTATATACTAGTATAGCGCTTCTACTCGCTATACCTACTATTATTTAAAGGACTTTTACTATATCTAACTTATATCGCTCCTACACTATTAAAGGCTAGTATAATTTGCTAGGTATTAGAACTTATTATAATACTAAGAACTCTAGTAGATAGATAATTAAAAGTACTCCTACTATTTAGATATTATCGTCTAGTATATTTATAGCTATTTTCTTATCTTTCTAAGGCGTTATTAGTAGTAGTATCTCTAGACTAAAGGAAAGAAACTCTACTATATCTAACTATCTTTTAGATAGGTCTAGTATTACCTATCTTCTAATCTTCTTACTTAACTCTTTACTACTACTCTAACTATTACTTATACGCGTAAAGATGCGTACTAAGCTTATATAAAGATTAGCGTAATAATTATATAAGTTATAATAATTAATATTACTATTATTATACTAAGTACTATTTAGTAGCGTTTCTTTCTTAAGAGTGAAATTTTAAGCTCTTTTATCTAGTTGCTTACTAACTTCTTTTTAGAAACCTTAAAACTCTCTAGTTCCTTCTAATAGTTTATAATATTTACTACTCTACTATTATTATCTAATAGAGTACCTCTCTAACTACTTATTATAGTTCTCTAATTTACTTTTAGCTATACTTTAGTAATTATACGCCTAAATTTAGCTCTCGCGCTTATATAAGCCCTATTTAGCCGCCTTTTTATTCTCTACTACTTTTTCTATATTATTTAGAGGTTTCCTATATACCCCCGCGTTCTAATGTTCTATTATCTTACCTCTTTCTAAGTTACTATTCTAGGCTATTCTACGCTTTATAGTATTCTAATTCTTATTATCTAATTACCTTTTAGATTCTTTATAACTCTTTTACTCTAATCGCTTCTTTCTTCTAAGCCTTACTTACTTAGCTTAGATATCTATATTATAAAACTCTTTTAGCTCTTCTTAGTCTACTCCTATATTCTTATATTCTTTCTATTCTTAAACTTTCTAGATATTACTATTACAAAAGCTTATTATAATATATAATAGTAGCGCTTAGCTCTTCTAAGGGTAAGCTAAGAGTTTAAGTTATAAATTAGTTACTATATATAGTAGAGCGAATACCTATAGAAACGTATACTTAATATAAGATATTAGAAATTATATTAAGTAGTATATATATGTTATTTATCTCTAAGTAATATTTATCGCGCCCTAGTATCTCTATGTCCGAGCGTCCTTCGGCTTCTATTATCTCTATTTCCTCTACTATAATACCTAGCTTAATTTCTTCCTTATTATACGTTATCTTAGGTCCTTTAACGTAAACGTTATCTAGATAAGGTATATAGTAGTTTAGAATATAATCTTAGTAGATTTTAGTTATTACGTGCACGAACTCTATAATTAAATTAGTAGTACCTATTAGTAAAGTATACTACTAAATAAGTCTAAGTAGTATTAAGAAAGCTATAATATCTCTTAAGTTCTTATAAAGCTCTACTTAGTTATATTCTAAGAAGAAATCTATAAGCGATATAATAGTATAGCTAGTAAACTCTTCTAAGAACTTATTAGAGTTAGGCGGTAGATTAGCGTCTTAAATTATTATACTATTAATCTTCTAAGCGTTATTAATTAGCTAATAGCTCTTATTCTTTCTTACTACTAGAAACTAAAAGTTATAATACTAGCTCTTATAAAGCTCTAGCGTGCCTCTATTAATCTAGTCTTAGATTATTTTAATAACTACTTTCTAAAGCTTTCTTAGAATAGGAAACTAGTCTACTTACTACGCCTTATATAAGATAGTATTAATAATAACTAGCAGGATTACTTCTTAGCTAACTCTTTCTAATTCTCTAAAGTCTTAGATAAGGGCTAACTCTCTTCTATAGAGTAGTTCCTCTAATATCTCTCTTTCCCTTAGCTAGAGATCTAGTAATATCTTTATTTCTACTAGCTGTTTTAGAGTAATCTAAGTACCTCTTAGAAATAAAGTATACTAGAGTTTAAAGTATTAGCTAAAAGGCGCTCTATTACTATTATAATTTAGAATCTACTTCGCCTTAGCTCTTTCTTTCTAATCTAATTACTCTTTAACCTCTCTTAGAGTTTAGCCTAAGTTATTAATAGACTTTATCTTCTACTCTTTATATTATATATATACTATTTACCTTAAGCGCTAATTTATTCTTCTAATTACTTTAGGCTAGTTAGAAGTATTAATATTACTTTTACTATAAGGCCTTCTTCTTATCTTTAAGTATTTCTTAGCTAGTCCTCTTATACTAACTCTATATCTCTTTCTTTGTACTTATATTTCTTTATTAGCTTTATAACTTCTAAGAGAATCTTTTCTAATAGCTTCTTAGTAAAGTTATTTAATAATATAAATAGTTTATCTTTATCCCTTACTATAATATACCTATTTGGCCCCTTTCTTAAAAAGCTTAATCTCTAAATAAAATACTTATTTTCTATAGGTATTAGTCTCTTATCTAGCTAAATCTTTCTTAGCTACTCTATTACTAGTCGCATCTCTTATAAGTCTTTAATTAGACTTTCTTACTCTATCTATATCCTAACTAAGTTTACTCCTCTATATAATCTATTCTTAGCTAGCTATTCTATCTTATAATAAGAGAGTATTACGCTAGTAATTATACTCTCTAGGAGTTTTCTAACGTAGGTCCCGTATATACTCCTAGCGTATAAATCTAATTACTTCTTATATATATAAATTTTATATTAAACTCTCTATCTTTACTAAAGATATAGTAGTAAGTAAGCCTATTAGTTATATACTTAAGCCTCGCGCGAGCGTTAGTTAGAAAAGGATTACCTAATATAATAGGGTTTATATAACTCTCTACTATAAAGAAATTAGTCTAAACTTTAATCTACCTAATACGTATAGATATACTCTATATAATACCCGTAAAGCTTTATATAGTACTATTAGTAGATACTATACGCGCTAATAGTATACTTTTTAGTAGAGAGGTAATTAGAAGACTTATTTTCTCTACTATTACTTTCTTTATTATATTAAGTTCTACTCTAGAATCTAATAAAGAGAGGAAAGTATTACCCTAAATATTAATTAGAACTTTAGAGTAGTCTCTTTATAGGTATTTAATACTAGCTAATTAGTTATATTTTCGCTAATTATTAATTATATTACCTTCTACTAAGCTTACTTTATAGTCTTCTTCTAGGATAATATTTTTACTATATAAACTAATTTAAGCGTCTGTCTAATACTTAGCGTTAATATAGTAGTATTATATAACCTTTCTAGCTAAGACCTCTACTAGTATATAGTCTAGTAGCTATCCTAATAATAGTAAATTAACTTAGATTCTAGGCCTAAGATCCTCTTCTAAGTTATTATAAGAATAGAACCCTCTTCCTTACGCACTAGTTCTATATAGGCTTAGCGTATAGACTAGTTCTAATTAGGCCTAGTATATACGCTAGCTACTATAGGCTTAGACTCTCCTTCTCTTACTATATAGAGTAGACTCTCTCCCTTCTTAGAGGTTATCTACTATTATCTCTACTTCTAAATCTAAGAGTTATCTAACTAGTCTACCCTTCTATACCTAATGTCTACCTTATATAATAGTAGACCTTATAGCTAAATTAGCTTACCTATAGGCTTTTAGCCTAAATAAAAGCGCGTAGTTCTTACGCGCTCTTAGTTATTATATAGATTACGCTCTAGTTACCTCTTACTACTTTACTAAGTTAAGCGCTATTCGCATAAGAAAGAAGCCTAAAATTCTAAATTCTAGCGATAGATTTTACTCTTTTAGTAGCTAAAAGGTTAACTCTTCTAAAAAGAGGGCAGATTTTAGCTAGTAGTATTTAATTTAGACCCTATCTAGGAGGATAGCTAACTACTATGTAATAGCCTTTAACTACGTAATAGCCTAAGGATATAGCTTTTTACTACCCCCCGCTATAGCGCGCTAGCGTTACGCGAATTTAGATTAAACGCCCTAGAGAGATAGACTTTCTAGAAAAAACTACTAGATATTTAGCGTATACCGCCTACCTTTAGTAATTAGGCTAAATACTATCTACTCTAGGTGCTTATTCTCTAGCTTAGAGGCTTATACTCTACCTTAGAATAGTAAATACTCTTATATACTTACTATAAATCGCACCTAGTTTAGGCTACTTCTTACCTTTATATAGATTACCCTCTCTAATCTTCTTTAATAAACGTAATATATCGCGTAAAGTTAATAAAGATCCTCTTAACCTTTAGTCTACTAAGATATTAGCTAGAATTCTTAATAAGGCACTCTCTAAGTCTACTAAAGAACCTCTACCTTCTTCTATAACTACCTCCCCTACTATAAGGATAGATAAGCCTACTTCCTACCTTAGCCCTAAATTTTATAAATATAAGCATAATACTTAGTTAGCGTCTAAGGTACCTCTCTAGCTAGTATTATAGTTAGAAGTAGACTCTAAAGAATCTAAGCCTAATACCTTATATAAAAAAGATTAGTTATTTACTTTCTCTAATACTACTAACGAACTATCTAGTTTAAAAGGTAAGCTACGTATAGTAGAACTACGCGAATAGAGCCTAGAGAACTACTAGTTATTATAGATAAATAAGTTTACTATAGAGGACCTCTTAGCTTATCTATTCTAATAGAATAAAGAGCTATATACTGCTCTATTCTAGCTACTTTATAAAAAAGATAACTAGATAGTCCTAACTCTAGAAACCTTAGGCTTAGATAAATTAACGCTATAATTATCTACCTTACGCACTCTAGCTAACTAGCTATACTATAATCTAATTTAGGTATAGAAAAAAGGATATAATAACGCCTAGAACTTTAGAGAAGCTCTTAGTATAGCTCGCGAGTAAGTAGACAACTATACTAAAGACCTAAACTACTAAGTAGAATTAGCTTAATAGTAGAAGAGTTTCTATACTCTTCTACTAGCTAAGTATTAAGCTCTTATAAATAAAGCTAATATAGAACTAAAAGACTACCTTTTAGATAGTTCTCTACCTTTTAGCTAACTACCTATAGCTGCTCCCTCTAAACGATTAATAGGCCTATTTATACTTACGCGTATCTTAGACCGCGAAGTACTTTATAATAAGACTATACTAAACGAGTTTAGTATATAGTTATACTACTAGAGCCCTTTAAAGATACTTAATAATAAGTTCTATTTTAGTAAATAGGGACTTATTCTAATCTCTACTCTACTATAGTAATAGTCCTAAGCTATAAAGTTACTTTCTATATACGCTAAAAGTAATAATAATAACGTAGCACGGCTTAAAGTATTTAAATTAGAATCTAATAAGCTATACTACTTTATAATATAGCTACTTACGTTCTAGCGTTTAAAAGGTAAGCACTTTTAGTACCTAGAATTATAAGTAAATAGTCTCTTCTCTCTTATTAATAGCTTAGCCGTAATAATCTTAACTAATAGAATAAACGAATTTAGCTATAGATATAAATTAGATATTAAGTATAGTTACTTTCTAGAACGTTTTTAGAAATTCTAATCTATAAGTTATAGTAAATAAGGCTATTTATAACCTAACCTATCCCTACTTTCCTAACCCTATATATAAAATAGAAAGAGAGGCCTAAAGCTACTTCTATATAGAATTTAAAGCCTTAGCTTTATAGCTCTACCTTAGCTATATAATCTAAGCTTATAAGCTCTATAGTAAGCTTCTTATATATCTTTATAATAAGATAGCGTTCGCTTTATCTGCTATAAGAGATAGTTTAGGCTACTATAGTCTACTTAACGCTATCTTAGACTTAGTAGCTTAATTAGACTTTATAGACTTTCTAAAGTTTTTAGCTAAATAATAGAACTACTCTCGCCCTTAGATAACTCTATATCGCTCTTAGAAACTAGCGGAAGAAAGCTATAAACCTAAAGGTATAGAACGCCTAAGAGAAATAGTATATACGCTAAAAAGCGCTCTATAGAACCTACTAATAGCTAAAATACTTATATATTATATCTATAGTAAGCCTAGATATTTTATATAAGAATATCTAGAGTAAAAAAGTCCTTAAAGTCTAGGCTCTTAGAGAATAACTAGTATATAACTATATACCTAGACGAATCTAGGTTAGATTATAATAATATTAAGAGTTAGGCTATTATAGTACTAACTTATTAGAGGAAGAGTAACCTTAGAGACTAGGCTACCCTCTAAGGTCTCTACCTAGCCTTAGAAGAAAGCTCTAGTAAACTTCTTTACTAGACTTACTCTATATAACGCTAGGACCTTTCTTAGAAATATCTCTGCTTAGATAAAGGTAGCACCTATATAGAAGAATCTTTTATAATTCGTATTTTACTCTTTTATTAGACCTTAGAATAACGTTCCTTATATATATTATATATTAGTAGATAATAGAGCTAACTCTAATTTCGTCTCCTAATACTTCCTATAATAGGTTTAAATAATAAAGTCTATTAATCTATCTATACTAGTTACGTATAAAGGATATAAAGGAGTACTAGTCGAAACTATTATAGAATATGTTAAGTTCTATCTTAGATTAGACGATTATCTAGAGCGTATAGTAGCCTATATAGTTAATATATATAGCTCTTTTAACCTAGTCCTAGGCTTTTAATAAAGGTAACTCTACTAGCTAACCTTAGACTATTATAATAAGAGAATTAAATTTCCTAATAAACTACTACTAAAGTTACTACTAGCTTACTAGATCTACTCTAACTATTATCTATCTTAATAGTATAGTAGAGCCTAAGACCCCCGCTAAACCTACTATAGAAAGTGATAACCTTAAGCCTCCTCTAATACTCCTAGACTTACTAAAAGTAAAGAAAGTATCCTAGAGAGTTATTAAGGTTATAGTAAAACGCTAAGACTATACTCTTTATATAATTTTACTTTAACCTCTAGAGGAACTAGGCCGCCCTAGAGTTAAATAAGTAGTAGTAGATAAAGATTTTAAAAAGTTTATAACTAGGATTCTAAAAACTACTCTTAAAGAAATTCTTATACTCTAGCTATTCTAGGAATACTCTAGCTATATTTCTATATTTAATAAAGCTACTATAGGAAAGCTCCCTAAATATTCTAAATTTAACTATAATATAGAGCTAAAACTAGACGCTAAAATTTCGAATTACTAGCCTAGGCTATTCTTAGGCTAGTAGCTAGAGGCTATTAGACTCTATATTAAAGATATAAAAAATAAAGGCTTTATTAAACGCTATAACTCTTTAGCCTATAACTTACTACTTATTATTACTAAACTAGAAGGCGGCTTACGCGTATACGTAGATTACTAGGACTTAAATAAGGCTATAGTTAAAGACTAATACCTTATTCCCTTTTTTTAGGAAACTCTAGCTAAGCTAAATAAGGCTACTATCTTCTTAAAGTTTAATATTATATACGCTTTCTATAGAATTTGTATAAAACTAGGGTCTAAATAGCTTATAGCTTTTACTACCCGCTATAGTACGTATTAGTATAAAGTTATACTATTTAGCCTCTATAATACACCCGCTTTCTTTTAGCGTATAATTAATAGTACTCTATTTAAGTATCTAGATTAGTTCTATACTACTTACCTTAATAATGTTCTAGTCTACTCTAAATCTAAATTAGTCTACGTTTCCTACGTTAAGAAAGTTTTATCTTAGCTTAAAGACTAAGGTTTCTATATTAACCCCTATAAGTCTAAATTTTACTATATAAAGGTAAAGTTCTTAGGTATAATTATAATAGATAAGAGAATTAAAATAGATCTAGATAAGGTGTTAGCTATCTATAAATAGGATAAACTAAACTTTATAAAAGGATTACTAGCGTTCCTTAGCTATACTAGATTCTATTAACGATTTATTAAGGGCTACTCTGCTATAGCCCTTCTCCTTACAAAGTAGATCTGCGTAAAAGTTATTTCTAATAAAAATAGCTAAGGTAAAGCCTATATAACGTATAAGCCGCTAAAATAGAACTCTAACTATAATATAGTGTTCTAAGTATTAAAAAATGCTTTTTACTAAAATATTATACTATAGCACTTTAATCTAGAGAAGCCTATCTTAATTTTTATAGATTTCTTAGAATAGGTATGCGGTAGAGTAATAAAATAACTAAACGTATAAAGTATTCTATAATCTATCGCCTTCTTCTTAAAGAAGCACTCTACTATAGAATATAACTATAATATTTATAACCTTAAACTTATAGGTATTATTTAGGTATTTAAGAAATAGGAACTAGAGCTTATAGGCTCTAGCTACTAGGTTAGCGTTATTATAGACTATAAGAACCTAAAGTACTTTATAAGTTTAAAATTACTTACGCGCTAATAAGCCTACTAGTCTATTTTTCTATCTTAATTTAATTTTAAGATCTTATACGCCCTAAGGGAATAAAATAGAGAAGTAGACGCCCTTAGTAGGCGCTTATAAGATGAGCCTATAGATCTCTTAGACCCCTAGTTCGCGGATATAAAGATTATCTTTAGTTCTAAAGTCCTCTCTTTAGGTATATAACTAGCGATTTAAATAGCACTTTATATACTATTTACGTCTTTAGACTCTTAGCCTAATAAAATTTAGCCTAAATAGCGGCGTCTCTATAGATTTCTCTTTAGATTAGTACGTAATCTAGACTCTTTAGCACTATTAGAGCTAGATTCTAATCTACCTAATAGTAAACTAGATCTAACGTTACCTCTCTATAAATAAGACCTTAGACCTATAGAAGAACTACTTATAATAGTCTACTAAAACGACTCTATAGCTATTAAAGCGTTTATAGCTATTAACGCTAGCGACTCTAAGCTTTCTAAGTAGTTCTATAAGAATAGATACTACGTAAGTATAGTAGACTTTACGTCTTTAGGTAAAGGAGATAACTAGTATTTATTTATAGATTATACGCGGCTATATGTCTCTAACGACGCCTGTTTATATTAAAGAATCTTTAACCTATACTATAATTATAAGATTGTAGGCTATAAGGGCCCCCGCGTAACGCTATATCTAATATATAAGCGCTACTACTAGCTTAGAATACTATAATCTATTATAACGTACTATAAAGCTTATATAGTATATAAGCGTACTAAGTCCCTTAGAATAGTAAATATAGATACCTATAGCTACTACTAATTCTATACTTCTAATAGAGTAACCTAATAGTAGACTATATCTAGAACCTTCTCTTATCTTAGTACGAAAACCGCGAATATAGAAATATTCTAGTAGTAGTTAACTACTTTACTAAACGTCGCTACTTCTATCTAATATAAGGTTAGATAGTAGTAGAAATAGCTAGTTATTTTATAGATATCTTTTAGTACTATAGTCTACTTATTAGTATTATGTTAGACCGCGGCTCTAATTTTATTGCCTCTTTTTAGAAGTAACTCTATAAGAGGCTCTATATTAAAAGAAAGTTATTAACTATATACTACCTAGAAACTAATAGCTAAATAGAACGTATAAACTAATTTCTTAAAACGTTCCTACGCTAGTTCGTTAACTACGCATAAGATAACTAGGTAGCTTAGCTTTCTATCGCTAAATTCTAAGTAAATAATACTATTAATTTAAGTATAGAAATAACCCTATTTTTTGCTAACTTAGGTTATTACCTCTAAAGTAGTATTTACCTTTAGAAGAATATTAAAATAGACTTACTATAACTTATTAGAGACTAAATTATCTAGGCTAATAAAATAATAAACTCTAATATAGACTTTATCGCCTACCTAAAAGAATAGCTGCGCTAGGCATAATAGAAGTAATCTATATAAGTAAATACCTCTCGCTACGCTATACCTCTATACTAAATAGGCGATAAAGTCTAGGTATCTATAGTTAATTAGAGTACCCCTAGCGGGACAAAGAAGCTTAACTACTAATAGGTAGGACTATATACTATTACCCGCACTATATATAATAGACGAGTATATAAATTAGAACTACTTAACGCTATAGTATTAGCTAAAGTATTCCTCGTCTTCTACCTATATCTACTTAGACCCGCTAATAATAAAGGACTTCTAGATTAAGTACTACTTATACTAGTAGAAGTTTAAATTATAGATAAGAAAGAGGATAGCTATACTAAATAGCTAGTTAACGAGTTTATTAACGTATAACTAGATACTAAAGAACGCGTAAAGAATCGCTAGTAATATAAGATTAAATAGATAGATTACTTAAAAGTAGAGTAGTATAACGCTAAGAACTATTTAGACTACTATAACGCTTTTCTATTCTACTAGTACTATCTAGAGAAACCTCGCCCGCTAGGCCTAGCTATACCCGCTAACTAGTAACTACTCTCTAAAGATTATAATTAATCTCTTAATAACTTCCTCTCTAGTAATAATTTAGCGTAAAACCTTATAGTTATATATAGCGTAACTATAAAAAGTACCTTAGAGACGCTTAGAAGCTATCTAAATATATACTACTAAGCCTAGCACGCTATAGGCTCCCTATATCTATAAGCCTAGGCCTATAAGCTACCTTTACGCTTATAAGCCTACGCTTACGCCTATAAGCTACGCCTATAAGCCTACGCCTATAAGCCTACGCCTATAAGCCTAATAATAAGCTATAATCTTAATATATTTTAACTATAGGCACTTAGTAGTTATGCTACTACTAGGTCTATATAGTATATAGAAACGTAAGGTGCTCGAACGTTATAGGTTAAGAGATCCCTAGCTAGAAATAGCGTTAGAAACCTACGTTTTATATAGTAAATTACGTAGATATACGTAGCTCTATATAAACCTAAATACTAGATTTAATAAGATAGCTACTATAGGGGATTCTAGAAGCTATATCTAACTTTTAAGAGCTTCTAGATAGTTTTTTATTATAGTCTTTACTATTTCTTTAGTTTTAGTTACTTCCTTTTACTATTACTAGCCTTAGGGATAAGGCTAAGTTCTTTTTTTTAGAGGGGCACGTATAAGGACAGAACTTTCTTTCTTACGCACTAGTTCTATATAGGCTTAGCGTATAGACTAGTTCTAATTAGGCCTAGTATATACGCTAGCTACTATAGGCTTAGACTCTCCTTCTCTTACTATATAGAGTAGACTCTCTCCCTTCTTAGAGAGGTTGTCTACTATTATCTCTACTTCTAAATCTAAGAGTTATCTAACTAGTCTACTCTTCTATACCTAATATCTACCTTATAGTTATCTTTATCTTTACTTACTAGTACCTAAGCTACTAAATTAACTTTAATCTTCTTAAACTTCTCTATAGTATATCCTATCTAAAAAGCTTCTTATAGACTTTTAGTATATTTTCTAGGACTATTTTAAGTAATAGCTTAACTTTAGTATCTAGAATCTACTAAATAACTTTCTAAGCGTCTAGGGCTAGCTTTTCTACTATATAGTGCTTTTTCGCCTATCTTTCTCTAGGCTCTAAGTAAGTATCCTTTAGAGTTTTATTTAGCTTAGAATCTCTTAGAGTATTAAGTATATTTATATTTACTAGTCCTAGCGTGTCTATAAATTATATAGTATAATCCTTACTTAGACTTTAGTCTATAAAGTAATTATTATTCTAGTTTTTATACTCTCTAAGGTGTAGAATATATTTACTACTAAGCTTCTTAAGAATAGTTTTCTAAGTATTCTTCTAAATCTTTCCTAGGTTATAGCTAGCTAGAGGTTTTTTACTTAGATTACTTTATATAATAGTAGCTAATACTACTATACTATAGTTATACTAGTTAGCTCTATATAGTATAAAACTCTTTTCTAAGTTAGATTTACTAAGAATAGTAGAAAGGTTCTAGAATTAGTTATAGTCTTTAGATAGGATTACTCTAGTGTTATTAGAGATAACTTAGATAGAAATTATATTATTCTTAATAAGTCTAGCTTCTTAAACCTCGCTTAGAAAAAGTAGAGTAAATATAAGTAGGTTATATCCTACTTAATCTATCGTCGTTTAATCTTAGAAGCTATTAAATCCTTCTATAAGTAGAGCTCTAAGTTTATAACTCTTTCTTATAGGTAATCTAAAGTACTCTAGTTAAAGACTAATTAGTTATTAAGATAGTACTAACCCTTATTAATATAGGCTTAGAGAGTTAAATAATTCTTTTTTTAATAGTTTATCTTATTATAAACCTAGTAGAGAAGTTCTACCTCTAATCTTTACCTATATTAGTTACTTTAGTTACTATAACCTATTCTTCCTTAATAGTTCTAAGAGTTATTACTATAGTTTTAATAGCTATTCTAGTCCTAGATTAGCTATATATAACTCTACTAATATTAGCGCTATAGTTACTAACTACTATTTAGGCTACTATACTAGTAGCTTTAGTTATAAACTATACTACTAGCTTAAAGTATATAGCTACGTAATACTACTATACGCTTATTAGTCTACTTATTAACCTCTTCTTAGATAACCTAATTAGTTATTAACTCTACTTCTTAAGGTATCTATTAAAAGTTCTAGGGTTCTAACTTTAGCTAAGCCTTATTTAGCTTAAGCTAAAATATCTTATCTACTAAGCTATTAACTTTATTCTTAGTTAGTGTTAATCTAGGCGGAAGTTATTTCTAAGTAGGCTTTAGGGCGTAATCCTTAAAAGGAATACTTAATATTTAAGGCTTAAAGACTATTATCTATTAAGAAGCTAGTTATTACTTATAAGCTACTTTTTAAGACGCTTTCGCTATAGCTAAGTTAAATTCTACCTCTAAGGTAAACTTCTTTACTACTTTCTTTAAGTTAAGTATCTTAGTATCTTCTTCTATCTCTAATTACTTTAAAAGGTAGTTAGAGATCTTTATAGTTAAAAGATAAAGGCTTATCTATATAAAGCTAGAACCTTTCTAAAACCTTTATTACCTATCTAAGTAGAAGTTCTTTTATAAGATAGAATCCCTTTCTACTTTCTTTAATTATAGTAGCTTTAATATAGCGCCTACTTTAGATATAAAACTCTTATAGATACTCTATAGTACTAAGCTCTATTTAGGCCTAATACTTCTTAAGCTAGTACTTAAAGTACTCTATCTTAACTTCCTATTAGTCCCTATTATTAGTATAAAACTATTTCTTAAGTGCCTTTTAGAGGTCTTTCTAGCTTTCTATTTATTAGGCTTCTTTAAACTCTTCTATTAACTAGATAATCTCTTTCTATTTATAGCTATAGTGCGCTAAAAGCCTCTTAAGTATTATTTTAAGTATAAACTTATAGTAATAGGCTATCTCTTTATAGCGCTCTATAAATAGAGTAATATTATTACTATTAAATATTAAAATACTATTAGCTAGGTAAGGCGGTAGCTATAAAGTATATACTAGTATAGCGCTTCTACTCGCTATATCTACTATTATTTAAAGGACTTTTACTATATTTAACTTATATCGCTCCTACACTATTAAAGGCTAGTATAATTTACTAGGTATTAGAACTTATTACAATACTAAGGACTCTAGTAGATAGATAATTAAGAGTACTCTTACTATTTAGATATTATTATCTAGTATATTTATAGCTACTTTCTTATCTTTCTAAGGCGTTATTAGTAGTAGTATCTCTAGACTAAAGGAAAGAAAGAAACTCTACTATATCTAACTATCTTTTAGATAGGTCTAGCGTTATCTTTCTAGTCTTTTTACTTAACTTTTTACTACTACTCTAACTATTACTTATACGCGTAAAGATACGTACTAAGCTTATATAAAAGATTAGTATAATAATTATATAAGTTATAATAATTAATATTACTATTATTATACTAAGTACTATTTAGTAGCGCTCCTTTCTTAGAAGCGTAATTTTAAGCCCTTATTAGTTACTTACTAACTTCTCTTTAGAAACCTTAAAACTCTCTAGTTTCTCTTAATAGTTTATAATATTCGCTACTCTACTATTACTATCTAATAAAGTACTCCTCTAACTACTTATTATAGTTCTCTAATTTACTTTTAGCTATACTCTAGTAATTATACGCCTAAATTTAGCTCTTACGCTTATATAAGCTATATTTAGCTACCTTCTTATTCTTTACTACTTCTTCTATATTATTTAGAGGTTTCCTATATACCCCCGCGTTCTAATATTCTATTATCTTACTTCTTTTTAAGTTACTATTCTAGGCTATTCTACGCCTTATAGCATTCTAATTCCTATTATCTAATTACCTTTTAGATTCTTTATAACTCTTTTACTCTAATCGCTTCTTTCTTCTAAGCCTTACTTACTTAGCTTAGATATCTATATTACAAAACTCTTTTAGCTCTTTCTAGTCTACTTCTATATTCTTATATTCTTTTTATTCTTAAACTTCCTAAATATTGCTATTACGAAAGCTTATTAGATAATACGTAATAGTAGCGCTTAGCTCTCTTAAGAGTAAACTAGGAGTTTAAGTTATAAATTAGTCGCTATATATAGTAGAGCGAATACCTATAGAAACGTATACTCGATATAAGTATTAGAAATTATATTAGGTAGTGTATATATATATTATATATCTCTAAGTAATATTCGTCGCGCTCTAGTATCTCTATATCTAAGCGTTCTTTAGCTTCTATTATCTCTATTTCCTCTACTATAATAATAACGCCTAGAACTTTAGAGAAGCTCTTAGTATAGCTCGCGAGTAAGTAGATAACTATACTAAAGACCTAAACTACTAAGTAGAATTAGCTTAATAGTAGAAGAGTTTCTATACTCTCCTACTAGCTAAGTATTAAGCTCTTACGAAAATAAAGCCGATATAGAACTAAAAGACTACCTTTTAGATAGTTCTCTACTCTTTAGCTAACTACTTATAGCCGCTCCCTCTAAATAATTAATAGGCCTATTTATACCTACGCGTATCTTAGACCGCGAAGTATCTTATAATAAGACTATACTAAACGAGTTTAGTATATAGTTATACTACTAGAGCCCTTTAAAGATGCTTAATAATAAGTTCTATTCTAGTAAATAGAGACTTATTCTAATCTCTACTCTACTATAGTAATAGTCTTAAGCTATAGAGTTACTTTCTATATACGCCTAAAGTAATAATAATAACATAGCACAGCCTAAGGTATTTAAATTAGAATCTAATAAGCTATACTACTTTATAATATAGCTACTTACGTTCTAGCGTTTAAAAGGTAAGCACTTTTAATACTTAGAATTATAAGTAAATAGTCTTTCTCTTATTAATAGCTTAGCCGTAATAATTTTAACTAATAGAATAAATAAATTTAGCTATAGATATAAATTAGATATTAAGTATATAGTTACCCTCTAGAACATTTTTAGAGATTCTAATCTATAAGTTATAGTAGATAAGGCTATTTATAACCTAATCTATCCCTACTTTTCTAACTTTATATATAAAATAGAAAGAGAGGCCTAGAGCTACTTTTATATAGAATTTAAAGCCTTAGCTTTATAGCTCTAACTTAGCTATATAATCTAGGCTTATAAGCTCTATAGTAAGCTTTCTATATATCTTTATAATAAGATAGCGTTCGCTTTGTCTACTATAAGAAATAGTCTAGGCTACTATAGTCTACTTAACGCTATCTTAGACCTAGTAGCTTAATTAGACTTTATAGACCTTCTAGAGTTTTTAGCTAAATAATAGAACTACTCTCGCTCTTAGATAACTCTATATTATCTTTAGAAACTAGTAGAAGAAAGCTATAAACCTAAAGATATAGGACGTCTAAGAAAAATAGTATATACGCTAAAAAATACTATAGAACCTACTAATAGCTAAAATACTTATATATTATATCTATAATAAGCCTAGATATTTTATATAAGAATATCTAGAGTTAAAAAAGTCTTTAAAGTCTAGGCTCTTAGAGAATAACTAGTATATAACTATATACTATAGTGTAGTAGATTAACACGTATTTAGCGTTAGGTAATTAGCGCTAAAGGTTAAGTATTTAAGAGTAACTTTGCGAGAGAAATAAGAGGGATATACTACCTTTAGATATAATATAGAACACCTTCTTTTAGATAACGTATAATACTATCTTTTAGTAATTTAGATACCTTCTTATTCTCTACTCTCTACTAGTTACGGGTTAGCGGCCTCTCTTCTAACTATTAAGGCTATCCCTCTACTATATCTTTAGTAACCTAACTAGAGAGATATAATAGTCTATTAGTAGAGTAGTAGAGAAAACCTCTTTATTTTACCTATTTTTAAAGAAGAAGTTAGAGAGGTAGAGGCTTATAATAAGTTTTTAGAGACCCTATTAAACTCTAAGCGCTTACTAATAAAGTTTACTAAAGTAGTAGAACTTTTAGAGAGTTTCTATAGTATTAGTAGAGTAGTATAGTAACTTATAGAAGGACTATAGAGCTAGTATAACGTATAGCTAAAAAGAAGTAGGTAAGAGTATAATACTTAAGTACTAAGGAGGCACTTTTTTATAAGTAGTAAAGAGATATTAGAAGAAAGAGAAGAAACCTATCTTAGAGAGAGAATTAGAAGTCTAAAAGTAGTAGAATAGTATATACGCTAACTAAGGATTAGCGACTTTTAGAAACTTTTAATTAAATAGTATCTATAATATATAACTAGAGTAGGTCTCTTTTATTAAATAGTATACTATCTAAGACGTCTTTAATATAGAGTAGAGAGCCCGCGGCGACTATAATAGTAAAACCTAAGCTACCTATAGTAATCTATAACTCCTACTATTAGTATTTAGGAAAGCTAGAACTATATAATACTTATATACTACGCTTTAATAGCGAGAATATTTAGAGTTTCTAGATAAGTATAACTTTAAAGCTAATTAGGTAGACTAGCTATAAGACTTTTAGAAGAAGTAGCTACTATACTTCTATATATAAAAGTATAAAGCGTTTATTTAAAAGCTACTAAGCTACTATAGAGTAGAGACCTATAAATAGTATAAAAATAAGCTTTAAGAGCTATACGCGAAGTAAGATAAGTTTTAGTAGTAAGGTACTTAAGTATTTATTAAGAGCTACGTAAAAGAGGTATAGTAAAGGTAACTTACTATCTAGATTACTAAATACTACTAGAACTTCGTAACCTACTTTACAGCTATAGAGACTTAAAGATAAGTCGCGAAAGCTAAGAAGGGCTACTTCTTCTTCTAAGAACTTACTTAAGAGAATATAGAGTAAGTAATATACTATATACTAAGAGAGGATTAGCCGCGCTTAGATAATATTGCTTTATTTAAAATTAAGAAGATTTACTAATTTATCTATAATACTAAGCGTAAAGGAAAAGTTAAGTACCTATATACTAACTATAGTTTAAAGAGCTAAACGCTAGCCCGCTAAATATAGAGATAGTAGAGGAGTTAATACTAGCGCTTAAGAAGTCTTTAGTAACTCTATAATAAGTAGTCTCTAAGATACTACTAATTATTACTTAACTTAAGAAGCTAGCTACTCTAAAAGTTAATAAAGTAGTAAAAGACTTTATTTAACGCTTTTAAGAGCTATCTATAATAATAGAGTAGCTTAATAAGATAGCTAAAGGTAATATAAGACTATAAAGACTTCTTATTAAGCTAGAGAACTACGCGGAGGTATATAAGTAGCTAGTACTAAGACTATATTAAGTAAGTATAGAGATTCTAGAGCGCAATAATAGAAGCTTTAAATTAATATATCTACTAATAACTAGCGCGTAATTAGGCGTAAACTATATAGGTAACTAAGATCTATAGCGTACTTATTATAGGTGCTATAGGTAAGAAAGGTATCTTATTATAAACTATCTAGACTAGAACCTACTAAAAAGTAATTAGTAGTGTTATACTTAAAGTAAAGAGTAACTAAATAGCTAGAAATAAGTATAGTACTACTTTAGGCTATATCTAACTACTATCTAAAGTATATTTTTAAGCGGAGGTATTACTCTAAAGCTCTTTAGAAGCGAGGTTCTTAAGTAGATACTATAGTTATTAAAGAAGTATTTTAAAGTAACTAATAACTAACTAAAATAACCTATATAAAAAGTACTTCTAAATTAGTTTAACGCGGCTAGTAGGCCTATTAAAGTTAAAAGAACTAATAGTAGTAGTAAGAGCTATATAATAGAATTAAGTAAGAAAGTAGAGCTAATAGTAAGGTAAATAATAGCCTTTTAGTTAGCTACGTAGTTCTTTAAAACTATATCTTATAAAGTACTACGCCTTAAAGACGACTTAGAAGTTAACGCTATAGATAGGCGCATAAAGGCTAGTTAACTAGCGAAAGAATAGTAGAAGCGTAAGGCTCGCCTTAGAAAGAAACCTAAGATACCTTAAATAAAGAGTAGTTAGATAGTAAGTAGCTATAAAGATATAGACGTTAAGAAAGAGTTAAAGATACTAAGGTATATAGCTTAAGTAGAGATTAATAACTTCTAGGTACTAGAAACTTAGGTTTAAAGACGCCTTAATACTCTAATAAATAGTAAGATACGTAAAAGAGATAGCTAGAGCGCTATAGTAGATTATAATATTATACTTATACTAGCGCCTATTTTAAGAGCCCCTTAAGCCTCTATATCTATAACTATACTAAAACTAAAGATCTAGTAGTAATAGCTTAGAATATAGTACTAATAGTACTTATAAAAGTAATATTAAACTAAGAAGTCTATAAGATCTAGTAGCTTAATCTATTAGTATCTCCTAAAGTAGCTATAGTAGTAACTAAGGTACTTAAAGAAGCGTATAGGCCGCGTATATACTTTTAGGTTAGCAAAACGCGTTTAAGAGAAATAATAGAGGTTTAGTAGATAGAGACTAGTAGTAATAAAAAAGAGTTAATAGAAGAAGCTATATAGTAACTATATAACTAAGGTTTAGAAGAAA